>CM053784.1:482873318-483608318 GCA_028749045.1 Cupressus sempervirens | reverse complement strand
CAACCCATTTATAGGATATAAAACTCCTCCACTTGTACTTTTTCTGTCATCAACATTTCTATCCCAATCAACATATGTATATACTTTTAGAAAAAAAAAAATCCTTTTTTTTCATACCATAAACCAAAATATTAATTTCATCTTAGACATTTGAATATCCTTTTTATAGTTTTTATGTGTGAACCATTGGGTTTGATGAGAATATTGAAACTATACTAATTGCATGAGCTATGTCCAATCTTATGTGAATAACATATTACAACTTGTCTATCATTGATCTCTACAATGTTTTGTTGACCTCGTTAGAATAATATTCCTTGGTAATTGGGGATGTGCAATAACATGGTATACCAAACTAGGGCCTTAGGTGGCAATGAAATCAGCAAACCAAGGTCAGTCAATTTGATGTGAAATTTTGAACTAGTTATGAATCTTATATCAAATTTTTTAAAGAATAAAATATGTAGGAAATTGAATATAGTTTCTAAACTACTAGTCTTTTCTAAAACAAATTAATTTGTTGGTCAATTTTTTGGATTTCAATGTAGTAGCACCCAAATTTTTAGGAGAAAATAAGAAGTAGCTGTATGTCTGACCACCTTAATCACAATCAAATAATAATATTATTTTATAAAATTCTAGATATATTAAGTAGACTCATGATTGGATCCAACACATATACTTGAGTAATTTTACTCCAAATAAATAAATAATCATGAATTTTCTACTACAACACTTTTAGAATAAAAGAATCCTATGTCTAACCACCTTAACTCACACAAAACTCAACAAAATTCAATTTTTTCCTTGTATTAGGCAAAGCATACAAAGAAACACATCTTTTGGATTTTAAAAAGGTTGTACCATTTGAAAGTTCTAGATATTTTTCAATCACTATGTTAGTCAACACTGTATAGGTAACTCCATTAGAAAATAAGTAATAATTACTTAATGAACTTATATTTTGACAATAATTATATAGATGGAAACTTGACAACATTCTTAAGAAACCCTTTCATTTCATCAAAATGGGGTGGAAAAAATTTGTCAGATATACCCTCGAAGTATGAAACTTGGAGAAAGAGGGAAAAAACACATTTTTGGTGGTTTATGGGTGTTGATCATTTAGGATTTGTATATACCAAGCCTAATCAAATACCTAATATTTAGGGTACTTGAAAATGCTTGCCAATCCAAATTTGGTATTTGGTATTTGAAATATATTTCATGTTTCAATTTAAATGACTTCTATGTCATTTCAAATCAAATACATGTTATACTACAATACAATATAGTATAAAATATTATATTTTAATATAATATATATGACATATTACAATATAGTATATTATTATATAATATAATATGTAATAATTGTTGGTATCTCTAACCATTGTTGTCTATTAGTGTCAACCACTTAGTCATTTACAAGGTAGAGTTAGATGGTCATCGCTACGACCAAGCTCTATAGGAGCCAAGCAAGTGTATAGTTACTGAGTATTTTCTATACGAGCTAAGCTCAATAGTGACTAAGAAAGTTTCAATTATACAAGTGTTGAATTACATAGTGTGTTATGAGCATAATATAGATCAAGAAGCATTATTTCCAAGTGTTAGAAACTACTAAAAGCCAAGAAATGCAAAGTTCACATAAAAGTTAGGAATGGAATGAATATTGAGGTAACACATTTTTGAGCTGACATGGAAGGGACATTTAATGTTTGTAGAGGTTGTTACAAAGAGTTTACATGTTAATGACATGGATTAAACATTCCTATGTTGTGCAATCAATGATTCAGATGGAGAGGTTATTATGGAAGGATCTCAAAAACTCTCTAAAAAAATCTTTTAATAGTGAAGATCTTAACCTAAATTAGTATGCATGTGTAAGAGCGAGAATGAGCAAGAGTGGAGAAGTGTATGCATGCAAACAAGGAGTAATATGCAAAGTGAAGGATCGAGATTAGATCATAAGTCAATGAAAGGGTTACGTTATCACTTAATAGAGACAATGACCTATTCAAAGCAGTGAAGTGAAAAGGGAAGACAATTTTATTAGATAAGAGGAAATGACTAGTTAGGAAGGAGGAGACTTGAAATAAGCTTACAAAGAAAACCAAGAGTCAGGTACTAAGATCTATTAGATTTCCACAATACATGTTAATGCTTTCAAATTTATAGATTTGATTGTATATAGTTTTTTTACATCAACATTTCAGATCATACTACATGATCCATCATTAGGATGCTAGAGAGAAAGGAACACAAATCTATTTTAACTGACTTGAATCAAGGTAAATCTCTTAATAGAGTGTTAGGATTAAACCACAGACAGAAATAAAAACTACATGCAAATATAACCAATAATAGAAAATAATAGATCACACAAAAATGAACACAAGGAACCAAGATTTAACATGGTTCACCCAATCCTTGGGCTACGTCCACCAAACTACAAGTCTGATATTATTACAATCTGATTACAATCCATAATTTCTTACAGCTCAATATTACCACAAGAAGCAATTTTGCATCACAACATAATGAAAATACCTAACCCTAAACCCTTTTATACAAGTATTTTATGCTATTTTAGGGTTACAACATGTCAGCCATATGTTGCCTACAATGTCGGCCATGACCCAAAATTTTTATGAAGTATGTACAGTACTTTCCTGATCAATCACCACAATCTAACAATCTCCCACTTGGGGACTGATCAGGCTCCACACTAAACAATAATCTCCCACTTGGAGATTGATCCTATAGCAATAACACTATCACGTGGGGCTCCCACTAGATCAAACCACCCTAGACATTTTTGTTCTTTTATTCATGTTCAGTCTAGAAGACCAACCAAAGTAGAAGAGAAGTTTAACTTCTCCCTTGTTACAACCTTTGTCAACATATCTGATGGATTGTCATTTGTATGTATCTTCTCCAGCTTTAACTTTCCATCCTCCAAAACTGACCGAATGAAATGGTACTACAACTGTATGTGTTTGGCCTTAGAATGCAGAGATGAATTCTTTGCAAGATGAATGACACTCTGACTATCTGTGAACAAATAATTATCCTTCTGAGGATGTCCCAATTCTTCCAAGAAGAACTGAAGCTAGATCATCTCTTTGGCTACCTTTGTAGTAGAAACATACTATGCCTTTGTAGTGGATAGAGCATTAATCTTCTATAACCTAGAAACCCAGCTCACAACTGCCCCACCAATAGTAAAGACATAACCTATAGTACTCCACCTAGTATCAATATCGCCTACCAAATTTGAGTCAACATAGCCCTGTAAATTAGTAGTAGAGCCCCCAAAGTGTAAATACTTATTGGATGTGCCTCTCAAATATTTGAGAATCCATTTGACTGCATTCCAATGCTCAATTCATGGACGACTCATATACCTGCTAACGACTCCCACTGCATGTGCAATATCTAGCCTAGTGCATACCATAGCATACATCAAGCTTCCTATAGTTGAAGCATAGGGTACCTTGGACATCTAATGCTCCTCTTCTTATGTCTTGGGACACATCTCCTTAGTCAACTTCAAATGACTAGGTAAAGGTGTGGTGACAGCTTTAGCATTCTCCATAGAGAAATGTTGCAACATTGTCTCAACATAATCAACATGAGATAGCGTCAATGTTCTATTCTTCCTATCTTTGCAAATCTTCATACCAAAGATTTTTTTTTCTGCCCCCAAATCCTTCATAGCAAATGCATGTGCTAACTGGCATTTTAGCCCCTTAATATGATCCATGTTAGACCCAGCTACAAGCATATCATCAACATATAAGCATAAAATAATGTAGCTATCATCATCCAACCTCTTAAAATAAATACAATGATCTAAATGAAACCTACTATAACCATGCTCATGTATAAAATTATCAAATTTTAGATACCATTGCCGAGGTGCTTGCTTCAAGCCATATAAACTTTTCTTCAATTTGCACACTAAGTTCTCCTTACCTTTGACTGAAAATCCTTATGGGTGAGCCATATATATCTCTTCATCCAAATCACCATAAAGGAAGTCCATTTTAACATCAAGCTTCTCTAAATTAAAATCTTTAGTAGCCAAAAGACTTAAAATAGTATGGATAGAAGTCATTTTAACAACAAGAGAAAATATCTCATCAAAATCAATTCCCTTCTATGCAAATCCTTTTACAACTAACCCAGCTTTAAATATTTTCTTACCTCCTTCCTCTTCTTTCAACTTGTAAACCCACTTATTTTATAAATCTCTTTTACTTGGAGGAAACTTGCACAAATCCCATGTCTTATTCTTTAGCAAAGAGTCCATTTGATCTTTCATTGCAAAATCTCACTTAATCTTAGTATCCACTTGCACAGCTTCATCATAACTTTTACGTTCACCAGCATCAGTAAGTAAAATAGAATACAAAGAGGGAGAAAATCTTTGTGGAGGTCTAATTTTCCTTGTTGACTATCTAACATTCACTAGTGTGTGTGGTATTTGTTGTTGTGGTTGTTGCACATCATGAGGAATGGCTGGAACATTAGCTTTTGGAGTATCATCCAACACTACATAATCATCTTCTTTCTTCTCATGTTGCTACAACAGATCTTTTTACAACACTTTCTCATTGAATATGACATCCTTACCTCTTACAATTTTATGATTTTCAAAATCCCAAAGCCTATAACCAAACTCATTAATGCCATATCCAAAAAATACACATTTCTTTGACTTAGCTTCTAGCTTGGTTCTATTTTTAGAATCTATGTGAGAAAATGCTTCACAATCAAAGGTTTTGAGAAAAGAATAACTCACCTTCTTAATAGTCCATGCCTCCTTTGGAATACCATAGCCCAAAGGAGTAGAGGGACCTCTATTAATCAAATATATAGTAGTATTGACAACCCTTGCCCACATGTATAAGGGCAACCAACCTAGCATGAAACCTCATGCTCCTTTTGCACTCCATTATAGTCTTGTTCATGCGTTCAACCACTCCATTTTCCTATGGAGTCCTTGGAATATTTTTTTGTCTACGAATACCATTAGTGGAGCAATATTCTTCAAATTCATGACTGCAATACTCACCACTATTATCAGATCTGAGACATTTTAATTTCTTACCAGTCTTATTTTCAACCAAGCATTTCCATTTCTTAAAAGTTTGAAATACATCAAATTTCTGTCTAAGGAAATAAACCCATACTTTTCTAGTTGCGTCATCAATAAATGTAACATAGTAATGAGAGCCACCAAGGAAGATACCTAAGCTGGTCCCCATACATTAGTATGCACAAGCTCTAATTTCTTTTATTTTCCTTCCCAGTCTTTGCAAAACTCACTCTCTTTTATTTTCCATACACACAACTTTCATAGAAATCCATATTAACACATCTTAGACCTGGTAAAACTTTCTTTGAATAAAATACTTTCATACTTTTCTCGCTCATGTGTCCAAGTCTGGTGTGCCACAATGTTGTATCAAATTCTACAACAACTATTTGTTCTCCCTGCTCAACTACAACAATTGTTCCTGAACATTCATTTTTCTCTAAAACAATTAAAGTAGAAGGAACAATATGACCTGTACAAAGATATAAGGTGCCTACTTTCAAACCTTTTGCTACTACAAGGGAACCTTTTGAAACCTTCCAATTTTTATCATTAAAAGTAACTACACAACCCTCATCACCGAGTTGCCCTACTAAAATTAAATTCCTACTCAACCTTGGAACATTTCTTACTTCATGTAGTAGCCAATGATTCCCATTCTGTAACTTAATCTTAATTTTCCCTTTCCAACAATTTGACAGGGTTCATTATCCCCCAAATAAACAAGCCCAAAATCCCCTTGGACATAAACAATGAAATAACCTATATGAGGTGTAGCATGAAATGAAGCACCATAATCTAATACCCATGAATCATCAACACTTTCTAAAGACATAAGCAAAGCATCCTCTTCAGATTTGTTACTTACCACATTTGCCTCCTTGTCTCCATTTGATTTATCTCCTTCATTTTTCTTTTGATTCTAGCAATCTTTATTTTTATGACCTGGTTTCCCATAGTACCAATAGTCATTCGGTCCTCTCAATTGAGACCTCCTCCCCTTTAGCTTTCCTCTTGATTTCTCATGATTTCTAGAATTACTTCCTCTCTCAGTCATTTTAACCCTGCTTTGTGCATTCAAAGCACTTCCTGATGTAGATCCACCTAAGGTTTTCTTATGAGTTTCCTCACTTAAAATAACACCAATCACATCATCATATTTTAGGGTACTAGATCTAGGAATGGAATTACTCACTGCCATTACCAAGCCATTCCAGCTTTCAGGCAAAGAACACAAAATCAAGAGAGCCCTAATTTCTTCTTCAAAATTAATACCCATACAAGATAACTGAATAGTAATAGTATTAAACTCATTTAAATGATTTTCAATAGATCCACTTTCTACCATTTTCATATTAAATGAATGCTTCATGAGAAATACCTTGTTTGAAGTATAGGGGTTTTCATCAATTCTTTTGTCGTCTTCACTTTTGTAATATTAAATGCCACTGATGGCACCAGGCATAATCAAATGCTTCCAAGTGCCTTTCTATCCAAAAGATCCCATTCATCATTTAACATAGTTCCCTTATTCTTGGCTTTGCCTTCCAATGGCTTCCATAAATCCTTCTGATACAAATAGTCTTTCATTTACATCTTCTATTACTAGAAGTTCTACCCATTAAACCTATCAACCCTCAGGTTACCCTCATTAGCCATTTCTCCTACTCAACCGTGAGACTCCCACTCAACCATGAAACTTTCCTGTAGAGGATAACTGAAAAATAACTATGCTTTGATACCACTTGTTAGGATTAAACCACAGACAAAAATAAAAACTACGTACAATACTTTACTGATCAGTCACCACAATCTAACATAGAGTGGTCTTAATAAATCTTAGTAAATCTCCTAATAGATTCAAGGTGAGATCTAGTAGTGTCTTAAGCTTTTAATAGGGAAGACCCCTCATAGGTTAGATAATATTTTATGATCAAACATTGTAACCATAATAGGTTAACTTTATTACTGAAGTAGTGAATATTTGTGGGTGTCCTCCCCACCCTAGTTTTACTTTCACCTTGGAGGGTTTCTAGGAAAAAAATATTTTGTTATGTATTTATTTTCATGCATGAGATAGATCTTATTTACATGCTACAACAAGTTATCATTACAAGTTTTACATGTACAAGTTTACTAATATATGTGAATGAATTGGTGAAAAGATTAAAGTGTTTAAGATTCTAATTCTCCCCCTCTCTTAGTATCTTGGTTATCCTATTTATACCTCCATTAGTGAATAATTGGAATTAGAGAATTGGTTCTTTGAGAGAAGCTTAATCACTTGGAGATTAGATCTTGGAGATGGAGGCATTTAAATTGGACAAGGTTATTGAAAATCAGGTGATTGACATCCAACTCATATTGTGAAAAATTGAGAAAGAAAGACAAGATTTTAAGGACTCCCTAAAAAGGAGAAAGGAAATTACCATCTAGATAGAACAGTTTTCATATGAAGAAGTTGACATTGAAGGATTGTTTGAATCAATCAATCCAAATGACAAAGCATTTGTAGATCTACTTGAAAGGACAAACTCCTAAATGAAGAAATAAGAGGACTAAAAAGAGAACATGGAATCCAATCTAAGAGATTATGTGAAGTGACTGAACAAAAGAAGAAAGCTAAAGAAGATAGGACTATAGCCATGGAAGACAAAAGGGTAATGACTACCAAACTTGAAGAAAGGATATCAAATGTACAGAAGCTCATAAACACACAATTGGATATGATGAATCAACTAATGCTTGCAAATTTGGAATTGAAACACAAAGATGTAGAAATTGCAAATCTCAAATCATAGAAGGACATACTAAAAAATGAACTAAAAATTGAGAAAGAATCTATGGAGAGATTCAAAAAAACCTAAAGAAGAAATGAAGTAATTTGAAGAACTTATGAAGTCATCTAACTATTTTGATGGGTCAAGACACTCATGCATTGAGTAAGGAGAATCATCTAGGAATGAAGAGTTGAGGAATGCAAAATCAAAGGACAAAACAACATGCTATCACTATGGAAAACTTGGTCATACTTCAAATATTTTTCGTAATAAACATGGTATGTAAAATCATAAACCTATGTTTGTTGGTTACAATTTTTACTACACGAAACAAGGACACCAAATATATGAGTGTAGGTCAAGAATGAGGAATGCATCTACTACACCTAGATTTGAAGGATATCACTATAACTATCAAAAGTATGGGCATAGAGCATATGAATGCAGCTCTCAGACAAAACCCTACTAGTCAAATTAGAGAGAATTATGCACCTAATAATGCATGCTCCAAATGTCACAAGTTTAGACATTTAAGAAAGAATTTTAGGACTCAAGTGCATTTAGAAAATCAAACACAAGACAAAGGCAAAGGAAAAGTAGACAATGAGAAAATTAAGAAGGAAATTAATCAAAAATGGGACAAGAGAGAAGAAGATGGAAATAGTGGTGAAAATGAAGTTGAGATCACCCAATCCAATGGAGAAGGTGATCATGTCATCTCAAACTAAGAAAGAGAGATATGTATGGAGCTATATACTTTATTGATAAATCATAAATCAGTTCCTTACATGTAAATGTGCCAAAAGTTCATATATATATATATATATATATATATATATATATATAAGAACAAATCTATGAAGGATTACTAAGCATCAATAAAATTTCCTATGTTGGTTGAGAAATTCAACATAGACCGAGCACTTGAAAAGAGACCGAGTGAAATGGTAGAGACTAAGTGATATAGAAGAGATTGAGATATAAAGTAAAGACCTAGTTGAAAGGCATAATTATTGATCAAGACAATTGGCTTCCACCTACCTGAGTACAAAAAATTAATGAAGACCTAAAAAAGGTCAAAAGAAGGTATATATATAATTTAAAAGATATTATTTCATACCTTGCATAATTTTTTTCAAGAGAATAGAGCGATTTAGCAATTTGAGAGATTAGTACAAGATTCCTAGAGAGATTTGGACAAGAAGCCTAAACATGTGAAGATCTAAATCTTTTCGAGTAATCTAGAGAAGGAAAGAACTTTTAACCCTAACAACAAACATGGCAACTTCATCAACCACTAGAATCAGTTAAGAGGTTAGTATAATGTAACTAGTGAAGAGTGACACTTATCCTCCATCAACATTTCATTCTATTCCATAAATTGTGATGAAAGGAGATTCAGTGGGTGCATTATCCTTGATACCACCTTAAGTAATTATGATACATGATGTTAGAAATTGTTACATGTGTAAAATAAGAGAAGTGGGAGACTATGAGATCAGAGAGGATATGAAAAGTTATGTAATGAAGGAATGTTGAAGGACAAATTCAAAGTTGTCAAAAGGAAAGGGTTAACTTGTGCCCTAGAATTTCCAAAGAATTTCAAGATTGAATGGATGAAGATTGTTCTAAGAAAAATATATGAAATAAAGTATTGGTTATAGAATGGACTCCTAGAGATCTTGAAGAAAATGATTCATAGAGTCACAAGCAATCCAACCCTAGATAAGAAGAAAATCATGTGATGCCTAAGTTACAAAGAAGTTGAAGCAAGCACTAGAGATGAGTGGAATAGACAAGGTCTATCTATTGCAAACATTTCTAATCCACTAATTGAATTTGTAGTGAATATTATAGCTCACAAATTGTACCGATCAAACACATTGAATAGTGTGTCATGTATGGTAGTGGGTCAAGCATGAAAGATAGTGATTAAAGATCATGAATATGATCTTGTTGAGCTACAAAGACTAGAACTTATAGAGAATCTGTCATCTACACAAAAAGAAAAGAATTTAATGTGTAAGATTGGATCCCTCATTGTATGTATTTTATTTTATATCCAAAAGTATTTTCTTGGTGTTGGTGATATTTTTTGGAAACAATTCAAACTAGTGACAAGAAAAATTAATGAGTACATTACTCAATTTGGAGAAAATTTTGAGAATGTAATGGATGCTTATTTTGATGAATTTAAGAAAAGGATGAAAATTATGATGAGGATACTAGAAGCATCGGTCACAAGGTACTATAGTGACATGTTTTCTTGTAGATAAAAATGACAATTTTGTTCAAGAAGTAAAGCTGAGGAAGACTTGGTTACAAAGTTTTGATTATGAAATTGATAATGATCTAGTGAGTGCAAACTTGATAGCACTATTGAAAGAAGAGATAGACATTGAGGTTGAACCTTTTGGTAAATATGAAGAAGCTAAAGAAAGAACACTTATAAATATCATGATTTCTTCTAAGGAAAGGAAAAGGAAAATAATGATTGAAGATGTGGAAGCAAAACTGGGCACCCTAGGAAAGGGAAAGGAACTACTATAGTTAACACAAGGTCTTGGAGAGGATGAAGAAAAATTCAGTGGTGATGAGGAAGAGGAAGAAGCAAAAGAAGGTGACAAGGGTAAAACCCTAGTTGTTGTAACTCTATTGAGCAAGAAGGCTTAAGGAACCAATAAGAAGCCAATAGTGACACTCCTCTCTCCTCCACCACCAAACAAGCTAAGGACCAAGGCAACTGCTAGTACCAAGAAGTTTGCAAGGAAGAGATTAGTAGAGACTATACAATCCAACACCCCTGCAACAAAGAGAGGAAGATTGGTTAGAGGACCACCTAAAGGGCTATCTAAATCTATTGAAGAGTTATGTGTAAATCTATGAGGATCTTTAGGATTTTCTAATTTTAGATTTATAAAGTATGATACATTAGATAATGTTGATCAAACCAAAATTGAGGAGGTTATGGTGAATATGATTGCTAATCATAAGTTAGCTCCTACTAAAATTGAAAAGAAAATAAAAAAGGATTTATTTCATAGATTAGGAAGAAGATGGCAACATGAAGAAGTAGAAGAGAAAAAAGATAAGGACTGACACATTAGTCAAAGTCATGCCTAATATGTCCTAGGATCAACATGACACATTTTTGGAAAAGTATAGGAGAACATTTAATCCTAAGTACAAAGTGTTTTTGATCTTATAGAATAAAATGGAAGCTATAGCACATCGAGATGAATTTATTTGGAAAAGCATTTTTGGATTTTCTACCAAGGTAGGAGACAAATAAAGTGTAAACATAAAATATTATTATAGAAGTGGAGAATGTTCAAGTGTGTTGAGTCTATAAGGAAACATGTCACTAGTACATGTCGATGCCCCTGGCAATCCAGAGGTCGAGCAGTCAAGGATCATAGATATATAGGTAGGAACCAAGACAAAAGATACAAGTGCAAATAGTTAGATTATTTCGGCACCTCATATTGAGGAAAATCAAGAATAAACTAAAGTTGAAGTGAGTACAACCATTGTTGTCTTGAGCATTGATGCATAAGCATGAAGGAGTGGTCAAACTCCTCCACCAACTCTCAAAGTAGTGCCAAGAAGAAACACTCCTTCATCGAGAAAAAGAAGAACAATAAAAGATGTTTCACCAACTATTCAAATTATTCTAGATGAAATAATTGAGATATTACAATTGGATATGGAAAATCTCACCTTGGAGAAAGCCATTTTTCTACAAGAAGTTTTGACAAAGATGAAAATATAAGAAGAGTTAAGAAGAGAGCTTAAGAAAAAGAAGGTAATATATGATGTAAAGCATAATTTTTTTGATTCTTTTGATATACAAAATTTTGATGAAGATACTCCAATCATCAACTAGCTTGTAAATATAGTTGATCAAGTCAATGTTGGAAATATGGAATCAAATGAGAAATTGATGGATTAGTCTACAAGAAGATTCAAGACCAAGGTTTTGGAAAAAGTTTCCATAACTATTCTCAAGTAGAAAGTGCAATTACAAGAGCAAATGCAAGTGATGATAGAACTCATATAGATGGTACAACATTTGTACAACATTCTATCAAATGTGCCAAGATTCACAAATGACATCCAGGCACAAATAAACCAAATTCAAGTTGAGATGAAGAGATTTAACAGTATTTTTTTAGAGTCTATAGTGCCTCTCCTGTTGGTGTTCTTTTTGGTAAAGAACATACCAGGTAGATTTAAACCTGATACCAAGTTACAAAGACTAGGGACATTCCTAAGGACAAGCTAAATCCTATATTCAGCAAGGTTGCATCTTAGTTCTAGGCCAATTAACAGAGTCATATCAGGATTCAATTCACTTTAGGCTTTGCAAAGCCAAGGTGGGCAAACCTGAGGGATTTGTCTAATTTATCTTGATACTTCATTACAAGACTACCCTGTATAGTGAATATGGTCAATATTCTTCTTCAATTTGTTGGTAAATCTCCTGATCACAGTAGCTAATCATAACAAAGGAAAGTAACCACAAATAAGCCATGACCTACACTTATAGTTCTTCAAAACATAAAATGGGAAAATAATATTCATTTTGATTTGGTTTCTCAGCATAATCAGGTATGTAACAACAAAGAACATGCATCCTTCAAGCTGACCAGTCCCTTATCCATTGGGCACTAACTGAATCTTCACATACAGAAGGATACCTAAAATATACTCATATATTTAGGTATATAGTCTATGTGCTTGACTTGCAAAAAGAAATCAATATTCATTAAAACTCTCATACTTATGGTGATATCCTTTTGGAGTAACCTGTAATCCTATCAGTATAAACAAGCATTTACTTGGAGCTTTGTTCCAATAGCAAATCTATTTTGATATACAACCTTAAGGGGATGTAATTGAGTTCAAGCTCTTAGTTCTTAAACACAGAACATTGCAAATAACAATAGCAGGAGATGAGAATCATAATGAAACTAAAAGATGAGGCTCTTTGTATTAATTTCATTGAAAAGAATACAACATCCGCATACAAAAACTCAAAAGATACACATAGAATGACTATGTAGTATGAATGCCTCAAAAGGAAGACAATATGATGTTCATAATATGAAGAATCACTCAGAAAATTGGTATCACAGATCTAAAAGAACTCAAGATTGGAACCATGAATGGTCTCTCAGTCATAAAAACTAGAACCTCCACAATGAAAGAAAGAATGAAAGATATAGGGGAAGTTAATTCCTAGATCTGAATCTGCAACTGACATCTGTCAACTTCGAAAAACCTTCTTAAGAGGTTAAAACATCCTTCAAATCTTTTCCCTCCACTGAAAATCAAATCTTCATCATTACGACTCCACAAGGCATATATATCTGAGATATTTTATTCACCCTCATAATTGATTTCTAATTCTAAAGTGCATTCATTGTAAAAATAAAAAACCAGTTACAAAGTGACTTCAAGAAGCCAATATAACCTTGTTTATTTTCTCACATCTAGGCTTCAAAAAGTATTCAAATCTGCCTTGTAACCAACTTTGATGCTCTATGATGACTTCTGCCCATTGCACTAAGAATGCCTCTGAAAATTGAAAATTTGCTTATAGACTGAACTAGAAAAGACCTGTGCAAAATCTGACCCCATATTCGGAAAATTCAGCTTCTCCTGGTTCCAACAGTATATTGAAGTGCTTGATTCAGACAAAAAATGCCCCTATTATGGCAATTCGAAAAAAAGGCCTCCATGACTGAACCAAAACATTTTAAATGAAAAATTTAAAAAATCTATATAGTCAAACTATATAAAACTTTTAAATATTTGAAATTTTTCATTTGATGCGATCATGTTTGAACTTTCATTTCATATTCATTAATCTTATCCTCCAATCTGCTATTGCCACATGTCAAATTTTGATTGATTGAACAATTTGAAATATTTTAAATTAATTAATATTTAAATATTAATTAATTCTCTTAATTTCTTTCGCATTGCACCAGAGGCCCTTCTCATCTCTATTTACGTCTATATGTTGCCTTTGAAACATAAGACTGGAAACTCTAGAAATTTCCTTTACGTTCTCACGAGCATGAGTTTCCTTTACGTTCTCACGCCTAAGGGTAACTCTGGAGCTCTTCTAAATTTCCTTTATGCTTTCACGAGGAACTTAAATCTTTTCACCTTCTCCCATAGAATTGGGACTTTCATTGTCTTAACCTTACACTTATACGCTTGCTTTATTTGTGTCACCGAAGAGGTCTAAAATTTCCTTCACGGGCCTAGGGGGTCTTTACTTCGTGATGAGTCCCATCTCCCATAATCTCGTAGAAGCATTCAAATTACCTCACGCTCATACGCTTGAGTGTAACATCGCAATACCTCCATGCTAAACCCTCCGCTCATGCGGTGCAACACCATGTGTCTTTCATCTGCGTTGACTGGGTCAAAACTTTCCCACTTTGCATGCAAAACATGGCCGGGCTCCACCACACAGGTTTGTGCTTCACATGCTCTTGTCTTTTAGATAGCAGACTTTGTGTGTGTAGGAATATTTAAAGAGTTACAACTCTTTAAATAGCACCAATGTGGGATATTGACAATTAATATTTTTTGGCACCTGCTCTGCATGAATTTTTTCTTTGTCTTCATGCTGCTACTCTAGCAGTCACCCCTTGTTTCTTTACTATCAATTTCAATTCTTTCTTTGACCTTGTTGCTCCTTCCATCAATGCGTGGGCCTTCATACTTAGCGTGTCCTCTTTTTATGTTTGACTACATTTTCTAAGTATGCACAAAACCTAGGAGCTCTTTGTTTTTTCTTGAAAGGCATTTTGTTTGACCTCTGCCTTCTGCTTGGCATGCTCCCTACTGCCCATTTTATGGTCTACGGGCTTTGTATGGGTGTTTGGTTCTATTTATAGCAACTTCCTTGCCGTTCCCATAGTCTGTTGCGAGTTCTCTGTTTAACATTTTAAGCTTGCTCCCTTTGGAAATGTTGCTAACCTTGCCGTGGATGGCTTTGTTTAATTTGTGTGTTCTACTTAATGTCATGGAGCTGCTCTTTATGATTGCCAGCTTCTTCTCACTCTGATGTCTGTATCCAACGGCTTTCTTTGGCTGCGTGAATGCTACCTAAAAATCACATGGCTTCTCCTCTTCATCAATATGGACTTCACATGTGTTATGTTTTGTAGCTGCTCCTCTATTTTTTTGCGTGAGAGCCTCTCCATATTGTGCCTTTCTTGCAATTTCTCTATTTCATTGTGGCTATTTGATCATGACAATAGATTTTTGAACACCATCAACTGTTTTAAGGTGACTTCTTACTTTCCATATAAGCCTGTCATCAATATCCATGCCCATGATACTTTTTCATGTAAACTTTTGTGCAATGCTGATTGTAATCTTCTAAAATCCAATCCCAATCCTAGATGGATTACATGTGGATCAAGTACTTTGAGTATTTGAAACATGAAGTGGTGCCTCTCTTTACATTCGGTGGGGCCTGATCCAACCATAATCATTTGATTATTGAAATGTTTTACAAGCCACATCATTTAAGAAATCAGATGAATCAGAGAAGGCAAAAATTATTGTATTGATTGTGCTCTTTCTATTAGAGCAATCATATGAAAAAAGCCCGAACAGACTTGCACGAGAGCCCAATCCTGAAAGGTCCTTAAAACCCTCTCTTATAATTATGAGGACAATCATATTTCTCTTACCTCCCATGCTCAGAGAAATATCAATGTATATTGTGTGCCAGTCCGGAAATAAAAACCATTTAAATCCATGTATAACCTTATTAATATGATGTAATTAGTTGGACCCCAAAGTGGGTCCGGCTAAAAAAAAATTTCACTTCCAAACACCCGAACTATCAAATTGATTTGCTAGTAACCTTGTACTGATTCAAAACATATTTGACCTTCTGAAAAAATCATTCAAAATTGATTTTACCATCATTTTGCAAACTGTGAATTTCTTGTGAGGAGGTCTATTGACTGTCTTTAAAAATTAACTCCGACAACTGGCCAGGCTCTAAAATCCAACCCATTGAATCTCTGTTCTGCATACTTGTACCTCATCATATCTCGTCTCATGATGAATTCCCAGTCAAAAGATATTGACTATTGAAGTTAACCACTTAAAAACACCTGCAGATAAATGTGTCAGAAAACACTAAATTGGGTTCAGAATCAGGTTGGAAAACTGGGCAAATAGGCACTTGAGGTTCTAAAAACTAGGACACTGGTACTTTTTCATGAGGAAAATGTACTTCTATGATTTGGGCTCATGAAAAATCATGGGGAACGAATGGCGGATGTTCAAAGTAGGCTACCTAGATTTGCAGGACATAGGACATCAGTGAAATATCATTTTTTTTGTGAATGGAATGACCCTGGTAAAGTGTGAAAACGGATTCGTCAAGTTCTAAAAACTAGCACACTTGTAGAATTTTCAAGGGATAACACAGTGGTACAACCCATTTGATCTCATGAATCACAAATTAGGAGTTATAACGCCACAAACATGGGTACTAACAAATCTGCAAATGTTGACACTAGTAAAAAGTTATAAATTGCGTTTAGAATCACGTTCAAAAATTGATCAAACTGATTCGTCAAGACTTAAAAATTGAAAAATAGGAAGTCTCTGACATCTACAATGCAAAAAAAAGAGAATTTTAGCATTTTGGTCAACTGGTCAAAAGTTACAACATGTCAAACAGGGCTTCCCAGAATTTTGAATATTTTGCAAAAACATGAAAATAGTAACTGACCAACTTTGAGGGATTCAAAACCTAGTCAAAAGGACTCAAAATGACTCAAAATCTGAAACATAGGTTCTTAGGTATGGATACTAAGCACTCCCAAAATGGCAAGTCATGACACATTTTTGGGTGCAAGATATTCAATGGAAAACACAACCTCCTATCACTATTTGACCCTTAGGTGAAAATGCAAATTTGAAACTAGCTCAAAACAAGGCTTCACGAAACAGCTCAGAATGTTGATTTATCTTCATAGAATAGGTAGATACACTAAAAGGAAGGTGTTAGAAACATTAAACACCTCTTAGGAATCAAATTGATAGCCGGGTACACATGCATCAAAAAGCATAAATAGGACTCAAATTCTTCAATAGTGCTCAAAATTGAACATGCAATTTTTAGCGCCAACAGTGGCTCTATCTGGGGATGCATGTCCCTTGCAGGCATGACAAGGATTCAAATCTTTGGGTAAGCAGACCACATACTTGACAACAAAAAATCCCTTGAACAACTTTATTGAAAATAGGAAAATCTACGACTACTATGTACAAGCGATGGCCCGGGGCCACTGAACTTTAACAAAATTTTTTACCTCTATCATATATCTGATTTTCATTCTTTCATCATGAGGTAAACTAAAATTATTACTTACATCAGCTTCACCAATCAGATTAACACTCTGAAATGAATCACTTAGCAAAACTGAATCTACAACTTCACTTTCATAATGCAGATAAAAACTTGCTTCATTCTCAACCACTTGCTCATTATGAAAGCACTGATCAGCATGCTCATACATATCAAACTGAAAATAAAAGTCCTCTTCAATCAATGATTCATGCATGCTACCAACTTTGAATACGAAAGCTTCATACTCAACTTGGGGAAATGAATCACACATACCTTCAAATTGCATTTCCTTATGCATATCCGGATGATATTCAAATGAACAATCTGACTAATACTCACATATGTCATCAACATCAAAATCTAAAGCTAATCCACAATCTTCAAATGATTCTTCACAATCAGCAAACAAATTTGTCTTCACATTAGAAAGTTCAACATAAGACTCATTGCAAGGTGCATACTGATTTTTATTAACAACCTCATCAAACACCTTGTTATTCATATCATGAGATGCAACATAATCATCAGATTTACTGTCAAAATCGAAAGAAGAACATTCTGATCTCTTACAACAATAAGACAAGGTACCATCACCAAACTCATTCTCAACTAAATCTGAATTGCCCATGTGTTCTTCAAAAAGAGGATTGATAACTCCATGCAAAGTGCCATTGTAGACATTAGGACAAATGATGTGTTGATCAATATCAAACTCCTCACCATATAACAAATTAGTGAAAACTTTAAAACCATCTCTAACATCACTGTCATGGACACCTTCAGCATATGAAGAAAAGTTAGAATCATCACCCAAAGATAAACCATTAACTTCATCAACAAAGCATGCAAAATATGAATCAATATTATTTGCATAGTCTCTAACAAGGTGATTCAAATGTCTTGCAAACAAATCATCTTTAGGTGTTGATGCATTAACCTCAAAATCTTTTCTATACTACTGGTTACTACTGCATGTATCTTCAAGACATTCATCTACACAACTAACCAATTCATCTTTATAAATAATCCTTTTATCCTCATATTGTGTAGACAACTCTTCTTCACCACTTTCAACCTCAAACTGATTTGCACAATTCTGAACTAGAAATTTGCTTTCAAATTTAAGAAAAGAATTCATACCGTTACTGACATAAGAATACTCACTCCCGTTATTACTTTCTTCTTCCCAATCAACATTTGACTCACATGAAGATGCATATATACTAGCACAATCCTCTCCTTGACTTGAGCAACAAGTCTCGCCATTGTCTTCACATGATGCTTCTTCACAATATGTCAGATCAGTAATTTCATCTTTATCACTTGATACATCACTTCCAAGTTCTTCATCCTCATACTGAGATAAATACCTTTCCTCTTCCTGATTCATTATCTTTTCAACACAATGTAAATCATCAATGGGCAAATGAATGACTGGATTTATATCTTGCATGCATAACTCATCAAGTGAAACAACTCTATCATTTTCTGTTGTAATACCATAAACATGTGCATTCAATTCAGCATGAATGGAATCATTTCTTCTTTGCAACAAAGAGATTTCATGCTCACATGTTTTTATTTCTGAGTCTTCAGCCAAACAATTTACAACAACAGGGGTGCCTATTTGTTGATCTAAAATAAAACACTCCTTATGACATTGACTTGTGCTTTGCACCTCATCTTGTCGGAAAATATTTCTAGAGAAGTGATTCCTAGTTAATCCATATTTTATGTTATTCTCAATCTCTATCGCTGTCATGAATGCTTGATGCAATGTCTTAGGTTCTTTATCTCTCAACAGATAGCTCATCTTCTTGTCAAATGCACCAAGATAAACCACTAAACACATTTGATCATTCGGCTCGTAACTTTTAGGAATTTCATTAAAAACCTTTGCAAATTTGATATTAAATTCAGGAACTAACTCACCATTCCTGATTTGAATTTTCAAAAACTTATCAAAATAATCAGAGATGCTTACTCTTTCCCTGAACTGCATCATGAAGGCTGATAGTAATTCATCCTAGGATGAAATTGAACATGCTGGTAAAAATGAAAACCAGTCCCTAGCATCATCTTCTAAAGTTTGAACAAACAACTTCATCTAAACGTCTTCATGAGCAATTTCAAAATCACCAACCAAGTCACTAAACAACGGAACATGATGACTGGCTGAATTTTCATGGTTTCTACTAAACTTAGGCAAATACTTTTTGAGATCATAAGGGATAGTATTCAGGAAACCATGAATACCATCAAAATTTAATGACATATACTGCTTGGTAGAAATGGATCTAGGAACTTGACTAACCGACTGCATCCTAAGTGAACTGAATCTTGACATTATTCAAAAATTTAACCTCATTCACCTATAATAACTTCTGATTTGAAATTTGTAGTGGATCTATACCCTTCTACCAATTTCACCTCTTCAAATACACTTCAAGAACTTTTAAAACAACTACTAAAACTTGATCTAATGAAGTGTATAAAACTTTTCAAACTATTCTCCTCTTCTTAGTGCTAAAATTTCACTTGACGGAGAACACATATGTAAAACATACTTTCATTGAAAAGAAATCATATGAAAGCATAAAATACCTTAAGTGTTGCTATATAAAACCACTAATCTACTGATTAGCCTGGTGCTAACATGAATTCCTCACACCACTGATCATAACCTTACAGAGTCGCCATCTCCTTGAAGAGAGAAATGAAATCACAGCTGTGATTCATCTTTATCACTACAAATTCTTATGAAAATTGATCAAACAACACTTTGAAACTTATTTGTCAGAAACTTATATAGATCTCTCTTCTTGCTTGAAAAATCACACAACTTTCAAATCTATTCAATTCAATTGAAAACTCTTGAAAACATTTATACAATCGATCTATATTGATTCAAAGATCCTTTTGAAAGAGTCGCCACTCACAAATTGTGAGAAAGATTTTAAACAATGATTTACAACATAACAGATCTGAATTGAAATTTCAACTTGTAAAATTTGCAAATCTTTAAAACACTTAGAAGAGAGAAACCTTTATTCAACAATTCTGACTCTGAGATTGCAGTATTATTGTACAAACAACAACCGACTGAATGGATTGACAATAACACTTTAATCAACACAATCTGCATTCAACCTTGAAGAGTACTAGTGCAATAGGATAAAACATATTGGGGTGCATGAAACTTCAGCAAGGAAAAAAGGAACATCTCTTGCTATACATTTGCTATATCCAACTTGTTTCATGCCAGAGACTTTAGCTTCTTTTGTATGCAACTCCCCAATAGAGTCGCCATTTTTTTGGTGTTCTTTTTGGTAAAGAACATACCAGGTAGATTTAAACCTGATACCAAGAAAAAAAGACTAGGGACATGCCTAAGGATGAGCTAAATCCTATATCCAACAAGGCTAAATCTTAGTTCTAGGCCGATTAATAGTCATATTAGGACTCACTTCACTTTAGGCTCTGCAAAGCCAAGGTGGAAAAACCTGAGGGATTTGTCTAATTTATCTTGATACTTCATTACAAGACTACCCTCTATAGCAGATATGGTCAATAATCATCTTCAATTTTTTGGTAAATCTCCTGATTACAGTAGCTAATCATAACCAAGGAAAGTAACCACAAATAAGCCATGACCTACACTTATAGTTCTTCAAAACATAAAATGGGAAAATAATATTCATTTTGATTTGGTTTCTTAGCATAATCAGGTATGTAACAACAAAGAACATGCATCTTTCAAGCTGACCAGTCCCTTATCCATTGGGCACTAACTAAATCTTCACATACAAAAGGATACCTAAAATATACTCATATATTCAAGTATATGGTCTATCTACTTGACTTGCAAACAGACATCAATATTCATTAAAACTCTCATACTTATGGTGATATCCTTTTGGAGTAACCTGCAATCCTATCAGTATAAACAAGCATTTACTTGGAGCTTTGTTCCAACAACAAATCTATTCTAATATACAACCTTAAGGGGATGTAACTGGGTTCAAGCTCTTACTTCCTAAACACATAACATTGCAAATAACAACAGCAGGAGATGAGAATCATAATGAAATTAAAAGATGAGGCTCTTTGTATTAATTTCATTGAAAATAATACAACATCTGCATACAAAAACTCAAAAGATACACATAGAATGACTGTGTAATACGAATGCCTCAAAAGGAATACAATATGTTGTTCATAACAGGAAGAATCACTGAGAAAAATCTTATCACAGATCTGAGAGAACTCAAGATTGGAACCATGAATGGTCTCTCAGTCATAAAAACTGGAACCCCCACAATGAAAGAAAGAATGAAAGTTATAGGAGAAGTTAATTCCTGGATCTAAATCTACAACTAAAATCTATGAACTTGGAAAAACATTCTCAAGAGGTTAAAACATCCTTCAAATCTTTTCCCTCCACTGAAAATCAAATCTTCATCATTATGGCTCCACAAGGCATATATATCTGAGATATTTTATTAACCCTCATAACTGATTTCTGATTCTAAAGTGCATTCATGGTAAAAATGAAAAATTAGTTACAAAGTGACTTAAAGAAGCCAATATAACCTTTCTTGTTTATTTTCTCCACATCCAGGCTTCAAAAAGTATTCAAATCTGCCCTGCAACCAACTTTGATGCTCTGTGATGACTTTTTCCCATTGCACTGAGAATGCCTCTGAAAATTGAAAATCTGCTTATAGACTAAACTAGAAAAGACCTATGCAAAATTTGACCCCATATTCAGAAAATTCAGTTTCTCCCAATTCCAACAATATATTGAAGTGCTTGATTCGGACAAAAAATGCCCCTGTTATGGCAATTTCAAAAACAGGCCTCCATGACTGAACAAGAACATTTTAAATGAAAAATTTAAAAAATCTATATAGTCAAACTATATAAAACTTTTAAATATTTGAAATTTTTCATCTGATGCGATCATGTTTGAACTTTCATTTCATATTCATTAATCTTATCCCCCAATCTGCTATTGCCACATGTCGAATTCTGATTAATTGAACAATTTGAAATATTTTAAATTAATTAATATTTAAATATTAATTAATTCTCTTAATTTCTTTCGCATTGCATCGGAAGCCCTTCTCATCTCTATTTACGTCTATATGTTTCCTTTGAAACACAAGACTAGAAACTCTAGAAATTTCCTTTACGTTCTCATGGGCATGAGTTTCCTTTACGTTCTCATGCCTAAGCGTAACTCCGAAGCTCTTCTAAATTTCCTTTACGCTTTCACAAGAAACTTAAATCTTTTCACCTTCTCTCGTAGCATTGGAACTTTCATTGTCTTAACCTTACGCTTATATGCTTGCTTTATTCATATCACTGGAGAGGTCTAAAATTTCCTTCACGAGCCTACAGGGTCTTTACTTCGTGATGAGTCCCATCTCCCATAATCCCATAGAAGCATTCAAATTACCTCATGCTCATAAAACTTTCCCACTTTGCGTGCAGAACATGGTCGCGCTCCACCACACAGGTCTGCGCTTCACATGTGCTTGTCTTTTAGACAGCAGACTTTGTGTGTGTAGGAATATTTAAAGAGTTACAACTCTTTAAATAGCACCAATGTGGGAGATTGACAATTAATGTTTTTTGGTGCCTGCTCTGCATAAATGTGTTCTTTTTCTTCATGTTGCTACTCTAGCAGTCGCCCCTTATTTCTTTACTGTCAATTTAAATTCTTTCTTTGACCTTGCAACTCCTTCCATCAATGCATGGGCCTTCATACTTAGCGTGGTCCTCTTTTTATGTTTGACTACGTTTTCTGAGTATGCACAAAATGTGGGAGCTCTTTTTTTTTTTTCTTGAAAGGTGTTTTGTTTGACCTCTGCCTTCTATTTGGCATGCTCCCTACTGCCCATTTTATGGTCTGTGGGCTTTGGATGGGTGTTTGGTTCTATTTATAGAAGCTTCCTTACCATTCCCATAGTCTGTTGTGAGTTCTTTGTTTAACGTTTTAAGCCTGCTCCCTTTGGAAATGCTACTAACCTTGCCATGGATGGCTCTATTTAATTTGTGTGTTCTACTTAATGTCGTGGAGCTGCTCTTTTTAATCTGTGTGTTCTACTTAATGTCATGGAGCTGCTTTTTATGATTACCAGCTTCTTCTCACTCTGATGTCTGTATCCAGTGGCTTTCTTTGGCTGTGTGAATGCTACCTAAAAATCACATGGCTTCTCCTCTTCATCAATATGGACTTCTGTAAGTCATCTTGATGGATGCAACCTTGTTGATCTTTTGTTGAGATGGGATCATGATTGTGACCCTGAGTGGTCTACACTATTGAGGTGTTTGGATTTATGTTTATGTATCTGTTGCTTTGATTATGCTTTTTTCTAATCTATGAGATTATGTTGTGATTTTTGGTTCACTGAGGTTTGTGCTAGTGGTTACCAAGATCGATGTGGTATCATGAGGTTATTCTGTGATCACCCTGAGATGTGTGTAGAGATTTCACTATGTTCTATTACCATGCTACACTGGACTAGGTTCCTGTAGCAGTGGTTAGTCATGTTTATGATTGTGTTTGCTTATGAGTTTAAAGTGCCTTTTTAATGCAGTGTAATAAATCATTATTAAATGTTTAAGTAATTAGAATTGATTTTTCATGTTGGATTATTTGGTTATGTACTGTAGACATTTACCTTGTCATATTTTGATTAGAGAGATATTTGTTTCTCATGTTATGTTTACATTTGAGATGATATGAGGGTTAGATGTTACTCTTTGATTCCAGTATCATAGATATTAGACTACTATGTTGTTCAGTTAATCATATTGCATGATGATTTTGAGATGATAGTGTGTTTTATGATGATATCTGGTTATCTGGTTTTTGGACATACCTCTAATTATGTTATGTGATGGATTTAATGCTATGGTTATTTACTTCATTCCTACATTGTTATGCTTTATGCGAATGTGAGTGATGCAAATAGATTATTTTAATATAATTAAATAAATGGTTAAATTAGGTGATTTAATGCATTTATTGCTTCAACTATGTTATTATATGCAATTGCACTTGATCGTGTTGTTTAGTGTGCAAGATTTATATCCCTAGCAGTGGCACATGGAGTTAGTGATTTAGCCATTCATATTTTACCAATGTCGTCCTTATATGGTCAACGTATCCTTAATTAAATGTTTAATTTAAACCTTTTGATGATTATTAAATCTAAACTCATTTGCATTATGTGATTAGACCAATAAGCATGTCTGTGCATTTTAGAGGTTCGCATTGTCGCAAAAGTTGTTAAGGAGATTTATGTGTTTTTGGGATTTTTAATTGATTTATTTTAATTTCTAGAAAATTTTCCATAGATGAATTCCTATTTATAGCAATAGTATATTTTCGTTTGGGTCGATTTGGGGTTTAACTAGATTGGTTGGTTAAATGCCCTAATCGATTATTCACCCAAAAAGTGAATAAGTATCCAAAAAGGAATTTAATTCCTCACTTCTCACTTTCAAATTGGAAAGTTGGAGAGTAAAACACAAAATCCTCTTCATGAAGATTTATTATTTTGTTCATTGTGGGAGCTATGGGCGTGGGATCGTTGCGAGTTTGGGCTCATTGGATCCAGCTCGAGGAAACCTTGGATTGTCGTAATTTTTAGCTACTTCTGCGAAATATTTATTTTATGGTTTAGATTCCGGTTTTGCCCTTTTGGCTGTGAGGTAGGGCTTTCCCATTTTATTTTTTTTTGCTCCATTTCTACTTTTGTTTTTGGTAGTCATTTGTTTGGAGGCTGAGAACTAGTGTTCCCCTCCGTTTCTGTATGTTAGTTCTACCCGATTGGGCGGGTATGAACATTTCCTTATTTTTTGGGATGAGGGTTTGGGATTTCGCACTGTTATGCTGGCCATTTTTGCATACGGTGTCCAATTCCATTTATTTTTGGATTTTTGGGGTTTTTGTGCCCAAAGGTCAAATGGGTTTTAATTTTGCTATTTTTCCAAAATTTGGGGTTTTTACCTCATTTTGCGTGCTGCCCTATTTTCTCGAGTTTTCTTGGCACAATGTGGGTCGTGGACCTTGATGATCTATTTGGATATCAGTCAAACCACTTTTGCACTTTTATGTTGCATTGGGATGCGTGTTGCATCTGTACTCCCAATTTTGTGTTCGGTTGAGTGATTTTATACTTGGTGTTATTGTTTCTTTTAGACCTTTGCTTTTGTTTCGTGAATGCTAGGATTCATGTAGAATCTATACTCTTAGATTGAGGCCAGTTGAGTAAGTTCATGATGTTTGGTCTTGTTACATCATTGAGATTTGTGTAGAATCCATACTCTCAGATTGAGGCCGGTTGAGTGATTTCATGATGTATGATTTTATTGGCTTTGGGATTTGTGTAGAATCTGTCCTTCTCGTGTTGCTTTCAGCTGGGTGTTTTCTTTGCATTGTGTTCTCATCCTATCCTTGTGTTGTGATCTTTGTGGTGGTGGTGCGCCACACAGGAGTATGTGTGGGTACATTTTTCGGGTGACTTGCGAGGCCCAATCTTTCGTGGTAGTTCTAAAAGTTATGATGATTGGGGTTGGGATGGGGGTATGCATTCCCATAGGCACTTGTCATAGGATGAGCATGGGTAGGGTAGGGTAGCATATGGAGGGGGCTTCTATCTTGTAGCTTGGTGACCTTAGTCCCATAGGGTTGGCAGAGGATAGGAAGTTCTAAATAAGTGATAATTAAAAAAAAAGTGTGATTGGTAATAAAACTTAAGATAATAAAATGTGTATACGGGGCCCTCCATTGAGGAGTTGAAATGCACAATCTGAGCTTGGGCTTGTCGATACCAAGTGACTCTCCATGATGTCAGCCCCTACTTAGTAGCCTTTTGAGTGTCTGACCAAGACCTGTACTCCTTGCATTGTCTTAGGTTCTTTGTTTCAGCCATCATACTATCTGGCATGAGTGTTAGCCATGGATGTTGTGCTTTATGTGTGTTTGTTGTTGGATCATTATCTCCATTAGCACGGTGGATGTGGACCTATGGGTGCCACGTGGTTGGGAGGCGTACCTACCTTTACCATTGCTAGGGACTAGTGTACAAAGATGATCTTTTGTCCTAGTGCGACCGTTGCTGGATGTTTTCACTTGGTACTTCGGGTTCTAGAGTATGCTTTCTTGTGATTTATGCTTTCATTGGAATGCTTGTATAACATGTTTAGATGATGTTAGTTTACTTGACGCATTCCCTTATCATGATGTTTAGCATATGATTAGATGATGTTATTTGATTTAGTAGTATATCTATTGCTTACTGTTGTTTAGCATGTGATAAGTGATGTTATCTACTATAGGATTATCTTATGCTTTGCTACTAGCATGTTAGATTTCCTTATGATTATATTGTTGCATGTTTTAGTAGTGATGTCCCTATTATGATAGTACTGTTGATCTAGTCGGTGGCTTGGGATGTTACGCATAGGGGATGGCTAGGACCCATGATGGTCTTATGATGCTATTGATAGTTGGGAGGAACTGCGTACTAAGTTTGGTTGTTCAGTTCACTGCGATGTTTATTTCAGTGTGTTCTTTGCTGCTATAGTTTAGATGGATAGATGTTCTTTATTTTGTGTTGTTCTTACACTCGAGTGTTCATTCCTCAAGCCTTTATGGATCTGGTACTCCTTGGTGTGGAGGTTCTTTGCTCTATTTTGGTCTTTTATGCTTATGGGAGTGTTTTCATGTTCTTTGGGTGACATTTGTTCAGCATGGTGCAACATTAAAAAAGTATCGCACACTTTCTTGAGAAATGTCATATGATACTGTAAAGTATCAAACGCTTTCTTGAGAAATGTTGTACAACACTGGAAGAGTGTTGCACGCCTTCTTGAGAAATGTTGTACGACACTGGAAGAGTGTTGCACTCCTTAAGGAGAAGTGTCGCCCTCCCTTAGTAAAAAGTGTCACACAATTTTTGTAAAAAATCTGTGCGTGCTGACAGTGGGCACTTTTCTTTGTGATCTAAACTTCTTGAGAGTTGTTTTGGATACCCTTTTGGGTGTTCTTCAACCCTATGTTGTTGTATTTTGAATTCTGTCAATTTTTCTTGTTATCCAATTTTCATGTTTCTATTTTAGTCTCTTGGGGTTTAAAATATATCGTTTAAGTATAAGTTGTACTTAAGATATATTTTAATATATGAAATGAATCTTTTGAGATAGGTTTCAAACCTCTCAGAGATAAGTTATAGATTCTAGGAAATTTCAAGGCTTCAGAAATCTAGACTTAGCCAATTTTTAGGGCTTCAGGATTTCAGGCTTAGCCAAATTTCAAGATTCTGCATTTTACCACAGCTTGGTGTTTTGTTGATGAGTGGTCATTTCTTGAGCCCTCATCTTATTGTGGTGGTTGTTGGCTTTTGTTTGCGTGTGTTAGTCAGTAGTGGTGTTCGAAGATCTGTTGGTTGTCGAGATTATGGTGAAGTCTTTTGTTGCGATCATTGTGATCCCTGTATGATGTTGTCATGTGCATTCATACTTGTAAAAAATAAAATTTTTGGCTTGATTTGGATCCTTGTTTCCAAGGATCTTTGAGTGGGGCATTACAGAGTTAGTAGGATCAAGTATTGATCATTGCAATAATCTATCAAATTCTCAAGGCACATTGACTGACCTTCAATCTACTAACAACAATATGAGATCCAAATTGATCTCTATTCAAGCAATGATGATATCTCATTTGGAGCTCATATAGAGGGAAACACAAGCAGTCCAAGTTCTTATCAAAGAAGATCATAATCTATCAGTTGATGAAAATCTAATTTATTTAGCTGTAAGATTACATTTGCAGAATCACATTTCAGAAGAAGCCAAAACTACATGGGATCATGCATTGTCCATGATCACTAGAGTTCACAAGGCATTCATTGACAATTATGGATTAATTCCACCTATTTTACCACAACATTAGTAGCATAAAGTGTTCAAAAAAATGTGGAAATGGAATTGATAAGGTGGAAACAAATATGTAAAGAGATTTGAATAAGGAGGAAATGAGTGTGTTATTCATTTTACATTATTTATTCATTATTCATTGGCATAAGTCATAAGACTTTGGGGGAGAGCTCAATATCAGATTGTATTATAAAGCTATAAATATGAAAAAGTATTTTTTCCACTAATGTCAAAGGGGGAGATTGTTGGTATCTCTAACCATTATTGTCTATTAGTGTTAATCACTTAGTTATTTATAAGGGAGAGTCAGATGGTCATCACTATGACTAAGCTACTTTATATAGACCAAGTCATGTACATAAGCATGTACTGATCTCTATAAGAGCTGAACAAGTGTATGGCCACTGAGTATTTTCTATATGAGTTGAGCTCAATAATAGCCAAGAATGTTTCAAACATACAAGTGCCAAATTATATAGCATGTGCTCATTATAATACAGAATGAGAGACAACAATTTTGAGTGTCATAAAATAGTAAAAGTTGAGCAATGTAGAGTTCACATAAAATTCAAGAATGGAACAAATTTTGAGGTAACACATTTTTGAGCTGACATGGAAGGAACATTTGATGTTTATAGGGGTTTTTATAGAGAGTTTACACATTGATGAAATGGATTACATATTCTAATATTGTGTGACCAATGATTTAGATGGAGAGGCTATTACGAAAGGATCTAAAAAACTCTCTACAAAACTCTTTAATAGAGAATATCTTAACCTATATTAGTATGCATGTGTAAGAGTGAGAAAGAGAAAGAGTGGAGAAGTGTATGCATACAAATGAGCAATATGCAAAGTGAAGGATCGAGATAAGCTCATAAGTTAGTGAAAGGGTTTTGTTATCACTTAATATAGAAAATGACCTATTCAAAGTATTGAAGTGAAAAGGGAAGATAGGTTTATCAGATCAGACAAAAGGATCAGTTAGCAAGGAGACTCAAAATTAGCTTACAAAGTAAACCAAGGGTCAACTAATGAATTATTTCTAACCAACTTGAATCAGGGTAAATCTCTTAATAGGGTGGTCTTAATAGATCTTTGTTAATCTCCTAATAGAGTCCTTACTTTGATGTAATTGTTAAATCCTCTAACAAAGTGAGACCTAGCAGTATATTAAGCTTTTAATAGGGTAGACCCCTCATAGGATAGATTATATTTTATGATCAAACATTGGAACCAAAATAGGTTAATTTTATTACTATAGTAGTAAAGATTTGTGGATGTCATCTCCATCCTAGGGTTTCTGGGTAACAAATATTGTGTTATTTGTTTTTTTTGATGCATGTGATAGATTAGATTTACATGTTACTACAAGTTATCATTACAAGTTTTACATGCAAAAATTTACTGATAAATGTGAATGAATTGGTGAAATGTTTAAAATGTTTAAGATTTTGATTCACCCCCTCTCAATATCTTGGTTATCTTGTTTATACCTCCGTCATTCAAAAATAAGATGATATATATTATTATATAATATAATATATTATAATAATTTTCTCTTCTCCTCAAGCTTCACTTCAGGCCAGTAGGTTGCTGGTCAAGTGATTCATTCGTTTAGTCATGTCCATCCAATTGATTTGGTGTTGATCAAATTTATACCCTAGTTGATGAATTCTAATCTGACCCTATCCAGACCACATGTTGGATGTTAATGTTGATGTTGATGCCAATATTAATGCATGGTTAGGGGCCTAACAACCCCTTATAGACTTCATTCCACTCAAACCTATGTTAACAAATAGACTACTAAGGCCTACTCAATACCATCCCTCTAGTTCTATAGATCAAACTCTTACATCGTCTGACCCCTATCCATAGATGGGGCATTGATGCACATGTCCTACTATTCTAAAGGGGAAATAGTTGAATGGTGTTACATATCCTACAAAGAAAAATAAAAGGTGTGTGTAGTGTGATCACGGGTAAAATTAGATATCATTATAAACCCCTCTCCATATATGGCTTGATCTCCTACTGTGGAGAATGAACTATATTATAGATGGTCGATTGGGGCCATTAATGGATATAGGATATAGGGCCCAAACCTAGATATAGGAGGTTGTATAGATATATGAGAGCAACATATCTCTACTCTAAACATTGATATGGCTATCATCTATTTGAGTAAGGGCCCCAACCCTAGATACTAGTAGATCCCTAAACTGTCTCTTCTTTCATATTATTGTAGTCCCCTAAAATAGATTATGACATATTATTGGCAAAGGGGGGTGCCATGATATCATACCTAGAAGCTAGCAACCAATAGTCTAGCAAGGTGACGTAGAAATGATGGTGTATGATGTGGTTATTCAAGTCTTATAGTAGAATAAGTTATGCCTTATAGTCAGATAGGGATTAATTAACCTATGTCTACTAAGGTCTAGGTTCTCTACACCAAGATATGTAAGAGCATTCTTTGTTGTTGATAGCAGAAGCTATACAACTCAAAAAGATGTACAACCTTGGAAAGAATGACATTAAATAGAATATATGACCCATGCTTCTTGAGGTTCCCCTAACCACCAATGTTGATCCACCAATCACATACCACACCCCCATCGAGTGATCTAGGGTGTGCCTTCGAATAATCAATAGATAAAATTTAGTAATCAAATGCACATGATCTTTAGAACATGCAAATAAATCTCTTGGCCTAGAGCCCTTATACCATTGGGGTCAATAATAGATGGTCCTACCTCTTATGATATTAGTAAGTAGGGATTTTGTTCAAGTTAGCGACAGAGATTATAGAGCCATAATTCCCTTCTAGTTTGCACTCTCCAAAGTCTCATGTGTTGGCAAGGCATAGAATAATAGATTTTATGGCTGCCCCCCCCCCCCCCCCTCTATCAATGAGCTTCACAATAAATCCATCTACCTACAAAATAACCAATAAAATGAGAGAAGAAAGGAATATTTAAAAAAAATGGCCCAATTATTATTTTTACCATCTACTTCAGTTAGCCTATAACTGAGCATGTAAATAGAAAACATCTCTTGGATAAGCTTTCTGAATAGGTGGTCTTCTTAATAGAATAAACATTTGTTAATAAGTTTGTGAGAAAGAGTGGCTAAATTAAATTTGCAGTTAGGTGGAGGTAGTTTGGCTACTTTAACAATAGTTGATACTCAAGTTGGAGATGTCTCAACTTATATATATATATATATATATATATATATATAGATATATAAGAGAAATAGATATTGATCATACAATTAAAATACCTTATGTATATAACTATATATAAAATACACAAATAATACACAATATATATTGTGTACTATTTACTATATAAATTATTTTTTTAGTTGTATTGTTGCTTCTAGTCATTAAAATGTTTTTGATTAGGTAAAATAGGTTTTACAAGGATCTTAAAACCCAAAGTTTTACAGTTAAAAGAGCGAGATGAAATAGACTAAACAAACAAAAAATTGCCACAAAAGGTTGGAGACAAAAGAAGGCCCGAAGCCAAAGTACAAAGGCTAGAGACAGAAAAGAAAAGCTAGGCGAATAGGCTAGTGTCCATCCGTGTCCATGGCCTATAGGGTTTCTACAGTGTCATTGTCCTTTTGACTAGCTGCGCCCTCCTAAATCCTAGTAGGAGTGTTCATCTGGTTCCCCTAATTCACCTAGTCACTGGCCTCTTTCTAAAATTCAACTCGATTGAATCCATGCTCTGTGTTATGCTCTGCATCCCTTTCAAGGCTAGTTGTAGTCAAATAGTCCCCTAGATTGACAATATTCTCATTCAAGGTGTGAAGGGTGTTCACTATCTATTTGGTGATAATCTGGAGGAAAGAATCCAGCCTTTAGACCTTTTGCTCAAGCTAGGTGAGTCTATCATCCTGATGGTCACTGAAGACTTGGCCTTTTTCTTTCTCCTGGCTCCCCACCTAGTCTTTGCTTCCTATGGCTTCCTGGTCCTTTTCAGAATCTTAGTTGTTGAGCTAGTTACTCCTGTCCTTCAGAGCCTCAATTCCCTGAAAAAGCCACTTGATGGAATGAAAGTTGTCAATCAGGCTATTCTTTGCATTATTCAAGAAGTTGAAGCTAGTTTTCGGCACATTGTCAAAGATGACCAAAAGAGTTGAGTCAATGAGCTTGTCATAGTGGCTACTTTTGTCAAGGTCATCCAACACCTAGATTTTAGCAGGTTCTCTAACAATACCCAAACTGACCTTGTCCCCATAGAAGTTCCTCTAGGACCTTCTCTTGTTCTTCATGATTAACCAACCCCCCCCCCCCTTTTCAACCATGATTTCAATCATCTCCTCCAGGGGTAAAATGGGAACCTCTTGAGGTGAATTGGGTAGGGTGGGGCTGGAGGGCACATCAACAGGGTCATTGGGATGATCCTAGGGCAGGGCCTGGTTCACTTTTCTTTTCTTGGGGTTAACCTTGGGGTCCATAGGGGTCACCACCTCCTTGTCATTTTCTCTCTCCTTATCTTCTTCCATCTCACCTTCCTTCCCCATCTCTGAGTCCTCCTCCTTAGACTCTGTATCAAACTCCACATCATCATCACTGGCCTCTTTCACCTCCTTAGGATGAGGAGAGGGGGGGATAGGGGGAAGACATCTAGGGCTCTTCCTACTAGGGATGCGAGGATCACAGGTAACAGGGATAGCTTTGCTCGGGGTGTCAATTTTCTCTGATTTCACTTCAAGCTCATCCCCAGAATCAGAACTAGCAGTGTCCTTTGAGGAACTACCCAAATCCCCAATTGTTTTACCTCTAGTTTGGGTTTTCAAGAGGTCATAAATCAAAAGTAGGAGACCCTCATGGAGGGAGGGTTTTTGACAGGGCATTTCTTGAATCCCTCTATATTCTTGGCCATGGAGGTGAAAAAGTAAAAAGGAAAAGAAATTTTCACTTTGTGTCTAAAATGATTTAATAGAACAAAATGATGGGTCCTAATTCTATCAAACCTGGGGTCAAGAGTGACATATTCAATGATAATCTTGAGAACATACCTCCAAATTTTTTTGATGGAGTCAATGTCATAGTAGGTGTCAATCTTGACCAATTTTCTTTTCTCCTTATCATCCTTGACAAAGTCATTGACAACGTTGGTAGACATCTTCTTGTCCTTGTAGAAGTTCAAGCCATCCTAAGAAAAGCTAGTCACCTCTGCAATAAGACCCTCAGTGATTTGGTGGGAAACACCATCAATTTTGACCCTACCATTTTGCCAGGAGTCAACCATGGTTTTAGTAACCTCCGCATCAAATCCATGAAGCTTCTCTATGAATTTGGTTATACCTCCCTTTTGGAGCTTTCTCTAGACTTTCTTCTTGTCTTTCCATCTCTCCACTTTGCCCCATGGCTTTGTTCTGATCCTTTCACCCACCATTGTAATTTTCAGCTCAACTAACCCTAAACCACTAGCAGTATTGGCGAGTTCAAAATAGCAAAAGACACTGAGAGAAAAAATAATTTTGTGCATGTTTATGAGTATATTTTTGGCTTCCTTTAGCTCGTGTCTTCCATACACGTGGTTATGGAGTGGAGGGGGTTCTGCATAACTCCAAATAAATTCATTTTTGAAGTATAATTTTTCAAATCCTAACATCATTAAAAGGATGTTATGTTGGTGCCCTGGATTTTCTCCTTTCGGATTAGCTCAGTCGCCGCTGCCAAAAAGTCATTTTTTCTTTCTAGTCATTAAAATTTAATCTTTTATCTTTTTTCTTTTTAGTTGATAGGGTTACTATGCTAGTGTGATGCATAGGGGAACAACTGACATAGCTCAGTTGGTAGAGAAGAAGACTAAAAATCCTTGTGTCACTAGTAAAAATGTGGTTTCTAGCATATAAACTTTGTATAAGTATGAAAAAAGGATTAATAAACCTTATTTAATATTTATTTCGATAGAAAATAAATAGTGATGGGTTTGATTTTCCTAGAAATTTACTATCGATTGATGAAAATGGCTACTATATCAATTTGACATTGCTCATCTTACCTACTTGTGGTATGTTGAGTGTAGTCTCCTAATATTTAGAAAGGTTTTGGCTAGTCCCTTAAAATCTCCGTGATAATCTTGGATTCATAACACTGGTCTCATCTGTTCACCTAGCCTTTGCCCATTTCTAACCCCACTTCCTAGATCTGGATCTATACAGAGACCTATGATAATTAGATGCCCAAGGGGGGTTAGATAGATATGGAAAGAACAAGCATATATGTCATGCCATTAGACTACCTCATTTCACTTCAATGTTTTCTTTCTAGAAATGTTATCTTTCCACAATCTAAATAGGGAAGGCTAGGGTATATCCTCCCACCTAACTTTACTTGTTAGTTGAATGGTTTTGCAGATGTCCAGATGCTTTCCCTGATCATTCCAATTTATCTCCATATTTTTCATGTTTTGTATTAATTGAGTTATGATAGTACTAGAGATTTTTTTTGGTGCGTTAGATTTTTCATCTCTCCATTAAAGGTTTAGACTAATACCTTCTAATGGCTCATGTGTAGGGGATTAGAAAACCTATGCATAACCAACATACCAAAGAATTTTTCCTAACATAGTGTTATATACATCATCACAATCTCACTAGCTAACCCTAAATTACTACGGACAAGTTCACAATTATCATCCAACTAAATTAACAAGAGTTGGAGGAGAACTATTCTATTCAACAAGAAAGAAGGGAATTAATATAAGGTATGGAATTAATAGAGGGGCCAACTCCCAACCTCTCTTTCATCATAAAACCCCTCCCCTTGGTTGGGTTGATTATTCAATCAGTAGAGATGTTCCTCAAATTGATCTCAACTACTTGGATTTTGTTAATCAATCCCCCTACCCCTGACCCCCTAGGGAAGGGAAGGACATGCCCAACCATGATGCAAGGCCCAATCCAAGGCAATTCAAATCCCCATCTCTTTTCCAACCCCTATTAGATTATTCACAACATAGTAATCTAGCATTCTATATGTAACATGTCTCAAGTGACCCTATGACACTATTATGAATGTTACATATAGAAACCCTATTATAAGGGGCCTACCCTTATAATAGTAGGGTGGCCCAATAGAACAAAAAGTCTTTGCCCTCAATTATTATTAACCATAGCGAACAATCTAGAAGGGAGGAAATACATGCATGCATAGGTATATTATTATAGGGCATAATGGAGTGTGCATTCATAGGAAGATAAAGGTAGTTATGGGGTTAGTGTTTCCTCACCAACTGGGCTCCTAGTTTCTTCATTGACTAGACTATGTCATCGTAACATCATGGAAGAAGGATATAGGTTTTTCATCAATTTCCCTACCTTGGCCTCTTATAATAGTAGGGGATGTTGGGGTGAAATTCACTAGGATAAGATGTATTATTAAACCAAAAAAAAAAAACTCAATAAAACCAAAGATAGAGAGATCTATTAAACTAAGATAAGTAAGCTTCACTAGACCATACAAATGCATGGTGAGCCCACAAAAAAGTTTTTTTAAAGATGTGGTAGATACCACCAAAGATAAAATTGAAACCTAACCACACATATCCTCCAATTAGATCTTATAGATTGAAGTGATTAAGCAACTGGAGAGTAGTAACCTAATAGATTGGAGATTGATAAGTGGGGTGTGGTGGTTGGAACTAGGTAAACACAACCTTCCAGCTCTTGCTTCTATCCCAAAGTATGGCCATGTGACCTATGCCTCTATCTCTATTGATGTATTAACTATTAGATTTGATGGATTAACTAACTCTTCCTACAACCCAAAAATTATAAGGTTGAGTGAGCATCCTAAATGAATTTTTAGTAGAGATTTTGATTCACTAGTGAAGGCTAGGGCTATTGGTTGGTGAGGATTCATTCTTCTCTTGATAAAATATATTCTCCAAGGTTGGTTATGAGATATCTACAAGATAAGATGGACAAGAAGAAAGAAATGAAACCCCATTGGAAAAGCATAAATCTTGGTAACCTAAATCTCTAGCTAGATACCTGGAAAAGAATGGGAATGATGGAGTAAAAAAAATGGATCAAATGGGTACTTGCAAATGATAACTACTCCTAGAGATTAAGTGTTGGCCTAAAATCAAAGCAAAAATATTTAAGTTGTCATCATTTACCCTTCTAAACACTACTGTATCAAGAGCCCTACTATTCTTAAGGTACATAGATTTACAAGTTGAAATTCATAGAAAATAACCCATCCCCTATGTGTTAAGAATCTAACCTAGATAAACCTACAGGTCTAATGGTATAGACCATACCTACTCTTTTATACATATATACCAAATTATTGGCATTCAATACAAATATATATTGCTCCTAGAGGTGCCAACAATTTCTAGACAATGCCTTATTTGGTTCCTATTTAATTTAGTTAGTCATAACTAAACTATTTACTAAGATTGCCAGCTTAGGAATAATTGTTATTTTGTTAATGCCAAGGGTTATGTCCCTTAAGGGACATACCCTCTAGAAAGCGTATATGTTTAGGTTGTGAATGTAGTTTAGAAGACATAAAAACATAGCAATCTGCTCTTCTAAGTATTCTACTTCTTGCGAATTACAAATTCAAAGATATTGTTATTCATTCAATATTGAGTATAGAGGTTTGGACCTACATTAAAATAAGTGATAACATATTCATATAGTCTGAATATTCATCTAATTTAGAAGATCATTCTCAACCATTCGAAATTGAACGTCAAGTCTGATTCAAAGCACAAAGAGTTTGTAGAACTTTATATGGTATCAAAGCCAAGTTATCAGATCTAGGTCTCTACAAAATTTAGTAATTAGACCTTAGATATATTCAATAGTTTTCTCCTATCTTCAATGGAATACACAATTAGACTTGAGGATAGGTTCGATGGAAAAGGACACTTTGAAGCCTAGAAATTCAAAATCTTCATGATTCTTGAAGAGAACAATGTTAAACAATTTTTTGATGGAACATCCAAACAACCCCCAATTGAACCTCACAAATCCATATGGAGCAAAGGAAATAGAAAAGCTATTCAAATCATCTTGGATGGAGTTATAAATGATATCATACCTATGCTTATGAAACATCAAACTGCCTATGATATGATGAATGCATTATAGAATGCATATGAAGTAAACAACGCAACTAGGGTTCTTGCACTAAAAAGACAACTGAATCACATCCATATAAAGAAAGGAAAATTGATAAACTCTTATTTCTTATGAGTTTCTGACATTAGAGATGAATTATCAAGCATAGGGACCATCATTGATGACACTAAACTAACACTCATGGCTATAGATGGATTTTTGGATTCATGGGAAACATTCACACAAGGAATAAGTGCTAGAGATCAACTTCTGGACTTCAATAGACTCAAGAATGATTGTCTTCAAGAAGAGTCTAGAAAACTAAAGAAATGATGGAAACCAAAAGTAGAAGATGAAGAACTTCACATTCTTAATGCAAACTCCTATAAGGGAAAGAAGAAGCATTTCAAGAAGAAAAGGAGAAATCAAAAGAATGGAAAGACCAAGAAAGATCTATCTAAAATAAAGCATTTCAAATGTGAAAAATTTGGACTCTACAGATCTAATTGTCCTAAAAATTCCAAACAACAAGAAAATTATACAAATGTCATTAGAGAATAAGATACTTATGATCCTGAGAATCATGTTTTGTATTCCTCTCTATCAAATGAAATTTCAAACAAAGCATGGGTGATTGATAGTGGATCCTCTAGACATATAACAGAATACAAAAAAACTCTAGATTCTTTATCAAAGAAAGTTAATGGTGAAGTTAACATTGGTGATAACTCTACACACTTAGTTGAAGGAATTGGAAATTGCACTTTGAAACTAAAATTAGGAAATACTCTTCTTCTTAAAGGTGTACTCTATGTACTAGGGATTAAAAAAACATAATCTCAATTGCAACACTTGAAGATGATGGACACAATGTTGCATTCATGGATGGAAAAGTATTAACTTGGGCCAAGAACTCTTCCATCAAGAAATCAAAGTTAATCGGTCAAAGAAAGGGATATTTGTTTGAATTGAATACAGAATCTAGTCGCTCCATTCAAGCCCTAGTTCACAAAGCTGAAGATTCAAATGAAATATGGCACAAAAGATTAGGGCATCTAAATTTTAAAAATTTGTCAACTATGGAAAAGATGGTTATTGGATTACCCAAATTAAATAAAGATCACCCTAGTATTTACAAGGGGTGTGCTCTAGGTAAAAGCAATAGAAGTCCCTTTCATGATAGTACTAGGAAAAAAAATAATGCACAAGAATTACTTCATTCATATTTATGTGGACCTATGTCCATTCCTTGTCTTGGAGGATTCTAGTATTATATCTTGTTCATAGATGACTTCTCTAGGAAAACATGGATTTATTTCTTAAAATGCAAGGAATTAGAAGAAATCCTACAAAGATTTAAAGAATTCAAAGCATTCACTAAAAAATTTTTAGGACATAAAATTAAAACCCTTAGAATAGATAACAGGGAAGAATATACCTCAAACTTGCTTAAAAGGTTTTGTGAAGAATCAGGGATCAAGAGGGAGTACACTGTTCTTTAAAGAAATAATAGGACAATTATAGAAGCTGCTAGGGCTATGAATTTTTACCAAAATCTAGAATACTATCTTTAGGCAAAAGCCCCCGTACTGTTGTATATATTCAAAATAGAAGCCCTCATTTCTATCTTAAAGATAAAACCCCTAAAGAAATATTTACTAAAGTAAAACCCAATATAAGTTATCTTAGAATTTTTGGATGTCTTGTATATATTCATGTTCCAAAAGAAAAGAGAACCAAGTTAGAACCCTCTAGGAGGAGAGGTATCTTTGTAGGGTATAGTGAAACTTCTAAAGCATATAGAATTTAAACACTTGGAAAAAAAACTATTAAACTTAGCAGAGATATAATCTTTGAGGAAGATCTTGCATTCAAAAGAGCCATAAGTTCTAAGGAACCTTCCCCTTTATCAAGTTCTAAAAAAAATAGTGAATCTGGATCCTAGAGGGAGAACTAAGAAAAGATCAAAGATGAAATTCAAAATATGAACCTTGAAGAAAATTCAAAGTAAAGATCACTTTGGGCCATAAAAATAGTTGAAGTAGCTCAAGACTTCATTGCACCTTCAAGAATAGTTAGAGAAAGTAAAAGACCTAAAATATTCTTTGGTTATACAACAAATATGATTGATTTATCCAAAACAAAGCCAACCAATTCTTCTGATGCTATTAAACATTTATTCTAGAAAGAAACTATGATAGAATAATACCAATCAATTATGAAAAATGATGTTTGGGAAATTGTTCCAAGACCTAAAGGAAAATCTATTGTTTCTTCCAAGTGGATATTTAAAATAAAGAATGCTACTGATAGTAGTATTGAGAAATATAAAGCTAGATTTGTAGTTGGAGGATTTTATCAAAAAGAAGGGATTGATTATGAATAAACCTTTTCTCCTATTGCCAAATATACCTCCATACGAGTAGTCTTAGCAATTGCCATATCAAAGGGATGGAAGTTACATTAGATGGATGTAAAGACACCATTTCTAAATGGAAAGATTTTACAAGAAGTCTATCTAGAGCAACCAAAAGGATTTGAAACCCATGATCTAACACATTTGTTTGCAAGCTCAAGAAAGCTCTCTATGGGCTTAAATAGGCTCCCAGGGCTTGGTATTAAAGGATTGATAAATATATGATCGGCTTAGGATTCTCCAAGAATGAAGCCGATCCAAACTTATATTATAAAAGAGATAAAGATGATATGCTAATTTTGATATTGTATGTTGATGGTTTATTAATCATAGGTGATGATCATCTTATAGATCAATCCAAGAAAGATCTAACTAGAGAATTTGAGATGAAAGACTTGGGGCTTCTCCATTACTTCCTAGGATTGGAAGTATGATAGAATTCTGAAAATATCATACTTAATCAAGGAAAGTACACATCAGATATCTTGAAGAGATTTGGAATGTGCAATTGCTAGTCTATGTCTTCTCCAATGGAGACTAATTTACATAAACATAAAGAAGCAGATTTAGAATCACCTCCCATAGATTCTAATCTCTATAGAAAGATGATTGGGTCCCTTATGTACTTAGTAAATACAAGACTTGATATTTTCTATGCCGTTAATGTCTTAAGTTAGTTTATGTGTGAGCTGAAGGAGATTCAGTTGTTGTTAAACACATTGTGAGACACTTACAAGGCACTCTTAATTATGGACTCAAACATGAGAAAGTTACTTTAGATTTGCATGGATTCATCGATTTAGATTGGGGTGGAAGTGTTAAAGACATGAAAAGCACTTCAAGATGTTATTTCAATTTAGGATCAAATATGATTTCATGGATATGCAGAAAGCAGTCTTCAGTAGCTCAAAGCTCCATAGAAGTTGAATACATTGTAGCAACAATGGCATCCCAAGAAGCACTATGGCCGAGGAAGTTACTTGTGGGATTATTTTGGCAAGCCATGAATCCTACAATTATTCATTGTGATAATCAAAGTTCATCAAGATATCAATGAATCTAGTTTTCCATGATAGGTCCAAGCATATTGAAATTCCTTACCATTATGTAAGAGATATGGTAGGTAGGAATTCTATAAAATTGGAATATATTTGCACTGCAAATCAAATAGAAGATATACTCACCAAACCTCTATCTAGAGTAAAGATAGAATATTTTAGGAGGAGACTTGGTATGGTTCAGTTGTAATCCATTTGTACTCTTTTGATTATTAATAAAATAATTAAATTTTTGTTAGGCTATTGACTGTTATGGGCTCCACCATGTGCAATCATTATTTAAAGAGGTGATGATCTTTGAAATAATGAATACTTGTGTAAAAGGCATTATGAGAGATGATGATCTCTTAGATAATGTACTAAATAGTAGATTTTACTGTAAGATCCATATGAGTTTTAGATGATATTGTGATGTTGACATTGCTATGTTCATGGGTTAAAAATTGAATAAAGGAAGAATATTAATATTCTCCAGGTTTATCATGTATTCTGGTAGATCTTAAACTCAAGATCTTATTGTGATATAGAAATATCAGTTTCTATGAGTCACAATATGTGTCTTATAACTAGTAGTAGTGATTTGTCATATCAAATTTTTAGTAATATGACTTTGTATCATGTGTTCTATGATACCACAGACTAAGAAGAGACAGATAGATATAGAGTATTAATTCTTGCTTAAACATCTATGTTGGTGTTGCTAGATATGATATCTCTCTATAGTATTATTGGGTTAAGAGGGAGTGTTAAGAATCTAACCTAGATAAACCTATAGGTCTGATGGTACAAACTATACCTACTCTTTATACATATATCCCAAATGATTGGCATTCAATATAAATATATATTGCTCCTAGAAGTGTCAACAATTTCTAGACAATGCCTTATTTGGTTCTTGTTTAATCTAGTTAGTCATAACTAAACTATTTACTAAGATTGCCAGCTTAGGAATAATTGTTATTTTGTTAATGCCAAGGGTTATGTCCCTTGAGGGACCTACCCTCTAGAAAGGGTATATATCTAGGTTGTAAATGTAGTTTAAAAGAAACACAAACGCAATAGTCTAGTCTTCTAAGTATTATACTTCCTGTGAATTACAAATTCAGAGATATATTTATTCATTCAATATCAAGTATAGAGGTTTAGACCTACAATAAAATAAGTGATAACTTATTCATACAATCTGAATATTCATCTAATTTAGAAGATCATTCTCAACCATTCAAAATTGAACTTCAAGTCTAATTCAAAGTACAAAGAATTTGCAGAACTTTACACTATGAATACTATGACCACTACATCAACTACTATTGTTTCCACCTAGTGGTGGAAGTCACTATTAATGCTTTCTAAATATTATGTATATAATCTGCTAGTCATCTTATTATATGGGTAGGCCTCTAATCTAATGGTTAGGTAGATTCTATATGTAACATGAAGAATTTCCTCCACCCAACAATAGAACTAGGGTCCTATATTTGGGTTGGGTCCCTCTATCCTATATCCATAAATTCTCCCCACCAACTATCTATAGTATAGTTCTTTCTCACCAGCAAGAAGTCAAACCATATATGGAGAGAGGTTTATATGTAGGGGTGCCCCATATATATAGATTAAAGGGAGACTTGTGCTCTGAGATAAAGATAGGTCAGAGCCTTCTTCTTGACACATCCCTTGCCCCTAGGCTAGAGATAGATTCTATATGTAACATGTCAATGGCTGGATGAACATAACCCCACCTTGCATGCATAGAGTTCCATAGAGATGAAGCACCATATGGCTTTTTTGGTGATTTGACTAAAGATTGAATGACCTATTAAGAATCCACCCACCAACCCTCCTTATTGAAAGATCTTTGAGGGTTAGGGATAGATGAAGGGTAGGGGTGGGTATAGAGAAAAGGTAGGGTTTGTACTCACTATGGGGTTCAAATCAAGGTTGAATGACCCTACTTTATATAGGTAGCAGTTTAAGATTGAGATCAATACCCATGCAGAAGTAGGAGCTTCAATACTCCTTGCAAATAATGTAGTTGAGTGAATTCAACCACTTCCTTGCCTTTCACTAACAATAGAACCTTCCTCATATCCCACATAAGGATTTATTTCTCATGATCCCCTTGCCTTAATATCGTAAATATGATACCATTATTTACATGTAGTATGTAGTCACATGCTTATTGGTTGAAAATATCTCTTTGAAATTGCTAGAATTATAGTGAATCAAATTATAATAATGCAATTCAGATTCAAATGAAACATTACAAAGGTAATGACCCCAGTGACAATCAAGAGGACAGAATCACCCAGCTTGAGCAGAAGGTCCAAAGGCTAGATTCCATCCACCAGGTTGTGACTAAATAGATTGTGGATACCCTCCATACCTTGAATGAAAACATTGTTAATTTGGGGGACTATTTGACCAACGCTGATCTTGTGGGGAACATGGAGCAGAGTACAGAGAATGGAACCAGCTAGGAGGATCCTTAGAAAGAGACTAGAATCCAGGAAAGCCATGGGGACCAGATGCATTTCCCCCCTGCAACCCAGGAGGAGGAGGCCATCCAGAAGGAAAGTGATGCTACAGAAATCCTGCAGGCAATGGAGATGAAGGGACACTAGTCTACCCGCCAGGCTTTGTTCCTGGCCCTTGTTTCCCTGGATTTAGGCCTTTTTGTTTCTGGCCTTTTGAGGCTATTTTTGTTTTTTCTAACTTTTATGCTTTAAGTTGTTTAATGCTGTAAAACTTTGGGTTTCAGGATCCCTGTAAAACCTATTTTCCTAATTAAAAAACATTACAAACATAATAGATCTAATCCTTGCGAATATACTCTCAATAAGGGCTCCACCCTTCACCCTTCACCCCCATCAACAGGAAACTTGGCCCTAAAATTATTTGGATGGCTTAGGGGATGCACCTAATGAACCTTGAGCTAGGATGCCAGCAAAATAACCAACCTTCTACATGCACACCCACTAGGGGGTTGGGGAATAGAGAAAAACATCAATTCATAGCCATTTAAGTTATCACCATGGCTTGAGAGTCCATACATAGCATGCCCTACTATGGAGGTAGGGTGTCTTCCCTCCTCATAGGTGTAAAGTGTGGTGGGCTTTATGCATACACATGAAAGAAGCCAATTGGGGTAGGAGGAGGAACTAGGTGGAGGTAGATTATCCTTACTATTATAAAGGGGTTGAGTGGACCCTACTATTGTAATGAGAGGGATCCATAGGAGTTCTATTCTATAGTTAAGAGTAGAGCTAGTAATGGATAACCCCTCTATCTATCATTGATAGGCCCCACAACTTTCCACCCACCCCTTTAATAGTAGGGAAACTAATTTGACTCCCAAGGCTCTCGCCCACTTAGCCATTCTGAGGGATAATACACCCTACCTAGAAGAACTTTAGCCCTCCACCCATCCAACCCCTTTACTTTCCTTTTTCTAGTAGGCACCCCCTAGCCCTCATATTATTATATGGCCCACCCAACTATAGTTGAGATCCTAGGTTGGGTGGGATCTATAGTTGATATAGTTGGGTGGGGATTCTCCATAGGGGGAATCTTAGTGCCTACTATTTATAAGAAAACTATGATGGTGCAGGTAGTAGGGTGGCCCCTCCTTCAAGTGCAGAGGTAGAGTACTATTTTTTTTTTTTGTGGGGGGGGGGGGGTGCAAGGGGTTGGAGTTAATGGCCATTATTCCATTTTTATAGCATTAATAGTTATGAGTCATCCTTCATCCTTTGGTTTATTCTCCTATCCACCTTCTTTCCATAGGTTTCCCTACTATTCTAAAGGGACATAACTAGAGAGATAGATGGATATTGGATCTAGCAAGAATGCAACTAGAGCAAGGGAAACCAATGGAAATGGCTTATTCTTTAAGGGGAGTCCTTCATATAATAATGTATGGGAGCACTTCTTGGAAAAGGCCTTACCTACCTATGTGATTGATAGGGTCTTACCTTATAAGTTCATAAGGTAACTACTTGTAGAAAGTAGATAACTAAGAGAAAAGAAGAAAGTCACCCCCCTTCTACCCCATATATAAATCATGAAATGCCAACCTACAAGGTTGAAAAGGGGTGAAATTATAGTGGGTTTTTTTAGACCCCCAAACCATTCTTACTATTGTTTCTTGTGGGGGCTAGGAGATCCCTGCAGCCCCTACACCATATTTATTTGGGGATAAGGGGGGTGGGTGTGAGGATATAGGGCTATTTCTCCCACTCAATTGAGTGATAATGAAGGGCCCTTAATATATTATATTATTAAAAAATAATATTATGTATTATATTATTAAAAAATAATATAATGTATTACATTATTTGTTGAAGTTGATGAAAGATCAACTCCACAACTCCCAAGAATCATTTGGATGCAAACACCTACCATAGAGAGAGAGAAACAAAAGATATGGGAGCTAGAATTCTCAGATCCATAGATGAGAAATTCTTGATGAGAAAAAGAGAGATTGCTACTATCAGAAGTGAATGAATGTTATAATTACAAAGAGAGATCATCCTTATAAACACAATCAAAACCCTAATAGGTAACTAACCTAGGTTGTATGATAATAATTAATAAAAGAATTAATTATTATATGCCTAAAGTTTAGCTTAAGTAAATTAGAGATAATAAGTAATTTAATAATTAGATCAATATGATTTAATTAATAAGAAAATGATTTATTAGTCTAACACCTCCCTTTAAGATAAACTTAGGGAGAGGCTAAAAACCTTAAAACTACTAATGAAAATAAATTTGGGTCCTTGCAACAAATCCTGATGAGGTATCCAAGCATAACCAAATTTATGAAAAGAGGAGAAAGAGAGAAAACTACAGGGAAAAACTCTGCTCCAAAAAAAGATGGAAATACTGCTAAAAGAACTAGTGAAGAAGCCTCCAAACAAAGGAATATCTTAGAAGATAGGAACAAAAGATGATCATGAACACTACTAAAGCATGAAGCTACAAATACTACCAAACTACTGATTTGAAGAACCTCCACTGTATAGAACATGACTAAGTAGAGAAGACTAAGTCTAAAGAGTTGATCAATTGAAGATGGAAGGTATCTTCATGAACTCTAAAAACATGAATGAAAGAATTTCTATTTGGTAAATGATCTATCTCACTAAAATGCATAGGTATCCAACCATTGCAATCACCTAGTACATAGGATCAAATACTAAATACATAGCTCACTAAATCAAACCATGAAAGAAATAGAACCATCAAAATCCCTCTATCATGCTAAGAGGTAAGACAAGTTTATTGAAAATGAATGCAATATCTCATTCAAAAAGAAGAACCAAGAACATCGAGAGTGAAAAATAAGTACAACCAACTATAATGGTACATGTGATCAATACATCATGAGGCTAATGTTGTGGAAGGAACACTCACTTGACAAAGGAAGATGAAAAATATGGCCAACATGAAACCCCCCAAGGAACTTTATAATATAGAACGAGTACAAAAAACACAAAGATGTGCAAGGTCAAAAAAACTAATAGAGTGGCACTTCATCTCAGTGCATTTGCAAAAATACTATGAAAGGATGTCAACAAAGATCAAAAGAGACATAAGATTGATAGAAGAGATAGTAAAACCCATGAAAAATCATTTGAAGATACAAAGTCTATCCTTGGGCCTAAAACAACAAAGATATCCACCAGAATGTAAGAAAGTAAAAAACTAAATAGAATGTCGCAAGATATGTCTCCCAAAGTGCAAGTTTGAATTTGACTACATAAATTAAAAACCAAACAACATCAAAAGTCCAAATAAATTACACTATCACAATGAGATTAGAATCAACTTTCCAACAATATATTGTTTGCAAAAAATGGAGTCTAGATGAGCAAGTTATGGCCAAAAACCCACAAATAGGTCAAAAAATAGCTAGAAGGGCAAACTAAAGAATCACTACACTACGACATATGCCAAAATGCCTCAGGAAGTATGCAACCTAGTACTAGAAATAACCTTGCGAAGCATGCCATTTTCATATCAAAAATTATCTCAATAAGCGTAAGGCTCTGTACCAAAAATTGCCTTGGGAAACTTATCTATTCTATACCAAAATTGCATCCAAAAGCATGCTAGTTCCATATCAAAAACTATCTTGAGTTCCATATAAAAAAATCTCAATTTTTGTACCCAATCACCTCGATTTATGTGCCAAAAATTTTCATTTTTTTGTACCAAAAAAATCTTGATTTTTGAGTTTTAAAACCATAATTTATGTGCACATAAATTAGAAAATTGTCGCCTCAGGAAACATGTCCAATTTGGTTGCAATTTTTTTGCCTTAGATTCTGACTGTGTCTGAACAAATTTTATAAGGAATTTAGGGGTTTTGGGCACTACAAATCAAATAGTGAGGTCTATTAGGGCTCAAAGTGCACCAAAAAATATGTGCCCCCAAATCCAATACAAAAAAATCTAACAAATGAAACCCTCTAAGAGAAATAAAATAGATATGAAATCCAAGCCAAACTTCTCATAAACAAAATGGGGCAATGAAGATTTGGAGGACCAATACCATGTTGAAGTTGATGAAAGATCAACCTCACAGATCCCAAGAATCACCTACATGCAAACACATGTCATAGAAAGAGAGAAGCAAAAACTATGGAGGCTTGAATTCCTAGATCATAGATGAGACATTCTTGATGAGAAAAAAGAGAGATTGTGTTAGCATGAATGTCGATGATACTACACTGAGGGAGTACCCTAACATTGGAGAGTTTTGACATATTTCATTAATGACTATGTTTGTCATTGATGTCAACATAGCAGTAAGTTTGTGAAGATTGGCAGAATAACATAGAGAGATCTTATTGTACGAACAACATTTTTTCTTGTCTGGTGATAAGTGGTCATGGACATGTTTAGTAAAGTTTCTTGATGACATGATTCCTATGCAACACGTAAGTCGAAGATGTACAGAAGTTGTACTTGATTTACTAAGAGTAGTATAGAAATAGAGTGCTTGAAAAGAAATTTCTAATGTTTGTATTATATGTTTCATATGAGATGTAATAAAGAGATGTGTGGTCAGACACTGATAGAGGACAATCAGATGATGATGTCATGAGATGTGAAAGCTTTAGTATCACACGTATGAATTTTTGTATAGACTGTGAGCCAACAACCTTATGTGATTGTAATTAATTAATTATCTTATTATAATTAATTGGGAAAGCTTCAAGGTTGACTCAAGGAACTATTTTGAAGATATGGTATAAAGGAAAGATGTTTTCCTTGTTTGTAAAGTGTATCAACTATTATATGAAGTGAAAAGTGCAAAAAGGAGTAGAGTGTTTATTGAATGCAAGTAAGCAATCTAAGGAATTATTGGATGTGAGTTTTGTGATTTAGTTACATGATCAAAAGGAGTAGAAGTCTTGTTAATAGGACATAACAAGAGGAAGGAAGTGCTATTGCTTTCTATTATTCTATAGGGAAATTTGGATAGTGGGTTCATTGGTCTTTCCCTTGAAGCTATTTGGGTAAAGGGTCTAGCTATCTTCCATAACTCCTAACAGGGTTGGCACAACTCCTAACAGGGTTGGAATCTCCTAACATAGGTACAAATTTTCCTAAGAGGGACCCATATGTATTGAATTTTGTTATAGACTCCTAATAGGGTCCATCCTCTAACAAGGAATATTTATATTACTACATCATCTTGTGGGTATCATTCCCATTGAGGTTTTCCCTCTGATCAAGGGTTTCCCTAGTTAACATATTTGGTGTTATTTTGTATTAGTATCTTGTTGTGATTTTTGATTATATTTCTCATATGGTTAAGTTTTTTTAAGTTTGATAATGGTGATAATAGTTGGATAACTGATTCACCCCCATACCTCTCAATTATATTGGTGGACTATATATTCTAACAATTGAATCAGAGCCTTAGGTCCTTGTAGGATAAGATTAACATCTTTGGGAGATCGATGGTGAATCTTTTTAGAAAGGATAGTCCTAGATTTTATGGGGTCAACTATGGAAATTGAAAGGAAAAGATGAAGACTCATCTGTTGTGTATAAGTCCTAGTTACTGGCTCTTGACAAAAGGAAAAAAAACAATTGTAAAAGAAGAGAAGATTGAATAATGTAGTAAAGTAGAGAGAGATATGTTCATGTGCAACATGAGAGCTAGGAAAGATTTACTATCATCTCTTCTAGAGAATCAATACAATTAGGTAAGTTCACTTGAAACATATCATAAAATTTGGAAAACATTAGAATCTATTTTTTAAGGAGATAAACAAGTGAAAAGAGTAAGATTATAGAATTGGATATGTGCATTTCAAGATGCTAACATGATGGAAGATGAATCTATAAGAAGTTATGTTGGTAGGATATTAGAGATTATTGTAGAAATCAAGACATATGGTGGGAAAAAGGAAGACAATGAGGTTGTATGGAAGATTTTGAAAACCTTGACACCTCCATTCAAACAAGTAGCTTAGATGATTCAACTACTTATACCCTACACTATAGAGTTTACTAGGGAAACGTTGCTTGGAAGATTGGAAGAAACATAAGTATGTTTGAGATAGTTAGGAGAACTAACAAGAGTGGAGATAACTTTCAGTGCCTTCAATGTTCGACCAAGCCTATCTAGAAGCATAAGCACATATGGAGATTTTGCTAGTAGTAGCAAAACCAAATCTAATTAAGATAAGAAGATTGAGGAAGGTATTGCACTTCTTTTGAGAAGAGAAAAAGATGGTAAGAATGTCTTTAAATGTTAAACATGTAATGATTTTGGTCATTGTGCATCTAAATTTCCTAAAAGAGAGAAAATATATAAAGGAAAATTTAAGCCTAGAAGATATAGAAATTGTTTCTATGCTAATGCAGATGAGGAATTTGATGAAAGAGATCAAAGTGAAAGTGATGATGAGATAGGATTTGTAGATATTAAGGAAGATGATCTTGATAGAGAAATTAGAGAAGAAAAGGGTCTAGTTTCCAAAGCTAAAAAGAAATTAGATTGGATAATAGATAGTGGTTGTCCGCATCACATGAATGGTGATATGAATATATTTATTAAATTTAGAAACTATGATTGTGGTAATATTAGAGTTGGTAACAATGCAACTTATCATATTACATGCATAGGATCCATTACTTTAGATGGAAGAACTAACACTGATGATGTTTATTTTGTTGATGGATTGAAGCATAATTTGTTGAGTGTTGGATAGTTAGTGGACAAAGGGTATCAATTGCAATTCATAAAAAAACTTGCACTATCAAGGATAAGGATGTTAAGATGATTGGAACTAGAACTAGGTCTAGAGGTAATGTATTTTAGTTGAATCCCAGTGAAATGACTTGTTTGGTTGCTAAAGTGCATAAAAGTTGGTTATGGTATAGGAGATTTTTCCATATAAAATTTTAAAATATTGTAAAGGTTTGTAGCACATTTGCAGTCATATATTTGCCTAAAATAATGAAGCCTACTAATGTGGTTTGCAAAGAACGTATTTTGGCTAAGCATAAGAAGGTATCTTTTCCTAGCGAGAGGTTCACAACCACAAATAAGTTGGAGATTGTTCACACAAATTTGAGTGGTCCCTTGAGAATAAGAGGATTTTATGGTGAAAGGCATTTCATGATTTTCATTGATGATTTCACTAGAATGATGTGGGTAGCATTTCTTAAAGAGAAGTTTGAAGCTTTTGAGAAGTTTAAGATATTTAAGAATAGAGTTGGGAATGAATCTAGTGTTAAGATAAAGTGTTTGAGATCAAATATAGGAGGAGAATTCCACCCTAGAGAGTTTAACATTTTTTATGAAGAGAATGGAATAAAAAGGCAATTATCTTTAATTAGGACACCTAGATAGAATGAAATTGTAGAAAGCATAAATAGATTGATAGGAGAGGAAACAAGAGTAATCTTGTTTGAGAATGATGTTTCCAAGATATTTTGGAGAGAAGCAATCAATACAAAACTGTGCACTATGAACATAGTATAGATCAAAAAAGGTCTAAGCAAGAAACCTTATGAAATATGATTTGGTCAGTCACCATCAGTTAAGTATTTCAGAATATTTGCAAGCAAGTGTTATATTAAGAGAGATGATGATGTTGGTAAGTTTTATCCAAGAAGTGATGAAGGTATGTTTATTAGCTATTCATTGAAAAGAAAAGAATACACATGTTTTAATCATAGAACTAAAATAATAGGTGAGTGCACAAATGTAAAGATTGATGAAAAGTTTGGAACTAAGGAAAAGATGTTAGATTACAATTAAGATGATGAAGAAGATAATTATGGAATTGTTAGACAAAATGCTAAAGTTTTCTTTGAGACTAACAATGATCTGTAGAATGATGTTTGAAATGTTGAGCAAAGAGGAGAGAAAAGGTCTAAAAATAGAGATGAGATAAGAGTTGAGGTGTCAACTCCTACCCCTAACAATAATTTGATAAAGAATCACCCTCTAGAGCAGATAATTGGAAGCAAAGACAAAGGTGTGATGACAAGAAACAAAGTTAATGAAGAGATATGACTGATTTCACAAGTTAAACCTAAAAGTGCACATGAAGCATGTAAAGATGATAATTGGATTCAAGAAATGAAGGAATAATTAGATTAGATTGTGAATAATGAAACATGGGAGTTAGTTCCTAGACCTAAAGACAAGAATGCTATAGGAACCAAATGGGTATTCAGAAAAAAGATGAATGAGCAAGGCAAAGTTGTGAGGAACAAGGCTTGACTTGTATGTAAGGGATATTCAAAACAAGAAGGCATAGACTATGAGTATACATATGCACCTATAGTTAGAATGGAAGTGGTAAGAATGTTCTTATCTTATGTAGCTAATAAGAAGTTTAAAGTATATCAAATGGATGTTAAATCAACCTTCTTGAATGAAGAACTTGTAGAAGAGGTATATATTGAGCAGCCTGAAAGTTTTCCTTTGAAACAAGAAAAATATATGGTATGTAGACTATAGAAATCTCTATATGGTCTAGAGCAAGCACCTAGAACCTAGTAGGCAAGGTTGGGCAACTATTTGGAGAAACTTGGATTTTCTAAGGCTAAGGTAGATAGTAACTTGTATTTGAAAGAAATAAAGAATGCTTTGCTAATAATAGTAATATTTTTTGATGACATCATATTTGGAGGAAATGATGAAGCAATTTATAAGTTTTTTTGAAGAAATGAAGAATGAGTTTGAAATGAGCATGATAGGAGAAATGAAGTTTTTCCTAGGATTGCAAATTATGTAGAACAATGATCGTATTTTTTTACCCAAGCTAAGTACTTGAAAGACTTGTTGAAGAGATTTGGATTGGAAAGTTGTAAGCCTATTGTTACACCTATGGTAACTGGTCACAAGTTATCTAGCAAATATGAGACACCTATAGTTGAGAAGAAGAAGTATAGATCCATGATTGGAGGTTTACAATATCTTACTCACACCATACCAGACATAGAAAATGGATTTGGGATGTAGCTATATTTCAAGATGATCCTAAGGAGCATCATTTTGAAATAGTAAACATGATATTTAGATATTTGAAAGGAACATCTAACTATGGAATTTGGTATGATAGATTGAGTGATTTCACTCTATGTGCATATACTAATACATATTAGGTAGGAAGTATAGATGAAAAAAAGAGCACCAATGGTGGAGCATTCTTTCATGGATGAAGATTTATTTCTTGGCTTAGCAAGAAACAAGATTATATTTCTTGGAGTATAGCTAAGGTAGAGTTTGTTGTAGTAGCTAATAATTGCAATTAAGTGATGTGGATGAAATAGATGCTAAAGGATATCATAATTGAGTTTACAAAACCTGTTATCATTTACTATGATAACACAAGTATAGTAAGTATGTCTAAGAATCCTATATTAAACTCTAAGACTAAGCATATATCTATTAGGTATCATGTGTTGAGAGAGAAAGGAACATGAAATGAGATTAGATTAGAGTATGTAAGTACTAAAGATCATATTGCAGATATCTTGACAAAGAATTTACCTAAAGATACATTTGAGTACTTGAGAGCTATGCTTGGGGTTATGCCCTTACCTACTTCTGAGTAGATAATGCAATAAGTACACTAGTCTAGTGGTACAAAGCACTATTGTTAGACTAGACTGAATGGTGATGCTTCCCATATGGGGGAGTATCTGTGATGAGTTGAGTCATTAAGGAATCTAGGTATTTGGTCTTGAACAATGTCTTTGGACACTTGAGCTAGTTGAAGATTTGGAGTAATAAATTGACATAATGAGGACTTTGTCATTGATGTTGTTGGGGGATAGAATATGCATGAAAAACATCTCCTAAGTATGTATGGGGAGAGTGCATGGAAATCTCTACTATATTAGGGAGATCTAGAAAGATTCATGTAAGAAAGAAGGAGGAATATCTCTATGGGGGAGATATGTATTGCAAGTTGTTTACTATGAACAAATGTTGCCAATCCTAAAGAAGATGGAGAAAAAAGCAGTATTCCAGAGGATTTTAGATTTGAGAAGATGAAGAGGAAGGAAGTACTATTCATTTTTGTTATTCTATAAGGAATAATAGAATAATCATTTTGATAGTTTGTTCATTAGCCTTACCCTTGAATTTTTTTGGGTATTGGTTTTAGCTATCTTCCACAACTCCTAATAAGGTTGACACAAATCCTAACATGGTTGTAATCTCCTATCAGCGATTCAAAGTCTCTTAATAGGGACTGATATGTACTAAATTCTATTATAGACTCCTAATAGGGTCCATCATCTAACAAGGAATATTGAAATTAGTATATCATCTTGTGGGTACCATCCCCATGGGGTTTTCCCTCTGATCAAGAGTTTCTCTAGTAAACATATATGGTGTTATTGTATATGAGTATCTTGTTGTGGTTTCTAATTATATTTCTCATATGGTTACATTTGTTTAAGGTTGATAATTGTGATAATAGTTGGATAATTGATTCACTCCCCGCCCCCCACCAGTTATATTGGTTGACTATATATTCTAATAGATTTCTATTATCAAAAGTGCATGAATGTTATACTTACAAAGAGAGATCATCCTTATAAAGGAGATCAAAACCCTAATAGGTAACTAACGTAGGTTGCATGATAATAATTAATAAAAGAATTAATTATTATATGCCCAAAGTTTAGCTTAAGTATACTAGAGATAATAAGTGACTTAATAATTAAATCAATATGATTGAATTAATAAGAAAATACTTTATAAGTCTAACCTTATTTATACATTTAAGGATAATGCAATATATTGTATTATTGTATTTTTTTATTACAATATTAATTGGTCAAATGAGGTCATATTTAGTGAATCCTAGATGAACCCCTTTGACCCATTTAATATGATAATATGTGAATTAAGACCCATTTGATAGGATCATATGTGTCATGTTGGGTGGATATCTTGCAATTAATAATTTGGGTAAAATTTAGTCACAAAATAGAAAAGACTAGCCATAACATGTGAGATAGAGTCCCTCCTACCTTAAAGGGAAGGCTCTCCCTTCTCATCATTCCTAGGTTCAACTCAAGGTAGCAAAGAATTTGAGATATTTGAAAGGGTATTACCAATATAATTTTCTCTTATCTTTCATAAAAGAATCCACTTACTCATGGAGCAAGTAGTGGAAAAGATGAAACCTCTAACTACACTTCTATCCAAAGTTGTAAACGATGATATCGATAAACCAAAACTAACTCAAAGGTTAGCTAAACACATACCATTATAGATCTAAGTCTAATCTTGATCTATGTTATATGAATAACCTTTACTATTGGGCACAAATACTTCAAGAAGTAAAGAATTCTACCTATTTTTGTGAATTAAGAAAGAGATGCAAGATACAGTCAAAGATCCTAGTCTATGTATCTCCACAACTTGTCCTAGTCAAAGCTTTGAATCTGATTGCTTCCTAACTCTTTATACTCAATTACAAAGAATTAAAAACCACATGAAAAAAAGATAGAAAATACAAATCACAATCAAAGCCTCCAACTTGCACAAGTCATAATTGTACTCAATCAAAGTTTAACTCACATTGCTTCTTTGTATTCACTTTTATTTCAAAATAGTACTACACAATCAAATTTATTCTTATGAAACTCCTCCATAGCTCTCTTAAATATAATAAAATATTATTTTTACAATGAAAGGACACTCCTTTATATGGGCAAAGGAGTTGAGAAAAAAGTGGAAGAAACTCAACCAAATTTGACCTAGTCTAACTAGGTAAGAGAAGTTATTGGATTACATGTCATAAGGACATGTAAATAAAATTACATGTAATTACTTATTTTCATGTAATTCATTATCCCCAAAAATAAACATGAAAACTAAAGAATGAAGAAGTCAAAAGAGAATTGAGACAATCCTAGGGATTGTTCTGAAGGGCCTTATACTTGATAATGCAATCCAAGATATTCATAGGATGGGGAGTTCATATATTTTGTTCCATTACATTCACCTTGATAACCATGGTGTTGCATCTTTTGATAGCCTTTAAATCTCTTTGATAAACTTCCCATTGTCATTTGAAAACTTGATGTCATCAAGCTTTTTCTCATTCCAATTTTCATGAATTATCCTTTGTAGATTGGCACATTTTGGAGTCTTTGACACTTTGAAAACCTTCTCAATAGTGCCTAGATGTAAAATTATAACAACTTTCCATTATCACCCTAAACTCTTATTTTGAAGCAAAGTGCTTGGCACATTCCCACACAAACTTGGGTTCTGAAAAAGCCACAAGGAAAATGGGGACCAAATGAATTATCACTTCTTGAGAATCAAAGTATATCTTATTAACAAGATGTCTCTATTCTTTTGAGAAGTTCTTATATATCTTGAAGAGTGCATTGCAACATAAATACAAATGCATCTTCCAATGATATTAGATACATGAAAACATTTGGATTTTACTTATAATGAAAAATCCATGAGGGATGAGTGTTTGGAGTATGGATTAGACACTTATGATGGATAGAAATTAGAAAACATATGTATTTGGGTGAAAAGGGCCAAAGTCATACTTAGAAGGAAGGATTTCATGTGGGAAAAGAAGGGATTTTGTGGGTATGGCCAAGAATGCAAGTTGGGATGCATATGTATATGTGCAAATTGTGACTTTGGTGTTTAAAGAGTGACCTTCTACCAAAGTTGTATTTCTAGATGCAATTATATGTAAACAAATTTACATTTAATCATAACTTGATGTAAGCCTGCAATTAGGTTCGAAGGATGGAATTATATGTAGGTTGGTATGGAGGTGTTACATGTATATGTGGATGGAGAATGAGATTACATGCAATTTCTCTTGGAGAGTGAGATTACATGTAAATGTGAATGTAGGATGGAATTGCATGTAATTTCTCTTGGAATTTAATTGCATATGAAAGGAATGGATGCAATATGCTTTGACAAGAATTGGTGGGATACAAAAAGATGTGATGCACTTGTTGAAATTTGATTGAAAAGATCATTGATAAGAGAGATTGTTAAGAGCGAGAATTGTTGAAGAAGATTATGTGTTTCAATCATTGTTTTGTCACTAATTTCAAACCTACTATTTTTTGGTAGGACAACTTCTTATAAGATTCAAGTACTATCACTTAGTTGATTGATGAAGATGATTTGTTCAATAAGAGGTAACAATAGCACCTAGAGGAAAGGTTGAGTTATGATTATGTAATGAAATACAAGGGTCAGAGAAAATAGTGATGACATGATGTATTTATGATCTACTCAAAGTTACAAAATGTTGGCTACACTTAGAAAGTTTAGAAGAAAAAGTTAAACAAAGTTTTTTTGCCAAGCTTGACCAAGTGGACAATAGGTATCGAGAAAAGTCAGTGCAAGCCAAGTAGAAAGTCAATTGGAGTTGAGTAAAAGAAAATTCAAGTAGATTTTGAGTAAAGTTTAGTTGATTTCAAGAATCAATAAACTTTATTTGATGCTGAGTGATTTTATAATTGATGTTGAGCAATGCAATATGTGTAGAGCATCAGAAGATTGATAATGCCAAGCTGCTGCATTATGTTAAAGATCAAAGATTCATCAAATCTAAGTTGACAAGTTTATATTCTTGAAACTTGTGAACCAAAAGGAAGATAAGGTTGATGAGCTACTGAATAGAATTTGATGTAAACTAATTTTAGGATATTCTAATGGATTCTAGGAGAAGTTTCTAGAAAAGAAAAGATATGGTGTAGATACATTGTATCCTACCTAATCCATCCAAAAACCCTAATTTGGATGATGGAAAATGAATGGAAAAATATCCTAATTTCCTATTTATAGGAATTTCTAGTTATGAAGCAAAGGTCATTGTTGTCATGTGCAAGAACATAAGGAGGAGAAATAATTAAGGGTTTTGCTTCATCAAGTGACCCAAGAGAAGAGTCTATAATGGAATGTTAAGAAAGAAGACTTAAGGAGATGAATGCTTGAAGGGTGAACTAGCTATCAGAACTGCAAAGTATGAAGGCCATGTAGAATGGAGGACTAAACAAAGATCTGTAATCTACAAGAGAAGTTGTAAGTTGTATCGGATCAAAGCTCTACTATTACTATGTAACAATTGTATCATTCTAGGGTAAATCCTTTGGATTAAGGTTGACCTAACTATCATTTGAAAATATTTTAACTAGGTGGCATTCCAAGTGAATAGCTTAAAGTCCTCTAACAAGGCTGACTTCTAATTGGGTGATTGAAATCCCTTAACCAAGTCACATTTAATAGTGTGTATTGTAACCTTTAATTGGGTTTTCCTTTCATAGGGAATCACTTCAAAAGATGAAAAATGAGTAACATGTTACTAGTGGTTTTTCCCATTGGGTTTCCACATAAATCATTGTGTCAAGTGTGCTGATGAATGTGTTGTGTTTAATGCTTTACATTTCTGCAAGTTGATTTGACAGTAACATACAAGTTTTAGTAATTACCTAATGGATGCATGCATGGGTATGAATGTTTTATGGGTTCATTAAGTTGTGAAAAGTTTTGTTCTACATCTAGACCTTGGATAACTAATTCATCTCCCCCCCCCCCAATTATTCTAAAAGTATTCCAGTAACACTTGCATGGGAAGGTGAAAAATGAAATAAAGTGAAATGCATTTAATTTCTTGGGAAAGATCTTACAACCTTTTCAAAAAGAAGAAAATCAAAAAAAAGAAAACAACCAATGGAAAAAAACACAAAACAAACACATGCCATTGTTCTTAGAATCAAACATGTCAACAAACAAGTTTCTCTTTTATGCATATTCAAATTTGGAATTTGGGAAAAATCCAAGCATGTGAAAATGAAGGTTTTTATCTTATTTAAAGAGAATTTGTAGTTTTCATGGCATATATTTGAACAAATGCACAACAACAAGCCATAATATGTAGAAAAATAGTGAGATACGCATGAATTAATCAGAAAAGTTGTAAACATCCACTTGGAAATTAAAGAGCCAAAATAAGAAGATTGATAGGTTTGAAGTCAAATTCTCCTCCAAATTTGAATTCACAAACAACTAACTTGACCCTTTCATCTTGCAAGTAGTGGATATTGATGAGCATTGAAAGATATAGATGCCAAAATTGTGCTCAATAATCATCAAAACATAAATCATTTTTTCCAAAAACCATGTTCTTGGAGTTTTTTTGGAAAAAACATTTTCTTGATATGCATAAACATGAATCATTTTTGTCTCTTGGAATGCAAAAATGCAATCACCAATAGAAATGATATGGATAAAAAACCCCAAATGATTCTTCTTTGGATAAAAACATGATAAAAAACCACTTAAAATAGACATTTTTTGATAAAATGTAGTGATATCTTCATGGATACAAATGTCTAGGGCATGAGAATGTAAAAAGATGGAAAAAAAGATTGCTTCTCATGGATTTCAAGCCATGTTTTAGGAAGATTTGGGCATTTTTGCGAGAAAAATGTGTTCTCGAGGAGGAAAAACATGAAATTTTACTCTTCAGTCTTCAAAATTAGGCTCTATCATTACATTTTCATATTTTTCTAAGGAAAATCACACTCTTGAATAGAGATTGCATCTTTTAAATATCATCAAACTTGGTCTAAGAGTAGAATCACACTCTTTAAGGTAGTTTGAATATTTTAAATAACATAAGACTTAGCTCTTAATGCAAATCACACTCTAGGAGTACATTTACATATGTTAAATAGTATGAGTTTGATCTCTAGATGCAAATTGCCTTTTAGGATGAGCAATGCATATTTTAAAAACTTGTCAAAATAAGCCTATTAGTACAAAATTGCACTCTCCAAGGGTCACTACCTATTTTAGAAAGGCTCCAAGATTAAAATCACACTCTAGGAGACTCATTACACATCTTAAATTGCATGCATTTACATGTTTAAAGTGTTTTGATATGCCTTTTTAGTCCAAAATCATGGTCTCTAAAGGAATTTTTATATTTACATGTAAATGAGTTGAAATACATGTAATTGCACAACTTATGTGATCAATTAAGCACATGTCTAATTGATTTTTGAGGGAATATCACTTAATTGGGTCAAAAAATAACATTTACATAATAGAATTATCATATTATGAGAAAATTGTTAGAAATATTTAGAATAACTGTGGGGGGGGGGGGGGGGGGGGGGTGTGAATTAGTTACTCAAGGTCTATATGTACAACTTGAACATTTAAATATTAAACACATCACTATTTTGCTTATCCTACATATCCTACAGTTGGTTGGTCACTAGTATAAACTTTCCATAAACTTAACTTACATTGCATAATGAAAACATCATCACATGTAAAACATTCATAAGAAATTTATCACAATTTGACACTAGGATTTTATGTGCAAACCCAATTTGGGAAAAATCACTAGCAACATGTCACTCTTTTTCACTCTTTCAAAGTGAACTCTTTTAGGAGCCAACCTTGTTAAAGGTTACAATACACACTATTAAATGTGATCTAGTTAGAGGATTTAAGAACCCTGTTAGGAGTGGCCTTGTAAGAGGACTTTGTTCATTCCATTTAGAATTTCACCTCATTAAAGGATTTACACAGACTACTAGGTCAACCTCTGTTAAAAGGATTTCAATACAAACTATTTATAATGATACAAAAGAAAACAATAGATTTTGACTTCTGTGATTACAACTCACTTTTTCTAGTTTAGATCTATGTTTGATCCTTATCCTAGTTCACTGATAAGCCTTTCATTGTCATCTCTGACATTGACCTTCTTGGACACCCTTCAAGCAATCAATCCACTCTTCTCATCAACACTTAAGCCTTCTACTAAAATTCACTTATCAACAACATCATAAAATTTGCAAGATTTTTTTTCTAGCTTCAAATCCACTCACTTGTGTGTATCTGGTCAACCTTGCTCTGTATGACTTTCTTCATATACAAAATCTCTCTCTCTCTCTCTCTCTCTCTCTCTCTCACACACACACACACACACACACACACACACACACACACACACACACACACACACACACACACACACACACACATGTTGGGATTAGACTGGGCACCAATTATTTGGTTTTGTATCACCTTAAATATATAATCTGTGCTCTACTATTTTTTACATCCACCATAGATCTTAGGCTTTACTATCATATTCAACTCGATTCAATGTATATGCACATCTTCTTGATCATCCTCTAGAATTCTTCAATTAAGTCTTTTCCTAATCACAACCTTGAATTTAATGATCCAACTCATGAATCTTATCTTCAACGTGTTTTACATCTCCCAAGAAATCAATTGAGTCAGCCTGATCTTATGATTTCTTTGAATTTGATCTTTTACTGTCACTCAACAATTAGTAAATTCTGACACTTGGTCACTACTAAAATACTTGGTCATTGTTTAAGCTTTCTAGCTTTGTATCAACTAACTTAATTGGTTGATGCTAATGCTTGATCAACACTATATTTTATTAGCACTAACTAAGGCTCGGTTGACACTAGTATTACTCAACACTCTTTAGTATTTTACTCTTTTTCTTGGCTAGGCTTAGCTTCCTTGACATAAACAATTACTTTTCTTTATCAAAGTCTATCTAATCAAATATGCATTATAACTCTTTTTCATAATTTTAACATTTCCTCTAGGTTCTATAGTTATGGGTAAATCTCAAATCCTCTTCATCAATAAAGTAGATATGACATTTAGATTAGGTAACAATATGTCTCATCTATAGATTTGACATCAATGACAAAACAAAAATTGTTCCAATTGTAAGTTTCCAACAATCTCCTTCTTTGGCATTGATGGAAACATCTTAACTATTTGAAATACTATCAATAACTTAATTACCATACAATCCAAAAGATTTCATTTCCATGAGTGACCACTATCCTTAGTTTCATTTTGATTCTCATACATTCAAACTTTAAGACTCACACTGTTAGTTTTCTCTCTTTCATGATTCTCTTTCTTTATAGTAATTTCTCCCTCTTTCTTGTTCAATCTTTTTCCCCATTAGTAATCTCTCCCTCTTTGAAAACGTTGTCAAAGATGTGTAGTTGTCTTAGCTTCAAATTCTTCATACATCTAAATTATGTATATTTTGCATGTCTATTTGATACTTGTCTTCTATCTACGATTGATCTTTTATGTTGTATTGAAGTATTACCTTGCACATGTCTCAAAGTAGAGCTATATTGCACCACTATGTAGAATGTTCTTTTTAGCACATGTGCTACAATACACCTTGGCTTCTTAGTTAGCCTTAGTTAGGGAATAACCCCAAATTTACCTCTAAGATATTCATTAGTATCTTTGGATAATAGTTTTGTGAATATGTCAGCAATTTTTTCCTTTGTATTCACATATTCTAGCTTCACTTATTTATCTTGAACTAATTATCTCAAGTAGTAATACTTGAAAGGAATGTGCTTTGTCTTAGTCTACATCTCTGGATTCTATTAAATGTTAATAACACTTGTGTTATCACAATAGATAACTATTAGATCTATAATATCTTTTTTTGTGCATTTCAACAATTGCTTAATCCACATTATATTTGAATGATTCACTATAGCTACCACATAATCGAATTCAGTTTTGGATTAGAAAATGCAATTCTATTTCTTGCTTGTCCATGACACCTTTCTCTTTCCTAGAAAGAATGCACTTCCACTAGTGCTTTTCCTATCATCAATATTTCCTACCCAATTTGAGTCAGTGAAAACCTCTAGTTCAAATCTATCACTTCTCTTGTAGTATAATCCATAGCCTTCTATACCTTTTAGATATCTCATTATTCTTTTTACAACCATCATGTGATTCTCTTTAGGATTTTATGAAAATCTAGAAACTATCCCAATGCCAATGCAATATCTAGTTTGGTGTGAACAATGTATTGTAATTTTCCTATCATGGATCTATATGGGGTTTGGTTCACATAAGTAGGATCATCATTCTTAGATAGCTTATGTCTTGTAGACATAGGTGTGCTCACTGGACTTGAATCTTCCATACCAAAATTCTTCAATATTTCCTTGATGTATTTGGTTTGTGAAATGAAAATACCAAGCTTCATTTGACATACTTGTAATCCAACAAAGAATTTGATTTCACCAAACAACGTTTTAGATTCCTTTTTTATTTCACTAGTAAATGCTTTATATAATGCTTCTCTACCTCCAAATATGATATCATCAAAAAAATCTCAGATTATAGTAATTCATTGTTCTTACCATTCTTCAAATATAGATTGTTGTTATCATTTGTCCTTTCAAAGACAAATTTCAATAAATAGTTATGTGACTTTTCATACTAGGCTTCAATCCATAAAGGGATTTGTTAAATTTACATACCATGTTCCTCTTTTTTGGATCTTCAAATCCTTCAGGTTGTTCAGTGTATACTTCTTCAATATACCATTTTAAAATGCATATTTGACATCTATTTGATATACCTTGAAACTCCTGTAAGCTGAGTATGCAAGCACAGTTCTGACTACTTCAAGTCTAGCCACAGGAGAAAAAGTTTCTCCATAGTCAATTCCTTCTTCTTGTGCATAACCCTTTCATACCAATCTTTCTTTGTTTCTTGTTACTTCACCATTTTCATTGAGCTTGTTACTAAAAGCACACATTGTCCCAATGACATTTTTGTCTTTAGGTCTTGGCACTAAGGTCCAAGTATTGTTCTTCTCAATTTGGTCAATTTCTTCATTCATAGCTTGTATAAAATCTTCATTTTCTAAATCATATTTTATTGTTTTAGGCTCAAACTCACATAATAAGCATGTGTCATCTTTGAGTCTTCTTCTCATCATTACACTTGATTTAGCATCTCTAATGATTTGCTCAAGTTTATGATGTCTTCTCACATATTTTGCTAATACATGTAGCTTGATTCTTGGTTCTTCTTTAGGTTCATCTATAAAAACAATCTTTGGCTCATTTCCTCTTTCTTTTTTAGGTTTAGGTTCATGTTCTAAATGCTCGACACTTGCTATTTGATGGTAAAAAATGCATGTATGAGACTTGACATCTTTAGTCTATTGCTCAACACCCACTCTCTATTGTTCAAAAATTTGTATTTTCATTCCATCATTTCCTATCTGATGGTAACTTGCATCTTAACTTGTCTATTCATTTTGAGTGTTGGGAGAATCATCATCTACATAGATGAATATACTATAGTATTCAAGTTCTTCATTACATGGTGTTGGAATTAATAATGGGAAAGTAAACTCTGAGAGAGGGAGGGGGGTAAATCAATACTTCAAAACTTTAACCATAAAACATTCACCACACATCCATCTCATAATTTATCATGTAAATTGAAATAGCTAGCTATACATGTTCATCCATAGCATGAAACAATAACACATAACATAATAAGTTTGTTACCCAGAAACCCTCCAATGAGAAGGTAAAACTGGAGTAGGGATGACACCCACAAATCTTCACTACTATAGTTGTAAAGTGTATCCGATGAAGGTTATAATTGTTTGATCATAAACTATGATCTATTCTATAAATGGTCTTCCTTGTTAAAGGCTTACAAAGATTGTTAATCTTACCCTATTAAAGGATTTCAACACCTTGCTAAAAATGTGCCTTGTTAGAGGACTTAAACTTGCAATAAAAAAATCACCCTGTTAAAGGATTTACAAAATCCTGTTAAGACTACGCGGTTAAGATATTTTCATCAACTCACCTATTAGAATGTTTCAACCTTGATCCTTTATTTATCACCTCTCTGCTAGATATCAGATCTCCTCTTTTTGGATGTGTACTTGGTCCTCCTAATCGGATGTATCTCTTATGTCCTTTAACTGCTCCGCTCTATTCTCTCTAATTGATTCTACAATTCATCCTTCTCTCACAACCTCCTTTGTCACCATGAATGCTCTCTCTTTGCACTTAGCATTTTCCTTGGTCTTATCATCCACACATACAAACTCTCTAGGGTTTTCCATCCTTAAGAAGACTTAGGTGAGCTAGGTTTAGGTAGGAATCAACAATTGTGATTCATCCATTTTTCCACTTAGAACATCCCTTTATCTAATTGGTTGCATGTACTACATAGGGATTCGCAATACACCTTCATATATATCTTCTAGAATCATAAAAAATTCTTAAGTTGGCCAAAAAATGGTTTACATAGGAGTTTGTGCCATTAGAAATAACTATGCCAAAAACTATTTACTTGGCACTTGAAAGTTTTGATGCTTGGCATTCACTATATCCTTAATGTTTTAACTCAGCTTCTAAATGATTTAGCATATATGTCTTGCTTGATACTTGAGTAACTTAGCACATATCATTTTCTTGACACATACTAGTGCTCGACACTAACTATGTATATTGCTTGGCATACACTACTTACTTGACACATGCTGAGTTCTATTAAGTAACGACTTAAGTGTTTTGTCACTACCTTGTCAAAACTAAAATGAGATAAAAAATCTCCCTCTCCTACATGAGTGGAAAAAACAAATTTTAATGCATATACAACCTAACTTATGTGCATAAATTAGATAATTTGTATACATCACTTGACTCTCATACAAAATTTCAAAATTTCAAAAATTTTGCACAACTAATGACTTAGATAGTTATACCTTGCCAAAATCTTATAACTCCCCCAAGTTGAGTGTTCCTTATTGTTGCTGAATTTTTTATAACTCTTGCTAAGTAAATATGTTGTACTGCTTCTATCTCGTGTTCCTATCTGAAAATTGTACTCCCCTTGCTTGCAAAAAAACCTTGTAATCCCCATTTTTGACACTTGCGTTAGTTGGGTATTACACTTATGGTATGTTTTTCCAAAAAAAAAATTTTGGACCTCCATAATTATTTTCAATGCTGCGTCCTAGTTATTGCATGAAACATCTAGAGATTGGTATTGAACATCTAGTTGGGCAACAATGTCAACTAAGTCATCATGTGTAGAAATTTGAATATCTTGCCTCATCAATGTTTTAGCAAAGGCTAGTTCCTTATGCAATACTTCTATGTGTGGGGTCAACATGGACTGCATACTACTCAAGGTAGCCCTTATGTTTTCGTCTTGTGAATGTAATGTGGCTAGCTTACCTTTATTAGAGAGTAATCTCTAAAAATGAGTCTAGATTTGACAAGGAGAAAGTTTCAATATTTTACCTATGGATTGTATATCTCCTTGTAGTAGGTCAATAGCCCTCTATACTTCTTGTGTAAATAAATTCACATCACAAAGATTTGTGTACAGAGAAAAGATATTCTCTAACACCTTTTTGACACCCTCCATTTTGGTTGCTAAATCAACCTATCATAGTTAAAAGCACTAGAAGTATTTTCAAGAAATTTAGAGTGAAACTTCTTTTCAAACCATTCTAGAAGTTTAACATTTTAGTTTAGGTCTTCATCCTTGATTTTATCAACTATACTAACTAGTTGCTCAATGATTAGTTTTTCTTCACTCATCTCTGATAGACTTAATGCATCAAGAAGATGTCATGAAGTACTTGCTTCTTCTAATGCTCTCATCTAAGCAACTCTTGTTGTTTCTTCCTTTTAAGAAATTCCTATAGAATGCTCATTTGTTCTATGGTGATTGGTGGAAGATCAATCTTGGGGAGTTCAATCACCTCATCTAAGTTTACATCTCTATAAGATGTACCTTCACCATACTTAGATGTGCTAGGACTAGACCTTGATATTTGTAAGGGTGTATCATTTGTACTTGTTCGTTGATGAGTTTGACTAGTAGGAGGTGATATAGAAGATGGTAGGGTAATGAAGGTTTGTATAGTAGTCCATTCCTCTATCTTTGTAGTCAAAACTAATTCTTTAGTCTTATCCTTCTCCTTCTCTATGTTATCTTCATGTTGTGCTTGTGATATAGGTGCAAGGTTGGCTTTCTGACCTATGTGGACTTCGATCCCATCCTTCTCAATAGTTAATGCTACTTACATTAAAGGATTTTGAACTAATGTACTAATATCTTGTGTTACTCTATCCTTTTTCTGGTATACCACAATGGGTATTGCAATTTGTGCTTCTATAGATTGAGGGGGCACTTTGGATGATTCTTGTGATTTCTCCCCTATAGATTCCAATTCTACCATCTCAATATCATCTAGTCTCACCAATATAGGATGATTGCATAATTTTTCTATAGTTGTGGAGGGCTAGCACTTTACACTTGTACCTCAAGTGCACTTTGATAATCCCACTTCTCATCATCAACTATGACCTCTAATGCTATTGTTGTTTTAGTTCGTTCTACATGACAATCCTTGACTTGGAATTCTTGTCTTTTTTCATCTTTCTTATCTCCAACTTCCTTAGGAACTTGGTTACTTGGCTTTGCTATTGTCAACCCATAGATAAATTTCCATATCTGGGTGCTCTTTTTGACAACCTCTTCAATGTTATTTTGAAAAATATTAAAGGATATATATTTGGGGGGAAATTTCCCCTTTTCATCATTGCCTTATCCAAAGTAGGCATTACTCTAGAAAGTGTAGTCTCACTAATCTATCTTAAAGTAGTCAGACTATATTGCCACTTCTACTCAACTTGGCTGTAAAGACTCTTTGGTAGTGAGTTTATAATCTCTATTTGTGTGGTCTTTGATGTAGCCATCATATTATACATAGATTCTTCCACCTTATTTTGATCAATCTTTCCTAATTCATCAAATACAACATGTGCAAAACTAGACAAATATGCATTATTCTTAACATTTTCACACAAGCTATCTATATCTAATGAGGGATTGTGGCTTACCACCTAAAATTGATTGATGTCATCTAATTTTTTCCTCTCTTCATCTAACTTAGCTATAGGAGTATATTTTCTCCGTGCATATGTCTTATTTGTAGGCTAACTCAATTTTGTTGAGGAAATAGTTCTCTTTCCTTTTGGTTTATTTTCATCCTTTACTTTCTTGGAGGATTCCCTTGTGCTTGACCTAGTAGTAGGTACTTCTAGATCTATTGTAAAAGTTTCACAAGCTTCTTCTTCAATTTCTCCACTTCAATCTCCTTTTCTTTCCTCTTCTTTTTAGCTAGCTTAGGTGCTTCCTTAGCTTCTTTTCCCACAACATCTTCAAAATTATCTTCTTGATCTTCTCCTTGGCCTTGAGTGAGTGCCAATGGGACTTCATTTTGATGTTCTTCTTCATCATTTTCATCATCTTCTTCTTCTTCTTTTTCTCACCCTTTACCAACTCTCTACTGTAGCTTCTTCACAAGCTTATTTTCCTTCCTTATTGCAGTAGTTGCCTTCAAATAAATAGTGATTCTTGATTTGGATTCCTCATAGTTATGACATGAGGTGGAACTCTTGTCAACTTCCTCTTTCAATAGTATTATGATGGTTGTAGATGCCTCATCCACATTGATTTCATAAGGCAATGGCTTGAGCCATCTAACCCTAGGTATTGTTGCCTGTACATATGTATAATCAACATCAACTAAGAAGAAAAAATCATTATAATGTTGCTCCACTAGTGATATTAGAATCCTTAGTCTTTACTTCATAGACTTGTTGAAATATTCAAAGTATCTTTTCATTACTATTTAAAAATTATCTCCAAGTTGCTCTATCAATTCTAAAATTTGCACTGTTATTGGTATGTTGGTCTTCCACACTATTTGACCAAGTGTGGGAAAATTATTCTACACATAGAAGAATATGCAAACAAGAAGTGAACCAAATTTTATTGTCCACTCTTTGTCTTCCTTATGGCTTCCAAGTTTTCTAATAACTACTGAAGTTGTAACTTGACAAGGTCATAAGTGTGGTCTTTCTTCACTATCTTGTAACCCAAATCCATAGCCATGCAAGATGAAATGTATAATCTACTCAATTGAAAGAACTTGTAAACAATCACTCTCATTTCAAATTCAATTAGCATATCATAAATTGTATCTATGGACATCCCTCTCTTATTCTATATTGCCCTTATATTTCTCTCAGTTACCTCCTTTTCATTAGTTCACATAGTTTTGGGTCTATCTAGGGTTGGATACCTTGTCACTTAGTTGATGATAATTTTAGTGATCTTAGTGGGTCTATCTCCAAAAAAATAAAATTTTTGTGAATACGGCTCAGAAAAATGTGTATCCAATCATTCTTAAAGACTTGGGGAAAATCTAGGGCATGATTTATCCCTTTCCATTCAACAATCTTGTATTCTTCCCTCAAAAATTTATTATCACATAATTTAATATATGCATATGTTATTTCCATGTATCCAACATCTCCTATATTTCTATTGTAGCAACATCTAACATCTTGTATCATTAAAACTTATGGTGGTATCATCGATAATGCACTAGAGCAGTCTCCCTTGTATGCTATCTCAAGAATAGCTTAGAAGGGTGGTTGTCTAATTTAATTACTAATTAATTGCACATTAAAAATTTATTTCCCTTCCTTCTAACATTTTTAGAAGAGGTAGACACTATTTATGTAACTAGGCTTTGCAAAAATTGAAACAATAAAACTTGGCCCTCGATAAATACCTTGTGAATTTGATGAATGATGATGGGTAACAACTAAATCTAGTTTGCAAACACTTGAATCTTTCTCCTTAGTTCACCTTATGATCTTCATGTAGTCTTTGATCTCTAATAAATGCAAATGAGTTAAAAATCAACCATATAACCCTTGATATTCAACAATAAATGCATAATGCTTATACAATTGTAAGCTTGACTATTATAAGATTTCCACTCACTCAACTTACACATGATTTCCACTACACTCGAAAACTATAGTGATCTCAACCAATACTAACATATTTCCATTACTTGACAACAACATGAAAACTAATAAAACTATAGATCTCTTCCAGATTCTAACCAATAGATTGCATCTTAATTCATGCATATATTATCTTTTTAGAATTGAGATTCTTGGAACTGATGTATGAAATAACTTCAAAATATTTGTCCCACACATAACTTATGATTTCTTAGTTGGATGTGATGTGATCACCTGATCCATTGGATGAAGTGACCTCATTTGAGCTTGATGTGCTGCAATCTTCCATCTTCTTCCATGTTTTGTTCACCTACACTTTGACCTTTTCTTTTCCTTTATTGTTTCCATTACTTGATGCTGGTGATCTGGTTGGATCATTTTTGCTGATATGACTAGTCTTTGAACAAATAATGCATGTAGTCTCACTCAAACATATATTGTAGTTGTCTCTAAAATGAGTTCTAATGTAATTCTCAGGAACATGTCCATACTCTTGATAACAGTGACAACTGTACCTTGTGTTGTAATCCCAATTGTAGGATTATTCATTGCATTTTACCTTTATTTTCTTGTTTGATGTCCACTTGGCATTAGATCTGCATTCATATGCTTTATGTCCATACTTGTGACAATTGTGGCAATATCATGTAAATATTGGTATGCTTAAGGTCTTAGTACTCCATTCATGTGCCTAATGTCCTTTCTTGTTGCACTTATGTTAGTAACCCTTGAATTTCTAATTAGGGTTTTGATTTATATTGTTGCTCCTTCAAATATTTGTTGTATGACCCAACTTTCCACAATTGTGACAAGTGGATTTGTAATTCTTACCTTTTTTGTTTCTTTGTTTACCACTTTTAGATGATTCTCCTTCTTCAGTACTAGTGTATCCTAAACTAGTAGTATCATTGTTAGATCTACGAGATCTCATCAGCCTCTCAAAGTATTTGATGGATTCATTGGGTTTGTTGAAACTTTTAGGAAATTACTTTTCTTTTCTTAGTTCATTCCTCAATTGTTCATTTTGTAACTTTAGGGTTGTGATATTAATGCCCTTTCTATCTAGTTCATGATTTTCAATCCTTTGTACCTCTGATGTCTTCTCTTCGAGTCTATTGGTCAATGTTCTTTTGTCATCTTAATCATGACTTTGTCTTACTCATCTTTCTTTTTTTTCTCGATCACCTCACATAGCAATACTGATTAGACTTCTTGTTCTATCTTAAGATTTTTGACCTCCTTAGTTAGGGTACCATTCTTTTCAAAATGGTACCATCAGATCTGTAACTGCTACATCAAACTCACTTGAGTTTCCATCTATAAACAATTTGGTAGTATCTTCCTATTGGTAATGTGTGTCATTTTCCTCAATAGCTATCTCTTTCCTTCTCTTCAATGAGTACTTCAACTCATCTCTTGCTTCCATGAGTTGGTGTAGTGCAAGCTGGATTTTAATCTTTTGGTTATCAATAGTCTTTCCCAACTTCTAGACTTCCATCTTCAAGATCTTTCCTGAAAGTTACAAAGTTTTCCTTTCCAAAGAATGATGCATTGATAGAAATTTCTAGGATTAACAATGTGAAAGTAAACTCTAAGCGAGGTGGGGGCGGGGGGGGGGGGGGGGGGGGCAAGGTGGGTGTGCTAAATCAACACCTCAAAACTTTAACCATAAAAAAATCACCACACATCCATCTCATAATTAATCATGTAAATTAAAATAGCTAACTATACATGTTCATCCATAGCATGAAACAAATAACACATAACACAATAAGTTTATTACCTAGAAACCTTCCAATGAGAAGGTAAGAATGGAGTGTGGATGACACCCACAAATCTTCACTACTGTAGTTGTAAAGTGTATCCAATGAAGGTTACAATTATTTGATCATAAACAATGATCTACCCTATGAAAGTTTTTCCCTATTAAAGACTTACAAAGACTTTTAAATCTTACCCTATTAAAGGATTTACAAAAGACTATTAAGACTACTCAGTTAAGATATTTTCACTATTAAATTATTAGAATATTTTAGCATTGATCCTTCTATTAGCACCTCTCTGCTAGATATCAGATCTCCTCTTTCTTGATGTGTACTTGATCCTCCTAATAATATGTATCTTTTCTATCCTTTAACTACTCTATTCTATTCTCTCTAACTAATTCTACAATTCATTCCTCTCTCACAACCTCCTTAGTCACCATGAATTCATTCTCTCTCTCTCTCTCTCTCTCTCTCTCTCTCTCTCTCTCTCTCTCTCTCTCTCTTGCACTTAGCATTCACCCTTCTCTTCCCATTCACACATACAAACTCTTTAAGGTTTTCCCTCCTTTAGAAGACTTAGGTGAGTTGGGATTAGGTAGGAACCAACGATTGTGATTCATACAATTTTCCACTTAGAACATCCCTTTATTTGATTGGTTGTATGTATTGCATAGGGATTCACAATATACCTTCATATATATCTTCTAGAATCATACAAAAAAATCTTTAAGTTGGGCCAAAATTGTTTTACACAAGAGTTTGTGTCATTATAAAACAACTATGCCAAAAATTGTTTACTTAGCACTTGAAAGCTCTGATGCCTAGAATTCACTATATCCTTAATGTTGTAATTCAAATTATGAATGACTCAACATATATATATCTTTCTTGACACTTGAGTGACTTGGCACATATGATCTTCTCAAAAAATACAAGTACTCGACACTAATTGCATATATTACTCGACATACACTACTTACTTGGCACATGTTGAGTTCTATTAATTAATGACTTAAGTGTTTTGTCACTACCTTGTCAAAATCAAAATGAGATTAACACATGAAGCATCACCTTTTTTTGCAAACACATCAACTCTCACATTTGCACTTCCCACAACTTTGTTAGTGTTAGAATTTAAACACTTATAAGCTTTTTTTTTGTGGGATAACCTAGGAATATGCCTTCATCACTCTTTGCATAAGGTTTTCCATTCCTATTATCTTTCACTACATAGTATCTACTTCCAAAGATTTTGAAATATTTAACATTAAAATCAAAATGAGATCAACACATGAAGCATCACCTTTTTTTGTAAACTCATCAACTCTCACATTTGCACTTCCCACAACTTTGTTAGTGTTAGAATTTAAACACTTATAAGCTTTTTTTTTTGCAAACTCATCAACTCTCACATTTGCACTTCCCACAAAAGAAGGCATGATTCTAAATGTCATCACTTATAATTCTATGATTGATTCCTTCAAGAGGAATAGTCAAGTCCATTCTAGAAGTTGTAGCGATAGTTCTAGTATGATGTCTATAGAGAATAATGTGGCCAGTAGTTCATCAGAGGTTGTAGCAAGTTGGAGTACATAGAATTCTACTGAAGACAAAATTGAGGCATATGATGCCACTGCAATGTTTGAGCACCTTGGAATTGAGAGAATTCTTCCTCTATCTATTGTTAAGGACATGAAATAGAGGTCTAAGGAGATTTTGAACATGGTCAATATGTTTTATAAAATGTACGAATTGGTAATCAAACCAAATGTAGTCACATTTTCTACCATTCTCAATGCTTGCAGTCATTGTCAATCCTTCAAAGAAGCTTCCATGTTGGTGGAAGAGCTATGCTTATTTGATAGTCATGTGTATAGTGTTTCCCATGGACTACTTATGGGCTTTAGGGATCAAATATGGGGGCAAACTCAAGTTCTTTTTGATGAAGTTACTTGGATGGATCTTCTACCACTTTGAATTTTTATAATGCTCTCATTGATATGCTTCGACATTTTGGCCAGAGGCAAGGGGCACAACTTGTAGTTCTTGAAGGCAAACATTAACAATTATGGGAGAATGCATGGCGTGACTCTTTCTTGGAATTGCATTTAATGTCAATTGGGGCAGCACAGGTGATGGTACATGCATGGCTTCTTAGGAAAAGGAAAAAACTCAAGAAAGCCTTTGGACTCTACCCATGTAGGAAAATGCAAAAAGAGTTCAAGAAATCTTGATGGAGGATGAAAGCATGGTGAAAAATTTTTGGACAACACTAATTAGGGTTGGAACTGCACTAAGAGCATTGGCATCAATGAACAGAGAGGAGGAATCATGGCATTTGAGGATGAAGGTGACTCTAAGGAAGACTCATGACTGAAGGATTAGACTAATGCATAAAAAGGTTAGCAGCTAGCTAAGAGGAATTCATCATGAGAAAGGGAGAAATATGTTTACTACCTTTATCCCATATTGGTCGAAGGGAAGGCTTTTTAAAGGTTTAAATACTAAATCACACACAAAGTATGATGTCTTAATAGACAATGGCTTTTGTAAGCCATAAGCTCATGTGGGGCCCCTATGGCTGACCTGGATGTGAAGGACAACTGGTAGGTTTTCGAAGAAGAAATTTTAAATGAATGTACAAGCTAGCTAACATGGTGCCAAAATAGACCAAATACCCAGATACTAACACATGTCTAGATATAGCGATGGGCACGTGCCCATAAAATGGAGATGCTCACCAGTTAAGAAATTCGAGAATGTAGGTGATCAACACTTGGCAGTAGGTCCCAGCTAAGTGATGAGATGGTGATCGATGACAGATTAAGATGAAGGCATCAGATCGTACCACATGGCAAGTTTAGAGGGTTGGAACATGACCACAAAACAAAGATGCTAGGTAGTTAAGGAATCCGAGGATGCGGAAAAGTGACACATGGTAGTGTAGGTGCTGACTGAGCAATGAGGTGGAAGGTGAGCTAAAGGTGGCCAATCAGAGCCTGCCACATGGAAAAAGTCAAGCACGGTTGACCTAGATGGAGACTGAAGGGAAATAATAAAATAATTTTAAAATGTTTTTCAAAAAAGTATGCCCATTCAGAAGATTTAAATGCAAACAGGTATAAAGCTAAAGTTTATACTTTAGGACATTTTAAATTTTTGAAAAATGAATTTGCAGACCTGAGTCATATAATAGGGGGAGCGTATTTTTCAAATCAACTTTTAGGGGGTTTTTGAGAGGCAAATATAGGAATATTATATATTGCCAAAACTAGGAGAAGACAAACTTTCCAATTCTAGAGTTTTTTTTTTTGCACAAGAATTCACTGGTTTGAATTATAGGTAGAAATGTGAAATTTGGGGCCTTCTTAGTAAAATGAGTTGCAATTGAAAATGTAGTTACAAGATTAGTAAAACATGGTAAAAATGTAGTTGGGGTCAGTTTTGGTCACATTCAATTAGTTTAAACTCAAATTTTTACCAGCATTTCAGTAAGCTTTTAGATTTTGGTGACACAAAAGGTTTTCATCATTAAGCAGAGATATTTTTAGATCAGTAATAGAAGATTAAGGAAAATGAAATCAGATCAAAGGGGATAGAGATTAGAGAGAGTCTTTTCATTGCTAGAAGAGGTTTCTCAAGTGGACACATGTTGTCTTCACAACATATCCAAGAATTCCTTCCTCCTATATCATTCTCTTTCTCATTTTTTTGTAGAGGTTCTAGTTGGGAGAAGAAAATTGACTCACTACTGAGACACCATTCTTTTAGCAAATTCTCTTGTATTGAAAAGCAGTAAGCTTTTATGCAAATAGTTCCGACATGTTAGTTAGTTTTTCATTTCAATATTTTGCATCTCTTGTATTTGTTTCAAAGAAATAAATAAGATTTAGCAACAAGTTAGTCTTCATTCTGGTATCTTGTCTCCCATTCATGTTGTGTGTGATCTTTTGTGTTTTGTAATAAAGAGTATGAAACTCAATTGCAATTTGTTGATTGTGTATGTTGATTCATTTTGCTTATGACTCAAAGAGTTATGTAAATGCTTGATTCATCATCATAGGATTGTAGATCTCATGAAGGGATAGGTCAAGTATGAGATTCAGAAAGATGTAGATGTCTAATTAACAAAGTGGATAGATAGATCAAGAAAGTCTTGATATGTGACATATGTCAATGACTTTCAAGGATGTGTGTTAGGGGTTTATGTGACTACCCAATAGATAAGGAACTGATCATTTTGAAGGATGATAGGGTTATGTTGTTCATGTCATGTTTTTCTAAAAATAACATCATTTATCAAGTATTTTCCTTTAATGTTGAAGAACCTAAATGTGATGCCCTCACTTAGCTTATGAACTTCATTATTTTGCATTCAGCTACTACAGATCTATGTCATTTCATAAGTATTAGGAGATATAAGGGTTTTTACCTACTTTGTTAGATTTAGGAATATGTTTTGTACTAGTACCATATTAATTGAATCTGAGGTCCACCTGCCTAGGTTTTGCAGAGCCTAAAGTAGAAGAAGGGTCTAGCCTTATAGTTGGCCCGGTGTCTGAAATGACATGTTGAAGATGGGAGTTAGCTACCCCTAGATGTGTTTTGTTCTCATCAAGGTAATTAAAAATCTATATCATTTTAAAAAACCAACAAAATGGTGACTCTGCTGGGGAGTCTAAGAAGGAATCCATTGATAAGGAGCTAGAAATCTTTGATATATATTGTGCATATTTAGTTTTGTATGGAAGGTTTCATATTGCCCAGTTAAGTTTTATCCATTTGTAGCAGTATCTTTCAAGGTTGAATGTAAATTGTGTTGCTACTAAATTTCATTTTCAATCAATTCAACCAGATGTTGTTTTCATAGTACTATTGTAACTTCAAAGTTAGAATTGTCTAAAGATGGTTTCTCTCTTCTAAGTGTTTAAAGATTCGCAAAGTTCTACAAGTTGAAAATCCAATTTAGATTTGTTATGATATGAATTATGTTTATAATTTTTCTCACATGTGTGAGTGGTGACTCTCTAAATGATCTCTATGCCAGTCCAAATTGGTTCTATTTAAGAGTTTTCAACTGAGTTGTGCAGATCTAAAAGTTTTGATAAGTTGTAAGAAAGAAGAGAGAATCTATGAGTTTTAAAGTGTTGATTGTTCTGTTGTCATAAGAAATTTGAATGTTAAAATGAATCAAAACATTGATTTTCTTTTGGTTCTCCTCAAGGAGATGGTGGCTTTGTAAAGTTGTGACCAGTGGTGTGAAGGAATTTTAGTCTAGCACCTATGCCAATCAGAAAATCAATGTTTTCATGTAGCAACACTAAAGGTATTTTTCCACTTTCATGAGATTTCATTTCCATGAAAGTAAGCTCCACAAAATTTTCTTTGTCAAGTGGTTTTTTCAGCACTAAGAGGAGGAGAATAGTTTGACAAGTTTCAAACACTTCATTGGATTGAGTTTCAGCTTGTTGTTTTTAAATTTGTGAAGTGTATTTGAAGAGATTTATTTGGTAGAAGAGTATAGATCCACTCCAAGTTGTGGATCTAAGATTTATTATTGGTGAATGAGTTCCAAATATTTGAAGAATCTTGGGTTTCCTTTCATATAGTATGCAGCTTGTTAGTAAAAATTTTAGATCTATTTCTACCAAGCAATATATGCCATTTTGTTATGATGGCATACCTAGTTTTCCAAATGAGATCCCTAATGGAATGAAAGCGTATTTGCCAAAGTTTTCTAGGAACTAGTCCCAGTCAACAAAGAAGCATGTCCAAGATTTTTTTGACTTGATGTATGACTTTGATGTGTGCCATGAAGATCTATGGATGAGGTTGTTTGTGCAGATTCTGAAAGGAGATGAAAGAGATTGGTTCTCATGCTTTCCTACAGCTTCAATTTCTTCACAGGATGAGTTAAGTTCATCCTTCATTGACCAATTTGATGGGTGAGTAGATGTAAAATTAATGTTGGATAGATTGATGGAAATTCAGATTGAACAAGATGAATTGATCCCAAGATTTAATAGTAGATTTTCTAAAACATTAATGGATATCCTTGAAAATTGTAGGCCCCATGATCAATTTTTTTTAGTTATTTAATTGGGTGCATTGGGCTAGAAGATGGGTTTATTACTGAGGGATAAACAACCACAAAGTCTATATCAGGCTTTTAAAATTGCAATGGATGTCGAATACAATCTAAAATATGGAGTTATAAGAAGGCATACCCCTACTATTGTAAAAAATCTTACTGAAATTTTAGAATTAAAAACATGTGTAGATGAAGACTCTTTGTTACAAAGAGGAGTAGATTCTTTCCTTGTTGAAAATAGTGCATGTTTTTGTAGTATTACAACAACAAATGACAAAGTTACTTCACTGGATCAGTTAAATATGCAAGAAATAAATTTAGTTGTTTCTTCTCATACTAATAATATGCCTCTTGTTGAGAATGCTATAAACTTTGAAGAGGAAAGGCACTCATCTCAATATGAAGAAGAAAAAGCTGAAAGTGATCTTTCAAGTGATAAAGATAAAGTTGTTGATCCAACATATTATGAAGCATCATGTGAAGACAATGGCAAGAGTTGTTGCTCAAGTCAAGAAGAGGATAGTGATAGTACATATTCATCTTCATATGAATCAAATGCAAATATGGAAGAATAAAGCAATGACAGAAGTGAGTGCTCTTGTGAAAGTGAAGGTATGAGTAATATTTCTAAATCTGAAAGTGAATTTCTAGCTCAAAATTATGTAAGTCAGCTTGTAGTTGAAAGTTTTGAAGAAGAGTTATCTACACAATATGAGGATAAAAAGATTGTTTATAGTTGTGTAGATGAGTGTCTTGAAGATGCATGTAGTAGTTATCAGTAGTACATAATTGATTTTGAGGTTAATGCATCAACACTTAATGATGATTGGTTTGCAAGACATTTGAATCACCTTGATGAAGACAATGAGAAAAACATGGATCTAATTTTTACATGCTTCATTGATGGAGTGGATGTTGAGTCTTCATATGGTTCTAATTTTTCTTCACATGCTAAAAGTCTCCATGAAGATGAAATGGGTAGTGAATCTAAAGTGTATACTAATGCTTTATATGATGACGATTGTGATGATGATCACCCCATTCTTTGTCAAAATGTTCAAAAGGGATCTTTGCATGGAATTATCAATCCTTTGTTTGGAGAGAACATGGACGGTTCAGATTTAGTTGAGAATGAGTTTAATGATGATACCTTTTCTTACTACTATAAGAGGTCAGATCGTTCTTCTTCCGAGTATGATAGTGAAAATGATTATGATGTTGCATCTTGTGAGATTGATAATAAGGTGTTTGATGAAGTTGTTATTGACAATCAATGTGCACCTTGTAATGAATTTTATGATGAACATTCTAATGATACAACTAATCCATTTTCTGATTGTGAAGAATCATTGAAGGGCTCCAAATTAGTTTTAGATGTTGGAATTGATGATATATGTGAGTATAAATCTGATTGCTCATCTGAATATCATCCAATTATACATAAGGATACACAATTTCAAGGTATGTGTGATCCCTTTCCCCATGTTGAGTATGAAGCTTTCATATTCAAGACTAATAGCATGCAATTTTCATTTGATGAAGAGGATTTTCATTTTAAGTTTGATATGTTTGAGCATGCTGATCAGAACTTTCATAATGAGCAAGTTGTAGAAAATGAAGCTAGTTTTTGTATGCATTATGAAAGTGAAAGTGTAGATTCAATTCTCCCAAGTGAGTTGATTCGCGATGCTAATCTGATTGTGAAACTGATAGGAGAATTATTTCTAGTTTACCTCATGAGAATGTAGATGAAAATCAGATTTTTGACAAAGGTAAACAATTTTGTTGAAGTTTGATGGCCCAGGGCCATCGTTTGTACATAGTAAGAGTAGTTGTTTCTTTCTTTCAAGAAAGTTGTTCAAGAGAAGTTTTGAGAGTAGTCTTCTTCTCCTAGAGATCTAAATCCTTGCCATGACCACAAGGGACATGCATCCCTAGATAGAGCCACTATTGGGACTCAAAATTGAAGCCTCAATTTTGAGTACCATTGAGAAAATCAAGCCCCATAAGAACTTTTAATGCATATGTACTTGGCGATACTTTTGAGCCCCAGGAGGTTTTTAATGTTTCTAACACCTTTCATTCAATATGTCTATGCATTTTGTGAAGACAAATTGCCATTCTGAGCCATTTTGTGAAGTCTCGTTTCGAGCACTTGTCTATTCTTGCATTTTCACCTAAGTGCCAAACAACAATAGGAGGCCTTGTTTGCAACTGAATATCTTGCACTTGGTAACGTTTCATGACACACCACTTTGGGAGTGTTTAGTGACCATACTAGAGAGCCTATGTTTCATATTTTGAGTCATTTAGAGTCTGTTTGACTAGGTTTTGAACTCCTCAAAGTTGGTCTTTTATTGTTGTCATGCTGATGCAATTAACTCTAAATTTTGGGAAGCCCTATTTGACTTGCCATAACTTTGACCCAGTTGACTAAAATGTGAAAGTTCCTCTTACATTGAATTTTAGAGGTCAAATACTTACAACATTTCAATTTTGAACTTATGATAAATCCGTTTGATCAATTTTCAAATGTGATTCCAAATGGTGTCAAGAAGTGCAAATTTGTTAGTACCTCTGTTAGTGATGTCATATCTTGAAATCTATGATAGGTGAGATCAAATGGATTGTACCACTGTGTTGTACTCTAAAAATTCTTTCAAGTGTGCCAATTTTTAAGTCTTGATGAATCCATCTGCACACTTTTCCAGGTCAATTCCATTTGCAAAAAATGTTTTTCTGTCATTGTTTCGAGTCTACAAATTTGAGTAGCCCACTTTGACCATTTCCCATTTGTGTCCTATTATTCATCATGAATCCAAATAAAAAATTTATACTCTCCTCATAACAATTAACCAATGCCCCAATTTTTGTCTCCCCAAGTGTCAGTATGCCTAGTTTTCTAAGCCAAATCCAAATGCAATTTAGTGTTTTCTAACATGTTTATGTGCATGTGATTTTAAGTAAGCAAATTTGACGGTCAATATCTTTTTACTAAGAATTTTTCATGCGATGAAATTTGACAGGGTAAGAGTGTACAGAACAAAGAATTAGTAAGTTTGATTTTAGAGCTTGGTCAGATGTTTGGGTCAGTTTTTAAAGCCAGTCGACAGGCCCTATTAGAAGAAAGTTGTAGTTTGTAGATAAGTGGTAAAATGATCTTTAATTGATGGTTCGGTGATCAAAATTTTTTCTAATTAGTATGAGAGGGTGAATGGGTCAATTTCACAATTTAGGTGTTCTGAAATGAATTTTTTTTTAGTCGGACCCACTTGGGGGCCAACTAATTCCACCAAGTTGATTCTACACTAGTCTTGAAAGCAATGGTGAAGTGACTTTTACTCATTATGATTCCTTTATATGCAGACTTGTGCTTAAAGATCGAATGGAATAAAAAATGAACATACATAATGTTTCCCAATCAAGTTGATATTTGACCTATATACTTTCATATAATGAAAACATTAGAGATAACATTCTAAATGGAAATAGTGTGTTACCAAGCAAAATTAGAGTGATATTTGAAGGTTATTTCTTATGTGATAATGAAGTATGTGCGTATTAGTGGTTTGAGTTTTGAAAGGTGGCCTTTTAAAACATACATCCACATGTATGTTAAGGTATAGAGGAGCTCATGCAAGGAGGATTGTAGGCTAAGGCTTTAAAAATTTTAAATGAGTTCAAATGCTCTAGTCTAAAGCCTAACGTGGTGCTTTATAGTGCACTTGTTGACTCTTTATGTAAGAATGGATCTATAGAAGAAGCTCTTTCCCTACTCGATCAGATGAGAAAAGAAGGTGTAATGCCAAATGTCATCACTTATAATTCTATAATTGATGCCTTCAAGAGGAATAGTCAAGTCCATCCTAGAAGTTGTAGCGACAGTTTGAGTATGTTATTTATAGAGAATAATGTGGCCAGTAGGTCATTAGAGGTTGTAGTAAGCTAGAGTAAAAATAATTCTACTAAAGATAAAAGTGAGGCATATGATGCCACTGCAATGTTTGAGCACCTCAGAATCGAGAGAAAACCTCTTCTATCTATTGCTAAGGACATAAAATAGAGGTCTAAGGAGATTTTGAACATGGTCAAAATGTTTCATAAAATGCATGAATTGGGAATCAAACCAAATGTAGTCACATTTTCTATCATTCTTAATGCTTGTAGTCATTTTTGATCCTTCAAAGAAGCTTCCATGTTGTTGGAAGAGCTACACTTATTTGATAGTCCTGTGTAGGGTGTTGCCCATGGGCTACTTATTGGCTTTAGCGATCAAACATGGGGGCAAGCTCAAGTGCTTTTCAACAAAGTTACTTGGATGGAATCTTCTACTACTTCGACTTTTTATAATGCTCTCATTGATATGCTGTGGCATTTTGGCCATAGGAAAGGGGCACAACTTGTAGTTCTTGAAGTCAAGCATCGACAAGTATGGGAAAATGCATGGTGTTACTCTTTCTTAGACTTGCATTTAACGTCAATTGGGGTAGCACACATGATGGTACATGTATGGCTACTTAGTATTCATTCTATTCAGTTCGAGGGGTTAGTATTCATTCTATTCAGTTCGAGGGGCATGAATTGCCAAGATTATTAAGTAAAATTGTAGGGGACTTTGGAAGAGCCACTGCCTTCTTAGGAAAAGGAAAAAACTCAAGAAATCCTTTGGAATCTACCCACATAGGCAAATGCAAAAAGAGTTTAGGCACTCTTGAAGGAGGATGAAAGCATGGTGAAAAGGTTCTGGACTTCACTAATTGGGGTTGAACCTACACTAAGAGTAGTGGCATTGATGAGTAGAGAGGATGGATCATGGCATTTGAAGATGAAGTCGACTCCAAGGAAGACTCGTGACTGAAGGATCAAACTAAGGCATAAAAAGGATAGCAGCTAGCTAGGAGGAATTCACAGTGAGAAAGGGAGAAATACATTTACTGCCTTTATCCCATATTGGCTGGAGGGAAGGTTTTTTAAAGGTTTAAATACTAAATCACACACAAAGCATGATGTCTTAAAAGACAATGGCTTTTGCAAGCCATAAGCTTGTGTGGGCCCCCCGTGGAAAACTTAGACATGAAGGATAGCTAGTGGGCTGCCCAAGAAGAAATTTTAAATGAATGTACAAGCCAACTTACATGGCACCAGAATAGACCAAATTCTCGGATGTTGACATGCATCTAGATCCAGCAATGAGCACATGCCCAAAAAATGGAGATGCTCACTAGTTAAGGCATGTGAGAATGCAAGTGATTGACACATGGTAGTAGGTCCTAGCTAAGTGATGATGTGGTGATGGATGATAGATTAAGATGGAGGCCTCAGATTGCGCTATGTGGTGAGATCAAAGGGCTGGTGCATGCCTACAAAATAAAGGTGCTAGGTAGTTAAGGAATGTGGGGATGCAAAAAAGTGACACATGGCAATGCAGGTGCTGATTGAGTAGTGAGGTGGTAGGTGAGATGAGGGTGGCCAATTAGAGGCTGTCACATGGAAAAACTTAAGCTTGGTTGACCCAGATGGAGACACAAGGGAAAAAATAAAATAATTTTAAAATGTTTTTCAAAAAGTATGCCTGTTCAGATGATTTAAATACAAACAGGTATAAAGCTAAAGTTTATACTTTAGGACATTTTAAATTTTTGAAAAATGAGTTTGTAGACCTGAGTCATATAGCAGGGGCATATTTTTCAAATTGACTTTTAGGGGGTTTTTGAGAGGCAAATATAGGCATATTATATATTGCCAGAACTGGGAGAAGACAAACTTTCCAATTTTGGAATTTAGTTTTGCATAGGAATTCAATGGTTTGAATTATAGGTAGAAATGTGAAATTTGGGGCCTTCTTAGTGAAATGAGTTGCAATTGAAAATGCAGTTACAAGATTGGTAAAACATGGTAAAAATGCAGTTGGGGTCAATTTTGGTCACATTCAATCAGTTTAAACTCAATTTTTTACAAGCATTTCAGTAGACTTTCAGATTTTGGTGACACAAAAGGTTTTCATCATTGAGCAGAGATATTTTCAAATTAGTAATAGAAGATTAAGAAAAACCAAATTAGATCAAAGGGGAGAGAGATTAGAGAGAGTCTTTTCATTGCTAAAAGAGGTTTTTCAAGTGGACACATGTCATCTTCACAACATATCTATGAATTCCTTCCTCCTATATTATTCTCTTTCTCATTTTTTGTAGAGGTTCTAGTTGGGAGAAGAAATTTGACTCACTACTGAGACAGCATTCTTTCAGTAAATTCTCTTGTATTGAACAACATTAAGTTTTTATGCAAATAGTTCTGACATGTTAGGTAGTTTTGCATTTCAATTTCATGCATCTCTTATATTTGTTTCAAAGAAATAAATAAGATTCAACATCAAGTTAGTCTTCATTCTAGTATCTTGTCTCACATTCATGTTGTGTGTGATCTTTTGTGTTTTGTAATAAAGAGTATGAAACTCAATTGCAATCTGTTGATTGTCACTAATACATTAGGCAGTGTTTTGCGACGTCAATTTGTGATGTCAATGTGTATTTGGCATTTTTTTTTTGTCTTATGACTCGATGACATCGCAATTGCAATGTTAATGTCGCAATTGTGAAGTTAATGTCGCAATTGCGACGTCATCGGGTTATAAGACCAAAAAAAAGGGCGCGTTGCTCACATTGTTTGCGCCCAATGAATTAGATGTCCCAATAGAGCGGAAAAATACCTCCAAGCACAACGAATCAGCAAATCTGCCCCCGATTGAGCACAGAGCGAAAGTTTTGAGGTTAGGTTTGTGGGACACTACAATTATTTGGAGTAAATTTTGAATCCAAAGACTACATGAATTGTATGCAAGATGAAGGAAACAAACAAATATTCATTGGAATTCAGGTCTAAGGTAAAATATCTCATTCTTTGAGACATCATCCTCTTGAAGATGAAGGAAAGAAACAAATCTTGATTGGACTCTAGATTTGATGTGAAGAGGTAAAATATCTCTTTCTCTGAGACATCCTCCTCTTTGATCTCACCTTATTCGATTCATTATCTGGTCAATATAATGTTTAAATAGAACATATTTTGCAAAATCTTTCAATGGTACAAGGTGTTGTAGTGGACAGTTAGTTTGAGTATTATTTTTGGGGCTAGATGTGAACGGGAATATGAATTTTTGATTTTTTGATTTGGGTATTGTTTCTTGTATGTTATCTGATTGACGGGCTGACATGGGTAAATTTTAATTTTAATGAGACTTTAAAGAGTGGTCGATATGAGCATTCATTTTTTTTTGTTTGATTTACATCAATGTCTAAAGTGAGCACCTCGAATGATCTATAGATCTGTATATTGCTGGATTCTTCTGCTTCAACACACACACAAAAATCCATGAATAATAACAACAAAAGCGGCTTGAAAAAACTGATATTTCTGCTATAAAATAAAGGTAAAATAAAGAAATTAGATCATATTCAAGGGTCTAAATTTTTGGTTCTCTCAAAGAGAGAAGATCGTACTCCTCTAACTCTTCACCTTTCCAAGACACATCAAGAAAAATTCACTTACCTTAGACAACATACTTATAAAAATGTCAAAAGCTTCTAGGTTTTTTTATTCTCGCAAAGAGAGAAGAGTATAACCCCCTCAATCCTAACAATAACATAAATAATTAATCCCTTGTTGCCTATAGGAATGCCTCTTTCCTAACTTGGTCTAGGTTTCTGATTATCCTAAGAAGGAAATAAGAATACTTCCCCCATGTCTCAAATTTGTTTCAAATAGCAAGGATTGGGGTTCAAGGATACATGCTAATAGAGGGAGTAGGGATCATGCTTCAGGGATACTTGATGTTGGACAGAGTAGGGTTGAGGGGGCATGTAGAATGAAACAAAGGCATGACATTATGAGAAAGCACAGAATGCCATTGAAGGCTATAATCACACTTTCATATAGAGGATTAGGGACAATACATGTCATACTACATATCAATTCAATTTTGTAGGATGAACAAGATTCAATGAGGACTCTATTATCCTTAGAGACTGGTTAATCAACAACATTGAATGGAACAAATTGAAAGTCATCAGACTTGCCATAACAAACTCCACAACCTATGAAAGCCTGCATGTCTCAAATTTGTTTCTGAGTTCTTGGAGATAAATCTTTGGACTATTGATGGAGGCATGAACCTGCAAATGATAATATGGAAAAAATAGTCTTTGTGGCTACAAAATATTAAGCTACCTTCCAGCTTCTTCAACCATGAGTAGAAGAAGAATTATAAGAGGCTCTCGAAGAATTGGGAGGTTAGAGATAAGTTTAAATCAATTGTAGGTCTCTCTTTTGTTTACTTACTCTAGTTCACTTTAATACTAGATTTATAGTCTCTCCAAAGACACTCTATTAATTTTTTGGCTTCCCTTTGTTGGGAATATGAGGAGTATGAACTATACTAGTAGCTATAGCAATTATGACATGGTGATAATACTTTTAGCTTTAATATGTTAGATAAGAGTAGCAGAAAGAAGTTAATTCTCTTTATGATTGATAGCAACTCATGTAAGTTAGCTTTTACTACTTTTAGTATTGCGTAGTTTTTTATTATTTTGTTTCTAGATGGCTAGTACATTTCAAGTTTTAACAACTTGTTGTTGTGCTCTACCAATGTGAGTTCATGTGTGGGTACATGGTCCTTCCTCTTCCAACTTAACTAAAATAACTATAGTAAAACACTTGAATGGATAAATATAAGGAACACAACATCAGAAAAAGTTGCATCCAATTTATCTTAGTCTAATAATTAAATACTTCTAACAATTATAATAAATTATTTTTAATTTAACTCACTAATACATTAGAGGTCAATTTGCGATGGTTGGAAAAGGTAATGTGTTTTTGGCTTTTTTTTCAATTTTAGCCTGATGCCGTCACAATTGCGACATTAGGCATCGCAATTACGACAGTCGCGGGATATAAGAGAAAAAAAACCGAAAACCCTCATTTGAAAGAAATCGCGCGAGAGATCATAGGGTTCTTCTAGAAAGGAAAGGTGGGAGATCACTTCAGCAAAAAGGAAAAGAGGGGCATTGAGCGAGGTGAACTCAATGCATTGAAAGGGCCGGGCACAGACCCGCATCTGCAAGGTGCAAAAAAAACAAACAGACATTCACCTTATGGCAATTTTTAATTTTTTTTTCCTTTCCCAAGTTTGATCTTGTAGATTGACTAATTTAAGTTCATTTTACTTTTTTTTGTTCTTCCTTTGGAGGAAAAATGGGAAATGCTAGTTTAAATGTCGCAATTCCAGTAAGGAAATTTGTCATCACACATATTCCTTTGTTTTTCTTTACCTCAGTTTAAGTCTTGGTTCCTCCTTGCTTGCGGGCTCCCGTAATCTCCCACTCTGCTATCAAAGTTTTCTACTACCTTCTACTATCTAATTACCACTATCAGGTTTCATACCCACTCTCCATTCTTCCATTCTTGAGCTCCCTCTATCGGGTTTCTCCCCTCATTACACATCAGCTTCTGCATATTAAATCTCCCAAAAATACTCTTACCAGCCTCCAAAACTAGTAGAGTATCAAGCAATTTTAAGAACAACCTCTCACTCCATCGTTATTGGGCTCAGCCTCACATGCACCACTATGTCTCCCTTCCAAGTCGAGCTTTCACTTTTTTGCTATCCTGACATTTCTCAACCATTTTTCACAGTGATAGGATAAAAATTGATTGTAAATCAGAGTAGATACAATTCAGACATGTCCTTCAGAATTACATAATCATGAATGTTGGCAATTAGTGATTAATCAAAAAATCACATTTTTTGGCTTCATCAACACATTCCTCGTAGCATCATATGAAGTTCCTTACACAATTGGCAAATGTGGGCTTAGCAAAAACTTTGGTAAATTAAAAATTGCTTAAGTTTATTTTAAAACAACTTTCTGTTATACATAACAATTTTTTTGCTATCCAATATTTTACTTGATGTTGTTTCTAGAAGAGATTGTATATGTTTTTTGAATCACAATGTTTCAGATCTCACTCTATGATCTATCATCTAGATGTTAGAGAGCAGAAGGTTGTTGTGCTTGCTGGCACATTTTGGCATGAGGGAGCAAGTACCAAAGTGTTGGGCCTATCATTCTTGCAGAGAGTGCTCCTGAGCTTCCCATTTCTACAAATGGTGTAACACTTGTTTAATTGCATGTTTAGTTTGGCATGCAGATGAGCATGTGTAATATTTTTCTTGTAGATCTATTTATTTTTCTTGCAGGGAGACATAGCATAATAAAAGGAAATATGGTTAAAAGTATTTGTTCAGAGCTCATTTTCAAATTGTTTGAAAGATCACTCAAGTCATTCTTTAAATGTATGGATTTGTGGTTTTTTCTATCAATGCAAATCATGTTGTTGTTAGTAGGCTTAATTCCTTTTGATTACTATCTATGGCATTTTTTCATCTTCTTCACAGGGGTAGGAAAAGCCATACAAAAAGTTTCAAGCAGTTAGCGTAGCTTCTATTATTGCTCAACTAGTTAACAATATACCAAACAAATGCATCATTTATCCATCTGTATATTTTTACTATTTTTCTTAAGTTGACAATGCTTCCTTTTGAATCTATTTATGTTAAAGTGGGATGTATCAGCATTGACTGTAGTAGAAAAACAAGTTACATAGATGGAAACTTGCATTGTTGCACTTACAGCTAACATTTGACACTTGAAGTTGATATGCACGTTTACATGAAATGCTGAAGTAAGATGCATATCAAATATATTGTCTTGAGTATTTCATGCCAAATTATGGGCTCTCTTGTTAAATGAGCATACACAGTTTAAATGGTATACTCTTACAAACTATTAGCTCTTTTGTTTCTCACTTACCTAATTTCCCTACAACTATGAGCAAAAATTAACAATAAATATTTGACATATTATTAGTGTTGATCTTCTTAAGTTGGGCACTGATTTCAAACCATTCTGATTGATTTGTATAGATTCTTATAACCAGTTCCATATATTTAATTACATTTAGACACTATCTTTTAATGCTTTATTTCAGTGTGCTACATATTCTATTTCATATTTGTGATATATGATGAAAGTATTATAACATATGGAGGAACAGTCCATGAGTGGCATGGCCAATTGAAATGGTTTTAGTTTCAATTTTACACCATTTGATACAAATAATCAATTTACCAATCCACCCCTAGGTTCATTCCATTTGCAGAAAAATCTTCATTACATAGAAAATGTTCACAAAATCTATGTCAATGCTCACACATCTTCTTGGACTTATGCAAATCTATGTCAATCCTCACACATTTTCTTGGACTTACGCATGAACTATGCTGCCCTGCAGCTCTTGTTAAATATGTTATCAACTTGACTTTTCTATTAAAGGCTCTCATGCTGAATTGAAAGCCAGGTAAAGAAAAAGATATTATACACTATTTTGTTGGTACCCTATGCAGCACAACAAACTTGTTCTTACTATAAAAAAATTTTCTTTTCTTTTGTTTCATTGCAGATCTTTTGCTTGCATGAAGGTCTCTCCCCATCATTAGACACACTTGATAACATTCGAGCTTTGGATCGCATATAGGAAGTGCTTCTATACACATAAGTATAAAATTCTTCTTTTCTCGCAACACATATAACAACAATTTTAAGTGCTTGCAAGGTATATACTTATGAATAAATATTACATCCTAATTTAAATGTATGAAAACAATTTTTATTCCTTTTAAGCTTCATTCATGTCGAGATGCAATTCACAAACTCAAGAATAGTGGCTTTTGTTCTTCAGGATACCTTTAGGGGAAGAGTATGTGAATGCCCCCTCGTGTTTGGAGTCCAGTTTAGAGGAGATGGCTATTTACACTGCTAAGGTTTGTTGAATCTAATTCTGAATAACATTGCTTGCAATTGTTGAATCTAATCTAATGTATATTTTAACTAGACTTGTAGCTTATATGTTTTGAAATTTTTGTTAGGCCTTGTAGTTTGTATAATTTGATTGCTGGAGAGCTTCTACAGCTAAGTAAGAAGGCCGTCGCACGAGTTATAGCCGTACGCTCGAGTATGAAAATTGTTTTTTTTTAAAATTCTAATGTATATTTTAACTAGACTTTTAGCTTATATGTTTTGAAATTGCTTTTAGTGGCTTAATGTTGTAAGGTCTCTTGAAATAAGACCTTCAGGTGGTTGGTCAAAGTTTTACAAATAATCTTAGGAATAAAGTCAAAGAAAGTATTTTTAAAATATTAAAGTATTTAGCTAGGTCTAAGAAGATTTGTGTACTTTAGACAGTTTTGCTTAGTTTTTGAAAGTTGTAGACTGAAGTTTTCATAGCTCGATTTTTGCTTCCTGCAAAGAACGATCATGTCAGATAATATAAGTGAAGAACAAAACAGGGAGACAATCGCTAGATTGTGGTCTAACTTGAAAAGAAAAGGTGATGGAAAATGTTATTGTCCTTGCAATATTTGTAAGGGCTTAAACCATAGAAGACTACTAATCAAAACAGTTAAGAGACATTGTAGGTAGAATGGTCACATTGAAGGGGGGCATGACTATCATCCACTGGTAAGTCGTTCATTATATCATTTTAACAATTTATATACATATGAAATCACTTGATGATGAGTTGATGATCATGGTTTATTTATGTTAATCAATTTTATATAGGTTGATCTTCCCAGGGAAGTACATGATATGAACCAAAACAATCCGAAGAATATGGTTTTCGAAGTGGAGGAACATGGAGGTGCAAATATCCAAGGTGAAGATAATGATCCCATGGAAGATGACGATCATGCGCCAAAAAACACAATTGAAGAGGATGGTATAAATACATTGATCCATGAAACATCTAGTCCAAGCATATCTGATCATGATGATGATGATAGCCTCGATGTACCTCTACTTCAGAAGGAATACGAGCCCCTATACAAAGACTCCCAAACAACTCTTCTCTCTGCTGTATTGTTGTTGTTGAACTTGAAGGTTATGAATGGTTTATCCAACATAACAATGTCACGTATGTTAAGGTATGTCATATATGTCTTTATAGTTAACAAATGGTGAATAATGTACCACTAATATTGTTTATATTAACAACTTATATTTTTTGTTGTAGATTGATAGGAAAGTTTTTGTTACCATCATCAAATATTCTACCTGGCTCATATCGAGAATTAACTGCTGTTATGAAAGATATTGGAATGGAGTATGAAGCAATACATCCTTGTCCCAATGATCATATTATATATTATAAAGAACATGAATTTGCAACCCAATGCCCTATATGTCATACGAGTAGATATTGAACAGATCGACTAACAAAAAAGGTGCCTCAAAAGGTTCTTCGTTACATCCCCATTATTCCATGGATGCGACAATTATTCAGGTGTAGTAGCTTGGCTCAATTTATGGATTATCATGCACACAATAGAAGTTGAGATGACATTGTTCGAATCCCTATGGATGGTTCAACATTTATGCACATAGAGGAAAAGTGGCAACACTTCAAAGAAGAACTTTGTAATCTCAGGCTTTCATTGGCAGTGGACGATGTCAATCCATTTGGAGAGATGAGATCTGTTTACTCGGTGTGGCCTATTTTTGTTATCAACAATAACATTCCTCCGTGGATGTCAATAAAGAGGGAGCACATTATGTTGGCAATGATTTTTCCAGGTATCTTATCATTTGATAGTTATTAATTTACACGTGCTTACAAATCTTGCAGTAAAATGGTCACAATAACTATGTAATGTTGCTGTTCATTCAAGTCGGTAAATATCAAGTAAAATATATGAATGTATATATTGAGCCTCTTATCGACGAGTTGGTGGAGTTATGGAATGGTGTCACTATGTATGATGTGTCTAGACCAATACGACAAAGACAATTTCAATTCCATGCAATACTTGCATGGACAATACATGATGCCCCAGGGCTAACACATTTTTGTGGTATGTTATAGTGAATTCAAGTTGCGCACAATAATTCTAATTATAAAAATCAACATATTTAATAATCCAATTACATCATTATCTTGTAGGTCTTCAAACAAAGGGAAAATTTTCATGTCCAGTTTGTGGTCCAAAGATGAAATCTCGTCATTCAAAAAGTTTAGAAAAGCAGGTGTTTGATGAGTGTAGACACTTCCTCCACAGGAATCATAAGTATCGAAGTACGAAAAAAAATCTTTTCAATGGGAAAGAAGAGACTACATCAAAGCCACGAAGAATGACACCTTGCCTATGGAAGTTTGAATATAATAGAATTAATCATCGAGGTAATGCCGTTCCACCTAATGGTTTATGTTTGTAATTTATATATTTCTATTGTGATTTTTGTTGACTAATTGTGTAATTGATGATCGTGAAGGTCATCAAGGCAATATTGACAACCTTACAAAGGGACTAAAAAGATATCCCAGACAATTTAGTAGGTTGCCCTACTACGAGCACTTACAAATTGTGCATTTGTTTGATACTATGCATATTGGAAATAATATAACAGAGACATTGTGGAAAATATTGGATGGAAGGCGTGACAAAGAAAAAATTGTCAAAATTTGTAATGACATACATGAATCCAATCATGCATTGAAAAAATTCATTCACTCAAATAGCAACAGAGATCAGATTAATATAAGTGCCCTTCCATGGTTATTAATGGAGCAACAAAGTGATGCCATAAAAGAAGTCATATGAAAAATTTGATTTCCCACAGGATTTGCTAGGAACATAAACAATCTCATATCAAAAAAAAGTGAATTTGGGCCAGGGCTCAAAACGCATGATTGGCATACTTTCATCAAGGTAAGTTATGTTCTTCTGTATTTACAATATATTCATAAACTACGTGAATTGTTTGTCATGTTATGTTAGAAAACAATGAAATGATTGGTTTATAATTACTGCAGTATGTGCTTCCTCTATCTCTCCCAGAGCACTTCAACAATAACATCAAACAAGTGATATATGATCTTGGAAAATATATGAGGTAAGCAGTAATATCTATTTAATTTTTTGTATATATTTATTATATTCGTGATTTTTTTTTCTTGCTATGTAATCTATTGTATATTATTTTGTAAGGTCTCATATCTATATATTTTTTGTGACTTGAATCTCTTAATGTAGGTGGTTTTCATCTAAAGAAATCCATAAAGAAGATATAAAATATTGGAAGAGAAGAATTCCTCATTTACTATGTGAAATGCAAAAGTGTCTACCTCCAACTTTTTTCAATGCACAGGAACACTACCTCATACACCTAGTTGAGGAGATTGAATTGTGTGGACCTGTACACACTAGGTCAATGTGGATGGTTGAGAGGCATTTGAAATCTTTGAAGGCTTTGGTTTGACAAAGAGCACATCCTAAGGGTTCTATGGTAGAGGGATATATGGTATACCAGACTATGGTGTACATTACTAAATATCTTCCTAAGTTTGCATCAAATATCCATGTAGATCACATTTGGGATCTCGAGCCTTTTAAAAAATTAGAAGGGGAGTACTTGATGGGGAAAGGTACATTGAGGAAAGTGAGAGGTAATACATTATAAGATGTTATTGTAATAAATTATTTCTTAATCTTCAAAATAAATCGGTTGTAAGTTGTCTATTTTTTTTTTGTACAGGTGCTCGAGAGTGGGATGCACTACATTTGTATATTGCAAACAATCTTGATTGGATGACGGTATGGATTGAATGATGTCAACATTCCAGTTGCACATTAACATGGGAAGGTGTATCTTCATTGGTTAAAGAAGCTCATCATAATGGAGATTCCAATGTTACGCAAAGGGAAATATATTTAGCACGTGGTTCAAGAGATTTCTAGGTATGTACAAATTTATTAATCACCCGTATGTTTATCAACTCATGATACAATAATTTTGATATGTTTCACATATTATTGCAGGTTAAATGCCACAAGGCTATGTTCTGTAATGGTCAAAAATTTCGCGTCAAAGTGTTGGATGACACAAAGAAAACTTGTGATTCAAGAATAACTGCAGTCTTTCAAGTGACTAATATTTCATCTAGAAACGACTTACATCCTCAAGAGTCTGAAAATTGATACTATGGCATTTTGGATGAGATAACTGAGTGTGACTTTAGTTCCTTCAAATTAGTACTCTTCGTTGTCAAATGGTACAGGCTACGACTTAATCCAAATGATCCTGATAGAACTGTTATTGAACATGATAATGGATTTACAATGGTTAATACAAGGTCACTTGAGCCAATTGGGGATGAGCCTTATGTTCTTCCAAGCCAATGTGAGCAGGTATTTTACTCAGAGGTTCCACATAAATCGAGTTGGTCATTTGTTGTTAGACATGAACCAAGAGGAAGGCCAATAAAGTATAATGCGATGGAAGAAGAAGATACCGAAGAAGTAGAAGATGATGTAGATGGTGATCACGATCAACAGTTATTGGATGATGTTCTTGACACAAATTTTCATGAAGAAGAAGAAGAAGATGATGACGATGATGCTGCTACTGATGATGATGATGAAGATGATGTTGATGTTGATGATGATGTTGATGATGATGACGACAACGAAAACGACGACGACGATGATGACGAGGAGGATAATGATGACGACGACGATGATGATGATGAGGACGATGATGATGATGATGATGATGATGATGATGATGATGATGATGATGATGATGAAGAGGATGATGATGATGGAATTTAGAGGTATGTCATCAATCCTTAATCTATTTAATATTCATTTCTTGATAGAAATATATTTGTCTTATATATATGGTTACATAGTTTATTCATTATCTATTTAAAAGCTACAAGTTTCAACTACAAATAGAATAATGCTAATCTAAATTAACTATTAATCTAAATTAATTAAATAAAACTATTTAAAACACATATTGATGCATGAATTTATTGAGCCTTATTTTCTTTCAGGTCAAAAGCATTTGTAAGTGTTTAGTTTAGAAAAGGGAATTCATTAAATATCTATAAAAGGGAGTTGTACCTAGAATAAAATTCATAGGGAAAACATAATATAAGTGCTTACCCAATTTGTTGGTTAATAATTCAAGTATCTCTAACATTTCATTTTAGAATAGGAATAACATTGTATCAGTATGTTGATTTACAGACTAAAACTAGAAAACTTATTTCAGTACATGTATTTGGATCTATGGGATTTACACAGTAAGTAAAAAGAAACGAGTAATCCATTTTAAAATTATTATAAAGGGTTTTGGAAGAAATTACAATTATCTTAATTAATATAAAATATCTAACTGAATTTCAAAATGTTATGCAAGTTGCTTTAGTCTAGGTGTTTCCTCCACCTCCACACACATCAAACAACTTCAAATAGCATGTCCCCAAGGTGACTAAGCCATCAACTCATCAGCTGATACAAAAACCCAGTTTTAGCCCTTCACTAGGCCTACTTCCCTAGTAGGCTTATATTGTGAGCTTGATTTAAGTGTTTTATTGTGTACCTTTTAATGTTTTCAATTTTTATGTGATGCTAATGATGGATGTGATTATGATTATGATGTGATTATGCTCACGATAATTGAATTACATTTGCAGGAAATTGAACCCCTTTCAAGAGCATCCCGCACAGTCCCATGGATCGACAAGTATAAGTCAATACTCCTTATAGACAGTCTATTTAATACACTTATCAATAGTAAGATTGATGTCTTCTAAGATCTCTCCCATTTGCAGGTACTAGCGAATAGGTATTTGTCAGAAGTGTCTTCCTCGAGTGAGGGAAATATAGGAATAGAAGAGGAAAGTGAGACATGCAGTTTATCTAGAATAGGGAGATTAACTAGAGGTCAAAGGACTAGAAGGAAATTCAATAAACGCATGGAATTTTTCCTTTCTCAAGGGGGTCATGTTCTTATGATGATGAGATGGAAGGCGACATCGAGGTGCCCTTGAGGTACCAACATCTAAAAAAACATTGGGTACCCAAGGAACTTCCTCCAATAAACACTAATTTTTGTGTTAACGAGAGGATATATCACATAGCACCATCGTCACTACATGGTTTGGGCCTATTTTCTATGGACGGCATAAAGGTGTCTTACAACAAAGTTTCTGAATTGATGGAGTATGTTGGACCATGTTACAATTACAAAAGTTGGATGCATATTGTTAAATATAAAAAAAAGTATGCGTAGGTATGCCCTCTCAGAAAATTATATACAACAGCAAGACAATAATCAAAGTAAAAGTGTGGCTATATACATTGATGGAAGGCCAAAAGCAATAGGGAATATTGCAGGTTTTATAAATAGTACATGACCTGGGTCAACTATAAAGCAACCCAATTGCATATTTGAGGTGTGCGAGGGAAATCGTGTATTCATCTGTGCGATAAAATCAATACATGCAGGGGAAGAGCTTCTTATTGATTACAATTTGAACCGCATAGATACAAACGAGGCTACTATCATGGGGGTGGTACATACTATTAAACCAACTTCTAATCAATGACTCCAACATACCATTTAGTCAATAAATTTTTGGCTAACATTTTTATACTTCATCTTTGACACAGGGGCACAATATGGAGCAACCGCCCGGAGGGGATGCTGACGATGCTCCCGACTCATCTACACATGAGCAGGTAAAACTCATTTGTAATTGTGCAAACTAGATAGAAGCAAAATGTTATTTTTTTAATGTTGTTTTCTTTATTGTTTTGGAATAATTTTGATAATACTAATACTATTGTTGTCATAGATGGCTAGTGGTCGGAGGGAGGGAAAGGAACCTACAGTCCCTCAGCAGGCCCCCCCTGAGGAGGACCCTTTCTATATCGATTTAGCAGAGACCGATGACCCGATCAGTTCGATTAAAATTAATTTTAAAAAAATTAGCAAAGAAATTCTACATTTGGCAACCATAAAACCTATGACTCAACAAATAAAAGATAGGGCATCTGAATTGTTGCACACCTCTGAGTCCTTAAAAGTAAGTATTAATGAAATTTTTAATTATAACAAGAGTTCAATAATGGTTTTTATGTTATTCTCTTTTATGGCATTAATTAAAATATGGATGCGTTGTCTTTACAGAGTTTTTTGCTTGATTTCGAGCCCCGTTCCCATGATGAGGGTGCTGCAGGTGGTTCAGGTAGATCGCATGTTCCATTCCCCACTTCTGTGTTCCACTGAATATATATAGGAATGATCATAATCATTGACAATACATGCTCAAACAATCCTTTTTTTTAATGCTCTAACAATCTTGTCCATGCTAGTCCACGTGTTCTATATTTATGCATGCTCTAACAATTTTATTCTTCAGCTTCACATCAATTGAATCCTACGATGACGCCGCCTCCATCCAAGACAACCAAAAATATCTTTTCAACTGCTAAGTCAGAAACACGCAGCTTACATGCATCGATTATTGCACCATCTACTGGTACACAAATCCCTCTTTTTCTCTCTTATGACAGCAACAAATAGTTTCTTTTTTACAACTTTATAACATCAATTATCATTTTTTCTTTTATACTTCGATCGTGACAAAGACTTATGAAACTTATGAAACTTTTTGCAATAGGACCTGCAACATCATTTCCTAGATGTTCCTATGTTCATAGTACGGGAATGGTGAAGGATGTCACATTGATCATCAGCAATGATGAAGGCATTCCATTAAAAGTAGCCAAAGTTCCAAGTACTTTAAAGTTATTATTATTCTATAGTGATATAATAGTAATTTAGTTTTTGATCACTCTTCATTGACTAATGATCCCATGATTGTTTTGTAGGGAATGATCTTTTTTGGAGAAAACTTGGTGATGAGTGTTTGCGAATATTTGGGCCCACCATGCGTACCTGGTGGAACATCATATCCTAACTAAAACCCCAAACCACTATTTTGATTTCATATCATTGCTATAATAGTTTTCCTTTTTGTCCATTTCTTGAACTATATTAAAGGTAGCTTCACTTCATTTCTGAGTCTAACATGTTTTTTTTTACTTAAAAGGTGGAATCACCAACGCAAACCATTGAAGGATGATCTTATAAAGAGCATGACCCAACTCTTTGGACCTCGTGCATTCGAGAGAAACAAGCTCCTTGAAAAAGTTGGTTTATGTTTGAAGTATATTAGGAACCAGTATAGAAAAAAATTATGGGATAACCCCAGGTATGAGCGTTCACCCTATGTTTTTGAGGCTGATTGGTAGGCTCTGATTTTGGATGGAAAGTATAAAGCTGACAAGAAAAATAATATTACACTAGTGGAGAGTACAGAAAGGTATGTGGTACTGTTGAGAATCTAATTATGTACTAATTAACCTCCATATTTATACTATCTAACATATTTCAAACTTTTCGTAGATTTCCTGACACATCAAAGGCAACAAAGGCAAGACTAGAAAAGCACGGGACACACAAGCTCGGCTCTGGTGGTTTTTCGAAACTTCAAGCAAGAGTTGTAAGTATTAGTAAATGAAAAATTGTATCAAATTTTTTATATAATGTGAAGGGAAATGCTAGGACTCCCTTATTTAGCTCATCAATTATAAATAGGTCAATAGAATATAATAATAGTAGTGGATTTTCATATTCAATATAAACAATTCAACAATTGAAGTCAAGACTCTGCAATCTAGATTAGTGAAGAAAACTTGTGATTCACTAATATGACATTATTTAAAATCTCACCCTTGACTGAATTTTCCTCCAATAGTTGAGAATAAAGGCAGTGATTGAAAGAATGAGGGAATGCAGTAGCACTTGCAGCCATTTTTATTTCCAAAGAGCTAAACTAACTCTTACCCAACTTAAGAATTTAAAGAAAATCTGTTGGTACAAGCAAAGAATACAAACACACAACATTTATATAGTAGATTGCTCCATCAAAACTGCTCGATTTTTCTCCTATTATATTGTGATGGATATAGATGATTTTCTGTTGATATTTTAACTACCCTCCATTGGTTGATGAAACAATGCAAGTAAAATTCACCATACCACGCAAAAATGCAGGGCTCAGAGTTCAAGAGATGCCTCACAGAAGACGATAAGAGAATTGGCTTCCAACAAGGCTATAGAGCCGTGGCTGAATGGCTACGAGCTGAAATTAATGTGGAAGGTTCTAATACTAATGCATCTGAGCCACAGGTAAATAAGCTAAATGAAATTTATTTCAAATTGAATACTTTACCAATTAGTCTATTTGATGTTAAGTTCCAATATAAAGTGAGTATATCTGTTTTAAGCAAGCAATGATAACAATGCGTAGGATGTTGGAATGCAGCCTGACAATCCTTCTACACAATCTGTGGATGTCGAAGGTTCGCATGATGTGCATCCCAGTGGTGGAGGTATACATTTGCTATTAATTTTTTTTATATGTAATTGCAATTGGTGTTTGGATTAACATAACATTTTGTATAGCAACTGTAGAGGATCGAGGGGTCGATGTTCATGACCGTGTTGACGTTGAGTCCAAACAAAATGATGTGGTCAGATCAGGTAAAGAGGCACAGTTATGTTATTTAAAATAATTAAACACTTGTAACAATTATAATAAATTATTTTTAATTTAACTCTTTTATTTGTTATTGTAGAGGACCCCCCTTTGCAACAGCATAGGAATTTGAAATCATCAAGAATAGAGAATAGAACAACTGATGAGGGGGGAATTGATGATGACACTGATGCTCCTCTTAGAGCTTACATAGAAAAAAGAAATAGAAAGAAAAAAGAGAAATGATTGTCACTACATACCTTAATTGATAATGACTGTATTTTATGTCTCAATGAATTTAATTATGTGCTAATGAATGTTCATGAATTATGTGTTAATGTAGAATATTGATGAATGTTGCATGTTAACAAATAATGTGTTAATGAATGTTATCATGTGATATTGATTGAATGTTACATTTTATTAATGGTTGAAAGAATGAATGAATGTTAGATGTTAACGAGGAATGTAGAGTGATGTTAGGGGGAGGGGGGTGGGGCCAAATGAGCTTCCACCTTCATGTGGTTGGCCTTGTTTAGTAGAGAATATTAAACTATTCTCAAAACAAAGTGAAGCACAATAAGATACTTGTTATTACCTTTTTTTAAAAAAATTGTGTGCTTTAGCCTTGATTTTTGAGCATGACATTAACCTTTAAAAAACTCCATGGTTAAGAACATTTGGGTTGGAGTGGTGCTTGGGTGGGTAACATCTCGAGAAAGCCCAACGCTTCACCTTCGTGAGCAAACCTAGATGCAATGAATATTTAGTGTTCTATTCATTCTAATGAGAAAGAAGTTATTGTGAAACACTACTCATAAACATAGACCAATGAGTTTGACCAAAAACTACACAATTGAATCTTGATAGCAACATCACAACATTAAAAAAAACTTATAACTTGATAATGCACAAGAAAATTTTGTGTCAATAACAATAGTTTTTGGCTAGTTGAAAGTAATACTTATCTAAGTTGTTTGTACTTCCTCATGTAAGACATTTGATATTTACTTTATTGATACTAGAAGAAAATATAATGAACTCCTCCTTAGACCGTTGAAGATAATAATGCAACAAAACCAAATCTATAAAAATTAAGAAGAGTGTTGACATAAGAGAAAACAAGAGGAGAAAAGAAACATAAGATATATACTCAAATAACCACCCTACCCCAAAACACACGAATGTGTGTTAATTCTCCATATAGGTTGTGATACACTCATAAACTCCAACGCTTCATAAGAGATCACCACTCTAATTTCTTATGAGTTCAAATACCATTTCCTTAAAAAAGCCAAATAAAATTGTCCATTCAATCTTCATCCAAGCCTTCAATATGTAGGCCAAAGAACCTACATTGATTTTCCAAAGCCATAAGCCAATACTTGGTTGAGATAGCTCAATTTACTTATGTGATCCAATGATTCATAAGGGATCTATGTTTGATAAGTATGGTGTTTCATAGCATACACTTGGTATTATGCTAGGAACACCAGTGCATGATGATGCAGTGGACTGAATTTTATGTTACAAAATTTGTTGTAGCTTAAGAGGGGAGACAACCAAATTTTAAGTTGAAGCTTCTGCAATTTTCAATTTTGAGATGACAAAATCTATTATAGGGAATTTAATGTTATTATAGTGAATACAGAAAAGAGGATGTTATTTTTCAAGAGTGGTTTTGAAAGATTTGATTAGAATATGATTGAAAGAATACAAATGGAAGTGCATGTATTTCCATTACTCATTTGTTTGAGGATCTGATAAATTGTCCTAAATCGCTAGATAAGAGAAACATCCCCAAGATACTCATGGAAAACTATCCTCGTCCTTCAAAGAATATTATCACAATGCTGAACCGACATATTCTTACAAAAGAGGTTCAAACTTCCATTACATTCATAGGAAGTTGAGGGGTAGTGCTACTATCGTGAAATCATTCTAGAATGTCATTGGATGACTTAAGAAAATTTTCAGAGCTATTCTTCTGAATGCATTAATTTAGTGATTGCATGATGAGATAATTCCTGTGTCATTAACTTCATCAACCCTAGAAGAGGAATGTCAGAAATGTTATTAATGATTGTCAAAGAATGAAAAAAAATATTGTTCCCGTGTTGTAGTGTTTTGTTGAGTGGTTGTCAATTGGAGCATTATGACATATAGGCGATCAAACAAGTCCTCAAGTTTATAAGCGGCACACTTATACTTCCCCTGTAGGCCATTCAAAACATTTGGTGATTCCTTCCAGCTTGAACCTCCACTTCCTCATAGTTTGACATGTTACTTGGATGGTCTGGCCTTTTAATCAGGCTTCAAATTATTACAAAAATTGTGTTATGGCAAGCCCTAGGCTCATAGCATTGTCTCTATCCATACTTTAATCAATCTGCAAGCTCAATTTAGGATGCAATTTTCTAAAGTCTGCCCAACTAAACTTCCCAAGAAGACCACCCTACCGAAAGGGATGAGACTCTTCTAACAAATGTGTGTACTATATGCCTAAGGCGGAATAAGGTTTTACCAATGGAAGCCCTCTCAACACATACAACAATATTCTGCTCCTCCCCACCAAGCATAGCAGTGAATAGATCCATTCTTGTGGTCTAAGATCTATAAGCCGGGGTGTAATTTATTTTTGGCTGGTATGCCCACATTCTTTTGCAGCTGCTCAAATTAAACAACAATTTTTTTCAACATCATCAATGGCTACTTCCACGTTAGTTTGGTCCCATCTCCTGGCAATAATAACTATTTCATCAAAACCCCAAATCTTACATGGACATTGTATTTTTATTCTGCCATATTTTGTGCAGCTTAATCCCCGATTCCTTCACTTGCCACACAAATTGTGCCAATAAGGGCCTGGTTTTCTTTGGCTGTTTCTACATTGATATTGGTTGGTTTCTGTGACATGTCAGCATAAATGTGGGCAACCAATACGCTATTGGTTTTGGGAGGATTTAAGATGCTACATGCCTATCAACCCCAAATACTACAAAATACATTTAATTTATAAATAACAATGTGCATGGTTGGGGTTAACGAGTAGTTCATCCATGTGCTTGGTTCTGATTTGATGAAAACTAAATCTCTTAATAACCTGCCTCAAAAAACAATTTGGCAATTGAGATTGGATATTAAAAACCACATATCTGGCTATTTGGATGGTTTTCTTATAACTATGTAATTAATGCATTGGATTGCGGTTGGATCAAAATTTTGCTAATACCCATTTTGTCTGAATTGTTAAGGTAGCTCTTCCACAAGAATTTTTTTCTGCTTTAGATAACTTGCATTTCATTGCAGGTTTTTGCGGTGTATTGATTGGAAAGTAATAGTGGCTCATTTCAAAAAATTATCAAATTTGTGGGATACTCAGCTTCAGAACCTACACAAACATACTCATGTTAAATATTTTTATGGATTTGTCCAAAGAGTTCTCTTAGAGATTGCAAGTTCTTGCAATCCATACAGCTAAATGGAATAGCTTCTGCAAAGATTGTACAACAAGTGGATTTAAAGAACTAATAAAATTTAGAATAGATAAGTGTGATTGCTGTCGTTTGGAAAGAATGCCTGTTTTCTGCTTCTCAATAACTTTTCTTACATCGTTCTTTGTTACCTCTTACAAGAACTGGGACGACGGTAGGAGAGGTGGACAACAGTGTTTGGAGTTCTCTTTGATGATTTAAGTAAAATGCCATTATGTGATTCCATGCTCTATGGTGTTCTGATTTGGTTTGATAGCTTCTTCTATTGTGAAATTTGGATTTTCAGCCTTCGTCCCTGTTTAATACTGGTGTACAAATTTGTTATAGATTTGGAGTCTCGATTTTACTATTGAGTTTGTGTTCCTTATCTCTTCTGTGCTCTTTAACCTTGAGCAGTCAAATGATGAAAACATTGACAATATCTAGTTAGGGCTATGTAATATTGTTCCATGCCTTCACTGGCCTAAATTTAGTTGTTGTAGGTATTGGTCTCTTGGATTGTTTAGTTCTACCAATCCACCCTTCTACATTGTTATTCTGCAGGATCCTTGAGGTTGTCAGCCTCTGAAAACTTATACCAAAACCATTCTGCCCTGAAATCCTCACGCTGTTGCTTGTGATGGCCGAGAAATTTAGTTTGCCTGTCTTTACTGGTGGCTGTGTCAGATTGCATGACCTCCAAGTGAGCTGTTGTTTCACACTGGGGTCTTTCTGACGAGATCCATTAAAGTTCGGATAAATTACATCTACATAGGCGGGTGTATGAGCCACTTCATTGAACTTCATATTTTGCATTGCAAAATTTGCTTTAGGTATTTTGTAATTAATTAGCATCTCATCATCTTATTCAAATTCCATTTTTATTCTTTAATTGTAATAAGCTCGATTTTACATATAATGATGTGTGTGTTCTGTTCTTCTGTTTAAGATAGTATGGTCCTGTAATTCACTAACTTCAATGTCTGATTCCTATTACTATGATTTAATTTGACACTTGGTTATTAATATAAATTAAAGAAAGCTTGTATATATCTCTATTGGCACAACCCATGGAGCTTCATCCTCATACCAGTGATTCTTTAGCAAGCTACACCTTATGAGAATTACAATGTTATAGTAAAAAGTATAAATTCTTGAAGCATGGGTAGCAAAAAGGCGAGAATATATATTTGATTTAGCTGCATAATGGAGTTAGAAGATCGAGAGGATGTCGTTACCATCTCCAACACCAACCGAGGGAGAAACAATAGGGCACTGGCAAACAATATGTGTACAACCAACCTCCACGATAAGAAGAGCAAATGGAATGGAAGTTTATCGGCGTGCCATCCAATTGCTTGATATGACTCATAGGCTCATTGATCTGATGCTTTGGGGCTCAAAATCCGAGCAAGTGGGCAGTGAATTGCAACAAAGCTACTACTTGCAAGACACTACAGTTCTAGTGGTTAAGGGAGGCCGTGTTACTGAGTTCAATGGAAGAGTACTCAACACCACAGGTAATACACAACTGATGATCAATCTCCAAATTCCAAAGACAATGGAGTTAAAGTCATGGTTTGATGACAATGTTAAGGACAACGGTGAGCCATCGATTAACTATGCCCCACAACCTCCTGCAGTATTCAGAATGACAATTCATGACATACATGATCAAATAGTGCGTTCTAGTTGTGCTATAAAGTGCATCGTGAAAGCAACCATTATAGAGGTCAACACAAAAAAGCTATCCTACCCGACTTGCCCCAACCAAGTGGCAGGAAAGAAATGCAAGAAAAAGTTATCTGAAAATGCAAATGAAGAATGGTACGGTAAAAAATGCGACAAGCAATTTACAAAATTCAATTATAGCTACATGGTCCGCCTATAATTGCAAGACCACACTGGGGAGCTATGGGCAACCGCATTTAATGAAGGAGCAATACAACTACTCGACATGACTGTGAACACATTGCTAGAGCTAGCAGCTGAAGATGATGCTTGTGGCAGGGCCGTTGTGGTGGTGACGACAGTTGGCGTCACTGCCACAGTGGCACTGCCATATTGCTAACCATGAAGCTCGCAATTGCGACGTCCGCATGTGCATTGTGATGAAATAAGCGTCACGTGCATAGTGACTCCGTCGCAATTGATGATTTTGCGTCGCAATTGCGACACATTCACAAACATTGCGATGGCCAGTGGCGTCGATAGCAGCACTACCACGCCGCTAGCACCGTCACAAGTTTCCATGGACGTTGCAACTGCGACGCCCATGAAAGAACTATAAAGGCTCCCACCTCAGGGAACCCATGGGCAGATGCTGACGGCACCCCGTCGTAATGCGTGGTGAAGACGTCAAAATTGTTACGGGAACCACATCCATTGCGACGGGAGCAATGATGGGTTAGAATGTTGAGCTTGCGATGGATAGGCGTCGAAATTGCAATGTCCAAGAATAGGCATCGTAATTTGCGACTAAAAAACAACGACAGCTGCTGCTATCGTAGTGGCGACACATTTGCGTCGCAATTTCGACACTTGGCCATCACAAATCGATGCCAAATGTATTAGTGTGTGTATGTTGATCCATTTTTCTTATGACTCAAAGAGTTATGTAAATTCTTGATTCATCATCATAGGATTGTAGATCTCATGAAGGGATAGGTCAAGTATGAGATTCATAAAGATGTAGTTGTCTAATTCACAAAGTGGATAGATAGATAAGGAAAGTCCTGATATATGGCATATGTCAATGACTTTTAGGGATGTGTGTTAGGGGTTTATGTGACTACCCAATAGCCAATGATCATTTTGAAATATCATAGGTTTCTGTTGATCATGTCATGTTTTGCTGAAAATAAACATCATTTATTAGGTATTTTCCTTTAATTTTGAAGAACCTAAATGTGATGCCTTCACTCAACTTATGAACTTCATTTTTTTGCATTCAGCTACTGTAGATCTATGTCATTTCATAAGTATTAGGAGATATAAGGGTTTGTATTTTCTTTGTTAGATTCAGGAATATGTTTTTCACTAGTACCATACTAATTGAATCTGAGGTCCACCCACCTAGGTTTTGCAGAGCCTGAAGTAGAAGAATGTTCTAGCCTTATAGTTTGCCTGGTGTTTGAAATGACATGTTAAATATGGGAGTTAGTTGCCCCTAGATGTGTTTTGTTCTCATCGGGGTAATTTAAAACCTATAATGTTTTAAAACATGAACAAGGTTCTTAGTGATGACATTTGTCTTTTAATTCCTCTGTCATTGTAGAATGTATTGAATTGATGTGATATTAATTCACCACCTTTGTCAGATCTCAAACACTTTAGACTCTTCCCTATTTCTTTTTCAACCTAGGCTAAATGCCACTTGAATAACTTAAGAGCATCATATTTAACTTTAAGAAACATTACAATCATCATTCTAGAGTAGTCATCACAAATACAATGAAATTTTTGATCTCCATAGTAACTTTTAACACCAATGGGTCCACATAGGCAAGTATGAACCAATTCTAATATATCATTAGTAGTATATATCTTACTCTTAAAACTAGACTTGGTCATCTTTCCTAATCGACACTATTTACACATAGCATTGTCAAGATTCTTTAGCTTACACAATCCTCTCACTTTCTTCATCTTACTAATATTCAACATATTATCAAAATTTACATGACATAATCTTTTGTGCCATAACCAAACATCTTCTTGTTGTGAAAACATACATGTCTCTTTTGATAGTTCTAAATAGAATAAGTTACCTCTTGTCTACTCACCAATTCCAATTAACTTACCATCAATATCATGTATCTTGGCCTTTCTATTGAGAACTTCAACTCTACAACTTGATTTTTTTAGCTATGAAATGCTCAACAATTTTTTGTTTTCCTTGAATCCAATAAATATTTTCATATGTTATCTTGTCAGATAGTTGAATAGTGCCTTTACTTTTTATATCACATAGGATATCATTACCAAATCTAACACATCCACAATTGTATGGACCAATATCTTCAAATTTGTCTTTATGGAACATCCACTATCAATTATCCATCTATCACTTTTGTTCACATAAGAAATTAATGCAATTTTCTCATCTTCATCATACTCTTCTTTCATAGAAACATAGACAACTTCATCATCATTGGTCTCATATTCATTACTAGTCTTTTCTTCAATAATATAACAATATTTTTTACCTTTTTTATCCTTGCTTCTTCTATATTCTTTCTCATTTCTTCTTCCTTTTTACTTTCTTTCCTTCTTTTCATCATTCTCTTCTCTATCAGGACATCTAGCAGCAATATGACCAACTTTGTTGCATGAAAAACAAATGACAAGTAATTTCCCTTTTTATTTACCTCTTCCTCTTCCAAACCTTTTTGAAATGAGGGCTTAAAGTTCATCAATCTCATCATCAAAACTATCACTTTCACTCTTCACATATTTTTGTTTCTTCTTGCTAAGAATTAGTTGTGACTTGAAAGCATATTCAATGGTAGTTGGTGTGTAGTTATCAAAATTAGACATCTCAAAAGTAGTAAGTTTGACAACTACACTTTCTAAGGTTAAATTTTTACCTAGTGTGCATCTCAGTTCCTGAATTATAGAGACTCTAATGGCATCGATAGGGATTAGAGTTCTCATTACCTTGCTTATCATTGTTTCATCTTTAATTTTTTCATTTTCTCCTCAAATAGCATTAACAATGTCTTTAACTCTTGTTGGGTACTGTACTATGTTTTCACCTTCTATCATTCTTATATCATCAAATTTACCTCTCACACTTTCTAATTTGACTCTTAGTGCATTCTTATCACCTCCATATATGGTCTTCAATCTATCTCACATCTTTGCAGTATTTCAATCTTTTAGGTCATAAAACTTGACATAGTTTAGGGTTGAGGCAATCTCCAAAATTTCTTGGTTGCAATATAACTTATGTATTAGTTCTTCAATGGAAAAAGGAGCTGTTGTTACCTCTAGATATGCATTAATCATAAAAATGATAATAGCATCATTGATACTAGATATGTGCAACTTCATCAGGGTCTTCCATGCATTAAAGTTATCCTTATTTATCTTGGGTACATCTCTCTTGCTTATCATGATATTTATCTTTAAATACCTTAAAAAAATTCTCTATAAGCATTGAGCTCTAATACCAATTGTTAGAAATTTTTAGAATAACTAAGAGGTGGGGGGGGGGGGGGGGGGGGAGTGGTGAATCAGTTACTCAAGGTCTATATGTACCACTTGAACATTTCAACAATAAATACATCACTATTTTTCTTTTCTAGCATGTCCTGTTGTTTCTTGGTCACTACTACAAAACTATCATAAAATTAACTTGCATTGTAAAATGAAAACATCATCACATGTAAAAAAAATCATAAGACATTTATCACACGTTGATACAAGGATTTTATGTAGTGTCTCTTGTGTTTGCATTCTATACATTGTTATGTTTTTTTTTGAAAGATAATTTGATTGTCATGTTTGAGGGCATCTGAGATGACCTAATGGTCAGAAACCATATTTTGATTTACCAGTACCATAGATGTTAAATACTGTGTTGTTTAGTTTGATCATATCTGCATGATGATGCTTATTGATGTGACATGATGCTAAATGATGATATCTAATTATTTTGTATTCAAACATATACTTCATTTATGATTATATGATGGACTTATTGGATTCTAGATACTTTGATTTGATGATATGAGTATTTACTTCATTCCTTGTTTGAGATGTTTTATGATGCAGTGAGTGATTTAAATAGATTATTTTAATGTGATTTAATGTATTTGATCATGTTGTTCAATGTGCAAGATTTATATCCCCGATAGTGGCACATGGAGTTAGGGGTTCAACTATTCTTACCTAGTCAATGTCATCCCTATATGGTTGATGTATCCTATTTAATTGATTAATTAAACTCTCAAGTGATTTAATAAACTAGACTCATTTGCATTATGTGATTAGGCTCGTGAGCATGTTTGTGCATTTAGAGTTTCACAAATGTCACAAAAGTTATTAAGAAACTTTTTGATTTAATAGTTTAAGGGAAATTTATATTTGATTTAATTATTTTAATTCCAAGTAGCTTTGCCATAGTTAAATTCCATTTAATTGGAATTGCCAAATTTTGTCTGGGTTGAAAAGGCATTGTTTTATTGAGCTAGATAATTTCATATTATATTCCACTTTTAAAAATGAATATATATCACAAAAGAGAATTATTTCCTCACTTCTCACTTGTGAAATAGGAATTTTAAGAGAAAAATCTAAAATCCTCTTTGAAGGATTTACTGTCTTGTTCAATATAGGAGCTATGGGCATGGGATTGTCATGAGGATGAGCTCATTGGATCCAGCTTGGGGAGACCTTCATTTACCAAGATTTTTGATGGTGACCATGACACAATTATTTTATTGTATGCATTCTTATTTTAGCCCTTTTGGCTATGAGGTAGGGCTCTCCCATTTTATTATTTTTGCTCAATTTGAGTGTTTGTTTTTGGTAGTAAATTAGTTGGAGGAAGAGAACTAGTGTTCCCCTCCATTTTTGCATGCTAGTTCTACCTAGTTGGGTAGGTAGGAGAATTAATTCATTTTTAGACTTGAGGGTTTGGGGTTTCATGTTGCTATGCTGTCCATTTTCACATATGGGCTTAGAACCCAAATTTAATTTTATATTTGTGAATTTTATGCCTAGTGACATAATGGGTTTTAATTTTGAGGTTTTGTCATTTTTGGATTTTTCCTTGATTTGCATGTCGCCTAGTGTTCTCAAGTTTTCTTGGCATGGAAGTTGGTCATGGATCCAAATTAAGTGTAGGGATATCTATACAACCCTTGATGTATTTTAAATTCATTGGAATTTGTGTTGAATCTATACTTTTGGATATAAGCTAGTTGAGTAATCTATTCTATTTGTGCTTTATGTGGTTCTCATCCAACCCTTGTTACTATGATCATAGTGTAGTTGGTGTGTCCACTCACAAGCACGTGAGCATGCATTTTTTATTCTTATAAGACATGAGCTTGAAATTTCTTTTTGGTTGAGTTATGTTTACTAGGGTTGTATTGGGTAACTACATTGCCTACAAGCACTCATCATGTAATGAGCATGGGTATGTGGGGTAGGTTAGTGGAGGGACTTCTCTCATAACCCTAGCTCATGTTCTCAATAAGGTATACATGTAGAAGTTTCTAATAAGTGATATCTAAATAAACTCCTAGGTAATTAACTAAGATAAGACAATAGTACATACCTATACGAATCTTTCGAGGGTATGTGCTCGTCAATTTATCCAAGGGCCTAATGTTTGTGCAATTTATCTAGCAACATAACACTATGGCCTCCCAAGGGAGTGTTTACATTAGGTGTAAGATTGGGCTCTATGATGCCAAGAAATCTACTCTCCTCAAAGTCCCTACATAGTAGACCCATAGAGTGTCTAACTAGGACCTGTTGTATTACATTATCTTATGGTCTTGGTTTCAGTTCGGCATGAGTGTTAGCCATTGATGATTTTCTTTATGTGTGTTTGAGGTTAGATATCACTATCTCCATTACCATGACAAGAGTAGTCCTATGGTTTCCATGTGGTTAGGATGCATAGCTACATTTACCACTGCTGGGGACTGACATATAGAGTTGGCCTTCCACCATGTTCAATTTCGGAGCTAGATGCTCACATGGTTCTTTGTATCTTCTAGAGTATGTTTTCATGTGATTTATATTATTTTAGTTCAAAGAAATAGTTTATTTATGCTAATGTGTATTAATTTTGATGTTTCTTTATGCATGATTACATTCAATGCTTGGATTAGATGATATGGTTGAGATGTTAGACTTATGTGATATTCATTATGATTTTGAGTGTTTACTCTTCAATTATTGTGGATTTGGTACTCCCTAGTGTGGAGACTCTAACTCTTTTCCTCTTTAAATTTCTTGTCAAGTTGTTTCCTGGTAAGCCTAAGTGACAAAAGTTTAGCACTGGGCGATACTGGAAACATATCACACACCTTAGAGAGAAATGTTGCATGATATTGGAAAGTATCACCCAACAATATTAAGTTCTATCATGAGATTCTAGAAAAGTAATGCATGGTAGTAGTAAGGTCTATCACATGCTACCTAAAAAGTGTCACATGATAGTTACATAAAGTATTGCATGACGCTGGAAAATTATCACTCGATAGTACTATGAAATGCCATACAACATAGGAAAATTAGTGTACGATACTAGACAATTTTCACCTAGTAGTATTGTGAACTGTCATACAACACTAAAAAAGTATCACCCTATCACCTAATTTCTTTGCAAAAACTTGCTTGGGAAAACAACATATATCTCTGGACTTATTGGTTGAGATTCAAAGGGTGTTTTGGGTACCCTCTTGGGTTTTGCCCCTTTCTAGGCCTCAACAAGTCAAAAATTATTATTTTCTTATTTGTGTAAACTTTCATAGTTTGTTTTGGTCATGTTGGTAAGTAGTAACACTTGGAGATTCATTAGAGATCTGGATTTCCTAGTTAAGCCTTTCATTGTAATCATTTGCATGTTGAAATTTTTTAATCCATGCTTATTACTTCAAAAAAATTGTATTCTTTTATTTATCCTTGTTCTAAGGATATCTAGGTGGGGCATTACATCTAGTATTAGAGCCCATGTTGCAACATTGGGATCTTTGTGTTATGCTCCCACTATGAGTTTTTTTGTTTACATATCATGGTATCTTATTTTAGCTTATTCTTGTGATACTTATGATTTCTATGTATGACTCTAACCCTTATCTTGTTGCTCCTTTAGTGATGCCTCCTGCATGTACACCTAGTGGTCAGGGTAACAACTGACAAAATAGTAATAAAGAAGAACACCATGAGGAAGATCTTCAAGGAGTTGGGGGAGGAAAAGGTGATAAAAATTAGGGTGATGTCAGGGCATTGTTTCCCTTGTTACAAGAGATTATAGCTTGGTTGGGGCCTGAAGTAGAGGAAAAATGATAGGACTATGGCTAGGAAGAGGGATCCCACCATGGAGACTCCCACATGTTAGAGCATGGAGGTGACAAAGAACATGGGTATGAATGTGAGCATTCTCGCACACCACCTAATGGTAGAGGTGACTATAGGAGAGGCTATGTTTAGGATGATGGATATTACATGGACATGTTGAGAGACCTTCATAGGTATAAACCACCACTCTTTGATGACCTAGGATGAGTCTTAGAGATGAGACATGGTTACTAGATGTGGGGCATTACTTCTCCTTGTATCCATATGAAAGCAATGTGAAGGCCCATTGTGTTGTTACACAACTAAGAGAACATGGACCAATGTGGTGAGATATGGAGTGAAAGAAGTTCCAAATTAGTATAGTAGATCTCAACTAGGAGATCTTTGAGGAAAGGTTCAGGGAGAAATTTCCTTCTCCACAGTACTGTGAGGATCATGTTGATGAGTTCCATGACCTTAAACAAGGGAACTTGATAGTGGATTGTTATGAGAGCTAGATCTTTGGGCTAAGATAATACTCTAGATATTGTTGTTGTGAGGTACTCCTCACAACAAAAATTTCTATGGGTCTTAAAGACTCTATCATTAGGGATTTCCATCTTCATCAGCCTAGGACACTTATACTCACTTTTGAGAACACAAGAATTGCCAAGAGAAATGTGGCTAGGGGGTTCAGTGTTAGATCAAGCTCTTAGATCCATAGTATATGCTCCATGGGATAGAGTGTACCATCCTCTTAGACATAGTTTGATGAGTAGGGTCAATCTTAGTCAACACCCTCTCAAGGTAGTCATAGGGGTCAAGATTGTCGATGCCAATGTCATCCATAAAAAGGTGGATAGGATTTAGGTACCATGAGAGGAAAGGGGCATGCCCAAAGTTAAGGTTGATAGTACCAATAGAGTCATTCATCCTAGGGTAATCAACAATACTCTAGCAGAGGGAGTGCACCATATTCTAGTGCTTCCTAGGGTGGGCATGGATCTGGTTCCATCTTTGGAGAAGCATATTTTTCATGTGGTCATCTAGACCATAAATCAGTGGAGTGTCCTATAAAGCCATCTTCAAAACCCCATCGATGTGTGGCCATGTTTGAACCTACTATGGATGATGCAAATAGATCTCATAGAGTATTTGTGGTGGTTAAAAATTTTCAAACTGAGCACCAGGGTATCATAGTTGAGACTATAGGTACATTGCATGGTAATTATTTTTTGGTATTAATGGGTTCTATTGGATCAAATTCTTTTATTTCACCATCCCTTGTTCAGTGATGTGAGGTAGTACCTACACAACAGGTTGATATGTGGTAAGTTGAGTTAGCTACAGGTTTCAAGGTGACTGTGGATTCCATAGTCAATGGTTGCATGTTGGACTTGGGCACCTTCACCACCATAGTTGATCTTTGCATCCTATCCTTAGGTTCTTATGACATTGTGTTGGGTATAGATTGGTTAGCTACCCATTAGGTGAATATAGATTGTTGACGTAAGTTAGTATAGTATGTGGATAACATAGTTGGATAGGTGGAACTTATAGGGGTCTAGAGGCCAGTCTCACTTCAGATGATCTCAACTAAGTAGCTAAAGTGGAGTGTGTGACATGGATGTTAGTTATTTGAAGTCTATTTCAATAACCTTGAGGAGGCTTAGAGCTGAGAGGTGATGCTAGATGATCACCCACTCCTTTGTGAGTACACTGACATATTTCCCAGTGAGATACTAGGAATGCCACAAGAATATGACATTGATTTTTGCATTGATCTCAAAAATCATATTACTACTCAAGAGTTGAGTGACCTCAAATTATAGTTGGAGGAATTATTGGCCAAGGGCTATATTCATCCAAGAGTATCCCTATGGGATGCACCACTCATCTTTGTGAAAAAGAAAAATGGATCTTTGTATCTATGCATTGACTATGACAATTGAATAAGGTGACAGTGAAGAATCGGTATCCCTTGTCAAGGATTGATAACTTGTTTGATTAGATGAAGGGAGAAAGAGTATTCTTGAATATTGATCTAAAGTCAAGGTACCATTAGCTTTGGATTCATGAGGCTGACATTCATTGGATAGATTTTTGTACATGTTATGTGAATTACGAGTTTATGCTCTACCCTTTGGGTTGACCAATGTGCCATGATTTTTTATGAGTTTAGTGAATGAATTATTTTGCACATACCTTGATAAGTGTGTCCTTTTTTTCTTAGACAATATATTGATCTATTTTATGACTATTGAGGAGCACAATGTCCATTAATTCTAGGTGTTGCTATGCTGACAAGACCATCAACTATATGGAAACCTAGGTAAATGTAGATTCTTCTAGTCTGAGGTAAATTATTTGGGGCATATCATCACAAGTGATGGTATTGTAGTGGACTTAGAGAAATTCCAAACTATCATGGATTGGCCAATGCTAACTAATGTTGTAGAGGTTTGAAATTTCATTGGATTGGAAGGTTACTAACATTAATTCATGAAGGAATTCTCACAAGTGCCTCATTGTATCACTTCATTTTAGAGGAAAGGGAAGAAGTATGTTTGGTTAGACCAAAGTGAGTCAGCATTTGAGAATCTAAAGGAGAAAATGACGAGTGCACCAATCCTCATAGTGCCTAATCCTATAGGTGATTTTATGGTTCATATAGAGGCTTTGTTGGAGGGTGTGGGCACAGTGTTCATACAGGATGGTCATGTGATTGTATATGAGTCTAGAAAACTCAAGGACCATGAGCTCAACTACCCCACTCATGATTAGAACTTGTGGTAGTTATGCATGCACTTGTGCACTAGAGACATTTCCTTTTGAGACATGGATTTGAGCTACATATGTTGGAATGTTCAAATGGGAAGAGTACTTCTGAGGGGGGGGTGAATCAGAAGTAACTAGTTTTTATTCTTTTAAACCTTCATTAATCTCATAGTTGAAAGTAAAGCATATGCATGTAAATATATAAACAAACATGAAATGAAAACATGCATTAACACATGATACAAAATATTTGGTAACCCAAAAACCCTCTATGAATAAGAAGGTAAAATTGGGGTGGGGATGACACCCACAAAAATTACTACAACAATATGTTCAACCACTTCTGATGGTCTGCCCTGTGAAAGGCCTATCTTGTTAAAGGCTTTACACTATGTCAATAGTGACCTAGTTAGAGGATTTACAAGCACTTTACATGAAGTGTCACCCTATTAAATGATTTATAATAGGTTGTTAAACCCACCTAATACATAGGATTTTCAATCACCTTCTCCAAAGGTTCTCCTACCTAGCTATTAAGCTAACCTATCAATATAGGATTTCAACATCTAATACAATGGTGAGAAAGTATTAGAACATTTGACCTCATTGAGTGTAATCTTCAATTACTAGATTTAGGCACTTGATTTTCTCTCTTGTGATCCTGATCTAATATTTGACCTTTGTCCCTTATCCCTTGTGCTATTCTAATCAACTAGATATAAAAATGTTTCTCTGTTTCTCTAAGTCTTTCCTTTTTCTCTCTGAAATTTTGCTATAATTTCCCCATACACTATTCTCTTCCTCTCTTGAAATGAGTTTTTGACCTCCTTTTAAAGATTGTAAAGACTTAGGGTTAGGTATGGATCTATAATCCACATTGAATCTCAAATTCCTGCTCATACCTTGCATTTTTTGCATTGGTTGCATGCCTTCTCCATTTTTCTAATTGGCTGCATGCAAATCGCATAGGGAATGTAAATGATTCATCCTTATCCTTTTTCTCCTTCGAAATCTCTCTATGTTGACTTCAAAAATGGTTTACCTTTGAGTTTGTGAGGGCACAAACTTATATGTTGATTATGTGTTACTCGGCACATATTATATTGTTGATGCTTGATACTTGAATGTTCCTATATTGCTCGACACATGTTACATTTCTAGTTTTCTCAACACCTATTACACTCTGTGTTGCTCAGCACATAAGTCTTCTTAAATCACTTGCGACATACTATGCTCTGTCTTTCTCAGCATCTATTACTTTCTTGGCACTTAAAGTCACTCGACATCTATTAAGATTCTGACTCAACAACTACTATCACTCACTTGGCATACATAGTGACTCAAAATATATGGTGAAGTTGGTTAAGTGTGTTGACACTCAAATTTCAAAACCATTCTAAGACCAACAATCTCCCCCTTTGACATGAGTTTCAAAAACACTTAACTATGCATTAATGAACTGATCTAATTACAATTTTTATTCTTGCTTGATATACATGCAAAATTTCAAAAATGTTTAAAATTTTGTGAGAAAAATTATACCTTATGACTCCCCCTGAGTTGATTATTCCTAATCCATTCTTGAGATTGAAATTCTATGCTGATGTGCTTGATACTCTTTGTCTTCTATCATGTGCCTATATTCTATATTTGTTCCTCTGTATTTGCATCAGAGCTATTTTCCATATGATTACCAAAATTTTGAAAATTTTGTGTCTCCCCCTCACTTTGTCTTATTTGTTGTCCCTTTTTGGCTACCTACAAACTTTCCACTTTATTTTCAGAATGAATGAAAGAATGTATATAATCAAAATGATCAAAATTTGGTATTTCTCCATATATCTTCATACATATACATATCTCCTCCTAATGTATATATATCTCCCCTTTTTTGACATTGATTTCAAAGGATTCTAAGGATTAATACCATACTTAGCCAAAAATGTACTATTTACCTCCATTATTATTTTGAGAGTTGCATCCCAATTCTCCAATGCATTGTCTAGTGACTTGTGTTGGATGATAGTCTCTATAGCAAGGTGTACAAGTCCATCTAGGGTAGAAAGATTTGGATCTTTCTTTAGGACTATTTCTACATATGCTTGCTCCTTGTGGAGGACCTCTAAGTGTGGGGTTATGGAGGATTGGATTTGCATCAATTTTGCCTTAATATTTTCCTCTTTTTTTGTTAATATAGCTAATTCCCTTTGTGTGTGAAGCGTCTATGCAAAATGCTTCTCACTCTAAGCTAGATCTCTAGGTAATTGCATGCTAGAGATTTTCAAGTTCCTTTCCAAGCTCATTATTCTTTGATTGATTTCTTGTGTGAAATTTGAAAATCCACACAACTTCCTGTACAATGAAAAAATGTTTTCTAGAACAATTTTGGCCTTATCTATTGTCTTGGCCAATTCTACCTGTTCAAGTGCAATTCCACTTGATATCTTCTTATTAACCTTTCCCTAAAACTTTCTTTTTGACCATTCCATTAATTTTACATTTGGATCATGGTCTTCATTAGTCACCTGATCAACTATATCTAATGGTTGTTCTACTATAGGCCTTGTTTCATCTGGCGACTACAAGCTGAAGGCTTCCATGAAGATGTCCTTTATCTCATTTAATGCTTGCCTATACTTATATTCTCTTCTCAACATTTCTTGTCTCTTTCTCATATCCAGTGCACCTTGTATTTCATTTTTCTTTTCTATGGTGGGGGTGTTGGATTTGTAGGAGGGAATGATGATCTCTTCATCAAGTTCAGGATCTCCATAGTGAAGTATCCTCGCTAAATTTTTGGAGCTTGAGCCTACTGTTTTCACTTGCATTGATATCATCTCCATGCTTAGCTTCTGAAGAGTCTGAGTGGGAGTGTCAGTTTTTGGTAATTCAACCAATGTTTGGATTACATCTTGCTCCTCATCTCTTGTCTCTTCCTTCTTTTCTTCTAATTTCCCTGTATCACAAACAATTGTTGGGGGTGAACGTATTGACTATTCTTTTTTTCTTGTATCTTCCCCTGTTGATACAGTTGACATCTAAAGTGCATCACTTACTACTTTTGGTGGAGATGGTAGTAGAAGTAGTAGGAGTTTAGTAGTAGTGTATGTAAAAGGTTGTTCCTTTGGCTTCACCTTTTCTCTTTGAGGTGATGCTACTGCTCTTTGCAGTTCATCTACACTCACTAGTATAGGGCTTGTACACAACTATGCCTGTAGAGTAGATTGGTGAAGGATCTTTGAGAGATCCTCTACAGTTAAAGGGTTGATGTTCTGACATGAGGTATTAGTAACATCCTTTATTTTTTTGGTCTCTATAGGTATAATAGAGGCATGAGGAGGGTTGGGAGGTGGCATTTATGGTCTTTGTAAGTTTAATAGAGGCATGAGGAGGGCTAGGAGGTGGCATTTTTGTGTCTTGCACACTTTTTTCTTCTTGTCCATCTAATGCCTTTTCCTCTCCTTTAGTTGTATTCTCTTTTTCCTCCTCCTTATTAGCTTCCTCTTCTACTCTTCCTTCCTCACCTTTCTTTTCTTCTTCACTTTTCTTCTCCTCCACTTTCTCTATTATTTCTTTTACTTCTTTTCTCTTTGCACTAGCCTTAGCCTTATATTCCTCATCAAATACATCATCAATTGACTTGTATATTGACTTCCACAATTTTGTGGATTTATTTACAACATCCTCTATCTTATTTTGAAGAATGCTAAATGCTCTATTCTTAGGAGAAAATTTTCTATTATGCCTTTTATTTGCCTTAGCTATTTGACCTTTAGTTAGGTCTGGTAGTAGTCTAGCTAGGGTTGATTCTCTTACCTCCTTTTCCATTTGCAAAAAAAATTGCCACTTATCTACAACTATCTTGTATAGCTCCTTGGGAATTGTGTTATCTAATTCTAGAGGTGTGTGTTTGTATTTAGCCATCATTGCATACATTGATTCCTCTATTTTATTTTTCTCTTCTTTATTGAGTTTATTAAAGTCTATAGTCTTCAAACCATTCAAGTTTGTTTTTCTAATATTTACACATAACTTTTCAATGGCATACTTTGTGCTTTGATTTACCACTTTAAACTGGCTGATATCATTTGACTCTATTCTTTCTTCATCTGAGTCAAGTTGGGCAACATATCTCCTCTTCCTTGGTTCTTCACCAGTCTTCTTTGTGGCTTTCTTTTTCTCTTTGGCTTCATCTTTTTCCTTTTGAGTTGTAGCCCTGGTGGTAGCCCTTGTAGTAGGTTTCTTTACTTTGACTTCAATGGACTTTGATCCTTTCTTTGCCTTGGGCTAAGTTTTAGCTTTTCTTTTGGCTTTAGTGGGTGCTTCCTCAGCTTCTTCTTCATCAACACCATCTTCCTTGTCCTCTTCTAGGCCCTATGTCAATTCTTCTAGCCCTTGCCCTTGCTCACCTTCTTCCTCACTGTCACCTTTAGCTTCTTTTTCTTCTTCTTCACCTACTTCACCTTTAATATCTGCCCCAAATGTCTTCTTTATTTTTCTTATCATTTTATCTTTCTTCTTTACTACAGAGGTTGTCTTTAAATTTGTCACCACCTTGGATTTGACAATATCATAAGTTCCAAAATGAGGTACATCCTTGTCAATTTCTTCTACAAGTAAAGTAGTAATTGCAGCTGAAGCTTGGTCTACATCAAGCTCATATCCAAGTGGCCTAAGCCATCTTACTCTAGGTATCACTACTTGGATGTAGGTGTGTAATACCCCAAAATTGGCTCATTGCCATCTTAACCAATTCTAGTCTATTTCTGATCGATTCTTAAGACCTATTCTAATAGGCAATTCTCATTCTGCTATTCGCTACTTGACTTAATTGTCAAATGCAGAAAATCCTAATCTGCATTACTCACACTCTTTATTTAATTCCTAAGTATTGACTCAAATTAGCTACATTAAACCTATTGATTTAATTTAATTTAATTATAAGTGTTTATACTTTAATTAAATTAAATTACTTCTTTAGCTAATGTACAAAGGAATTAAATATATTTGATTTAATTAAATATTCTCATTCTAATTCTTGAATTTAATTATTCAATTTAGAATACTCAATTATGAAGTCATATTTAATTTCCTTAAATCAAATATCTTCTCCAATATCTTCTCTTTAGTTCCAAAATGGAAACTCTGAGTGAACTATCTCTCGAAAAGGAATTAAATTAGTTAACTCCTTATTTGGTGCAGGAGCACCTATCAAGACAATGAAGAACACCTTGGTACCGGATGAAGACAATGGAGCAAGGACCTCTTTGAAGATCAATTGGAACATTCTAAGGCCAATAATGGCATATTGTTATGGTTAAAGTGCATTGAAGGTCAAAGGTCCTAATAAAGCCCTACGGGCAACATGATGTAAAAATGGCATATGAGCCATGAAGGGTAGAATAGGAAGTAGTTTCATGTTTTGTTGCATTCAATAAGGTCATTGGATCATTCTTAAATTAGTGGCATAGGTTAGAATGCTGAAATATGCATAGAAAGAAAAGTTTGTAATTTGAATTTAGTTTTGGAGGGAAAATAGTAACTTGTTATTTGTTTGATTAAATAAACATTTCCAACCAACTTGGTCAATTGGGCAGGTATTCTAAGGTCTATTTAAGATGTCTCAGCCATATGAAAGACAAGAAACATTGGTATGTATGTAATAGTATAGAAATTGTACGGATAGCCAAGAATTGAATAAATTTTTTGAGTGTTCTTGGACATTTGAAGCATATTTTGGTGGTGTGATCTTTCATTCATGTTGGGAAAGTGTTATTAAGAGACTTTGAATCAGATTTAATACATTTCTTAACAGGTTTAAATCTTTATTGTTGTTGTCACGCTGAAAGTCATAGTTTTTCCTTGTTTAATATGAAGAAATGAGGGTTCCATCCAATGTGTACCCTTAACTGCTTCTTGGGATGGAACCCATAGCACTAACATGCCCAACTAACCTCTAATATGCAAGAAAAGTGAAGATTTGTAGGTTATTGTGAAAGAAATGCAAAGTTGAGTACTGGAAGGACTAATTTGGGTACCCAAATGAGTACTAGGTGTTGTGTAGCCGTACATCTGGCTTAACAAGGTCATTTGGAGAGTTTTTGTGAAAAGTGGAGAAAATAACTACTGGAGGGCTAATTGGGGCTCATAGGCCTAATTGACAATTTTAAGGCATTTGAGTGTTTGAAGTTGGTTGGAGGGTGGAAAGTGTTTGAAACCTGTTTAGTTAACCTTATTAACACATTTCTAATCAATCTTGAAGGTTTGGAGTCAGGGGTTGGATTTTTGTGGGTAATAGGCCTTTGAATTGTCTTAGAACCGTAGTGGGTTATTTGTGTATTTTGACAAAGTTATTAGGAACCATCACCTTTTGCTTGCCACTGTGCATCATTATTCCACTCATGAAAAGCTTAGTTAACTCTCCTTTCTTAAGGAAGTTTCCATTTTAACTGAATCTTGCTTCAATCCTAACCATTGATCCGAATTGATCTCAACCATTGATGGATTCCAGGAAAGACTATTTAAGAGATCCTCATTTCCTCATTATAGAGGTTGAATTTTTATGGTATCAAATTGATGCTAAATTGCATACTCATTTGCTTAGTATTGTCATAGCTTGATATCATCTTGTTTAATATCATTTAGATTAATTGTTCTCTCATTTAGATTTAATGTGCATACACATAATCTAGTTTATTTTATCTATTCTTAGATTGATGCTTGTATAACATATAGATTAATCTACATAATCATATAGTTGCATTCAAATCCTTCCTTCTTAGAGGGTCTAGTTGCCTATGCCTCAATTTTGAGGATATTAACAAGCAAAATCCCTTTAGATAGGAGGCAACAGGTTGCTCTGTCAGGCATTCTGGATGAACAATCCAATGTTTATCCCAGGATGACTTCGCAGGTAATGACCACGTTGAAGTTTTTGTGAGGTTCAGAGCCCCACAATTCATAGGTACAAGGTGTAATCTATGTCAACTAAGAAACAAATATTATTTACATGTTGCTCAACTAGTGATACTAGTATCCTCATCCTTTGTTTCATGGACTTCTTGAAGTCATCAAAGTAACTTGTCATTTGAACATCAAAATTATCTCCCATTTGTTCAATAAACTCATTGACTTGTGTGACAATTGTCTTGTTTGGATCCCATCTTACCTTTCCAACTGAAGGAAATTCTTTCATAACATAGAAGAATATGCAGACCAATACTGACCCAAATTTGCACTAAGCTCCTTTAGATTTCCTTATGGCTCCCAAATTTTCATTGATTTGTTATAGCATGAGCTCTACTAGATCATATGTGTTGTCCTTCTTCACAAGTTTATATGCAACATCTACTGTTATACATGGCATGCTATTAAATATGCTTGATTGATAGAATTTATGAGATATGACTCTAATAATTAAATCAAGTAGGGGATCAGTGATGGTATCTATGGTCATTCTTCTATTATTCCATTTGGCACTAGTGTTCTTCTCTATGGCCTCCTTTTTATCACTTCTCAAGGTCTTAGGCCGATCTGAGTTGGGAATCTAGTAAACCTATGAACAATTTTCTTTGTGGTCTTTACTGGCCCTATTTCTAACCAAAATGATCCATCATGAATTTGGCTTATCACTATACGAATCCATTTAGTTTTAAATACAATGGGGAAAACTAGGGTTTTAGTTAAACCCCTTCTTCTCAACAATTTGAAACTTAATATACCCTTGTCATATAGCTTATCAAGGGCATTGAAAATTTCTAACTCACCTATGGCTCCAATCTTACAATTGTAACATTTCCTGACATCTTGGACCATTACTACTTTGTCTGGAATGACTGACAAAGCACCAACTAGGTCATTTTTGTAGACAACTTCAGGTATTGGCCTAAATTTGGGCTATTTAACTTCATTAGTAACAAGTTGAATCTTATTATCCTCCTTTCCTTTTATGGTCTTAGACCTAGATTCCATCTTGACCAAACTAGGGTTTAAAAATAAATAAATTTTCAAATACTGCATAGCTCGACACTTGATGACATACCTTTGAATCAAAGAGTTTGAGTTGAATTGTTTTTGGAATTGATTGAAAATCACTACTAAATCATTGTTTGGTCACCTCTTCACTCTTCTCATTTTCACTTTGTGTTCGAATGGCTTGAAAATAAGTGATTTTCAACTTTTATTAAGTTCAAAACTTAGCATTTATTGCATAGTGTTTACAGTTGTACACTCAGCACTTGAAGGATTCATTGTAACTCAACTCCCATTGTAGTTCATTTACTCAGTTTCCACTAACATATCTCATTCAGTGTCAACTAGAATTTCCAGCTCAACATATACTGGTGTTTCACTTGACATCCAAGGGTAGCACGACATCTTCTATAAACTTTTAATTTTTAACTTGACATCTTTTCTCATGTAGATTTCTTCTTGGCAGCATTTCTTTGTTCTTTTGGACTGATGTATGATACATCTTTATATATATCAGTCCTATATACCTGTCTTATGCTCAATTAGATGAAGTGTGATCACTTGACCTCTTGGGTGAAGTGATCCCTCCATTAGGTGTACTTGATCCATCTCTTCTTTGCCATGTCTTTTTCATTTCTTCCCTATGTGTTCTACATTAACTTTTTTTTTACCCTTGTTGACTTCTAGCTTGGGTGCCTTGGCCTTTATTGGGAAATTCCTACTGGCATGTCTTGTTTTCAAGGAACTAAAACATGTGATTTGGGTTAACCATTTGCTATAATTTCCTTTGAATTTTGTTCTTATGCAATTCTGAGGAACATGACCATATTCCTGACAGAAGTGACAACTTTGCCTAGTATTGTAATCCCAATTGTAATGGTGTGCATAGTTGGTTTTCCTTGTAGGCTAATTGGATGTCCACATAGGCTTTGATCTACACTCAAAAGCTTTATGCCCATACTTTTTTCAATTGTAGCAATGACCTTCAAATCTTGATGTCCTCGTAGTTTTGGTTTTGCAGTCATGTGATGAGTGTCTTTGCATGTTACACTTGTGACAATAACCTTTGTTTTTGGATGTGTCCTACTAATTGGTCTTTCTACTCCTACAAATATTAGCAATGTGCCACATTTTATTATAGAAATGACAAGTGGGTTTTTTGTTCTTACCTTTGTTGTTTGTTTCTGCTACAGTCTTGGATGATTCTCCTTGTTCAGTGCTGGTGTAACCAAGTCCTGAAGTATCATTACTAGCCCTTGGTGATTTTAGTAATTGTTCAAAGTACTTGATAGCCTCATTTGGTTTGTTGTAGCTTTTTTATATCTCTTTTTCTCTCTTTAATTCATTCTACAATTTTTCATTATGCATCTTCAAGGTGGAGATCTTAATGTCCTTCATGTTTAGCTCATGATGAGCATTCATCATTTTGCTTAAGGTGTCTAGCTACATGTTTGAAATTTTTTCAAACTCAATTGTCTTCTCTTCTAGTCTATTGGTGATATTTCTCTTATCATCTTCAAGCATGGCTCTATCCTCAATTGCTCTCTTCTTTTGTTCAGTTATTTCACATAAAATTATGGCTTTTGATTCTTGTTTCATTTTAAGAGATCTTATCTCTTCTGCTTGAGCTCTATTTTTCTCCATCAATTCTACTATTGTTGCATCAAATTCCTTGGAATCTCCATTGGTAAACACCTTGTGGTGTCAATCTCCCTGTAGTGTATGTCATTTTTAGCTATGGCTATCTCCTTTCTTCTTTTTAAGGATTTTCTCAGTTTCTCTTTGGCTTCTTCTACTTTATGTAGAGCTAATTGCACATCAATCACTTGATTGTCAATAATCTTCCCAAGTTTGAAGACTTCCATCTTTTGATCTTTTTCTCCAATTTGTTAGGCTTCTCCTGGTGAGAACCTATGCTCTTACCAATTGTTGGAATTTTCAAATGGGAGGAGTACTTTTGAGAGGGGGGGGAGGGTGAATCAGAAGTAACTATTTTTATTCTTTTAAAACTTCATTAATCTCATAGCTAAAAGTAAAGCATATGTATGTAAATATATAAACAAACATGAAATAAAAACATGCATCAACACATGATAGAAAAGATTTGGTAACCTAGAAACCCTCCAAGAATAAGAAGGTAAAACTGGGATGGGGATGACACCCACAAAAATTACTACAGCAATATGTTTAACCACTTCTAATGGTTTTCCTTGTGAAAGGCCTACCTTGTTAAAGGCTTTACACTGTGTCAATAGTGACCTGGTTAGAGGATATAAAAACACTTTACATGAAGTGTCACCCTATTAAAGGATTTACAATAGGTTTTTAAACCTACCTAATACATAGGATTTTCAATCACCTTCTCTAAAGGTTCTCCTTCCTAGTTGTTAAGCTAACTTATCAATATAGTATTTCAACATCTAATACAATGGTGAGAAATTATTAGAATATTTGAACTGATAGAGTGCAATCTTCAATTACTAGATTTAGGAACTTGATCTACTCTCTTCTGATCTTGATCCTCTGTGATCTGATATTTGATCTTTGTCCCATATCCCTTGTGTTGTTTTGATCAACTAGATATAAAAATGTTGCTCTATTTCTCTAAGTCTTTCCTTCTCACTAAAATTTTGCTATAATCTCCCCATACACTATTCTCTTCCTCTCTTGAAATGGGTTTTCAACCTCCTTTTAAAATTTGTAAAGACTTAGGGTTAGGTATGGATCTACGATCCATATTGAATCTCAAATTCTTGCTCATACCTTGCATTTTTCTCACTGGTTCATGCCTTCTCCATTTTTCTAATTGGCTCCATGCAGATTGCATAAGGAATGTAAATGATTCATCCTTATCCTTTTTCTCCTTCAAAATCTCTATATGTTACCTTCAAAAATGGTTTACCTTTGAGTTTGTGAGGGCACAAACTCATATGCTAATTCTGTGTTACTCAGCACATATTATATTACTGATGCTTGGCACTTGAATGTTCTTGTATTGCTTGGCATATGTTACATTTCTAGTTTTCTTGGCACCTATTATACTCTATGTTTCTCGGCACATAAGTCTTCCTAAATCACTCAGCACATACTACACTCTATCTTTCTCAGCATCTATTACTTGCTCGGTACCTGAACTCACTCGACACCTGTTAAGATTTTGACTCGACAATTACTGTCACTCACTTAAAATACATAGTGACTCGACATATATGGTGAAATTGGTTAAGTGTGTTGACACTCAAATGTAAAGACCATTCTAAGACCAAAAACATAGTGATCATCATAGCTTGCAGTATATCTATACTTAGCCAAAACTAAATGTATGACAACATCGCTAGATGGAGTTCCTATGTAAATATGATTTTTATTTTCACTACATCAAAGGGAAAGAAAATGTCATCGTAGATGCCTTGAGTAGGAGACAACATGCAATATCAATTTTTGCATTAGTAGTGGATTTGCAAGGCTGTATCTTGGAGGCCTTTCCTAGTGACACATAGTATTAGGAGGTGAGGGTGGAGATTGGGTCTAGACATACCCTTCAGAAGAGGTTTTTAAGGTTGTTTGCTAGAGTCTGATAAACTAATATGACACTTAGGCTGCATTTATGGGTTGGCATCTGATGATCTTCATACCTTGATTTTTTTGGAAGCACATAGTGCACCATATTACACACATCCCAACATCAAGAAGATGCATACCAATCTTATACAATTGTACTTTTGGGCAGGGATGAGGGGCAATGTTTTTTGTTTTGTTGCTTAATGTCTTGAGTGCCAAAGAGTAAAGTTAGAGCATCAACATTCGGTGGCCTTTTTGTAGTTGCATACCATTCCAAAATAGAAGTGTGGTACTATATGTATTGGTTTTATGATGTAGTTTCCTATGTCACCACAACAACATGATTGTATCATGGTGTCAATGGAAAATTTGTCCAAGGTAGCACGTTTTTCACCCAAGAGAATATCCTACACAGCTTCTTTTTTAGGACTTGTTTTCTTGGAAGACATTGTTTATTTGCATGGAATCTTGATAGATTATATTAGATAGAGATATAGTGTTTACCTCATCACTCTGGACATCTCTCTAGCATGCTTTGGGCACACAACTCAATTTTAGTTCATCTTACCACGCAAAGATTGATGGTCAGACAAAGAGAGTGAACCGTGTTCTAGAAGACATGCTTTGCATGTATGTGATGAATAGGAAGGTGAAGTGGAAGGATTATCTATACCTTGTTGAGTTATCCTATAACAATGAGTATCATAGTTCTCTTGGCATGTCACCTTTTAAGGCCTTGTATGGTAGACCATGCCATACCCCTTTGAGTTGGAATTGTCTAAAGGAATGATTAATTTTAGTTCCAGAGATGCTTCAAGATATGGAGAAACATGTTGTTCATATTAGAGAATATTTTCTTACCACTTAGGATAGGTAGAAGAAGTATGTAGATGCTCATAGGTTGGATCATCACTTTTTAGTTGGTGATAGGGTTTTTTTGAGAGTGTGTCTAAGGAAGAGTGCCATCTTCTATAGGAAAGACTCTAAGTTGATGCCACATTTTTAAAGACCATTTGAGATCCTCGAGAAGATCAATCATGTTGCTTATCGACTAGCATTGCCACCTAGCCTATTGTGCATCCATGATTTTTCCATGTTTTTATTTTGAGGCAATATATTTTGAATGTGACCCATGTACTTGATTGGGGTGCTTTATAGGTGGATGATAGGAATCTTTCTTTAGAGCCCATCTATATCCTTTTGTAATGGAGACTAACCCTTAGAAGTCAAGACATAGATCAAGTAAGTGTGTAGTGGGACTTGAGTGATGAGACTTCTTCTACTTGGGAAGATGCTACATGGTTGTGAGATTTGTACCCTTATCTTTTTGTAGGCTTCCAAGAGTAAGCCTATGCCTAATGGGGGAGGATGTAGTGCCTCCCATGTACTTGATTGGGGTGCTTTATAGGTGGATGATAGGAATCTTTCTTTAGAGCCCATCTATATCCTTCAGTAATGGAGACTAACCCTTAGAGGTCAAGACATAGATCAAGTAAGTGTGTAGTGGGACCTGAGTGATGAGACTTCTTCTACTTGGGAAGATGCTACATGGTTGTGAGATTTGTACCCTTATCTTTTTGTAGGCTTCCAAGAGTAAGCCTATGCCTAATGGGGGAGGATTTAGTGCCTCCCATGTTTTTATTTTGTACCTTGTTATTTTTTGCTTCAAGAGATACTTTGATACTCATGTTTGATGACATTCAAAATGACCTGATGTTTAGATACTATATTTTGATTTACTAGTATCATAGGTGTTAGATGATATGCTATTCATTTTGATCATATCTACGTGATGATGCTTATTGATGTGACATGATGATATTTGGTTATCTTGTATTCAAACATATACTCTATTTATGATTATATGATTGATGTATTGGATTCTAGATACTTTGATTTAATGCTACAACTATTTACTTCATTCTTTCTTTGAGTTGTTTTATGATATAGTGAGTGATTTAAATAGATTTTTTTAATGTGATTTAATAAATTCATAGATTTGGCTATACTATTATATGCAATTACACTTGATTGTGTTGTTCAGTGTGTAGGATTTATATCCTCAGCAGTGGCACATGGAGTTAGCAATTCAGTTGTTCTTACCTAGTCAATATCATCCCTATATTCTCAATGTATCCTATTTAATTGATTAATTAAACCCTCTGGTGGTTTAACAAATTTGGACTCATTTGCATTATGTGATTAAACTCATGAGTATGTCTATGCATTTAGAGGTTCACTATTGTCATGAAAGTTATTAAGGAATTTTGTGATTTAATAGTTTAAGGGAATTTAATATTTGATTTAATTATTTTAATTCCCAACAAATTTGCTAGAGTTAAATTTCATTTAATTGAAATGGCCCAATTTTGTCTAGGTCAAAAAGGGATTCTTTTAGTAAGACAATTAATTTCCTAATATTATATTCCACTTATAAAAGTGAACATATATCCCAAAAGGGAATTATTTCCTCACTTCTACTTGAAAAATAGGAATTTGGAGAGAAAATTCCAAAATTGTCTTTGAAGGATTTAGTATTCTATTCAGTGTAGGAGCTACGAGCATGAGATTGTCACAAGATTGAGCTCATTGGATCTAGTTCAGGGAGACCTTTGTTTGCCGAGATTTTTGGTAGTGATCATGGGGCAATTATTTTATTGCACATGTTCCTATTTTAGTCCTTTTGGCTATGAGGTAGGGCTCTCCCATTTTATTTTTTGGGCTTTGTTTGAGTGTCTATTTCTTGTAGTAAATTGTTTGGAGTCGAAGAACTAGTGTACCCCTCTATTTTTGCATACTAGCTTTACTCAATTGAGTAGGTACAAGTGATTATCCCATTTTAGACTTGAGGGTTTAGGGTTTTGTGTTGTTATGTTGGCCATTATTCATATAAACTCTCAACCCAAATTTTATTTGATATTTGTAACTTTTAGACCCAATGCCATAATGGGTTTTAATTTTGAGGTTTTTGTCATTTTTGGTTTTTGCTTCAATTTGTATAGTGCCTAGTTTTCTTTCAGTGGAATTTGGTCTTGGATCCATATTATTCATAGGGATATCTATCTAACCCTTGATATATTTTTGTTGCATCAGGATTCATGCCAAATCCATACTCCCAGATATAAGTCAATTTGGTGATCTATTTTATTTGTACTTTATATATTTCTTATCCAACTCTTATTAATATGATTATTATATAGTTGGAGTGCCCATACACAAGCACCTAAGTATGAATTTGTTAGTCTTGCAAGGCTCAAGCTCCCAGTTGGTTCTCAGTTGAGTTATTTTCATTGGGTTGGGTTGGGAAATTGTATTTCCTATTGGCACTCATCATGTGATGAGCATGGGTATGTAGGGTAGGTTGGTGGAGGGGCTTGTCTTGTAACCCTAGGTCATATTCTTGAAAAAGCATGTGTAGAAGTTTCTAATAAGTGATAACTTAATAAACTCTTGGGTAATTAACTAAGATAAGAAAACACAGCATACTTGTATGGCTCTTCCAAGGGCATGTGCTCATCAGTTAATCTCAGGGCCTAATGTCTGTGTGGTTTATTTAGTGACATAACATTATGGCCTCCTAAGGGAGTGTTTCCATTAGGTGTTAGCTTGGGCTCCATGATGCCAAGAAATCTAGTCCAACATAGTCCCTACATAGTAGACCCATAAAGTGTTTGACGAGGATCTATTGTATTGCATTATCTCATGGTCTTAGTTTTAGCCTTTTGTACTATTTTGTGTGAGTGTTAGCCATGGATGATTGTCTTTATGCATGTTTGAGGTTGGATTACTATCTCCATTAGCATAGTGGGAGTGGGCCTATGGTTTACACGTGGTTGGGAATCGTAGATACCTTTACCACTACTCAGGATTGATGTACAAAGTTGGCCTTCCTTCATGCTCAATTCTAGAGCTGGATGCTCACATGGTTCTCTGTATCTTCTAGAGTATGTTTCCATGTGATTTATGTTATTTTAGTTCATAGAGATAGTTGATTTATTCTCATCTTTGTTCATTGTGTTGATGTTGGTTTTTGCATGATTAAATTAGATGCTTGGATTAGATGATATGGTTGAAATGTTAGACTTATGTGATCTTCCTTATACTTTCAAGTGTTAACTCTTCAATTATTGTGGATCTGGCACTCCCCAATGTAGAGATTCTAACTCTTTTCCCCTTTAAATTGTTTGTCAATTTTATTTTTTGTAAATCTGTGTGATAGAAGTTCATCACTGAGTGATACTTGAAATTTATCACACACCTTGGAGAGAAATATCATGCGATAAGGGAAAGTATCACTCAACAGTATTAAGTTCTATCGTGTGATAGTAGAAAAGTATCACATGGTAGTAGTAAGGTCTATTGCATGGTAGTTATAGGAAGTATCACACGATACTAGAAAATTATTGCCCAATAGTACAATGAAATTTTGTATGACATTGGAAAAGTATCACCTAATTTCTTTGCAAAAACTTGCTCAAGAAAAAAAGTATCTGTAAACTTTTTGGTTGAGAGTCAAAGGGTGTTTTAGGTACCCTCTTGGGTTGTGCTCCTTTCTAGGCCTCAATAAGTCAAAGTTAATTGGTTTCTTATTTGTGTAAACTTTGATAGTTGGTTTTGGTCAAGTTGGTAAGTAGTGACACTTGGAGAATCATTGGATATTTGGATTGCTTGGTTAAGTCTTCCATTATGATCATTTGATCATTTGTATGTTGAAATTTTTGAATCCATGCTTATTACTTTAAAAAAATGTAGTGGCTTTTATTTATGCTTATTCCAAGGATCTCTGGGTAGGGTATTACATTTTACAGCCCAATTTGGAAAAAACCACTAGCAACACATCACTCTTTTTCACTCTTTCAAAGTGAGCTCTATTAGAAGCCAACCTTATTAAAGGTTACAATGAACACTATTAAATGTGACCTAGTTAGATGATTTAATCACCCTATTAGGAGTGGCCTTGTAAGAGGACTTTGATCATTCCATTTAGAATGTCACCTAGTTAAAGGATTTACAAAAATTGTTAAGTCTTTAAATGATTGTTAGGTCAACCTCTAATAAAAGGATATCAATAAAAACTATTTACATTGATAAGAAAGAAAACAATAGGTTTTGATCCCTATTATTACAACTCACTTTTTATGGTTCAAATATTTGTTTGGTCCTTATCTTGGTTCACTAATAAGCCTTTCATTGTCATCTCTACTCTTGATCTACTTGGACACCCTTCAAGCAATCAACCCACTCTTGTCATCAACACTTAATCCTTCTTCTCAAATTCACTTATAAACAACATGATCAAATCTATAAGCTTTCTCTTAAACAACATGATCACATCTATAAACTTTCTCTTTCAGCTTCACATCCACTCATGTGTGTGTATTTGATCAACCTTTCTTTGTATGATTTCCTTCATATAAACACACACACACACACACACACACACACACACACACACACACACACACACACACACACAAAAGTTTGGGTTGGAATAGGCATCAATTGTTTGGTTTTTTATCACCTTAAATAGGCAATTTGTGCTTTACCATTTTCTACAAGCAATGTAGATCTTAGGGTTTACAATCATTTTCAACTTGATTCAATGTATCTATACATCTTCTAGATAATCCTTTAGAAACTTCTCTAAAATCCTTTGGTTAAGTATTTATCTAATCATAACCTTGAATTTAATGATACAACTCATCAATCTTATCTTCAACACATTTTAAATTTCCCAAGAAATCAACTGAGTCAACGTGATCTTACGATTTCTTTGAATTTGATCTTTTACTATCACTCAGCAATCACTGAATTTTGACAATCGTTCAATAATGAAATACTTAGTCATTTTTAAAACTTTTTGGCTCAACATCAATTAACTTTCTTGGTTGATGCTAATGCTCAGTCAACACTAGATTTTCTCAGCACTAACTAATGCTTTGTTGACACTAGCATTACTCGACACTCCTCAGTATTGTACTATTTGCCTTGGATAGACTTAGCTTCCTTGACATAAATAATTTCTTTTCTTTATGAAAGTCTATCTAATCAAATATCCATTGTAACTCCTTTTCATAACTTCAACCTTTCCTCTAGGTGCTATAGTTGTGAGTAACTCTCAAATTCTCTTCATCAATCAAATAGATATGACCTTTAAATTAGGTAGCAATATCTCTCATCCATAGATTTGACATCAATGCTAAAACAACAATTGTTCTAGTTGTAAGTTTCTAACAAAAATATCATTTTCAAAAGTAATATTTAACTTATATATTTTAAATAAAATAGAAAGTTACTCAGAAATAAATCAAACCATATAGTTAATAAAGTCACTTAAGAGAAAAATTAAAAAACAACACAACTTAAAAATATAACATAAAGTTCTCTATAGTTACTTTAAGTGATAAATTTAAATGATAAATAACTTAAAAACATAACGTAAAGTGAATTTAAGTCATATTTTAAAAAAGCTGAATGTCAACATTAAAATATAACATGAGTTTTTAAATCATATAGTTGAACCTGAAGAGTCCACTTTTTAGGCACTAAAATGATCATATATTTTGATTGCCAACTTTGATTAAGCCCTAAGATAGACCAAATCGAAGGGAAAACTAAAAACATTAATTTGAGAAAAAATATAACAAAAACAAACTCAAAAACATAAAAAAGGATGTTGAAGGCTTCAAAAATCAAGCATAGGCTCATCAAATTGAAAAACTAAAAAGTCTTGATGAAAGCCTTCAGTAAAAAGATTCATTATATTAATTAAAGTCATTTAGTTGATCAATGTTATCCAACTAAATAATGAACTAACTTAGAGAAATGTAAAACTAAGTTTAAAAAGTTTTGTACTATTACCTACATTTTGTGGTGACAAAATGAAGGACAACAGTGGCTTTGTCAAGGACCGTTACTCATTTTTTCTTAGAAACAATGAGTGGCATAGAATCTAGTTCTATAAGGGCATGTTTGGTTGTTGGAATATGACTAGTATAGGAAGATAAAATTAGAATATGTTTTATATTCGTTGTTTGGTACACTCAATTAGAATTGGGAATAGGAAGACATATTCCAATTTTGCCCCTAAAATGAGCATATGTCTATACCAAAAAAATATTTGTTATTGGAATAGGTCATTCCTATTCCCAGTCTAATTTTTTTAAATTACTTTTTCTTTAAATAAATTAATTAATTTTAAAAACAATATATAACATTATTATATATATATATATAATGAAATAAATTATATTTCTCATTAACTTCAATGAATAAAATAAAAATGAAAATAAATTAACCTTTTTACCATTAATGAAAAAATAAACCAATAAATAATAAATTAAAACAAAAAAATTTAAGGGATATATTTTTAAAAATACAACACTTAACCGTATTCCTATTCCATTTTTGTATAGCCAAACAATTGATTAACATATTCCCAATCGAATTCCAGGTGAACCAAACAAGATTGGAATTGTCATTTTCTATTCCAATTACCCATTTCCATTCTCATTCCATTTTTCCATTCTATTTTTCAATTCCTATGCCAACAACCAAACAGGTCCTAAGTGCCTTCATCCACTCCATTGGGTAATAGAGTTAAGCGACTCAAAAATAAAACTAAAAACAAAGACCTTATGACTTGAAAACATGAAACTATGTACAAGTGGTACTTATCTGATAATCATTGGAAGTAATGTTTCATATGCTTTCCACTATGAGGTAGTGACATTGGTGTTCCATCATGATATGCAAGCTAGAAATTTTTTTCACCTGCGGTTTGATGAATTATGCAAGGTCCTCACCAAAGAGAATCAAACTTTTCATGCATTCCTTTTGGTTCTCACCTCTTGTCCTAGAGTAGAACAAGATCAAAAAGAACTTTGAATTGTTGCTAGTGAGAACCAAGTGTATCAACCACTTCTTTCATTTGTTCCTCCAATTTCTAAAGGACCATAATTCTTTTATCAAGAGTATTTGAATAAGTCTCATCTTCGATGGCTTGTATTAACTTAAGAACATGAAGCTCTAAAGTTATTAGAATCTCAATATTGATCCCATATAGCAACTAAAAAGGGGGCATTTTAATTTCTCTATTTGTAGTAATTATAACAACACACAAAGTATAGAACAATACCTTGTGCTAGGTTCTTTGATTTGACTCAATCAACTTTCTCATGATAGTCACTATATTCTTATTGCTTGATTCTTCTTGACCATTACCTTGTGAATAATAATCAAATGATTGTGCTAGATTTATCCTATGTTTGAAACAAAACTCAATCACTTCCTTGGAAGATAAAGTGGTTGCATTATCCATGACAATTTTGTTTGGAACACCAAACCATGAAATGATGTTATGTTTCAAGAAGTCACTAATTATTTTTTACATAGATCCTTTCATGAGAATGGCTTCTACCACTTGGTAAAGTAGTATATTGCTGCTAGGATGTGAGTGTGACATTTTTCTTGAAAATGAATTAATAGTACCAATGAAATCAATACCCCACTACTGAAAAGGTTCTTCAATTACTGTTGGCTTCAATGGTAAAGTAGTTAGTATTTTTTACCTATGAATTGTTGACACAATTCAAATTTCCTTACCCATTGATATGCATCTTGAAAAATTGTGGGCTAATAGTATTGTTCTCTTGGAATTTTATGTGCAGTGACAAGTGCTAAGAAATGTATGCCACAAGCTTGATTATGGAAAGAATCCAAAATTTGCACTTGTTTACTTTTATCCACACATCAATGAAAAGTTCCATCTGTTCCACACTTGTAGGGAAAATTCTCCTATAAGATAAAGCTAGAGGCTTTCAACTTGAGATTCATTTGTTCTTTGTATGTCAAATGTAAGGGGCATTCTCCATAACTAAGATAATATTCCATATTAGCATACTAATAATATGTAGTACTGATGAATAGAATGGTAGGAAGAGAAGAGGAATTCTCATCTTCCACTTGCAAGAATTCATTTTCAGCCATAATATGTTGTCATTTAATGTATCAAAAGAGGTCATAGGTTATAGATCCTAGGACTCCTATGGATATATATAGTCATTACATATGTCGAAAGGGGTCATAGGTTATCATATTACCCCTTTCGACCCATATGAATAATTGTTATGTCTATAGGGGTCTTAGGACCCCTAGGGAAATATGTTGTCATAAAAATGTTGAAAGGGCTCATAGGTTATCTTATAATTACTTTTGACCCATTCAAACGATTATAATATGTCACTAGGAGTCTTATGGCCCATAGGAACATATGTCATCATGAAATGTGTTGAGAAGGGTCATAGGTATCCTATAATCATTTTTACCCAATGAACAATTATAATATGTCCCTAGGGGTCTTAGCACCCCTAGGAATACATGTTGTCATGAAATGGACCAAAAAGTGTCACAGGTTAACCTATGACCCCTTTCAACCCATATGAATAAATAAAATAGGTCCCCAGGGGTCCTAGGATTCCTAGGGACCACTATTGTCATGATATGTGTCAAAAGGACTCATAGGTTATCCTATGACCCTTTTAACCCAAATGAACAATTAAAATATGTCTTTAGGGGTCCTAGAACCCCTAGGGACATATGTTAACATGAAATGTCTCAAAAGGGGTCATAGGTTATCCTATGATCCCTTTCAACCCATTCAAACAAATGAAATAGGTCCTTAGGGGTCCTATGACCCCTAGGAAAATACGTTATCATGAAATATGTTGAAAGGAGTCAGGTTATCCTATGACCTCTTTCAAATCATTAAAACAAATGAAATATGTCCCTAAGGGCATATGTTGTCATGAAATGTGTCAAAAGGGGTCATATGTCATCCTATGACCCCTTTCAACATATTTTAACAAAGGAAATATGTCCCTAGGGGTTCTATGACCCCTAGGGACACATGTCATCATGAAATAAGTCAGAAGGGTTCATAGGTTATATTATGACCCCTTTTGACCCATATGAATGATTATAATATGTCCTTAGGGTTCGTAGGACCCCAAGGGACATATATTTTCATGAAATGTCTTCAAAGGTATCATAGGTTATCATGTGACCCTTTTCAACTCATATAAATAAATGAAATAGGTCCCTATAGTCCAACAAACCCTAGGGACATATTTTATCATGAATTTTTTTGAAAGGCATCATAGGTTATCCTATGACTCCTTTCAACCCATTTGAACAAATGAAATAGGTCCTTAAGGATTCTAGGACCCATAAAGACATATGTTATCATGAAATGTGTTGAAATGGTTCATAGTTTATCCTATGACCCCTTTTCAACCCATATGAACAATTATAATATGTCCATAGAGGTCCTAGGACCCCTAGAGACATATGTTATTATGCAATGTGTCGAAAGTAGTCATAGGTTATTCTATGACCACTTTCAACCTATATGAACAATTATAATATGTCCCTACTAGTCCTAGCACCCTTAAGGAAATAGGTTATCATGAAATGTATCGAAAGGTGTCATATATTATCTTATGAAACCTTTTCACCCATTTGAACAATTATAATATGTCTTTAGGGGTTTTATGACCCCTAAACACATATGTTGTCATTAAATGTGTTGAAAGGGGTCATAGTTCAACTTATGACACTTTTCAATCCATATGAATGAATCAAGGACCCCTAGGGACAACTATTACCTTGCAATATGTTAAAAGGGTCAAAGGTTAGCCTATGACCCCTTTCAACCTATATGAATAATTATAAAATGTTCATAGTAGTATTAGGACTCCTAGGGACATATATTTTCAAGAAATTTGTTAAGAGGGGTCATAGGTTATGCTATGATCCCTTTCAACCCATTTGAGAAAATAAAATAGGCCTTGATGACATGAAGAAATAGAAGTTTTATTAGCCCTTTTTGTGAACATTTGTCTATAACATACTGAACTTTATCATCCTTTAGTATAAATGTTTTGAACTTCTAATGTATAAAGTATGGACATAGGACATAAAATGATAATTGGAATTTTATTTAAAAAGGGGTTCATTTTGTGGTAAAAATCTTTCTTCATGAATGTTTGATATGGGTAGATCTTCCTGTAGCTTAAGAGATTGCAAAAATTGTTAGTTGAATAATTAATGCCTTTTCTTTATAAAATAATAAATGAAAATAAATGTTTGCGAGAAGTCTTATGTGTATTAAATGTTGATCGCAGGATACAAGCTGAGCAAGTGTTAAACAAACTACAAAGGAATAGTGCTAAAGCATTGATGACATTAAGGAGAAGCGTTATGACACCGTTGTAGCTAGAAGACTTGGTAGCAAAGTCGGAAGGGACCTATTTTAATGAATAACCAAGCAAGACTTGATAAAGCAACCGAGCAAGGAAGTAAGCATCAAAGCAATCAGTTAAACATGCAAAGCACGATACCTGGATTCCTGGAAAGCTATTTGAAGACAAAAAAATGAGAAAATCTAGCATTTTTTATGATCTCTATATTTTTGGGGAATTTAAGGGAGAATTAATGTCTTTCCAATTTCATGTTTGGAGTCTTAAAGTTGTAATTGACTTTCCTTCATGAGGAAGTCATAGTTTTAGGAGTTTGTTGTTCTTCCCTATAAATAAGACCTTGTCTATATCTACGAGGTTAAGTAGTGAATAGACAGACAGAGTTGATAGACATCTTACTATTTTTCCTAAGTTATTGTAATACTGCATATTTGATGAATGCATGCCTTTGCTGAGTTTCTACACTTTTATCTAAATTTGTCTTTCCTTCATTCTTTTGTGGGGGCCCACCCAGAAGTTGGAGTTTTACTTTAGTAAGTAGGAGTTAAACTTAGTTTTCTAAGTTAAAGTTAAAACTGTTGTTCTTGTAGCCATTGGAAATAGAACTAGTCACTGTTCCTACAGAAGTAGGTGCATAGATGTATGGCTAAATAATTAGAATTTCCTTCCAAGTATTTGATAGTCGTCTTTCCTTTGGATAAACTAGATTTCTTTAATGGTTATTGCATTCAAAGTAGTAGTGACTTTTAGTGAAAACTAGAGCATATACTTTGCAGACATCATTTCAAGTTCATGCTCTCAAATTGAAATTTAATGAAAATTAGCATAGTACTTTGGTGGTAAGGGATGTCCAATCCTGCAACTAAAAGGGTATTATATTGATTAGACAGGCCTTTAGGGGTTTTAGAGCTTTTAGTGACATGTTCTCATGAATTGTGTCAAAGGGGGTCATAGGTTATCCTATCACCCCTTTCAACCCATATGAACAATTATAATATGTCCTTAGGGGTCCTAGGATCCCTAAGGACATATTTTGTCATGGAATATGTTGAAAGTGGTCATAGATTATCCTATAAACCCTTTTAACCCATATGAACAATTATAATATGTATGTAGAGGTCCTCGAACACCTAGGCACATACGTTGTCATGAAATGTATCAAAAAGGGTCATAGGTTATCCTATGAAACCTTTAACATATGATCCCTTTCAATCCATTTGAACAAATGAAATAGGCTTCTAGGGGTTTTAGGACTCCTGTAGATATATGTTTTTATAAAATGTGTGAAAGGGTTCATAGGTTGTCCTATGACCCCTTTCGCCCCATATGAGCAATTATAATATGTCCCTAGGGGTCCTATGGTCCCTAGGGATATAAATTGTCATAAAAGGTTTTGAAAGGGGGTTAGAGGTTATCTTATGAACCCTTTGACCCATATGAACAAATAAAATAGGTCCCTAGGAGTCCTAGGACCCTTAGGGACATATGTTGTCATGAAATATATCAAAAGGGGTCATAGGTTAACCTATGACCCCTTTTGAGCCATTTGAACAAATAAAATAGGTGACTAGGGGTTCTAGGACCCATAGGGACCTATGTTATGAAATGGGTGGAAGGAGGTCATAGGTTATCTTATGACCCCTTTCGACCCATATGAACAATTATAATACGTCCCTAGGCATCCTAGGACCCCTAGGGATATATGTTGTTATAAAATGTGTCAAAAGGGGTCATAGGTTATCCTATGACCCCTTTTAACACATATGAACAATTATAGACATATATTGTCATGAAATATATCTAAAGGGGTCATAGGATATCATATGACCCCTTTCAACCTATATGAACAATTATAATATGTCCCTAGGGGTTCTAAGACTCCCCAAGGACATATGTTATCATGAATCTATTGAATGGGGTCATACATTAACCTATGACCCCTTTCAACCCATATAAACAAATGAAATAGGTACCTTGGGGTACTTATTATAATTGTTCATATGACCCATTTCGACCCATTAGAAAAATATATATAAATTTAACATATGTTAGTAAACATATATAGCATATTTAATATAATATATATTATGTTATTAAACATCTATGTTAAGGAAAATTGTTAAATTATTATATATTTTTTATTAGTAACATGCATATGTTTATTAACATATGTTATTAAATATATGTGATTTAAAATATATTAAACTAACATATGTCATTAAATATATTTTAAATAAACATTTAATATTAAATATATATGTAAAACACTTTAAAGACACACACATACAGATGTTTGTGTGTGTGTGTAAAAATGTACACCACGTTATATATATAAAATATATAATTTATATTATGTACATTTAACTTCTTTTTAAAATTTGGTCATAGTAATCATGTAACATATTACTTTTATTGATAATATGCATAAAATGTTTCTCTAGGTCCCCAAACCCACAATCATGAGTTTTCTACAATTTTATGTGAGCTTCTAACTATTGTACATAAAAAGATAACTTTGGGAACCCAATTTTTTAAAAATAGTTATATTATTTTGTTTGTTGTCTTAAAATTATTTTCAGCATGGGGAGCATTTTTTGTTGAAAGAGTACATCCAAGAGGAAGCAAACAACTAAAGGAATTGAAGCTTATGGGGAAAGATAAAGATAATCACTAGAAGAAGAGACAAGTTATGTTAAATGTGATTAAAGTTTCCCCTATAACTGTGGTTTCTAGTGAAGACTATGTTGAATTTGAAAATTGTCAAGGTTGGCATCAATTCATCTATGTTTTTAGCTTTGAATGGATGAGTGAACCCTAGTGACAACCCTGTTTCAATCATTGAGTCAATAGAACATTCACACCCACCCTAGACCAAAGTGTACTTAAGGTTCTTAAAGCAATATTAGGAAGAAAATTTTAAAGGGCAATAGCTTGGAGCTTGTGAGGGGTAAAAATTAATGGTCAAATTATAAAAGACCATGTTGCCAAGGTATATAATAACCTCTCTTAATTTTGGGAGATTTAAATTCATTTATATTTGGCACAAAAATCTCGCTTTATGCCAAATCTTGTCATGAAGATTGGTTGCATGGTGTCGCAGTACATATCTTTCAAATCATGTATTGTGGCATCAATTATTCTACTCTATTATCTCTAGATGGGTGGGTGAACCCTAGTGATAATCCCATTTTAGTCATTGAATCAATAGAAAGTTTGCACCCACCTTGGACTAAAGTGTACCCAAGGTGGCCAAAGCAATATTTGGCAATGATTTCAGAGGTCCATAGCTCAGAGCTCATGAGGGGTATGGACAAACTATCAAATGCTACAAGACCATGTTACCAAGGTCTACAATAACCTTTCTCAATATTAGGAGATTCAAATTCATTTATATTTGGCACAACAGTCTCGCTTGATGACGAATCTTGTAGTGGAGATTAGTTGAATGGCTTCAGAGTGCATATCTTTCAAGCCATGCATTGTGGCATTGATTTTTCTACTTTTTTAACACCAAATGGGTAGTGATCCCTAATGATAACCCTTTCTTGGTCATTGAGTCAATAGAATGTTTGTGTCCACCCTAGATCGAAGTGTACCTAAGGTGCCCTAAGCAATATTGGGCAATAATTTTCAAAGGGCCATATCTCAAAGCTTGTGATGGGTATGGACAAACTGTCAGATGTTACAAGACCATGTTTCCAATTCTACAATAACCTCTCTTAATTTTAGGAGATTCATATCCATTTACATTTGACACAACACTTTCGCCTGATGTTGAACCTTGCATTGGGGATCAATTGAATGGTGTCGCAATGCATATATTTCAAACCATGCATCACAACATAAATTCATATGATCTGTTAGCTATAGATGGGTGTTTGAACCCTGGTGACAACCCAATTTGGGTTGTTAAGTTGATAGAACATTTGTTCCCACCCTAGACTAACTGTGGTCTCTTAACTTCCTATTAACTCTTGACTGACCACTAACTAAAACATACAATGTTGTTAAGTTGAAAAATTAAAAAAGTATGATCCTCTTCACCATTATTATTTACTAAGACTTTTGTTTATGACTTTATTTGATGTTATTTCAAAACAATTTAATAACTACTAACTCATACCCTAGCCCTTATAGGCCCTGTTGACAACTATACACTATTGAGGCCATTATATAATAATGAAATTTTTTACATCATTGCATGACCAATAATGGCCTTATTATACAATTTCACTCTCTCTAAATCTTTCAAAGAGAACACACCCTCATCCAATCACATAGTGATCCTTGTAGGGTAATTTGCCTCACCATGCCAACATTGCATACATAGACTTTTCATGACTCCATTTACATTTGTTATGCACTAATGACCCAAGTTACATTGATTTGAGACCTTTTAGATTCTTTTGGTTTTCATTTGGTCTAAGTCATCCAAGTGAATCCCCTACTAGCTTTCCAAATCCAATGCTTCTCCCACTACATACAATAAAAAAATTAAAATAACTTAAATGAAAATACTAAACATACATTCAATTATTCACGTTTAAGTTAAATTTGAGATAGGATTACATAAACATGAATAATATAAAAATGCACAAAAAATTATAGTAATTTATAATATAACAAAAAAATATGTTATAGATATGTCTTATATATGCAGCTATCAATAAAAAATACATCAATATACAACTATGGTGCATATGCCATCTCGAACAAAATTATAAAATGTGGTGCATGCCATCAAAATATGTCTACAATATCAAATTTTCTAGATACAACATCACATTTATGTCATCTAAAAAAGTGTTATGAGTCATCTCAAAAATAATATATATAACATCCTATGCTATTGGTGGATCATCAAAATGAAACCTCTTTGATGTGCTCTTTGGGTGTGATAACTCCTACATGAAAAAGCCATACCCGAAGATACATTAATTACTTTATATGATTTGTGCATTCATCAAACTTAAATTTACTCAAATACATATTGATAAATTGTTTAGTGATAAATTTCAATTGAAAAATTTCATACATACCTCTCTCCATTTCTTCCTCAGGCAATCAAGAGTTCTCACATATGTCCTCACCAATGGTTGAACATCGCCAACTCTAGTCTATATATGTCCATAAAAGTTTGTGAATTGATATGACTTATCATATAAAATTATTAATAATATTAAAATAATTTTATAGAATAATAAAAAATTCACATTAAACTTACTTGTGGTGATGTTTCCTCTAGAAGCATCAATTACTTCAGCAAAGATATAAAACTTTTATGTCCTCCCTCCATCACAATAGGTGTTTCCTACAGGAGTCAAGAACATAATTGTTAAAATCATGACAATTGGTTTTGTATATTTTTTGAAAAAAATTAAAATAACAAAGAAATGATAAATATACATACAATAGGGCTCTAGCTGCAAATAGAAATGCTCGAGGGTCTGTGGTGCCAAATCACAAGATAACATGAATCAAAGATAACTTAGATAAATTATATAAAAAACTTATAGCTCATACAAGTAACAATCTCAGTTAATCAAAGTTAAGTCTTAAATGCTCCTTTGTATTCACTTTCTCTCAAAATAGTGCTTACACAAAAAAAGTTCACAATTTCTCTAGAGCTCTCTTGCATAAAGATAATAAAGATTTTACAATGAGGGGGTACTCCTTTATATAGGCATAGGAGTTGAGAAAAAGGTGGAGGAAAAAGTAGGAGAAACTCAACCAACTTTGACCTAGTCTAACTATAGGAGAAAATATAGGGTTACATGCAACTGCACATGCAACTCGCATTACATGTAATTATACTTTTTCATGTAATGTATCCTATTTCAAATACTAACATGAATTTTTTTTTTATTTTAAAAACAATCTCATAGAAGGAGTGGAAACCATGGAGAATGAATCCATATTGTCATCTACCTCATGCAAAAAAGACTCTTCATGTATAGACGATGTACAAGCTTTTGTAGGCTTTGGGGGAGATATGACCATGACTTCCCCTTCTTCATATGAAACTTATTTATTTGATTCTAACTCCAATTCTTCTTCTTATGCTTCCTCTGATTCTTGAATAGATTCAGAGATATGAGATAATTTGGCTCCTTTTCCACCCTTCAATTTGAATTTGAGGGAACCCTTAGCATCAGAGGATGAAGCACGATCTTTCCCTATGATTTCTAGTTGTGACTTCATCCCAGGAGCACCAAAAATTCCACAATCCAAGCCCATCTTAATATTTTCTTTTTTAAGGCCTTTATTTTTCAACCATTTATTGGTGTTCATTAAAATGGATTGAAATCTATCCATGATAGGTGTACCTTCCTTTTGTTTCCACTAAAGAGGAAAAGGGCACTTCTTCTCAAAGCCAACTTGATGAAATTATGTATCAAGGATGTCGCCATCACCTTCAACTTGGAAATTTGAAGGGATCTCCAACATGTTAAGATCAATTACCTACTATAGGGTTAATTTTCAGTAGTCCATATTCATGATATCAAGCTCTATCCCCATATATATCTAGATGTCCTTGATGAAATGAACATGAGTGTAAGCTCTTTTCATTTGAGAATTCATCTCTCGATAGTTAAAGTCAAATCTAGCTTTGACCTTCTTCAAGGTGATCAACTACAACTATAATTCCATGTTTTTTTCTCTAAATGAAAAAATAATCAAATAATTGCAAGTAGCCAAAGGTTTAGCTAAAGCAATGCCAAAACTAGGCCTATGCATAGCATGCTAATCACTCTGCACATCCATGAGCTCTCTAGCTAGCTCCATCAAAATAATTTGAAATGTAGCATACCAAGGTAAGGTGTACTTATTTCCTTTGAAATATGCATCTCTTAAGTATGTGAAAGTTGGAAACTGAAAGAAAATATAGTCGTATTGGTTCAACTTTTCCCATGCCACATCAAATACTCTTTTGATAGATAACTGTTTATTGAACAAGCACTAGAAATGACCAAAGAAGGCATCATGGACTCTTCTATAATGAAATTTACTATTTTCCAAAGTGATTTGGTCATAGTAATCCCAAATAGGAACTTGAAGGTGATCTCCCCCATGGCAACAACAATGTAAACAAGGTAAGAGTTCATGTAGAAGGATGCTAAAGTTCCCATGTTACCTATCAACTGACAAAGTGCAGTGCTCATGAGCTCTCCCCAAAAGATGTGTTCTTTGTTCTCCATTATTTAAAATATTAACTTATACATCCATGGCTCAAAATCAATATAATCTTTGAGACCATAAACTCTAATGAGAAGGATGATGAGATCCTTATATTCTTGCTTGAAGTTAGATCGATGAAAAATCTTTGGCCATCTGGAGAAGTTGTTCCTTTTATTTTTTAACTAGTAAAGGTTAAAAAACTTGTGATTGATCACCCTTTTCCCCATTCTAACATGCCAAAGATGACCTTGGTTAAATCTACACATTCTACTTTATGTGGAACTTTGAAGATTTTTTCAATGATTTCAGGATCAAGGCTAATGATAATCTTGTCATCAGTGTCTTTGATAGTCTTCTTCTTTGGAGTAAATGATCGTACACATGTGAAAATGAAATAAGGTTCTATGGCCACAATAGGAAATGTAGACACTAGGTGAATGTTACTTCTTTTGATACACTTCATTTCATAGCCAACTCAAGTTTTGACTCTTTGGAAAAAATCAAGCACATCCACATGACCAATCTTTGTGTCCATCATGTTATCTAGAATAGATATGACTAATGAGGAAACTGCATGAGCCAACTCTTTATCATATTGATATTTCATTTTAGCTTTAGATTTTGATGGAGAGAACATTTCTTGTGCTTCTACTGCAACACAAAAATCCCAAAACATTAAAAAAAAATCATCAAATGGAATTTCCATACAAGTTGATTTGTGATAAGAAACAAAGATTTGGGAACAAATTGGAGACTTTTAAGATCAAATTAAATGATCTCAAAAAGAAATCATATGAACATGCAATGAATGAAAATGAAATGAATAGAACACAGAATGAAGTGTTATGAAGGTGGAAAATGAAAGATGGAATGAAATGAAATAAAATGAGAATGCATGAAGATGGAATGCATGGGAATGCATGAAAATGAAGATTACTAATTTAAATGTGACTTAGGGTTTTCAAGGAATTATTGCATGAAAAATGAGTACATTCAAGTGCAACATGTAATGGGAGATGAAAGGTGAGATGAGATGTGAATGTGGATGAAGGATGCACTTTGCATATAAATGTCAATGGAGGAGGAGATGGAAAGCATGGAAAGATGCAAAAACATGTATTTGTTTATGTAGGCAAAAATGCATGTGAAGAAATGGAAATAGAAAATGGAAGAAGGATAATGAGATTTATAGTCACCTTTGGTGAAAAGATGAAGTCAAAGTACATGGAAGATGAAAATGACATCTTTTTGACTTTACAAAAAGTGACTTTTAATCAAAATCAAACCTTCTAGATGCAATTAAATGTAAGACATTTTGTGCAATCGTGTTGTGTAAATGGATGCAAAAAGTGATATGAGTGAAAATAGAAGTGAAAAATGGGATTACATGCATGTGTGGATGGTGAATGAGATGGAAAAGATGTAATCACATTCATTGAATGAGAAGTGAGGTATTGTGACACGAAAATAAAATGTGAAATGTGATGATGTTTTTACGTGAAGTGATGCAATAACAAGCTCATGGGAAAGAACTTGTGACTTCTCCAAAGTGAAGAAAACTTACAAGAAAACATGAAACACAAAAACACAAAGAAAAATGTACCTTTGGAAACTGACTCAAACATGCCAAGATGCACAATACTTCAACACTCAAATTCAAAATGTGAACTTGGGAAAGAACCAAAAACATGAAAATGAACAAAAACTTTATTTTTAAAGGAAAAATATTCTTTCCATGGCATATATTTCAACAAGTGGCAATCACCAAGAAATTATGTGCATAAAATCATCAAGATAAGCATAAATTAAATAGCAAGAAAGAAGTCATCCACTTACATGAAGGTTAAGTGAAAAAAATGAAGGAGAACAATGCTCCAATGTTGAAAAATTCTCCATAAATGCTAAGACTTTTTCCAACTTATCAAATTTGAATGGGAGAGTGCAAGAAATGAGGAATTCTTGTTAAAAAATGCCAAAACGTGTCCTAAGAATGCTCCAAGATCCAACATTTTTGGGATGCATGTTCTTGGGATGTTTTTGGTGAAAAACATTTTTCACTAGATGCATGAACAAATTGATTTGATGTTTCATCATCAAATCATGTACCAACATGTAATGTGAACCACAAATAAAGCCAAAACAATTTGTATTGGAGTAGAAATATTGATAAAAAAATGGAGTTATTTTCATTTTCCTTCAAAAACATGCCCTAGATTTGAGCTTCCAATAACATTTTTGGGCATGTTAGATCCATTTTTTATTTATGAAAACTCATTGCGAAGCTAAAATTCCTCTAATGAAAGAGATTCAATGCAAATCCATCAATAAAATCTCCCTTAATGATCAAAATCACGCTCTTGGGAGGCAAAGACATGTATTTCTTCAAAATTAGACTTTTTGAAGGGCAATGCACATATTAAGACACATTTCAAGTTAAAATTAGACCTTTTGGGTTAATAGCATGCTTCAAAATGTGCAAGCAAGCAAAATCACACCTTTTGGACGGGAATACACATTTTAAGTTACATTTCATATTTTAAATGCAAAGGCATAAAAACTTACCTTTTGATGTAATGACATGAAAAATGTCCACTTTTGATGTAATGACATCAAAAAGGTCCACTAAGTTGAACTTTATATGCAGTGAAATGTAAAATGTCCACTTTTGATGGATTTTACATTTGATTGCATATAAAATGTCCACTTTTAATAACTTAAAGTCATTTAATCCACTTAATTTTATAAAAATGTTACTAAATGGGTCACAAACAATATTTATATATCATATTTAAAAATACAACATATAATCATCATTTAAAAAGTAACATTTAAATGAGCATTTGATTTAAAAATCAAAAATTAAACTGGAACTATATAGTTATATAGTCACTTTAAGTGAAAATTTTAAAGAAAAAGTAACTTAAAAACATAACAAAAAGTGCATTTAAGTTATATTTATTCAAAAGTGAAATTCAAATTAAAAATATAACATCATATTTTTAATTCGTTTTGTTGCACCAAAAAGGTCCACTTTTGAGGTGCTAAAATGAGCACATCTCTTGACTGACAACTTCGATTGAGCTCCAGGTTAGACCAAATCAAAGGGAAAAATGAAAGGCATGATCTAAGAAAAACCAAAAGACTAAAAACCAACAAACACAAACTCAAAAGAAAATAAAAGGATGATGAAGGCCTCAAAAATTAAGCAAAGGCTCAACAAAAAGAAAAATGAAAAAGACTTGATGAAAGCCTTTAGTAAATGGATTTGATCAATGAATTGAAGTTGATTGATCAATTAACATTAAATAATTTCATATCAAATTAAACTTAGAGAAATGCGAAACTAGCTTGAAAACATTTCTATTGTTACCAACATTTTGTGGTGACAAAATGTAGGACAATAGCTAGCTTTGTCTAGGAAATGTTACTTGTCTGTTCTTGGAAATAAAGAGTCATAGAATCTAGATCTCTAAGTTTCTTTATCCACTCCATTGGGAAATAGAGTGAGGCAAAAAAAGAAAAGAAAAACTAAACTACGACTCAAAAGCAAAAACTATGTACAAGGGGTACTTATCTAATAATTACTAAAAGTAATGTTTTAGATGTTGTCCATTGTAGGGCAGTGGAATTGGTGTTCCATCATGATATGCAAGCTAGAAACTATTTTCATGCATAATCTAATGAATTGTAAAAGGACCTTGCCAAAGAGAATCAAATTTTCCATGCATTCCTTTTCATTCTTGCCTCTTGTCCCAGAGAAGGACAAGATCACCAATTTGAAATTCTCAATACTTGGCCTTTTTGTCAAAAAGAACTTTTACTTGTTACTAATGAGTAGCAAGTGTGTCAACCACTTCTTTTCTTCATTCCTCCAACTATTGAAAAAATATAATTCTCTTATCTAGTGCATTGAAATAAGTTTCATCTTCAATAGAACATACCAACTTAAGAGCGGGAAGCTCTAAATATATTGGAATCTCAACATTGATCTTGTATAAAAATTGAAAAGGTGACATTCCAATAGTCTACTTTGGAGTAATTTGATATTCCCTCAAAGCATCAAATAATGCCTTGTGCCAGGATCCTTGATTTGAATCAACCAACTTCTTCATGATATTCACCAATTTTTTGTTGCTTGATTCTACTTGACCATTACCTTACACGTAATAGTTAGATGCATGTGCCAAAATAACCCCATGATTGAAATAGAATTTGATGACTACCTTGGAAGAAAAAGTAGCTACATCATTTGCGACAGTCCTATTTGAAAGACCAAAATGTGAAATGATGCTCTAGTTCAAAAAGTCACAAATAATCTTAGATGTAGATCCTTTCACTAGAATTGCTTCAACCCATTTGGTGAATTAATCTATTGTTGCTAATATATGAGTATGACCTTTGCTCAAAGGTGGATTAATAGTACCAATGAAATCAATTCTCCATTACTGAAATGGCTCATCATTTACAACTAGCTTCAATGGAAGGGTCGCAAGTTTCTACTTACCAACAAACTACTGGCATAACTTGCATTCCTTTATCCACTGATAAGCATCCTGAAAAAGCATGGGCCAATAATATTGTTCTCTCAAAATCTTTTGTAAAATGACAAGTGCTAAGAAATTTCCACCACATACTTGATTATGAAAAGAATCCAAAAGTCAGATTTATTGACTTTTATCAACACACTTTAAAATTGTTCCATCCAATGCTCTCTTGTAGAGACCATTTTCCCAAAGAACAAAACTTGAAGCTTTCAACTTGGTAGTCCTTTTTTATTTTTATGTCAAATGTGGAGGACATTCACCATAGTTAAAATAATAAGCCATGTCAAAAAACCAATCATATGTAGTGCTAACAAATAATATAATAGGAAGTGAGGAATAATTCTCATCTTCTACTTGCAATGGTTCATTTTAAGCCAGAAGTTGACAAAGTCCCTTATCACAAACTAACTTGGTAGGTCTTATTTGCATATCATACTCTTGAATCTTGGCTATCCAGTTTCCTCTTTTATTACCAAAATCTTCTGAGTCAAGATAGACTTGAATGTAGTATCCATAACTAGAGAAATGATATGAGAATTCAAAATATAGAACCTAAAATGCTTTACCGCCCTAACAACAACATAAGAATATTTCTCCATTTAATTGTATTTCAATTGATAAGCCTTAAGAGGATAACTCATAAATGAAATAGGTGATTCAATACTTTCATTATTTTTCTGCATAAGAATAGCAAAAAGAGTATGCTCTGAAGCATAACTATACATAATGAAGATTTTTAGGAGTATGTGCTAAAGCATCCTTGATTTCTACAAATGCTTTCCTTCCTTATTTGTTCCAATGGAAAGAAATCTTTCCTTTCATCATCTCAAAAATATGACAAGTCTATTTGGTGAAATATGATATAAACCTTCTTAGGAAATTTGACTTTTCAAAGAAAGAGTAAACTTCTATCTTACTTGATGGTAGAGATAAACTTTGAATTGGTAGTACCCTTTCAGAATCAATCTTAATACCTTATTTCGAAAAAATGTGTCCTAGAGGGTTTCCCTCCATCAATCCAAAAAAAGACTTTTTGGTATTTAAAGAAAAACCATGTTGTCTACACCATTCTAAAACTTTTCAAAGATGAAGGAAATTATCTTGACATTTCTTGGAATAAATGGTCAAGTCATACAAACACACAACAATATTTTTTTTGATCAAACCATCAAAAGAAAGATCCACTACCCATTCAAAAATTTCTCTAGCATTGATAAGACCAAAAGGCATCCACCTATATTCAAAAGTTCCTATTGGGGTAGTAAATGTCATCTTATATTGATCATCTTCGTGGACCTCAATTTGATTATATCTAGAAAATCTATTTAACATAGACAACATCTCAAAACTAGTCATAGCTTGCAAAACTTGGTCCATTACTAGCAATGAATAATTATCCTTAAGAGATGCTTGATTGAGATTGAAAAAATCCACACATGTGTGAATTTCACCATTCTTCATTTGAATTTCAGCCAAAATATTACTTGAGATCTTTGGATTATATTGCCTTTTCTTTTGGTAGAAAGGAGTTGCACCAAACTTTAGAGGAATATCATGTTGCACTTCTTTCAGATGGAAAGACTTAAGATCTTCATAAGAATAAGCTAGGACATTATTATATTCATGAATTAGAGTAATAAAATTTTCCTTCTCTTAATTTTTCACTAGTTACTAATGTTAACCAGCTTTGGGTATTCATTTATTCCAATATTATATTTCTTGTACTATTCTATAAACCTAGTACTTGTTTGTTGTTGTTCTTTAATATACTTGTCATGCTTGTCAAACAACTTTTCCAACGAAACCAAACCTTTCAAAATTTTATTCCCTTTAAGCTGAATGACTTCATGACTAGTTTCTAGATCTATTTCAAAGAGAACTTCATTTGGGTCATATTCACCTCCTTCAAAGTATATTTCATCAAAACGTTCCTTTTTTCCAAGAAAGTTAATGATTTGAGTATCATCATTTAACACTTTCCAATGTTCACAATTATTTGGAATACTTGGTCAATACACCAATTATATTTCATAAATGTTGTCTTCAAAATCCTGATGTGGAAGTAGCAAAGTTGCTAAAACAACAAGTGCATTAGCTCTATCATTCAATTCTCTAGGGATAACTAAAATATTGAAGGCATCAAATAACTTGATGTAATCCCAAGATAAATCTTGATAGTGTCTAAGTCCATCATTTCTTGCTTGATATTGACCCTTGACTTGATACACTACCAATTTAGCATCTCTTTTAACATGCAAGTTCATAATTCATCTAGCCTGGGCCATGTTCAATCCCAATATCAAGGCTCATATTCAGCCATGTTATTGGTTTTAGGAAACTACAAATTTTAATAAAAGGGAAGAATTCTCCATTAGTAGATATGAAAACAACTCCAACACTAGATCCCACAAAAACACAATTACCATCAAATTCCATAACCCAAACAGTAGTAGAGCTACTTGTACTTACACTAGAATCATTTAGAATGATTCTTCCTTCAAAAGAATTAATGGAATCACTTTCAAAATGCATGTCTTCATCTTTAAAAAAATCCATAGGATCATCTTTAAGAATAGCTTTTTCCTTGGGAATGACATCTTCCTCTATGGCTTCAACAACATTAGCAAATCTCTTAGTGTATGATAGTAGTGAATAACTTTCAGAATCAATCTAGTCTTTGGCATATTTAGACACTTCATTAGCATATAGGTAGTAATTTCCCATCCCTACTAATTCAAAAAGAATCTGAGCATGTAGAATTAGATTCTAGATTATAGAACCAATCAATTGTTATACCTTGTAAAGTCTCAATAAAGAGTGTTATAGATATATCTTCATGTTCAACAATAAAGACTCCCATAGCATTTGGGAAAATCCTACGAGAACCTAGAGGTAATGCATGCAATAGTGTTGTAAGATTTAATGGACCAAATTTTCTCCCCAAGGACCAACAACCATATTGATGACTAGAGGGTTAGTAGTAGAAATATGTAATTGTGTAGTAGACATGAGGGGATTGAGGGAAAAATGGAAATCTTCATCGGGCATAGGAGTCTTCCTTTTATAAGGAGGATAAATTATATAATAGGAGAGAGAAGGAATTTTGGTAAGAAAATCAAAATGAGCCCAGAATGCTCTGGTAGAGGCTGAAGAGCTATCACCCTTCTTTCTTAGGGAATACACATGCTCAAAACTTGCTAGTATGATAATTGATAATAGCAATTAGAATAACAAACTAAACTCCAAATGAAAGAAAGATGCTTCGAAATGCATTTTTAGTCCCCATTAGAGTTGCCAAAAAACTATTGGGTGGATATTTTGCAACCAATGGTTTTGGGTAAAAATCCAGTCACAAAAAATGATGACCAACCACAACATGTGAGATAGTGTCTCACATACCTTAAAGGGAAGTCTCCCCATTCTCACCTTTCCTTGGATCAACTCAAGGTAAGAAAGTGTTGGAAGCATGAATGCTAATGATACTCTTATGGGGGAGTATTGTAGAAGCATGATTATATCATTATCATGATAATATGTTACATTTATGACTATGTTTGTCATTAATGTCAACGTAGCAATATTTTATGGTATTTGATAAAAGAACAAAGGTAAAGATCAAAATGGTATGGACAAATAGTTGAGTATTTTTACTACTGAGGTTAAGCAAGATACTACTAAGTATCTAATATATGTAGCTAACCTCAAGAGAAAAAGATATTAAGTCTAGAAGAAATTATGCAAGCTTTGGTGAAGACTATTTTGAGATAGAGCTTATAGAAGTATGTTCTAGTAAGCTTGTTATATCTCTTCAAAAAGTTGTTATTCTGAGAAGCAAGATTAAAGGCATGTAGAAGACATTTTGGAGATGATGTGGAAAGCTCTCTCATCATAATATTACACATACAAAAAGTTATTCAAGTTACAGGGTGGTAGATTAATGTTTTTGATTAGATAAATAGGTTTTATAGGGATCTTGAAACCCAATAGTTAAAACATATAAGGTTGATAATAAGCGTGAAGGCCCAGCCAAAAGAGCATAAGTTTAGAGGCTGATAATAAGCATAAAGCCCACCCAAAAAGTAGAGTTCTAAGAAAAGATCAGGACAAAAGATATGTAAAACTACGGCCTAAAGCCAAAATAAAAGCCAAAAGACAAAGAAAAACAAAAGAATAGGTGAGAGCTATTCCTCGCTCTTCCACTCCAGCTCTTGCATAACTTGTGCAGCCTCAAAGGCCAGTTGATTCTCCTCCACTTCCAGTTGTTGCTCCCTTTGGTCCCCCTAGTCCTGATCAAGAATGTTTTTGTTCTTTGTAGAGTCATCCTCCATTTTGGCTTCATCCCTATCTTTTCCTTCCTCATCATCCTGCATTTCTCTATCTTTGATCCAATCCGTAAGAGAGATGATGTTGTTGTTAATGGAGCTTAACAAGGAGAACATTTGATTTGCAAGGTTGTGATTGTAGTTCTCTAGGTTGTGTATCCTTCTTTCTACCAAACTGAGCCTATCAGCCAAATCCATCCTCCTATTAGCATCTATCCCATTCCTTGTTGGCTCAATATGTCTCACCCATTCTTTGACCTCCTCCAACTCGAGGAAAAGCCATTTGATTGATCTAAAATTGTCAATCATACTGTTATGAGCATTATTCAAGAGGTTCATCCCTGTCTCCCTGGCTCTATCTAAAATAGCCACTATCATTGGGTCAATGAGTTCTTCCAGCCGCTGTTCCTCTTGATTTTCCACAAGGATTTGCGAATTCATGGCCTCCCTGAAGATGCCCATCTTTGAAGTCTTGACATTAAAGTTTATCCAAGCTTTTTCCTCCTATCATTGACCGGCACTTCCCCTTCCACATACCTTGCATTCTCCTCTTTCTACTCCTTAGGTTGGGCTTGGAGGTGGACAAGAGATAGGGGCAGTACAGACGCCTCCTCAAACTAAGAGCGCACTTCCTCCAAACTCTCCCTCTTGCATTTCTTCCTTCCACTTTCATCCTTAATTTCCCCTTGTGTCTCCTTAACCACCTCCTCAGACTTTAGCTCCTCCTCATCCTTCTTAGGAGGCTTCTACACAAGATCCCTAGGGCTTTTTCTGCTAGGGGTTATGGGGGAGGGCAATTTTTTAGCTTAGTGAGTCGCTAATTTCCCCGAAGAAGAGATCCCTCCTTCCTCAGAGCTGAGGCTCTAAATTTCATCTGAGTTAGAGGAGTAGCTAGAACTACCAGACTCCACATTCTCTACTTGAGGGGGAGTGATGCTTATAGTTTGAGCCTTGAAGTGCTCGTGGATAAGTAGCAGTAGCCCCTCATGCAGAGCCGAGTTTGTGGTGGGCTTCTTTTCGAAGCTGTCCACTATCTTGCTCATAGAATTTAGTAGATAATATGGAAAGGAAATATTAGAATTATGTTGGAAATGATTCAATTTAAAAAAGTGGTGAGTACAAGCTCTATCAAACCTAGGGTCCAACGTGATGTACTCGATAATAGCTCTCAGAACATACCTCCACCACTTCTTCATGGAGTCGGGGACATAGTAGGTGTCAATCTTTCTTAGCACCTTCAGTTCCTTCTCATGCTCCATAAATTTCCTAACTGCATTGGCTAAGAGCTTCTTATCATTGAAGAATTTAAAACCCTCGATAGGGATTTCAATGATAGTTGCAATCACCTCCTCCATTATCCAGAAGTAGACCCTGTTCACCTTCACCCTGCCATCCTTCCATGACTCCACCATACTTTTGGTCACCTCCTGATTGAATCCACGTAGCTTCATAATATAATTGGTAACCCCACCCTCTTCTAGCTTTTTCCACACTTTCTCCCTACTTCTCCATTTCTCAAAATCTCCCACCGGCTCCTTTATGCACCTTTCGCCTACCATTTCTGTACACTACACACCCTCTTTACTCATGTGCTCCTCACTCTATGACTGAAAGGGACCTCTAAGAGTAAGCAATAAATAGAGAAAATAGCCTTGCTATTGCTCCAGAAGTGAGTGCAAAAAACAACCCACAAAGCATGTCAATTAATCAATAATGAATCGCTGCATTTATGTTGGAGAAAACTCCATTGCCGATGTTTTATTTTGAGATCTGAGGTTTGATATTTGGATCCAAAGTTTCTAACTTGGTCTACAAGGTCTGACAGTGATTGGTCTAGTTGATAGGACTAAGGAAAGAGGATAAAGCACAATACAAACAATTATTCTACAATTATTTGAGAGATTAGTTAGATGGTGAAGTTTAGTGGTCTTGACCCAGAGGCTATTTGGATAGTGGGTTCTTCTACCTTCTACAACTCCTAAAAGGGTTGGAATATTCTAAAAAGGATTCAAAATCTTGTAATAGAGACTCTTATGTACTATATGTGTTTATAGACTCCTAAAAAGGTCCATCCTCTAACAAGGAATATATATTAGTATATCTTTTTGGGCATCATTCCCACTAGGGTTTTTACTTTGATCAAGGGTTTCCCTAGTTAACAAATCTAGTGCAATTGTGTATGTGCATCCTATTATGGTTGTTGTTAACTTTGATTAAATGGTTAATATTAGTTAAGGTTGATAAATGCCTTAATTGGATAATTGATTCACCCACCCTCCCCCCCCCCCCCCACCCCAAAGTTATCTTGGTGGACTATTATTTCTAACAATTGATATTAGAGCATCAAGTCCTTGAAGGATAAGCTTAACAACTTTTGGAGATCAATGACAAGTTATTTCAAAAAAGTTAGTCCTAAGTCTAATGGAGGAAATTTTGACACCCAAAAGATGGAGCTTCTTGGTGAGAGATTAGAATTCTGTATAGAATTGAGCATTTTGTTTCTCGATAGAGGCACGAGTAAAGAAAAATCTAGATTCAAAGAAGACATGAAGATGAAGGAAGGTATTGGTCTACTTATGAAAAGAGAACAAGAAGGTATGAAAAAAAAAATTTGTTGGACATGTAATGAGTTTGGTCATTTTTCATCTACATGCCTTGAGAGCAAGGAAAACTAGAAAGAGTTCACTTTCTAATGAAGATGAATAATTTAAAGAAAGTGTAGAAATATTCTTGAATGATTATCATAAAGATAATGAGATTGAATTAGTTAAGGAAAAGGAAGTAGTAGAAGAGATAGCTTTGGTAACTATTATTGATGATGATGAAGAAAAGGATAATTGTAGAATGATGAAATATTCTTTGAGACTAATAATGATTTGTAGAATGAAGATGAGAAAAGGAAAGAGCTAAGCTCAAAACCTAGAACTAAACTAAGAGTTGAGATAAAAACTCCTACTTCTAGTAAGAATATGACAAAGAATCATCCACTAGAGTAGATCATCAATAGCAGAGATAAAGGTGTGATGACAAGAAGTAGAGTCAATGAATAACTATGTATGATATTTCATGTACAACCAAAGAATGCAGATGAGGCATGCAAAGATGACTATTGGAAGCAAGCTATGAAAGAATAATTAGATTAGATAATGAAGAATGAAACATGGGAATCAATCCCTAGACTAGTAGAAAAGAATATGATAGGAACAAAATGGATTTTCAAGAACAAGATGAATGAACAAGGTGAAGTTGTAAGGGAAAAAGCAAGATTGTTATGTAAAGGTTACTCATAGCAAGACAGAATAGACTATGAAAAAACCTATGCTTATGTGGTAATAATTGAAGCGGTAAGGTGATTCCTAGCCTATGTAGCATGTAAGAAATTCGAAGTGTATCAGATGGATGTCAAGTCAAATTTTTTGAATGGAGAACTTGAAGAAGAGGTATACATAGAAAAGCTTGAAGGTTTTCCTTTAACAAATGAAAAGGACATGGTATGCCGATTAAAGAAAGAATTGTATGGCTTAAAACAAGAACCTAGAACCTGGTATGCAAAGTTAGAAAAGCATTTGAAAAAATGTGGATTTAGCAAAGGTATGGCAAAAAACAATCTATACTAGAAATAAATAGATGATAAATTGATTATTTTGGTAATATTTATTGATGATATTATATTTGGAGGAGATGATAATGATAGTGAAAATTTTGTAGAAGAGATGAATAAAGAATTTGAAATGAGTATGATAGGGGAAATGAAATACTTCCTAGGATTACAAATTATGTAGGATAAATAAGGAATATTTATTTCTCAAACTAATTATTTGAAAGACTTATTGACAAGGTTTGGTTTGGAAACATGTAAACTAGTTGGAACACCTATGATAACTAGACACAAGTTATCTACAAAGGATGAGACACCTATTGTTGAGCAGAAGAAGAACATATCTATGATTAGAGGATTGTAATATGTGACTCACACAAGGCCAGATATAGTCAATGCAATTGGAATTGTTGCAAGATTTCAAGTTGATCCTAGAGAAGTACATTATACAATAGTTAACAGCATATTTAGATATCTAAAGGGAACACTAACATTCAGATTATCATATGAAAGATCTAATATTTTCACTTTATATGCTTATACTAATGCTAATTGGGTAGGTAGTATGGATGAAAAAAAGAACACCAGTGGTGGAGTATTTTTTATGGGAGGAAGATTGGTCTCTTGGTTAATCAAGAAGTAGGATTTATCTCATAGAGTACAATAGAGGCAAAACATGTTGTAATAGCAAACAATTATAATCAAGTTGTTTGGATGAAGAAAATGTTGAAGGATATAAGGATAGAATTTAGTGAACCTCTTTTCATACATTGTGATAACACAAGCATAGTGAATATGTCTAAGAATCTAGTGTTCCATTCTAGGACTAAGCATATTTCTATCAAATATCACATGTTGAGAGAGAAAGTTGTGAAAAAGGAAACCAGATTGGAGTATGTAAGCACCAAAGAGTAGATTGCAGATATTTTCACCAAGCCTCTTCCCAAAGAGAATTTTAAATGTTTATGTGGTATGCTAGGGGTTATGCCTCTACCTACATCAAAGTAGATGATGTAAAAGTGCACCAGTCTAGTGATACAAATCATTATTATTTGTCTGGACTGAATTTTGATGCTTCTTGTATGGAGGAGTATCTCTGATGGATTAAGTCATCTATGACTCATGATAGATGTTGTTTTAAATAGTGTCTTTGGAAAATTAAGCAGGTTAGATATAGTTGTTGTAGAGATTGATAGGATGCAATAATAAATGGTTGTTGAAACCTTTGACATTGATGTCCATTGGGGAGAGATTACAACATGAAAAACATTTTGATACATTGAGAAGTTATATAAATGGGGAGAAGCGTGTATGATTGATGAAGAGGATTTGAAAAGGAAGGACAACAATCTTTAATAGTTGGTATTCATGGAACTAGACATTTTTCATCTATGTTATCATCAATGCCAAAGGGAGAGATCTTTGAAAATATGAATATTGATGATACGCCTATCGGGGAGTATCGTAGAAACATGATTAGGTCATTATCATGATGATATGTTAGATTTATGACTCTATTTATCATTGAGTATTTTCAATAGAAATTTTAAAGGGAGATACTACTAAATGTCTAGTATATGTAGCTAATGTTGGGAGAAAAGATATTAAGTCTAGATGAAGTTATGCAAGTTTTGGTGAAGATTATTCTAAGATAGAGTTTACAGTAGCATGTGTTGGTAAACTTGTTATATCTCTTAGCAAATTTTTTATTCTGAGAAGGAATGTTAAAGAATTATAGAAGACATGTTGGAGATGATGTTTCTAATCTTGCTCATCATAATATTAAACATATGGAAATTTATTCAAGTTACAAGGTAACAGATTAATGTTATCACTAAGTATAATGTGTTCTTAATTAGGTCCTATAATAATTAATTGAGAAGGTGTATTAGCCAACTCATGGAATTATTTTATGGACCTGATATAAAGGAAGGGAATTTTCCTTTGTTATGTATGAATGATTACATGAAGCATGAAGAGAAGAATAGAAGAGAAACAAGTTGATATGTAAGGATAAGAAAAGTAGAGTGAAGTTGGAGAAAACTTTGTTGCTGAGGTTTTATTTTGAGATCCCAGGTTTGATATTTGGATCCAAAGTTTGTGACCTAGTCTACAAGGTCTGAAAGTGATTGGTCTAGTTCACAAGAATGAGGAAAGAGGATAAAACACAATACAAAAAATTATTCTTCAATAAATAGTTGAGAGATCAATTGGAAAATAAAGTTCAGTGGTCTTGCTCTATAAGTTGTTCGGATAGTGGGTCCTTCTACCTTCTACAACTCCTAATAGGTTTGGAATCTTATAGCAAGGATTCAAAGTCTCTTAATAGGGTCTCTTATGTACTAAATGTGTTTATAAACTCCTAATAGGTTCCATTCTCTAACAAGGAATATATTTATATCCTTATATTTTTGTGGGCATCATTCCCATTGGGGATTTCCCTCTGATCAAGGGTTTCCCTTGTTAAAAAATTTGGTGTAATTACATATGTGTATCTTGTTATGGTTTTTATTTACTTTGATTTAATGGGTAAGGTTGATTAATGTTGATAAATATTTTAATTGGATAACTGATTCACCCCCCCTCCCTCTCTTAGTTATCTTGGTGGACTATTATTTCTAACAACAAGAAGTCAAGAGATTTTGTAAAATTGGTGTTACCAATACCCTCTCTTCTTTACTTTCAAGAAATAATCCACTTACTCATGGAGAGAGTAATGGAAATCATGAATCTCTAACTCAACTTCTATCAAGAGCTAGAAACAATGATACTAATAAACTTTCACTAACTCAAAAGCTAGCTGAAAATGTATCGGTTTGGCTCTAAGTCTAGTCATACTTCTATATGAAAAATCTTTACAATTAGGGAAAATTACTCTTAAATGTAAGAATAATTTAACTATTTTTCAAATTAAGAAATAATTACAAGCTATAGACAAAACCTCTAGCTATATACTTCAACAATTTCTCCTAGTCAAAGCTCTGGCTCCAATTGTTTCTTAACTCTTTTGTATTCAATTCACAAAATACAATTACCCAAAACACAAGATAACATGAATAAAAGATAACTTAGATGAATTATAGAAAAATCTTATAAGTCATACAAGTAACAATCTCACTTAATAAAAGTTAAGTCACAAATTCTCCTTTCTATTCAGCTTCTCTCAAAATAGTGCTTACACAAACAAAGTTCTTTTGGCACAATTTCTCCAGAGCTCTCTTGCATAAAGATAATGATGATTTTATAATGAGGGGGAAATCCTTTATATAGGCATAGGAGTTGAGAAAAAGGTGAAGGAAAAAGTGGAAGCAACATAACCAACTTTGACCTAGTCTAACTATAGGAGGAAATATAGGATTACATGCAACTCACATTACATCCTTTTACATATGTGTAACTTGCATTACATGTAATTGAACTTTTTCATGTAATGCACCTATTTCAACTAATAACATGAAATAAAAACAAAAACAAAAATCTTAAAGATTGTTTCTCGGTGCCTTAAATTTGATGATGATGTCACACACTGTGGGAAGATCAGCAATTTCCATGGTCTTTGATATGGCTTCTACTCTCACTACATTTGCATATGTTGATTGTACTATTAAAATTAACCTCATACAAAAAGAATAATTATGTGCAAATATAACAATATCAAGAAATAATAAATCACATAGAAGAGAACACAAGATACCAAGATTTAACATGGTTCACCCAAACCCTAGGCTATGTCCACCAAACAACAAGTCCAATATTATTATGATCCAGTGATTACAACTTGATTACAATTTGTAACCCCTTACAATAACCCCTTACAACTCAATACTATCACAAGAAGAAATTTTTGCATCACACCTTATAAAATAATCCCTAACCCTAAGCCCATTTATATGAGTATTTATTCCACTTTAGGATTTAAATTAGTTATAACATTTTGGCCATAAATTGACGAATGATAGCCAAAAATAATTTTGGGGCAATGCCCCACACCCCAAAAAAATTTATGAAGTATGTATAGTAATTCCATAATCAGTCACCATAAACTAACAATCTCCCACCTGGGGACTAATCAAACTCCACACTAAATAACAATCTCCAACTTGGAGAATAATCATGTAGCTATATTGCTACTCCATGAGGCTCCCACTAGATCAAACCATCCTATACCATGTTGTTCTTTTATTTTGTTTAGTCTAGAATACCAACCAAAGTTGAAGGGGAATTTAGCTTCTCCCTTTTCACTACCTTTGTAAACATATATCTCAGATTGTCATTTGTATGTATCTTATCCAACTTTAATTTTCTGTCATCCAAAATTGACCAAATGAAATGGTACCACAACTGAAAGTGTTTTATCTTTGAATGCAAAGCAGAATCCTTCATAAGATGAATGACACTCTAACTATCTGTAAAAAACTAATTATCCTTTTGTGGGTGTCCCAATTCTTCCAAGAAGAACTAAAGCCATATTGTCTCCTAGGCTACCTCTATAGTGGATAAAGAGTTCACTTTTTGTAACTTAGAAACCTAACTCACAGCTACCCCACCAATAGTAAATACATAACACACAATACTCTGTTAGGTATCAATATCCCCTACCAAATCTAATTCAAAATATCCCTATAAATTAGTAGTAGAGCCCCCAAAGTGTAAACACTTACTGAATGTTCTTCTCAAATATCTAAGAATCCATTTGACTACATTCCAATGCTCAATTCTTGGATGACTTGTATACCTACTAATGTCTCCCACAGCATATGCAATATCTAGCCTTGTACATACCATAGATACATCAAGCTTACTAGAGTTAAAGTATAAGATACCTTGGACATCTTATTCTCCTCTTCTTGTGTCTTTGGATACATCTCCTTAGTCAACTTCAAGTGACCAGGTAAAGGTGTGTAGACAGCTTTAGTATTCTCCATAGAGAAATGTTGCACCACCTTTGCAATATAATCAGCCTGAGATAATGTCAATTTTTTGTTCTTCCTATCTCTACAAATATTCATACTAAGGATTTGTTTTGTTGTCCCCAAATTCTTCATAGAAAATGCATGTGCTAACTAGCATTTCAGCCCCTTAATGTGATCCATGTTAGACCTAGCTACAGGCATATCATCAACATATAAACATAAAATAATTTAGTTTTCATCATCCAACCTCTTAAAGTAAAAACAATGACATGAATGACACCTACTATATCCATGCTCGTGCGAAAAACTATCAAATTTTAGATATCATTGTCAAGATCTTGCTTCAAGCCATATAAACTTTTCTTCAATCTGCACACTAAATTCTCCTTACCCTTGACCTCAAATCCCTCTAGCTATGCCATATATATCTCTTCATCTAAATCACAATGAATGAAGGTTGTTTTAACATCAAGTTGCTCCAAATGCAAATCTTCAATAGCCACAATACTTAAAATAGTCTAGATAAAAGTCATTTTTACAACAAGAGAGAATATCTCATCAAAATAAATCTCTTTTTTCTATGAAAATCCTTTTATGACTAACCTAGCTTTAAATCTTTTCTTACCTCCATCCTCTTTTTTCAATCTGTAAACCCATTTATTCTATAAAGCCCATTTACCTACAGGTAACTTTCATAAACCCCAAGTCTTATTTTTCAACAAGGAGTCCATTTTATCTTCCATTGCAGACTCCCACTAAATCTTAGTATCCACTTGCACAACTTCATCATAACATTTAGGTTCACCAACATATGTTAGTAAAATAGAGTACAAAGAGGGAGAAAATATTTCTAGAGGTCTAACTAGTGTGTGTGGTATTTTTTGTTGCAGTTGTTGCACATCATGAGGAATTGTTGGAACATCATCCTTCGGAGTATCATCCAAAACTGCATAATTATCTTCTTTCTTCTCATATTACTGCAACAGATCTTTATACAACACTTTCTCATTGAATATGGCATCCCTGCTTCTTACAATTTTTCAATTTTCAAAATCCCAAAGCCTATAACCAAATTCAACAATGCCATATCCAAAAAATATAAATTTCTTTGAATTTGTTTCCAACTTGGTTCTATTTTCAGAATCTATATGAGCAAATGCTTCACACCTGAAGGTCCTGAGAAAAGAATAACTCACCTTCTTACTAGTCCATGCTTCCTCTGGAATACCACATCCCAAGGGAGTAGAGGGACCTTTATTAATCAAATATAAAATAGTATTGACACCCTCTACCCACATGTTTAAGGTAAATCCAACATGTAACCTCATGCTCCTTACACGCTCCATTATAGTCTTGTTTAAGTGTTTAGCCGCTCCATTTTCCTATGGAGTCCTTGGAATAGTTTTTTGTCTTTGAATACCATTAGTGGAGTAATAATCTCAAATTCATAATTGTAATACTCATTACCATTATTAGATCTGGGACATTTTAATTTCTTTCCAATCTCATTTTCAACCAAGAATTTCCATTTGTTAAAAGTTTGAAAATACATTAGATTTATGCCTAAGGAAATAAATCCATACTTTTCTAGTTGTATCATCAATAAATGTAACATAATAATGAGAGCCACCAATGGAAGATACCTAAGCTAGTCCCCATACATCTGTATGCAGAACCTCTAGTATCTCACTTTTATCTTCCTTTCAAGTCTTCACAAAACTCACTCTCTTTTGTTTTCCATACACACAAATTTCACATAAATCCATATTAATACATTTTAGACCTAGTAAAACTTTCTTTTAATGAATTAATTTCATACCTTTCTCATTCATGTGCCCAAGCCCATTATTCCATAGCATTGTATCAGAATCTACAACAACTAATTATTCTCCTTGCTCAACTATAGCAACTATGCTTGAACATCCATTTTTCTCTAGAACAATCAAAGTAAAGGGAATAGTATGACCTATACAAAGATATAAGATGCCTACTTCTACACCTTTTTCTAATACAAGGGAACCTTTTGACATCTTCTAATTTTTATCATTAAAATTAACTACTACACAATTCTCATCACTGAGTTGCCTTGCTAAAATTAAATTCCTACTCAACCTTAGAACATGTCTTACCTCATGTAGTAGCCAATGCTTCCCATTTTGAAACTTAATCTTAACTTTTCCCTTTCCAACAATCTGATAAAATTCATTATTCCCCAAATAAACAAGCCCAAAATCCCCTTGGACATAATCAATGAAATAACCTCTATGAGGTGTAGTATTAAATGAAGCACCAGAATATAAAACCCATGAATCATCAATAATTTCTAAAGATAGAAGCAAAGAATCCTCTTTAGATTTGTTACTTACCATATTTTCCTCCTTTTTCCCTTCTAGTTTATCTCTTTCATTTTTCTTTTGAGTCCAACAATCTTTTTTCGTATGCCCTAGTTTCCCACAAAACCAACAATTGTTTGGTCCTCTTTATTGAGACCTCTTCCCCTTTGAATTTCCTCTTGATTTTCCATGATTTTTGGAATTATTTCCTCTCTTAGTCATTCTACCTCTACTTTGTGCATTTAAAGCACATCCATATGTAGATTCACCTGAGGTTTTCCTATGAGTTTTCACACTCAAAATAACATTGATCACATCATCATATTGTAGGGTATTAGATTCAGAGATAGAATTACTCACAACCATTACCAAGCCATTCCATCTTTCATGCAAAGAACACAAAATCGAGAGATCCCTAATTTTTTCATCAAAATTAATATCCATAGAAGATAATGGACTAGTAATAGTATTAAACTCATTTAAATGATCTACAACAGATCCACCTTTTGCTATTTTCATATTAAATAAATACTTCATGAGAAATAACTTATTTGAAGCAAAGGGCTTTTTATACATTGTTACTAGGGTTTTCATCAACTCTTTTGTTGTATTCATTTTTTTAATGTTAAATGTCATTGATGGTGCCAAGCATAATTGAATTTTTCCAAATTCCTTTCTATCTAAAAGATCCTAGTCCTCGTTTTTCATAGTTCCATGATTCTTGGTTTTTCCTTCCAACAACTTTCATAAATCCTTTTGATAAAGATAATCCCCCATTTGTATTTTCCATAACTAAAAATTCTTCCTATTCAACTTGTCAACCTTTAGCTTACTCTCATCTGCCATCGCTCCCACTTAACTCTAAGACTCCTGCTTAATTACGAGACTTTCTTGTGGAGGATAACTAAAAAAATAACCTCTCTCTCCCCAAATAATTTATGAAGTATGTACAATACTTCTCTAATCACTCACCACAAACTATCATGCACAACTTTGGAATTTTTTGCCATAGTATCTAACAAGTGCTTTGTCAAGGGTTTATACAAGACAAACTTGTCCATTGTATACAAAACAAAGTCTTTAGAATCTACATCAACATTGATCCTAATTGTATATTCTGAGTTTACTCTTTCTACTACAATGAGATTACCAAATTTATCAGTAACATGGCATCCCATCTATTCCAAATCACAAGTAACACTTGCTTTAACTACTTGAAAATCTCTAAAGAACACTTGCAACTTTTTGATTAGATTCCTCAACATTTCCTCTTTGTAACTAATGAGTCCTTGAAATTTGAAGAACATTTCACATGATGGAAGAATGGCACATGAGACCAAGGCATCCAGATTGAATTTTACCATTTCATTCCAATCATCAGTGATTTCCTTCAAGTTATCTGCTTTTTGAGTCAAAGAAGAAATTAAGTTTCATTCCATTTCATTCATCTCTTTGACATGCCTAAGAACTGCAAATGTCTCTATGATGGCTCAAATTCCTTTAGAAATGATTTCCTATATCCAAAGACTTGGTGGCTTTAATTAGTTTTCTCTCCTTAGATGTTTGAGACATAACAACAACATTCTAAGAAGATGTTTGTCTAATGAGCTTGTTTAGGTGAGAGACCTTCTTTAGTTGATGTTTCTTCTCCCATAGCTCATGATTTCTCTTTGACACATTAGTCAATGCATCTTCAACATCTTGCAAACAACTCAAACATGATTAATTTCCTATTTCAACCTTTATAAACTTGTAATCAGAATGAGTAAGTTCTTCAATAGGCTTATCCACCAAGGACTTAGCAAGTTCAATAAATTTAGTTTTATCTGAATAAACCAAAATCCTTGAAACAATCTTATCATTCAAAGATTTGGATTTGGTCTTCTCAATAGGAAGATTTTTAAAATGAACAAACCTTTTTCTCCTCTTCATTTTTATTTTTATCAACCATGTAGGTAGGCTAAAACCTTCATTCATAGAAGTAGATACAATGGAAACCATTAGCATTAATCCTGATTATATTCTTGTTGCAACATAACAAGATTCAATCTACATAGGTGAAGGCATAGGATAATTTTGTGAATATTTTGTCATTAAAAGCTCGAAACCTATCAAAGACATATCAAGTTGGGAAACTTGACCACTAGTAAGATTTTGAAAATCCTTAGACACATCTAAATGTTCATATTATTCATTTGCAATAATGTGAGGAGCAATAGAAGAAATAGGAAGAGCCATTGTATTTCCTTTTGAGACTGGAATAGAAGGAGTGAAAATCGTGGAGAATGAATCCACATCATCATCTACCTCGTGTAGAAAAGACTCTTCATGTATAGATGAGGCACAAGCTTGTGCAGGCTTTGGGGGAGATATGATCATGAATTCCCCTTCTTCATCTAAAATTTCTTAATTTGATTTTGCCTCTAGCTCTTCTTCTAATTATTCCTCTAATTCTTGAGTTGGCTCAGAGCTTTGAGATAAGTTGGCTCCTTTTCCACCCTTAAATTTTAATTTGAGGGAACCCTTAGCATCAAAGGATGAAGCGCCATCTTTCCCTATGATTTCTAGTTGTGATTTCTTACTAAGAGGACCAAAACTTCCACAATCCAAGCCCATCTTGGGTTTTAATCTTTTAAGGCCTTTATTTTTCAACCATTTATAGATGTTCTCTAAAATGGATTGAAATCTATCCAGGACAGGTGTACCTTCTTTTTTTTCCCATTGAATAGGAAAAGGGCACTTCTTATCAAAGTCATCTTGATGAAATTCTAGATCAAGGATGTTGCTATCATCTTCAACTTGGAAATCTAAAGGGATCTTCAACATGTTAAGATAGATTATCTACTACGGGGTTAATCTATAGTAGTCCATCTTAATGATGTCAAGCCTTGTCCTCATATCAATCCAGATGTCCTCAATGCGATGAACATGAGTGTAAGCTCTTTTCATTTGAGAATTCATCTCTCGATAGTCAAAGTCAAACTTAGCTTTGAACTTCTTCAAGGTGATCAACTACAACTTCACTTCCATGTTTTTTTGCTTCAAGTATAGAAATAATCTAATATTTACTAATAGCCAAAGGTTTAGTTGAAGTAATGTCAAAACCAGGCCTATGCATAACATGCTAATCACTATGCACATGCATGAGCTATCTAGCTAGCTCCATCAAAATAATTTGATCAGTAGCATACCTAAGTAAGTTATATGACTCGCCTTTGAAATATCCAACTCAAAAGTATGTGAAAGTTGGAAACTGAATAAAAATATAGTTGTATTGGTTCACCTTCTCCTATGCCACATTAGATACTCTTTTGATAGATAACTTTTTATTAAACAAGCACCAAAAATTTCCAAAGAAGGCATCTTGGACTCTTCTATAATGAAACATGTTATTTACTAAAGTGATTTAGTCATAGTAATCTAAAATAGTATCTTGAAAATGATTTCCCTTGGTTGAGAAACCAGAGAAAGATCCCATGGTAGCAAGAATATAAACAAGGTAAGAGTTCATGTAGAAGGGCGCTAAAGTTCCCACATTAACTCTCTATTAACAATGTACAATGATGATGAGCTCTCCCCAAAAGATGTGTTCTTTGTTCTCTATTATTTGAAAGGTGAACCTATACATCCATGACTCAAAATCAATAGAATCTTTGAGATTACAAATTCTACTGAGAAGAATGATGAGATCCTTATATTCTTACTTGAAGTTAGATTGATGAACAGTCTTTGACCATCTAGAGAAGTTGTTCCTTTTATTAAATGGCCATTAAAGGTTGGAAAATTTCTAATAATCATCATTTTTTCATTCTAGCATGTCGAAGATGATTCCTTGGTTAATATTGCACATTCTGCTTTATGTGGAACTTTGAAGATTTTTTCAATGACCTCAAGATAAAGGCTAATGATAACCTTGTTGTTAGCATCTTTGATAGTCTTCATCTTTAGAGTAAACCATCATGCACATCCAAAAATGAAATCAAGTTCTATGGTTGTCATAAGAAATGTAGACACTAGGTGAATGCTACTTCTCTTGATATGCTTCATTTCATGGTCAGATGGAGTTTTAACTCTTTACAAAAAATTAGCCACATCCACATGACCAATCTTTGTGTCCTTCATGTTATCCAGAATAGATATGATTAATGAGGGAATTGTATGAGCCAACTCTTTATCATATTAATATTTTATTTTGCCTTTGTGTTTTGATGGTGAGGGCATTTCTTGTGCTTGTACTACAATACAAAAATCCCAAAACATAAATATATCATTAGATGGAATCACCTTACAAGTTGATTTGTGATCAACAACAAAGATTTGGAAACAAATTGGAGACTTTGAAGATCAGATGAAATTATCTAAAAAATGAAATCATATGCATATGCAATGAATGAAAATGAAATGAATGAAATGTAGAATGAAGTTATATGAAGGTGGAAAATGGAAGATGGAATGAAAAAAAATGAAATGAGAATGTATGAATATAGAATGCATGGGAATGCAAGCAAATAAAGATTATTGATTTCAAATGTGACTTAGGTTTTCCAAGTCATTATTGCATGAAAAATGAGTACATGTAAGTGCAACATGTAACGGGAGATGAGATGCAAATGTGGATGGAGGATACACTTTGCATATAAATGTGAATGTAGGATGAGATGGAAAGCATGGAAATATGTGGAACATGTATTTGGCCATGGATGCACAAACACATATAAAGGAATGAAAATGGAAAATGGAAGAGGGATAATGAGCTTTATAGTCACCTTTGGTGAAAAGATGAAGTCAAAGAACATGGAAGATGGAAATGACATGTTTTTGACTTTTCAAAAAGTGACTTTTAGTCAAAATCAAATCTTTTGAATGCAATTACACATCAGACATTGTGTAATCGTGTCATGCAAACGGATGTGAAAAGTGAGATGAGTGAAAACAGAAGTGGAAAATGGGATTACATGCATGTGTGGATGGTGAATGAGAGGTGAGGTGTTGTGGAATGAAAATAAAATATGAAACATGATGATGCTTTCACATGAACTGAAGCAACAACAAGTTCTTGGGAAAGAGCTTGTGACATCTCCAAAGTGGAGAAAACCAACAAGCAAACACAAAACACAAAAACACAAAGAAAAATGTAGCTTTGGAAAGTGACTCAAACATTCCAAGATGCAAAACACTTCAACATTCAAATTCAAAATTGAAACCTGGGAAAGAACCAAAAACATGAAAATGCAAAAACTTCATTTCTAAAGGAAAAATACACTTTCCACGACATACATTTCAACAAGTGGCAATCATCAAGCAATTATGTGCATAAAATCAGTAAGATAAGCACAAATTAAATAGAAAGAAAGAGGTAGTCCACTTATATGAAGATTAAGTGCCAAAAATGAAGGAGAAAGATGCTCCCATGTTGACAAATTCTCAAAAAATACTAAGACTTTTTCCAACTTTGCAAATTTGAATGGGAGAGGGTAAAAAAAAAGGAATTCTTGTTAAAAGATGCCAAAATGTACCCTAAGAATGCTCCAAGATCCAACATTTTTGGGATGCATGTTCTTGGGACATTTTTGGTGAAAAATATTTTTCACTAAGATTAATGAACAAATCGATTTGATGTTTAATCATCAAATCCTACACCAACATGCAATACGAACCCCAAATAAAGCCAAATTGATTTGTAATGGAGTAGAAATATTGATAAAAAAATTGGAGTTATTTTATTATTTCTTAAAAAATGTGCCCTAGATCTGAGCTTCCAATAATATTTTTGGGCATGTTAGATCCATTTTTTATGCATGAAAACTCATTGCTTAGCAAAAATACCTCTAATGAAAGAGATTTCATGCAAATCCATCAAGAAAATCTCCCTTAATGATCAAAATTAGGTTCTTGGGAGGCATATATATATATATATATATATATATATATATATATATATATATATATATATATATATATATATATATATATATATATATATATATATATATATATATATATATATATATATATAGCATTTTAAAATGTGCAAGCAAGCAAAATCGCACCTTTTGGAGGGAGATACACATTTTAAGTTACATCTCACATTTTGGATACAAAGACATAAAAACTTATCTTTTGATGTAATGACATCAAAAGGGTCCACCAAGTTGAACTTTATATGTAGTGACATGTAAAACATCCACTTTTGATAAGTCATTCAATCCACTTAATTTCATAAAAATATTACTGAATGGGTCACAAATAATATTTATATATCGTATTTAAAAATATAACATATAAACATCATTTAAAAAGTAACATTTAAATGAACATTTAAAGTCACTTTAAGTGAAAAATTAAAAAGTAACTCAACTTAAAATTATAACATAAAGTGCACTATAGTTACTTTAAGTGAAAAAATTAAAGTTAAAGTAACTTTAAAATATAACAAAAAGTGAATTTAAGTTATATTTATCAAAAAGTGAAAGTCAAATTAAAAGTATAACATCATATTTGTAATTCATGTTGTTGCACCAAAAAGGTCCACTTTTTAGGTAGTAGAACAGGTGTATCTCTTGACTGACAACTCTGATTGAGCTCTAGGTGAGACCGAATCGAAGGAAAAAATAAAAGGCATGACATGAGAAAAACCAAAAGATTAAAAACCAACAAACATAAACTCAAAAGAAAAGAAAATGATGATGAAGGCCTCAAAATAAAATAAAAAAGATTTGATGAAAGCCTTCAATAAAAAAATTTGATAAATGAATTAAAGTTGATTGATCTATCAACATTAAACAATTGAATATCAAATTAAAGTTAAAGAAACATGAAACTAGCTTGAAAATGTTTCATGTTGTTACCAACATTTTATGGTGACAAAATAAAGGACAATAGTTGGCTCTATTTGGGGAATGTTACTTGTTTGTCCATGGAAATAAAGAGCTTCATAGAATCACAATATCTAAGTGCCTTTATCCACTCCATCGGTAAATAGAGTCATGCAACAAAAGAAAGAAAAAAAATAAACTTTAGCTCAAAAACCAAAACTATGTACAAGGGGTACTTATCTAATAATTACTAAAAATAATGTTTCAAATGTTTTCCATTGTAGGGTAGTGGCATTGGTGTTCCATCATGATATGCAAGCCAAAAATTGTTTTCTCCCTCAATATGCTGAATTGTTAAAGGACCTCACCAAATAGAATCAAATTTTCCATGCATTCCTTTTCATTCTCACCTCTTGTTCCAGAGTAGGACAAGATCACCAATTTGAAATTCTTGATACTTGGCCTTTTTGTCAAAAGGAAATTTTACATGTTGCTCATGAGAAACAAGTATGTCAACCGCTTCTTTTCTTTGTTCCTCCAGCTATTAAAGAAACATAATTAACTTATCAAGTGCATCTAAACAAGTTTCATCTTCAATAGTATGTATCAACTTAAGAGCAGGAAGCTCTTAAGTTATTGGAATCTCAACATTTATCCTGTATGACAATTGAAAAGGTGACATTCCAATTGCCTACTTTAGAATAATTCTATCTACCCATAAAGCATCAAACAAATCCTTTTGCTAGGTTTTCTAATTTGAATCAACCAACTTCTTCATGATATTCACCAAATTCTTATTGCTTGATTCTACTTGACCATTACCTTGTGGTTAATAGTCAAATGCATGTGCCAAGATAACCCCGTGATTGAAATAGAATTCAATGACTTCCTTGGAAGAAAAAAACATTATCTATGACAACCTTATTTTAAACACCAAAACATGAAATGATGTTCTGCTTCAAAAAGCCACAAATAATCTTAGATGTAGATCCTTTCACCAGAATTGCTTCAACCCATTTGGTGAAGTGATCTATTGCTACTAAGATATGAGTATGATCTTTTATCAAAGATGGATTAATAGTACCAATGAAATCAATTCCCCATTGTTGAAATGGATCATTAATTACAATTGGCTTCAATGGTAAGGCAACGAGTTTCTACTTACCAACAAATTGCTAGCATAACTCGCATTTCTTTATCCATTGATAAGAATCCTAAAAAAGCATGGGCTAGTAATACTGTGCTCTCAAAATCTTGTGTCCAATGATAGGTACTAAAAAATTTCTACCACATACTTGATTATGAAAAGAATCCAAAAGTCAAATTCTCTGACTTTTGTCAACACACCTTAAAAATGTTCTATCCAATGCTCGCTTGCCAGTAATATTGTGCTCTCAAAATCTTGTGTGCAATGATAGGCACTAAAAAAATGTCTACCACATACTTGATTATGAAAAGAATCCAAAAGTCATATTTTTTGACTTTTGTCAACACACCTTAAAAATGTTCCATCCAATGCTCACTTGTAGAGACCATTTTTCCAAAGAACAAAACTTGAAGCTTTCAACTTGAGAGTCCTTCATTCTTTGTATGTTAAATCTAGAGGACATTCACCATATCTCAAATAATAAACCATGTTAGAAAACCAATCATCTTTAGTGCTAACACACAATATAGAAGGAAGTGAGGAAGAATTCTCATCTTTTACTTATAATGGTTCATTTCTAGCCATAAGCTAACAAATTCCCTTACCAAAAACTAGCTTGGTAGGTCATCTCTCCATATCATACTCTTGAATCTTGGCTATCTAGTTTCCTCTTTTATTACCAAAATCCTACTAAGTGAGGATAGTCTTGACGGTAGTATTCATAACTAGAACATTGATATGAGAATTCAAAATATAGAACCTAAAATGCTTCACTTCCTTGACAATAGCATAAGCATGTTTCTCCATTTGACTATATTTCAATTCATGACCCTTTAGAGGACAACTCATAAATGAAATAGGTGATTCAATACCTTTATTATTTTTCTACATAAGAATAGTAGAAAGAGTATGCTCTGAAGAATAACTATACATAATGAAGCTTTTTGTATAATCAAGACATACCAACACAAGAGCATGTGCTATAGTTCCCATGATTTCTACAAATGCTTTCCTTCCTTCTTGGTTCCAATGGACAGCAATCTTTCCTTTCATCATCTCAACAATATGACAAGCCTATTCGAAAAAATCTAGTAAAAACCTTTGTAAAAAATTCACCATTTCGAAGAAAGAATGAACATTTTTTTATTTGATGGTAGAGATAAACTTTGAATTTATAGTAACCTTTTAGGATCAATCTTAATACCTTCTTTCAACACAATGTGTCCTAGAATTTTTAGTTCCATCAAACCAAAAAAAAACTTTTTGGCATTTAAAGACACACCATATTGTCTATACCTTTTTGTCAAAGATGAAGGAAATTATCTTGAAATTTCTTGGAATAAATAGTCAAGTCATCCAAATACACATCAATATTGTCATTGATCAAACCATCAAAAGAAAGATCCATTTCCCATTCAAAAGTTGCCCCAACATTAATAAGACCAAAAGGCATATGAATATATGAAAAAGTTCCCCATGGGGTAGTAAATGTCATCTTATATTTATCATTTTCATGAACCTCAATTTCATTATATCTAGAAAAGCCATCTAACATAGACAACATCTTGGAACCAATCACAACTTGCAAAACATGGTCTGTGATTGACAATGGATAGTTATCCTTGAGTGATGCTTGATTGAGATTGTGGAAATCCACACATATGAAAATCTTTCCATTATTCTTTTTGATAGGAATGATATTGTCTATCCAACATGAATGCTAAATAGGAAAAATGATACATGCTTCAAGAATCTTTTGAATTTTAGCCAAAATAGTACCCAAGTTCTTGGGATACTAAGTCGATAGATCAATTATATTTCATATATGTTATCTTCAAAATCCTAATGTGGAAGTAGTAGAGTGGTTGAAATAGCAAGTGCATCAGCTCTATCATTCAATTATCTAGGGATCACTAAAATATTCAAGGTATCAAATAACTTGATGTAATCCCAAGCTAAATCATGATAGTGTCTAAGTTAATCATTTCTTGCTTAATATTGACCCTTGACACACTACCAACTCAGTTTTTCCTTTAACATGAAAGTTTTGAATTCCTCTAGCATACGCCATGTTCAATCCCAATATCAAAGCTTCATATTTATTTGTGTTATTGGTGTTAGGAAACAACAACTTGTAAGAAAAAGGGAAGAATTCATCATTAGGGGATATGAAAACAATTCTAGCATTGGATCCCATAGAAGCACAACTACCATCAAATTCCATAACCCAAATAGTAGTAGAGCTACTTGTACTTGCACCAGAATCATTTAGAATGATGCTTCCTTCAAGAGAATTATTGGAATCACCTTCAAAATGCATCTCTTCAAATTTAAAACAATCTATAGGATCATTTTTAAGAATAGCTTTTTCCTTGGGAACAACATCTTCCTCTATGGCTTCAACAACATCAAAAAATCTCTTAGTGTCTGACAGTAGTGAAGAACTTTCAAAATTAGTCTAGTCTTTAGAAAATTTAGACACTTCATCACCATGTAGATAGTAATTTCCCATCCATACTGATTCAAAAAGAATCTAAACATTAGGATCATTGAAATTGATTACCATATACTTTGTCTCTCTTTCAGGATACAATTTCTGCATAAAACCTTTAACAGGTATTCTAGCTTCAATCATATCCATGTTAAGTTCTCCTCCTACATCTTTATAGAAATTGTGACCAAGTAACATACCATAGGAGGCTAGTACATTAGAAACTAAGACTATTATTTTGATCTTTTTGTTTGGGAAAGATGCAAAGAAAAACTAAGCATCTTTGGTTTTCCCTTTCAGAGGCACTTGTTTGCTTCCCATAGAATAACAGCTACCAAAAAACTTAGTTAAAGTCAAACCTAGGGCATCTACAACCTGGGTAGGCATGACATTATTAGAGGCACCAGAATCTATAATACAGTTTCTTAACTTAAAACCATTGATCAAAAGAGAAATACTGAAAGGCTCAATATTTCTTGGAACTAAGGATGGAATGGTTACTAATTTATTTGGCATAATTTTGAATTTAGGAGCAACCAAATGAGTTTCGGTAGGCTGGGATTCTTTGATAAATTTAGTGAGTCTATCCAACTAATATGGATAGGCTTGTAGGTATTCTACCTTAACATCTAAATTTTAGTCTTCTTAGCATGACCTATGATATCAAAATCTTGGAAGGAATTTTATAAGGAAGAATTGAAATTTTCAGCCTGAGTTTTAGGCATATTGGACTTTGAAACATTAGATACATGAGTAGTTTGATCAGCATTTACTTGATTTTTAGCTAGATCATTAGGTAGACTGGGCAATGGTGTTCCCCTCTTTGTAATGGTGATAGGAATTTGAGGAACATCTAACTTCTTTTCAGCCTCCTCTTGTTGTTGAGCTAGCTTAGTTTGTGAACATTTCATCACCAAATAAGCTTGTGCAAAATCAATTTCATGATATTCATCATCATTATACAACACATAACCAATAGTAGAGTCACCATCTACTTGAGGATCATAATGATATAGAGAAGCATTATCCTTTGAAGAATATTCATTTTGATTATCATTCATTGGATCAGCTTCAAAGTAACTAGTAGTTGTGTTTCTTGGTGGTGCTTTGAGTGCAAGCCTCTTCAGAGGAGGAGGAAGCTTATTCTGATTCTTAACTACATAATTATCTACAACATTAGAATAAGATCACCTTTAAATATCTTTATATGGTGTTGCATATGAACCTTGAGATATCTTCTTCTTGAGAGAAAGAAGTTCATTTGCTAGTTTCTAAACCAGTGAATCAGATGCACCTAATGAAGAAGATTCTAGGAACGAATTTTTCTTGAATCGCCTAGCATCTTTGTGAATCTTCCTCGCAAGTATCAGATCATCTTCAATCTCAGTTTCTGAAGATTGTGTGAGAGCCAATGTTAGATGAGTAGCCATTCTCACCAAAAAATTAACTTCAAGAAGTTGAGTGTTGATGAAGAAACACTTCAAATTTGTGGTAGTGGGCTAAGAAGCAATAGGAATTCTATTGTCTAATTTATTGAACTTAGAAATAAACTCCCACATTTCATAATTGTCCTCCGTCATTTGTGTGAGGTGTGCTAGGAGTTGAATCTTTCAAGGAACTTAACATGTAGAGATGCCCAATCTATGATGGAATTAGGTTCTAGATTATAGAAACAATCAGTTGCTATACCTTGTAAAGTCTCAATAAAGAGCCTTATAGATATATCTTCATTTTCAACACCAAAGACTCACACAACAATGTAGAAGGTTTTAATGTGTTCACCTAGGCATTGGTTACTATCTCTGTATAATTTGGGAAAATTCTTGTGAGAACCTTGCATTGGAAATATTCTAAACTATGTTAAATTACTAAGAGGGGAGGGGTGAATCAATAACTTCTAAAGCTTCTACAATTTTAACTCTTAATCCAATAGTCCAATTAGCAGTTAATCCTTCATATATGATCTAATCTAATTGTATGTATAAGAAGCTGAAAATATGAAAGCATTCATAACACTATGACACAAATATTTGGTGACCCAAAAACCTTCCAAATAGAAAGTAAAACTAGGGTGGGGATGATACCCACAAGCTTTAGTACTGCAGTATAAAGTTGGCCTATTAAGACTTGCATTGATCACTTATGATTATCTTCCCTATTAGGAGCAATAAAGACTGCTAGGTCCACCTTGCGAAAGTATTTACAAACATACAATGAAGTATGCACTCAATAAAGAGATTTAAAAAAGACTATTAGGTCTATCTTGTTAATGGATTTGACTAATTCACCTATTAGGATGAAGTAGTAGATGATCTCTGATCTACAACTTGGTTTGCTGAATGAGATTCCTTTATGTACTAAACACCTTGATGTGATAGATATATCTTTGTTGCTCCTTATACTATTGTAGCCTTTGTAATTTTCTCATTTTTACTCTTCTCTAATTATATTTGATTACATTGCATTCAAATTCACACTTGGATATGATACAATTTATTACATATATACCAATCTAATTATGCAAATTACAAAGTCGACCACAATACAAGTTTACACAAATATTACTAAGTTGGCTCAAATGAAGACACTAAGGTTCTAAAGAATGACTTGGTGAGGTTCTAATACTCAACATCCACTATCAATTCTTGGCATTGTCATGAACTCATTAGACATAGAAGCTTGGTCCATATTGATCACTTCCAAGTAGTCTTGAACTCGGTCTGCACTAGTGACTTGGTGAATACTGCAAAACTTGTTCTAAAGACTAACTTGGTGAGGTTTTGATACTTGGCATCCACTATCAATGCTCAACATTTTCATGCACTTGGTAGACATAGAATCTCGGTCCATACTGATCACTTCCAAGTAGTCTTGAACTTAGTCTACGCTAGTGACTTGGTGAATACTATGAAACTTGTCATTTAAACTTAATCACTTGTTTACCTCTACATAGCTCGGTAAACACTATTACCTAAAGTTCAGTATAAACTAAGTCACTTGGTTAACAATGAGTAGCTCACTTAACACTAGACTCATATCACATAAACTACGAACTCAAAAAACACTGCACAACTTGGTTTGCACTGGTAAACTCGACATACACTGATATGCATAGTTTACACTGTTGATCTTCATTGTAACTATGACTTCTTGGTAAACACTAGAATTTGTCCAAAGGACTCAATATCAACTATAGAACTTGGTGACAACTAAAATACTTGGAAAACACTATTAACTATATAATAAGTTCAGTAGCTATTTACAATCTAAATAAGTGTGTGTCACTAATAAAAAACTTGACTAATATGTCAACACCTTGAGGTAATGCATGCAATGGTGCTACAAGATTTAATGGACTAAAATTTTCTCCCCATAGACGTCAGCCATAGTGATGACTAGAGGATTAGTAGTAGAAAAATGTAATTGTGTAGTAGAAAGAAGGGGTTTGAGGAAAAAAAGGGAATCTTCACTAGGCATAGGAGTCTTCCTTTTAGAAGGAGGATAACGTATAGTATGGGAGAGAGAAGGAATTTTGGTTAGCAAATAAAAACAAGCCTATTGAGCCTATAATGATCTATGGAGGGTGAAGAACTATAACCCTTCTTTCTCTAAGAATATACATGCTCAAAACTTGCCAATGTGATAACCGGTAATGCCAATCAGAATAAGGAGCTAAACTTCAAACAAAAGAAAGAGCCATCTAAATGCATTTGTAGTCCCCAATAGAGTTGGAAAAAATAGTTGAGTGGATATTTTTTAACCAACAATCTTAGGTAAAAATCAAGTCACAAAATAGTATGACTAGCCACAATGTGTGAGATAGATTCTCTCCTACCGTAAAAGGAAGGCTCCCCCTTCTCACCATTTGTTGGATCAACTCAAGGTAAGAAAGTGTTGGAAGCCTAAATGTTTATGATACTTCTATGGGGGAGTATTGTAGAAACATGGTTAGATCATTATCATGATGATATGTTACATTCATGACTGTGTTTGTCATTGATGTCAACATAGCAATTTTTGTGGGGTATCTAACAAAAGAACAGTGGTAAAGATCAAGTTTTCATAGATACATTGTTGAGCATTTTCACTAGCGAGGTTAAATGGAGACACTGCTAAGTGTCTAGAATATGTATCTAACCTCAAGAAAAAAAGAAATTAATTCTAGAAGAAGTTATGCAAGTTTTGGTGGAGACTCTTCTAAGATAGAGGTTATAGAAGCATGTTCTAGTAAACTCATTATTTCTCTTAGTAGAATTGTTGTTTTGAGAAGCAAGGTTAAAGGCATGTAGAAGACAAGTTGGAGATGTCATGGCTAAGCTCACTCATCATAATAATGCATGTATGGAAATTTATTCAAGTGACAAGGTGACAGATTAATGTTATTACTAAGTATAACATGTTCTTAATGAGGTCCTATAATAATTAATTGAGAAGGTGTATTAGCTAACTCAAGGAATTATTCTATGGAATCTATATGAAGGAAGGACATTTTCCTTTGTTATGTATGAATGATTTCATGAAGCACAAAGAGATAAATAGAAGAGAAACAAGTTCATATGTAAGGATAAGCAGAACAGAGTGAAGTTGGAGAAAATTTCATTGTTGTGGTTTTATTTTGAGACCCAGATTTTGATAGTTGGATCCAAAGTTTGTGACTTGGTCTACAAGGTCTAAAAGTGATTGGTCTGGTTGACAAGACTGAGGAAAGAGGATAAGAATAGTATGAACAATTATTTTGCAAGGAATATTTTAGAGATTAGTTAGAAAATGAAGTTCAGTGGTCTTACCCCAAAATTTGTTTGGACAGTGGGTCCTTCTACCTTCTACAACTCCTAATAGGGTTGGCACAACTCCTAACAAGGTTGGAATCTTCTAACAAGGATTCAAGTCTCCTAATAGGAATTAAGTACTAAATTTTTTTATAGACTCCTAAAAGGGTCCATCCTCCAACAAGGAATATATATATCATTATATCTTTGTGGACATCATTCCTACTAGAGTTTTCCCTCTGATCAAGGGTTTCTCTAGTTAACAAATCTAGTGTAATTGTGTATGTGCATCTTGGTATGGTTGTTTTTTACTTTGATTGAATGGTTAAGATTAATTAAGGTTGATAAATGTTTTAATTGGATAATTTATTCACCCCATCACCTCTTAGTTATCCTGGTGGACTATTATTTCTCACAACTAGTATCAAAGCATCAGGTCCTTGAAGGATAAGCTTACCAACTTTGGGAGATCAGTGGCAAGTTATTTCAAAAAAAATAGTCCTAAGTCTGATGGAGGAAATTTTGACACCTAGAAGATGGAGCTTCTTGTTGAGAGATCAAAATTATATATAGAATTGAGCATGGAGTTTCTGGATGGAAGCACAAGTAAAGACAAATCTAGATCCAAAGAAGGCATGAAGATCAAGGAAGGTATTGATCTACTTATGAAAAGGGAACAAGAAGGTATGGAAGTTTTTTCTTGTTGGAAAAGTAACAAGTTTGGTCATTTTTCATCTACATGCCGTAAGAGATTAAGGAAAACTAGAAAGAGTACACTTTCTGATGAAGATGAAGAATTTAAAGAAAGTATGGAAAGATTCTTGAATGATTGTGATAAAGATAATGAACTTGAATTGGTTAATGAAATGGAAGTAGTAGAAGAGACAACTTTGGTAAATATTATTGATGATGACGAAGAAAAGGATAATTCTAGAATTGATAGACAAAATGATGAAGTATTCTTTGAGACTAACAATGATTTGTAGAATGAAGATGAGCAAAGGTAGGAACAAAGTTCAAAACCTAGAACTAAGCTAAGAGTTGAGATAACAACTCCTACTTCTGGTAAGAATATGACAAAGAATCATCCACTAGAATAGATCATTGATAATAGAGATAAAGGTGTGATGAAAAGAAGTAGAATTAATGAAGAAATATGTCTAATAGCTCAAGTAGAAACAAATAATGTATATGAGGCATGTAAAGATGACTATTGGAAGCAAGCTATGAAAGAAGAATTAGATTAGATAATGAAGAATAAAACATGGGTATTGGTCCCTAGACTAGCAGACAAGAATGTGATAGGAACAAAATAGGTATTCAGAAATAAGATGAATGAACAAGGTGAATTTGTAAGGAACAGAGCAAGATTATTATGTAAAAGTTACTCATAGCAAGAAGGAATAGACTATGAAGAAACCTATGCTCTTGTGGAAAGAATTGAAGTAGTAATGTTATTCCTAGCCTATGCAACACATATGAAATTCAAAGCATATCAGATGGATGTCAAGTCAACATTTCTAAATGGAAAAACTTGAAGAAGAGGTATACATAGAACATCCTAAAGGTTTTCCTTTAAAAGTTGACAAGGATATGGTTTACAAATCAAATAAAGTATTGTATGGCTTAAAACAAGCATCCAAAACCTAGTTTGCAAGGTTGGACAAGCATTTGACAAAACTTGGATTTAGCAAAGGTATGACAAACATCAATCTATATTGGAAAGAAATAGATGATGGATTGATTGTTTTGGTAATATTTGGTGATGATATCATATTTGGAGGAGATGATAATGAAAGTGACAAGTTTTAAGAAGAAATGAAGAAGGAATTTGAAATGAGTATGATAGGGGAATGAAATACTTCCTAGGATTACAAATTATGCAGGATAAAGAAGGAATCTTTGTTTCTCAGACTAAGTATTTGAAATATTTATTTAAAAGGTTTGGTTTGGAAACATGAAAACTAGTTGGAACACCTATGTTAATTGGACACAAGTTATCTACAAAGGATGAGACACTTACTATTGAGTAGAAGAAGTACAGATCTATGATTAGAGGATTGCAATATCTGACTCACACAAGGCCAGATATAGATAATTTAGTTGGAATTGTTGCAATATTTCAAGTTGATCCTAGAGAAGCACATTATGTAGTAGTTAAAAGGATATTTAGATATCTAAAGGGAACACCAAAGTTCAAATTGTGATATGATAGATCTAATGATTTCACCTTATATGCTTATACTAATGCTTATTAGGTAGGTAATATGGATGACAAAAAGAGCACCAGTGGTGGGGCATTTTTTTTTGGAGGAAGATTGGTCTCTTGGTTAAGAAAGAAGAAGGATTGTATCTCATAGAGTATAGAAAATGAAAAATATGTTACAAAAATAAACAATTGTAATCAAGTTGTTTGGATGGAGTAGATGTTGAAGGATATAAGGATAGAATTCAGTGAACCTATTGTCATACATTGTAATAACACAGGTACAATGAATATGTCTAAGAATCCAGTCTTGCATTCTAAGACTAAGCACATTTCTATCAAATATCACATGTTGAGAGAGAAAGTTGAAGAAAACAAAATCAGATTGGAGTATGTAAGCACCAAAGAGTAGATTGTAGGTATTTTCACCAAGCCTCTTCCCAAAGAGACTTTTGAGTATTTTTCAGGTATGTTAGGGGTTATGTCCCTACCTACATCAAAGTAGATGATGCAAGAGTGAATTAGTCTAGTGATATAGAGCACTATTGTTTGTATGGACTAAATATTGTTTCTTCTCATATGGGGGAGTATCTATGATGGATAGAGTCATCTAGGACTCTTGATAGATGTTGTTTTCAACAATATCTTTGGACACTTGAGCAGGTGAGAGATAGTTGTTGCATAGATTGACAAGATGCAATGATTGATGGTTGCTAAAACCTTTGACATTGATGTCAATGGGGGAGAGATTACTACATTAAAAGAATTTTGATACATGGAGAAGTTACATCAATGTGGAGAAGTGTGTATGATTGATGAAAAGGATTTGAAAAGGAAGGACAACAATATTTAAAAGTTGGTATTCTTGGAACAAGATTTTCTTCATCTATGTTGCCATCAATCCCAAAGGGGAAGATTTTTGGAAGCATGATTGTTTATGATACACCTATGGGGGAGTAATGTAGAAACATGATTATATCATTGTCATGATGATATGTTATGTTCATGACTATGTTTTTCATTGATGTCAACATAGCAATTTTGTTTGGTATCTCACAAAAAAAAACAATAAACATCAAGTTGATATGGATAGATCATTGAGATTTTTCACTAGTAAGATTAAAGGAAGATACTACTATGTGTATATCATATGCAGCTAACCTTGGGAAAAATAAATTAAGTTTGGAAGAAGTTATACAAGTTTTGGTGAAGAGTGTTCTGAGATAGAGTTTACAAAACTATGTTCTGGTAAACTTGTTATATCTCTTAGTAGAGTTGTTATTCTAAGAAGAAAGGTTAAAGGCATATAGAAGACATGTTGAGGATGATGTGGCTAATATTTCTTATCATAATATTAAATGTATAAAAATTTATTTAAGTTACAAGGTGACAAATTAATGTTATCGATAAGTATATCATGTTCTTAATGAGGTCCTATAATAATTAATTGAGAAGGTGTATTAGCCAAATCAAAGAATTATTTTATGGAATCAGAATAAAGGAAGGACATTTTTTTTTTATGTATGAATGATTTTGTGAAGCACGAAGAGAAAAATAGAAGAGAAACAAATTGATATGTGAGTATAAGCAGAGCAAAGTGAAGTTGGAGAAAACTTTGTTGCTAAGGTTTTATTTTGAGATCTGGTGTTCCATATTTGAATCTAAAGTTTGTGACCTATTATACAAGCTTTGACAGTGATTTTTCTAGTTGACAAGACTGACAAAAGAGGAAAAAGCATAGTACAAACAATTATTCTGCAAGTAATAATTGAGAAATTAGTTGAATAGTGAAGTTTAGTAGTCTTGTCCCAAAATTTGTTTGGATAGTGGGGCCTTCTGCATTCTACAACTCCTAACAAGGGTGGAATCTTCTAACAAGGATTTAAAGTCTCCTAACAAGGGCTCTTATGTCCTGAATGTATTTATAGACTCCTAAAAGGAGCCATCCTCTAACTAGGAATATATATATATATATATATATAACAAGGAATATATATATCAATATATCTTTGTGGGCATCATTTACACTGGGGTTTTCCCTCTGATCAAGGGTTTCCCTAGTTAACAAATCTAGTGTAATTGTGTATATGCATCTTGTTATGGTTGTTGTTTACTTTGATTGAATGGTTAAGATTAATTAAGTTTGATAAATGTTTTAATTGGATAACTAACTCAGCCCCCACCCCCCTCTTAGTTATCTTGGTGGACTATTATTTCTACTAGCAAGAAGTCGAGAGATTTTGTAAATGGGTGTTCCCAATATCCTTTCTTCTTAAATTTCAAGAAATAATTCACTTACTCATGGAGTGAGTAATAGGCAAGGTGAATCTCTAACTATACTTATATCAAGAGTTGGAAACGGTGATATTGATAAACCTTCTCTAACTCAAAGGCTACCTAAAAATGTACCAGTTTGGCTCTAAGTTCAGTCATACTTCTATATGAAAAAGCTTTACAATTAGGGAACAAAAGACTCCTAAATATAAGAATAACTTAATTATTTTTCAAATTAAGAAATAAGTATAAGCTATAGACAAAGCTTCTAGCTATAAACTTCAATAATTTCTCGTGTTCAAAGCTCTGGCTCTAATTGCTTCTTAACTCTTTTGTATTCAATTCACAAGATACAATTACCCAAAGTAAAAGATAACATGAATCAAAGATAACTTAGATGAATTATGGGAAAACATTATAACTCATACAAGTAACAATCTCACCTAATTACAACCAAGGGTCAAAAAAAAATTAATAGGTTCCTAAGTTTGAAATGGTTAGAGCTTTGGTAGGCAGGTATCTGGAAGGAAAAAACTTAGTGGCAAGGACTAACCCTGGAGGGGTAGGGAGTTGGATAGTGGGGATCTTGATAGGAATTATAGGGTCAAACATGGTTTGTGATGGACACCTAGAAGAAGAATGAAAAAATTGGGTTCTTGTTCCACAAAATGTGGGGTTGGGGATGTTCTTTCCATTCCTCTATCTGATTGTCGCATTCACAAAAGGGATCCACTACAAGAAAGGAATTTCTTGGAGGGTGTAGATAAGAGTGCAAATGTTTGTAGTGTAGAGGACCAAAATAAGGATAATTTAGAAGTAGATCAATGCAAGTGGTCTTCTTTATTTTCTAGAAGACCTAGAGGAAAATCTTCTTTTCCTTTAGTTACATTGAAAAATTGCTAGGAAAAACATGAGTTTCAAATCTTTATACTAGATTTGATTCTTGATTTTTCTATCTCGACAATAGATTTTACCCTAGTTGGAAAATTTCTAGGGGCTAGGCTTGATATTGATTTATTGAGAAATATGATCAAAAGGAAATAGGCACTCTGTGGTCAAGTGGACATTGCACTTATGATAAATGGTTTATTTTCCTTTGTTTTTACCTGTAAGAAAGATTTAAACATGATGGTTGTTAGGTAATATTACTCTAATGATTAAAAAATGGGAACCAAATATGGATCTGTTAGATGCCTTCTTCCTAACTACTCTAATTTGGGTTAGACTACCTAGTTTACCCCTTGAGTTCTGGCATGAAGAAATCTTCAAGGGGATAGCTGGTTCATTTGGTGAACTTGTAGCTATTTACAATGTTATAGCTTCAAGATTAAAATTTAGTGTGCCAGAATCTATGTGAAAGTCACACATTTGAAGAACCTTCCCCAAAAGGTGGAATTGAATTCAAAACTTGGTAAAAGGATGCAAGAGACAATCTTTGAAGATCTTCCAAATGCTTTTTTTGTCTATTAAAAATAGGACCACTAGGCGACAAGTTATACTTTGAAAATTAAAAATCAACATAAGTTGGCGAACATGGAAAAAAAGAAAGAAACTAAGATCTAGGAAAGGGTATGGAAACCTAATCTCATACATGACCATTTTTTTTTTCATTGTTACTGCATTTTAGACTTATATGAATCTGATAAACTCATGAAATTTCTAGTTTTAAAAGTTTTTGTTCTATACTGTTTTCGATAAGATTATGATTGGAAAACAATTATGAGAAAACTTTAAAGGTAGTTTAGACTTTATGGTTTTCATTTTCATATTCTTTGGTACGTCAACATAATGTAAGTTTATCATGTTTTCTTTTAATTCATCAAAATTAGGATAATTAACTGTTAGTGGATATTCATTGATCATCAGTATTTCCCTAATACTTTTTCTTTTCTTGTCATATTTAAATGTGTGTGGCATATTAAAGTTTATGTTGTAATAAATTGTTAATATGTTGAATGTTTCAATGTTCATTTATTGAAAATTAAACACGTTTATATATAGTTTCATATTTGAGGTTTCATACTTATCAAAAAAAAAAAATTTGTATATTTATTTTGGCTATGTTATTATTAAGTTGGGGTTTAAAACCCACTGTGGTTATTAGCATTGTGCATAGCATATCATATTTTCTAAGTATCTAAGGGTACTAACCTAAAACCCTAATTGGAACTCGATGCTTTGAATGAGTTTCATTGTTGAAGTTTTTAAAAAGCCATATATGGCGGTGGCAAATTAACTGATTGAGTACTTGGTAGTGAAATGTCTCAGTTGTATTTAATGTTTATTTATGAGGAATTATTTCATTGTAGTAGTCGGCCATTTTTGTGTGCGAAAGTTTGAGTTTCAGTCGGGTTTGGGCCGAGAATTTGGCCATATTGATCTGTATGCTATGCATCTATCAAGCATATTGCTAAGATTCAGCATCATGGAGAATTTGGTGGATAAGGCATTCATGTTTATGAAGCCATGTATTGTTGGATTCCGCATTATCAATTGTTATCAGCATTTCCAGTTTGGAAGATTGGTTTTTTTTGGTATCTGGGGTTTTGGAAGCGAGTGGTAATTGCAGAGAATTTTTGGGCACCAACTGTTCATTTTAGGTAGGGGGTAGTTCCTAACCTTTACCCTTTTTGTGTTATGGGTGTTAATTTTGTTTTAAGGAAATTGGGAAGTTCAGTTTTGAGTTACACTTGTTGATACCCAAGTATGGGTATTTGTAGGGTTGGACATTTGGAGTCGAGCTCTGCATATATCCATATTTGGATATCGAGAAATATGAGTTTTCAAATATTGTGTTGTTGGAATTTAGAGTTTATGTTATCCATGAATGAATACGATGTTCACCGTATGTATTTAGGATGTCAAAATCTTAGTGCATAGCGGTTATAATCCATTCATAGATGGTGAGGTTTTTGTTTCTAAAGTATTATTAGTAGGAATTGAAGGCGACGACATTTTGTCAAGCATTTGTCTTGTGTCACAAATGAAATTTGATTTGGAAATTCTATTATTAAATTGAGGTTCGTGATGGTTGAGGTCATCCGTGTGTTTTGATTTCTTGTGTTATATAGACATTTTGTCATATGAATGGCTTGAGATAAAAAACATAGTTACTCTATGATACAAGTTGTATGTTTGGAATTCTGTTATTTGGGAAAAAATAGTATCTATGTGGTATGACCCAGAATTAAATTTGTGGACAACATGTGTTTACAATTTCATAGATGCATGGTTTAAGGGTTTTGTGGTAACAATGATTAACTTGTTTGATGTTAGAGTCAAATCATTGTTTGAATTTGTAAGCGGACATTTTGTCGAACAGTTGCATGGTATGAGGGTTAACATTTGGTCTTATATTTAGTTCAAAGCATAAAGAATGTTTTATCAACATTTCTTGGTGTAGTAATACTATGACATAAAAAGGTTATTTAACAGCTGATACTCTATGTGAGTGGGCATTATGTTTCAATTACTATTTGGAATTGTATGCTGTCGAGTTTTAGACGTATTGCTATAATGAGACTTGGAAACTATGCGATGCCATTATTTCATTAGCTAGATAAAACTTGAAGCAAGTAGATGCATCGAATCAATAGTATAATTTGTTCAATACTGGTTTGAACTTTGTTTTCATTAGAAGATAGGTATATATACATATATAAAAAAATATACTTGTATTATGATTGTGAGATGATAGTCTTGTGTTGTGTTTTGGGTCATCGAGGGTAGTATTGTATAATGTTTTTATTTGGTACTCGGGTTTAACAGTGGTGAATAGAGATAGATTATTATGTTCAGTAAATTATGATGGTTTTTGAGTCATCACTCATTGTTGTTTTGAGAAGTTACTCACAACTAAGTATGACAGTATTGATAAATGAAAACATTGGTTAACTTGCTATTTCATTATCAAAACAGTTGTTTTATGGACAGCTAGTGTACATTTCAGATTAGGAACTTTTGTATCCTAAATTACTATTGGATGTCTGAATGCTGAAAGCCACATTGCATTTGTGAATCACATTTTAAGTTGATTTTTAACAATAGATCTTTAAATGATGTGGTGGTTATATTGTGTAATGACTTATTGTCAAATCAGGGTTGTTATTTCTATAGATACTTGTTTACCTTTAATAACATGGTAACAGTCACTTGATAAATTTGGATTATATTTAGTTTTATTTGGATTATGAAAGTCTTTTTAGTATGGTTGAAATTGTTTAAAACATAATTCTTTTATTACAAAGATGTTTTCAGATCTTAATTAAAATAAAAGTAGTATAAGAATTGAGTCAAAATTTGATATATGTTTGATGATGTGACATTTTGAAACAAGAATATCATGTGTATTTTGATTCATTATCTTGGTCAGTTCAATTGTATCTATGCGATCTTGATATTATAGGTTTTATTCCTGTTGATGTAATTATCCATATTTACCTTTGAACTTGGTAGTATAAGATGTGTTACTGATGGATTTAAGGATGTAGTATCATGTTGAAGAATGATTTTATATTTTCCGCATGTACATTTTTAGTATATCTGTTTGATGTGTATTTTTAAGAATAGCTGTGATGAACGTATATCGAGGTGGCTGAATTTGGTTTATCCTATTCAGTTAATTAAATTCAGTGATAACTTTAAAATAAATTGGGTGGGTTAATTTCACATAAAAGTTAATTGGCCTTACCTATGACTTAAACCTATATGGTTAAGTACGGAGAAAAGGCATGTCTCTATTCTATCAATGACAAGTAAAATAGAGAATTCCGTTATATGATGACTATGAGCATACCATATTTGGATGTAGAAAATTAGTGCCATAACGATGACACCTCAGAATATATATGTTTCATTTATGAGTTATTCTTAGTGCGAGTTTAATTTTGCAATGAAAAGTAATTGTTTACTTCTTGCATATTATTATCAGATTTGCACTATATTAGATGGATTAGAAATCTATTTTTGGATATCTATATGTTGGTACTAACATGTATGCAGATGGATTTCGCTTTTAAACTCAGTGTGTACTAAGCCCCTGTTTGTGTTATGTTGCATTTTGTATGGTTTTCAGGTGCTTCAAGATTCAAGTAGCTAAGGATGTTTATTGAAGTTACTTTTGAATCAGCATTTAGGGTTCCTATGTTGGACATAGGTGTCAAGAAATGATATTGTATTTCATTATAGTTCTGAACTCTTTATGTATTCTTTTTGTGATGAAAATGTCTTTGGACGATATTCTCTTTCATTGGGAATTTGTTTGTATAAGAGTGATTCAGTCCTTGTATTAGAACTTGTGTTGAGATGATTTTTTTAAAAAATTATTGTGTTTATGGTATTGTATTTTGTTTTTAGATTCTTTCGGTTTTGTCTTGTGTGGCATTTCACTTAAAGCTATGCCTATGATAGTGATTGAAGGTAAAGATATTCTAGATAATCAAGATATAGGAATGCAGATGGAAGTAAAGGAGACTTCAATTTTGTAGGAAAAAGAGAAGGATGTAGATCCAATGAATTAGATAGTTATTTTTCAAAAAAATGAACAAGAATGGGAAGATATGGAAGAGTTAAAAGAGACAGAGGATGGAGAAATTCTTGAGGAAAGAAGTTATAGTCTGGCATTAGAGAATATTCAAGTTGTTGAAGCTCAAATTTTATTGCCTCCCCATTGTCAAGAGATTATATCCATTGAGAAAGTCCTTCAATCCAAAGGTATGGATCTAATTTCAAATAAGAAAGAATCCAAATAGAAATAGGGTCAAAGAAAGAAAATAGAGAAGATAGTTAACACTTTATCTAAAGGAGTTGAGACTCAAAGTAGGAAATTGGAAATTTTCTTTTCAAAATTAAAATTGAATTTTGGAACTCCAGAGAAACCTAGAAGGAAAATGTCTAAAAAAAAAAAGAGAAAGTGAAAGTTTACAAAATATTGCTGATGTGAAATAGGCAACTATTATGCATTTTACCTCTAAAAAGTTATAATGAATATTATTACTTGGAATACTATATGGCTTAATAGTATTCATAAGCTAGATATTGTTTTAAATTTTGTCAGAGAGCACAAACTAGATATTTTAGTGCCTCAAGAAACCAAAATGGATAAAGAGAAAGTTGAAAAGCTTAAATATTTTAATAATTACTATATTATGGCTAGTAGCTCAGGAGGAGCCTTAAGAGGAACAATGATATTGTGGAAGTAGTCCTTGTTCTCAGGTACACTGTTGAATGCTAATAAAATTTTTATGGTGGTTAAGATAAAGAGTATTGTCCTGTATAATGAATGGTATATTATGAATGTGTATGTACCTAACATCAAGAATGCTAGAAAAAGGTTGTGGGCTACTTTATCTAACATTAAGAGTAATGACTATTACAATAGATGGTGTTGGAAATATTCTTAACAATGCAAAGTTACTGAGAGGGGAGGGGTGAATCAATAACTTCTAAAACTTTAATCCAATTAACACTTAACCCAATATGAATATTGTGATCTAACTGCATGCATGAGAAACTAAAAATATGAAAACATTCATAACACTTTGACACAAAGATTTGGTGACCCAGAAACCTTCCAAATATAGATTAAAACTAGGGTGGGGATGATACCCACAAGCTTTAGTATTGCAGTATAAAGTTGGCTTGTTAAGGCTTATATTGACCACTCATAATGATTTTCTCTATTAGGAGCAATAAGGACTACTAGGTCCAACTTTTTAGAGAATTTACAAACATACAATAAAGTATGCACTTGGTAAAGAGATTTGAATAAGACTATTAGGTCTACCTTATTAAAAGATTTGACTGATCCACCTATTAAGATGAAGTAGTAAATGATCTCTGATCTACAACTTGGTTTGCTGAATGAGATTCCTTTAAGTGTATAAATCACTTTGATGTGATAGATGAATCTTTGCTTCTCCTTATAGTGTTGTAGCCTTTTTAAATTTTCACTTTCTACTCTTCACTGATTTTTGCATTGATTCCATATGCATATTCACACATACATTCACACTCTATGCATTACATTGGATGTGATACAATACATTACATATATATCAATCCAATTATACAAATTACAAAGTCATCCATAATTGTAGTGCCTCTCCCATTCAACTTTTGTAAGTCATCCTGATGGATGCAATCTTGTTGATCTTTTGTTGTGATGGATCATGATTGTGACCATGAGTGGTCTACACCGTAGAGGTGATTTGATGTATCTTTCTATATTAGTTTCTTTGATTATGCTTATGGCTGATTTATGAGATTATGATGTGATTTATGGTTCACTAATGTTTGTGCCAGTGGTTACCAGGATTGATGTAGTATCATGAGGTCATTTCGTGATTATCCTAAGATGTGTGTAGAGATTGCACTACATACTATTACCATGCTACACTGGAGTAGGTTCCTGTAGCAGTGGTTAGTCATGTTTATGAGTGTGTTCTCTTATATCTTTTAAGTTCCTTTAAGTTTTGTTTAAACAATCATTATTAAATGCTTAATGATTAGAAATGGATTGTCCATGTTGGATTCATTGGTTATGTGCTTCAAATATTTACTTATGTTATGTTTTACATTTGAGAGGACTTGAGGGTCAGATGTTATACTTTGATTTCAGTATCATAGATATTAGATTACTATGTTGTTTAGTTGATAATTTTGCATGATGATGCCATTTTTAGATGACAGTGTGTTTTATGATGATATCTGGTTATCTAGTATTTGGACATATCACTAATTATGTTAGATGATAGATTTAATGCTTTGGTTATTTACTTCATTCATGTGTTGTTATGCTTTATGCGAACATGAGTGATGTAAATATATTATTTTAATATAATTAAATAAATGGTTAAATAAAGTGATTTAATGCATTTATTGCTTTGTCTATGTTATTATATGCAATTTCACTTGATCATGTTGTTTAGTGTGCAGGATTTATATCCTTGATAGTGGCACATGGAGTTAGTGATTCAGCCATTCATATTTTACCAATGTCATCCCTATATGGTTGACGTATCCTTAATTAAATGTTTAAATTAAACTTTTTGGTGATTATTAAATCTAAACTCATTTTGATTATGTGATTAGACCAGCAAGTGTGTTTGTGCATTTAGAGGTTCGCTTTGTCATGAAAGTTGTTAAGGAAATTTATGTGTTTTTGGGTTTTTGGGATTTTTAATTGATTTATTTTAACTTCTGGTAGCTTTGCCATAGATGAATTCCTATTACTAGGAATAGCTTTATTTTGTTTGGGTAAATTCGAGGTTTAACTAGGTTGGCTAGTTATTTGCCCTAATCGATTATTCACCCAAAAAGTGAATAAATATCCAAAAAGAAATTTAATTCATCACTTCTCACTTTTGAATTAAAAAGTTGGAGAGAAAAGCCCAAAATCCTCTTCATGAGGATTTACTATTTTTTTCATTGTGGGAGCTATGAGTGTGGGATCATTGCGAGGTTGACCTCGTTGGATCCATCTCAGGGAAACCTTGGTTTGCCACAATTTTTAGCTACTTCTATGGGCTATTTATTTTATGGTTCAAATTCTCATTTTTCCCTTTTAGCTATGAGGTAGGGATTTCCTATTTTATTGTTTCTGCTCTATTTTAGCTTCTATTTTTTGTAGTCATTTGTTTGGAGGTTGAGAACTAGTGTTCCCCTTCATTTCTATATGCTAGTTCTACCCAGTTGGGTGGGTACAAACATTTTCCTATTTTTTGGGATGAGGGTTTGGGGTTTTACACCATTATTCTGACCATTTTGGCATATAGTGTCCAAACTTAATTATTTTTGGATTTTTGGGAGTTTTGTAGTCAAAGGCCAAATGGGTTTTAATTTTGAAATTTTTCAAATTTTAGAGTTTTTACCTCATTTTGCATGCCACCCTATTTTCTCATGTTTTCTTAGCACAATGTGGATCATGGACTTGGACGATTCATTTAGATATCAATCAGACCACTATTGCACTTTTGTGTTTGCATTGGGATCATGTCACATCCGTACTCCTAATGTTATGTTCTGTTGAGTGATTTTATACCTAGTTTTATAGTTTCTCTTGAACCCTTTGTTTTTGTTTCGTGGACACTAGGATTTGTGTAGAATCCATACTCTCAGATTGAGGCTAGTTGAGTGAGTTCATGATGTTTGATCTTTTTGCATCATTGGGATTCATGTAGAATCCATGCTCTTGGATTGAGGTCAATAGAGTGATTTCATGATGTATGGTTTTATTATCTTTGGGATTTTTGTAAAATCTATCCTCACAAGTTGCTTTCAGTTGGGCATTTTGTTTTGCATTATGTTCTTATCCAATCCTTGTGCTTTGATCTTCATGATGGTGGTGTGCCACACATGATTATGTGCATGTACTTATCTATCAGGTGACCTATGGGGCTTGCCCTTCCATGGACTTGCTGGAAGTTATGATCATTAGGGTTGGGATGGGAGGATGCATGCCCATGGGCACTTGTCATAGGATGAGCATGGGTAGGGTACAATAGCATATGGAGGGGGCTTCTATCATGCATTTTGGTGTCTATTTCTCATTTGACTGAAGAAGTTTTTAATCAAGTGATAACTAAATAAAATGTGTGAGTGGTAATAAAACTTAAGATAATAAAATTCTTGTGCCAAGCCATTCCATTCAGGGATGTTGAATCTGCATGATCTAAGCTTGGGCTCTTTGATGCCAAGCAACTCTCCATGATGTCAACCCCTACTTAGTAGCCTATTTAGTGTCTGACCAAGACCTGTACTCCTTGCATTGTCTTAGGTATTTGGTTACAGCCATCATATTATCTGGCGTGAGTGTTAGCCATGGATTTTGTGCTTTATGTGTATTTTTGGTTGGATCATTATCTCCATTTTCATGATGGGTGTGGATCTATGGGTGCCACGTGGTTGGGAGGCATAGCTACCTTCACTATTGCTAGGGACTAGTGTACAAAGATGATCTTTTATCCTAGTGTGACTATTTTTGGATGCTTTCACTTGTTACTTCAGGTTTCAGAGTATGCTTTCTCGTGATTTATGCTTCCATTGGAATGCTTGGTTATCATGTTTAGATGATGTTAATTTATTTGATGCATTCCTATATTATGATGTGAATTGTTGTATCGGATTATCTATTGCTTATTGGTTTAGCATGTTAGATTTTCTTATTATGATGATTAGCATGTGATAGGTGATGTTATCTACTTGTAGGATTATCTTATGCTTTACTTCTAGCATGTTAGATTTCCTTATGCTTATATTGTAGCATGTTTTAGTAGTGACATCCCTATTATGATAGTATCGATGATCTAATCAGTGGCTTGGGATGTTAAGTACAAGGGATGGCTAGGATCCATGATGGTCTTATGATGTTATTAATGTTTGGGAGGAACTGCATACTTAGTTTGGTTGTTCAGTTATTTTGATGTTATTTCTATATGTTGTGATGTTACTTTTGTTCATTGTGATGTTGTTTTCAGTACATTCTTTACTGCTATGATTAGATGGATAGATGTTCCACTTTCTTGTTGTTCTTGCACTCAATTGTTTGCCCCTCAACTAATGTAGATCTGGTACTCCTTGGTGTGGAGGTTCTGTACTCATTTTCATCCTATAGTTCCTCATTTTGACCCTTAGAGTGGTTTTCTTGATTTTCTAGGTGACCATGTGTCAGCATGGTGTAATACAATAAAGTGTCACAGGCCCATTGGAGTTCTATCGTGCATTTCCTGATTGTGTCGCACACCTCTTGGAGTTTTGTCATATCACACTCCCATTGAATAAGTATCATATGATAATTGTAAAGTATTGTACACCCTTAAGATATGTGTTACCCAATCCATAAAAGTGTCACCCTCCTTCTTTAGGAATGTTGCATGATAATTTTGAGTGTTGTATTAAAGTATCACCTTGATTTTTGCAAAGACCTGTGCGGGCAGTCATTGGGCACTTTTTTGTTTGATTTGAACATTTTGGGAGTTGCTTGGGGTACCCTCTTAGGTGTACTTCAATCATTTGGAGTCTCATTTTGTATTCATAATGTTCTGATTCAAATTTAGTTATGTGTCTCCCATTGTTAGTCATTTTGTTCGATAGTGGCATTTGGAGATTCGTTGGTTGCTCAGATTGTTGGTGAAGTCTTCCATTATGATTTGTGTGATGCCTAAATGATGTTGACATGTGAATTCATACTTGTAAAAAATAAATTATCTTGGCTTGAATTGGATCCTTGTTCCAACAATCTCTGGGTGGGACATTACATCTAGTATTAGAGCCCATGTTCAAACATTGGGATCTCTATGTATATGTTGTCCGTATGGTTGTTGTTGCATTGTGTGAATTTGAGTGTCTTGGTGTGAGCTCATGATTCTTTTTTCTTTGGTATCTACTTGGGATGGACTTTCTCATCTAGTAGATGAGACTAGAGCAGTGTGAGGAGAAGGATGTGAGCCTTTCCTAGTTTTGTTAATGGAAATGATGTACCTTGTTGGTTGGTTGCATGTGTGTGACCCTTTTCGAATGGAACCATTGATTGGTGTCCTTGTGTTGGCTTTGAGTGCCTCTTTTTTTCTCCTTATAGAGTAAGGTGCATTATTTCCTTAGTTTCTCCTACTTGTAAGTAAATAAATGAATCTTATTTGTGATTCTGTATTTTTTTCATTATAGTAATGAAATGATTCCTTTCATTGAGAAATAAGTGTTTATTGTGAATCATTGCAAAAAGGTAGGTTTGCATTATATCCTTGGGTTAATGACTTAAGTCCCCAATCTAATTACTTCTTAAGCTTATGGAAATTTGCATTAAATTGATGAATATTTAAATATTGCATTGCATGGAAAAATAATTAAGATAATTATTGTTGTCTACATATGCATGAGATTACTGATGGTATACTACTTGATGTGAGTGAGTGTGTTCTCTAACATTGTTGGGATGATGTAATTCTTAGTATTGTGTGGTGATTTATCCCTCTGGTGTGACTGTTCTCAGTCATCACATGTAATGTGATTTGTTTGGTGCCTTATTTTATTTGGTTGGAGGTATTTTCCTCATTTTTCTGGTCTAGCATTGGTTATTAGTATTTCCCTCTCTTGGAATAGTCATCAAATTTTATGTATCATGCTCTTTGTGACATTTGTCACATTTGACTTATTACTGAAATGAGCTCTTTTTGATATTTACTATTGGAATTGAGAATTCCCCCATTTGGGCTTTTTGTTTTGTTTCATGATGACTATTTTGAATGTGTTTTAACTGTTGCCCAGTTGTGTGTTGTGACTCTACCATATTCATCTCAAACCTCTGGTAGTACGTATAATGGATAATATCATAGAGAACATACTAGTGTGCTTGTAGTAATTGAATGGTTTAAATGGTGATTAAACTTAATATTTTTTTGGAAAGAAAATTGGAAAGATGTGTACTTATTTTATAGAAAGTGACTCTTGAACCCTTTCTTGAAAACCTTTCAGTTTCATTGTGCATTAGTGCTTATGGTATGTTTAATTAATGCAATAATGAAAGAGAAGTAATGATGGTTTCAATGTGTGAATTACCTTGCTTTTCATGTCTTATGTCATTTTGTGCATGTGTGCTCTTGAGTGGTTTTGGACATTTTGTCTGTCACTTGTCTTGGTGACCGAGATTGTTGTTTTTTCCTATGTTGGTTTGTCTTGAGTGGTGATTCAACTTAGAATTTTTAGGACTCTCTAAGCTCCATCATGTCATAGGCCTCGTCAATATCTTTCTAAAAAATTTCAAATAGAGTCAATTTGAGTCTGGACATGAAAGTTATGGTCTTCGAAGTGAAGGCAATTTTGTGCTGATTTGAATTTTGTGTGAGAAATTGGTGGTCATGCACTTTCTTGCCTAGTTCATTGCATTTTCTTGCCTAGTTGGCTAAGCAACTTTGTGTGAGACTATACTAATTCAAAATTTCTCTGGGGAACAACAAGCATCTCATTCGCACTTCTAGAGTTGTTGATCAATGTTCTAAGTACCTTGTTTTTTAGTAGAGGCCAATTCAATCATGTCATATCATATTTATGGCCATTGGAGAAGTATAACTCTTCAAGTTATTCATAATGGAAGAGTTATCTATTCTCCATAATCTATTAGGTACTTTTTAGAGTTCGTGCTCGGGTTTGTGTGTTTCCTATTGCACTAACCCACCCTTGTGAGGTGAAGTATGGTTTGTGAGCTTTCTTTGTTGAGGATGATGCTACCTTATCATTTGGGAGTGACTCAATTCTTTGATGAGTCTAGATTCTCCTTTTTGGATGTTTACTTTGGCACATCTTTGTATCCTTTTCTCTCTTGAGAGAGTAGGCTAGTGTGGTTATACCACTAGCTCAGTTACTATTTTTAGGTGAATATGTTGATGGTTGGTGGAATTGTGAGTTCCCTAATGCATCTTGGGCTGATTTAGTGTAGAGGTTAAGAGATACTCCCTCTTAGTCCTAATACTCGATAGTTTCTTTCTCCCTAAGCTTGTTTCTTCAAGAGGATTATCTTAATCAATTTTTCTAATTGACCGTTGACTTGATGTTGGAGATTGAGTTTAGCGGTAGGTTGGGTGTACTATTCCCAGCATGGTGTTGGAGGAACATGGTATCATTGAACACATGTTACCATCTAATGAGTTGGTGTACAGATACTACCTGATTGTGTCCACTGGCAAAATTTTTTGAACCTTATGGAAAGGTGATATCTTTTTTGGTTGGGTTATGTAACCCTAGTATCTAGTGGTAGTTGAGCTTTTGTACCTTGGAGAGGCATTGTGCTCCTATGCTTGGTGGTGAGTAGTCTTTTGGAGTGTGTAATTTTTTTGGTAAACTACCATCCATCTTTTTCAAAGGGTGAGTTTATGTGGATTCCAGAATGACCATGTGTAACATGATAGTATTCTTGGGAATTTTTGGATGGTTATTCCCCATGACTCCAACTCTTGTTGGAAGTGCGTCATGTGTTGATTGGATTTTGTGGTCATATGGTAGGTGCATGTTTAGTTGGGCACCTATGGACGAGGTAGAATGGGTTTTTCCTTACCTTATATTGTTGACTTTATGGCTAGATGGGTTTTCCTAGCACATAGGAGGTTCCTTGTTAGAGGACCTTGTGTCAAGGTGACACCTTTTCTCTTGTGGTTGACCTATTTTAGGGTTGATGAGATGGTTTGAGAATGTTTGAGTGATCTGGTTTGACTTGTGGAGAGTTTGTTGAGGCATTCCTATTACTCAATTTTGATTTTGGTTCTTGTTGTGTTTTGGTTTCTATTCTTGGATTACAAGCTTCCAAGAGTAAGCCTAATCTTTGAGGGGGATGATGTAGTGCCTTCCCCATTCGACTTATGTAAGCCATAGTGATGGATGCAACCTTGTTGATCTTTTGTTGTGATGGATCATGATTGTGACCATGAGTGATCTACACCGTAGAGGTGATTTGATGTATCTTTCTATATCAGTTGCTTTGATTATACTTATGGCTAATTTATGATATTATGATGTGATTTATGGTCACTGATGTTTGTGCCAGTGGGTACCAGGATTGATGTGGTATCATGAGGTTGTTTTGTGATTACCTTGAGATGTGTGTAGAGATTTCACTATGTACTATTACCATGCTACACTGGAGTAGGTTCCTGTAGCAGTGGTTAGTCATATTTATGACTATGTTCAGTTATATCTTTTAAGTGCCTTTAAGTGTTGTTTAAACAATCATTGTTAAATGCTTAATGATTAGAAATGGATTTTCCATGTTGGATTCATTAGTTATGTGCTTTGGATATTTACTTATGTTATGTTTTAAATTTGAGAGGACCTGAGGGTCAGATGTTATACTTTGATTTCAGTATCATAGATATTAGATTACTATATTGTTTAGTTGATCATTTTGCATGATGATACCATTTTGAGATGATAGTGTGTTTTATGATGATATCTGGTTATCTAGTATTTGGACATATCATTGATTATGTTAGGTGATAGATTTAATGCTATGGTTATTTACTTCATTCCTACATTGTTATGCTTTACGTGAATGTGAGTGATGTAAATAGATTATTTTAATACAATTACATAAATGGTTAAATTAGGAAATTTAATGCATTTATTGCTTCGACTATATTATTATATGAAATTGCACTTGATCATGTTGTTTAGTGTGCATGATTTATATCCCTGGTAGTGGCACATGGAGTTAGTGATTTAGCCATTCATATTTTACCAATGTCATCCCTACATGGTCGACATATCCTTAATTAAATTTTTAAATTAAACCTTTTGGTGATTATTAAATTCGAACACATTTGCATTATGTGATTAGACTAGTGAGCGTGTCTGTGCATTTAGAGGTTCGCTTTGTTGTCAAAGTTGTTAAGGAAATTTATGTGTTTTTGGGTTTTTAGGCTTTTTAATTGATTTATTTTAATTTCTGGTGGATTTGCCATAGATGAATTCCTATTACTAGGAATAGCCTATTTTCATTTGGGTTGATTCAGGGTTTAATTAGGTTGGCTAGTTATTTTCCCTAATCGATTATTCAGTCGAAAAGTGAATAAATATCTAAAAAGGAATTTAATTCCTCACTTCTCACTTTTGAATTAGAAATTTGGAGAGTAAAACCCAAAATCCTCTTCATGAGGATTTACTATTTTGTTTTTTGTGGGAGCTATGGGCATGGGATCATCGTGAGGTTGAGCTCGTTGGATCCAGCTTAGGAAAACCTTGGATTGCCACAATTTTTAGCTACTTTTGTGGGCTATTTATTTTATGGTTTAGATTCTCATTTTGTCCTTTTGGCTGTGAGTTAGGGCTTTTATGTTTTATTGTTTCTACTCCATTTTAGCTTCTTTTTTTGGTAGCCATTTGTTTGGAGGCTGAAAACTAGTGTTCCCCTCCATTTTTGTATGCTAGTTCTACCCAGTTGGGTGTGTATGAACATTTCCCTAATTTTTGGGATGAGGGTTTGGGGTTTTGCATTTTTATGCTTGCTATTTTTGCATATGGTGTCCAAACTTAATTATTTTTGGATTTTTGGGGTTTTTTTACCCAAAGACCAAATGGGTTTTAATATTAAAGTTTTCCAAATTTTGGGGTTTTTACCTTATTTTGTGTGTCACCCTATTTTCTTAGGTTTTCTTGGCACAATGTGGGTTGTGGACATGGATGATCCATTTGGATATTAGTCAGACCACTATTGCACTTTTGTGTTTGGATTGGGATGCATGTTGCATCTGTACTCGTGACATTGTGTTCGATTGAGTGATTTTATACCTGGTTCTATGGTTTCTCTTGGACCCTTTATTTTTGTTTCATGGACACTAGGATTCTTGTAGAATCCATACTCTTAGATTGAGGTCGGTTGAGTGATTTCATGATGTTTGATCTTTTTTCATCATTGGGATTTATGTAGAATCCATACTCCTAGATTGAGGAAAATATAGTGATTTCATGATGTATGGTTTTATTGGCTTTCAGATTCGTGTAGAATCTATCCTCCCAAGTTTCTTTTGGTTGGGTGTTTTGTTTTGCATTGTGTTCTCATCCAATCCTTCTAGTTTGATCTTCATGATGGTGGTGTGCCACACATGAGTACATGCACATACATATCTGTTAGGTGACCCATGGGGCCTACCCTTTTGTGGACTTGCTGGAAGTTATGATCATTATGGTTGGGATGGGAGTATGCATTCCCATAGGCACTTGTCATAGGATGAGCATGGGTAGGGTAGGGTAGCATATGGAGGGGGCTTCTGTCATGCATTCTAGTGTCCATTTCCTATTTGACTGAAGAATTTTTTAATCAAGTGATAACTAAATAAAATGTGTGAGTGGTAATAAAACTTAAGATAATAAAATTCTTGTGCTGAGCCATTTTGTTGAGGGATGCTAAATTTGCACAATCCGAGCTTGGGCTTTTTGATGCCAATCGACTCTCCATGATGTCAACCCCTACTTAGTAGCCTATTGAGTGTCTGACCAGGACCTGTACTCCTTGCATTGTCTTAGGTACTTGGTTACAGCCATCATATTGTATGGCGTGAGTGTTAGCCATGGATGTTGTGCTTTATGTGTATTTTTGGTTGGATCATTATCTCCATTTTCATGGTGGGTGTGGACCTATGGATGCCACGTGGTTGGGAGGCATAGCTAGCTTCACTATTGCTAGGGACTAGTATACAGAGATGATCTTTTATCCTAGTGCAACTATTTCTGGATGCTTTCACTTGTTACTTTAGGTTTCAAAGTATGCTTTCTCATGATTCATGCTTCCATTGGAATGTTTGGTTACCATGTTTAAATGATGTTAGTTTATTTGATGCATTCCTATATTATGATTTTTAGCATATGACTACATGATGTGAATTGTTGTATCAGACTATCTATTGCTTATATGTTTAGCATGTTAGATTTCCTTATTATTGTGTGCTAAAATGTTGTCACACTTCTATAAATCATTACATGTAAGAAAACTCAAGAATGAGCCCTCACAAATTGATCCATAGCTCTCTACTCATAGAGTGCAAGGGTTTGCAATGGAGGCCCTCAGTTTGACCTATTTTTGTGCCCATGCAAGTACACCATGAGATGAGAGATTCAAAGAGGAAAAGCAAGAATGCTAGTCTCCATGATCTTCAAATATGCATGAAAATAAGATCTAATCTATGAAAGCAAAATCTAATCTATAAATGCAAGATCTAAGCTAAAAGCCCATGATGGGTGCAAGAGAGAAAAAGACAAGAAAATAGAAGTTCTCCACAAAAAAGCTTTTGTATTCAAACTCCTTCAAAAATTGGTCTTCAAACCTGTAGCATAACGATAGCATAATCATGGGTCTGTAACATGAGGAGAGGGCTCTCCCTTATAAAGAAAATTATGGAGGTGAGAGGCTTCTCACAACCAATATGGGATAATAGAGCTTGATCCATGTGAGAAAAAATTCCACCAATGAGAAAAGAGGAGTGGTTGAGGAGAAAGTGGAAAGATAAATCCCACTTAGATCACTTTTTTTAAGTGTAGAGAAATTAAATAAAAAGAATTTATTTTATTTCCTTTTTTCATCAAAAGAGATATTTAAGTGGGATTTTTATTTAATTAAAAGGAAGCAAGTTCTTTTTAATTAAATAGAAGATATTTAATTAAATTAAAAGAGAGGTTTTTCTCTTAATTAATTAAATGTGGATGAACTGTTTAATTAAAAGAGAGGTTTTCTTTTAATTAAATGGGGATTTTATTTTATTTAATTAAAAGAGAAGATTTTCTTTTAATTAAATAAGACTTGGAATAAGATGATCAATCTTAGAAATGAAATAAATCGAATTTGATCAAGAAAATTGATTTGAATTGATTTAATAAAATATTACAAACCATTGATTCAAAAAATTTGATAAATTGATAAATTGAATAATGGGGGCCCATAGTCTAGGCGACCATTTTTGGGTGCATACATTTGCCCCTCTTTGACTAATGTGTGATCGATTCGGGAACACATGTAGTCAAAGAAAGAAATTGAAGTGTGAGGTCAATTTGGGATCACAAAACAACCCAGATGTGTGGTCGACTCGGGAACACATCAAGACAAAGAATACAAATAAATTTTAACTTGAAAAAGTCGAGGATAAAATTGATAAAACTGAATCAAGGATTGAAATTGATAATTACTGCCCCCTCGTGATCGAAATCGAAATGAGATAGAGGAGAAACAACAAATTGATAAATTTGATCAAATCGAACAAAAGATAAGGTTCTTGATGTAAGATGAAAGATATAAGAATCATAGAACCAAGGTAGATCATCAAGCATGAAATATTATGCCCCAAAGGTGATTTAGAAGAAAAGAAGTGGGGAAAAAGAAAATGGAAGATAGAAGTTTGAAAGATATGGAAAGAAATAGAAATAAGAAAAGAAAATGCTCCAAAAATCAATCAACTGTTTAAGATAGAAATTTCGATTGAGATCACGAAAGAAAATAAGGAAATGAAGATCAAAATGTGACCACAATTGATTAAATGTCCACAATAAAGATGAAAGGAGAACCCTCTCAAACTCATAATGCAGCCTAAAAATGCAAACTAACATGAAGTCTAATAATGCAAGCTACATGAAATGCAATGGTGTACTTGCAAAAGAGCAACTGTAACATAGGATTTTGTGTTCATCATTCATTAGAGAATGTAAAAGAACTTATTTTCATCATTGGGCCATTATTAACGGACATCGAAAAATCACACAATCGTCACTAGTCACAAGCGCAACTATGAAGATATGAATGTAATTAATATCAGATTGGAATGTGGAAAGATTCTAACATAAGCATCAAAGACATAAAGATCAAGATGACTTCGATATTAGCTTACCCAATTTAATGTAGCAAAACCATGCTCACATCAAGGCATAGATGCCAAGATGACCATAAGAATGGTTGTGCAAAAACAATCAAGGATGATACCTCAAATCTCCTAAGTGTTTCAAGGGGACAACAAGAGACACTCTAGAGTTTCAAGACCACACGCACAAGCAAACAACAAATAAAAACATGTCCCATGCCCCAAGTCTTCTAGCAATGCATCATGGAGAGACTTATCAGACAAAGACACTCAACAAAAATCAATAACAATTAGTACACAGAGAAAAAAAATCATGACATAAGTCAAGCATTAAGTGTTGCGTTTAAAAATTTAAGTGTGTTAACTGATATTGAGTTCTGAGGACAAGGATCAAATGCTTGTAGGAAGGTAAGATCACATGATGATACTGGGTAAGACCAAACCAATAAGTGTTGAAAAACACTCGATGTCAATGGGTGTTGAAAAACACCATTTGCGAGGTGTCCTAAAGACTCACACATCTAAGAAACCAAAGCTAACATATTTATGCCCCCTAGACAAAGACCAATTCCAAACCAAGGTAACAAGGACAAGGCATGGTGGAGAAAGGCTAAGTGTCGAGGACATGTGCTAAGAAATAGGGGTGCAAAGGCCTCAAGTAGCGCCCATTTCCAAGTTTTCACCACTTGGATTTTTTTTTTTTTTTTTTTTTTTTGCTACCAAGGCGCCTGTTTCCAGGTTTTCACCAAGGCACTTTTTCTATTTTTTTTTTTGAATTTTTGAATTTTTTTTTTTTTTTTTGTATTTTTGGAATATATAATTTTTTTGAAGATACATCAAAGTGTCTTTTGCTAGGTTGTCACTAAGATGATCATTTTTTCAGGACATTTTTCAATTTTTAGAATTTTTACAATATATCATTTTTTTGGATTTTTTAAATATATCAATTTTTTTGAATTTTTTAAAATATATCAATTTTTTTGGATTTTTTTCAGGATCAATAAATATGTACAAAGATACCCCTAGACAGAATGGGCATTAAACTCTTAAGCAAGATCACATCATGCAGTCCCAATGTCTAACAAGGTGGAGGACATGATGAAGCAATAAGCTAATGGATATTATGGATAAGCAAGGAGTGTATGAAGCAAGTGAAAGTGATCTTCAAAGGTTGACTCCTCAAGAGTACCCAAGCTAGGGAAAATTTGTCATGTAAAGAACATTTGGACAAGAAATGAAAGGCCAGTATAGGATAATTCAAGAAAGCATAATGTAAAAGTGGGAAAGATGCAATCCAAAGAAGTAGACATGTCAAGAGACTTTATAGCATCATATTTTACTCTATTTTATTAGATCAAGACCAAAAGGGTAAATGGGAAAAGGATAGCGAAAGACTAGAATGAATGGAGGAAGATAGATATGAAGGCTAAACATGAAAGGAATGAAAACAAGATCATCATAAGATATCTCACAAGATAGCCAAATGTTTGTCTATAGGTCAACATTGTCAAGATCAAAGAGAGAAGACGAAATGAATGAAAGATGTAGAAGAACTACGCATGATGCCTATTTGTTAGGTTTTCATCATGGTACTTATCCAAGGCACCACAAGGGAGTGGTTTTCACCATAGGATGAATTTATTTCTCTTTACTTTTGCTACCAAGGTGCCTGATTACCAAGTTTTCACCAAGGCACATTTTCAAATTTTTCATTTTTTTCTTTTTTTCTTTTTTATCAATCTTTTTCAATTTGTTTTTGGAAGAAGTCAAGCTTTTGAGATAATGCTCTTTGAATGTTTAAACCATGATATACAAAGGAATTCAAATGATATGCTCAAAGATGCTAATAAGGAAAGGAAGATGGAAGACAAAAAAAATGGAGGATATGGCTTTATGCAAAGTGAGTGAGATTGGAAGATGGAAATGAAGGCAAGATCAATGTCAAGACACACCTTGAAGGATGGCGAGAGGATGGAGAAAAAGTGAATGAAGGAATAAGTGAAGGAATATGGTGAGTGGATAGAAAAGGTTGCAGTTTAGGCACATGGAATGGAAGAATGCTTTTGGAAGAAGATGAAGCGGAATTCTTTGGAAGCTTGAATGTCAACTTCAATTGTTGTTCAACATTAGACTTTCTCAAGAAAGACTTTGGAATCCATATAGCCGTAGGCCTCTTTTCATTTCTTTTTGATGATGTAGAGATAATATCTTCAATGATGGATTTTGGAACCCATACTTGTCTTATAATTTTTTTCTTAGATATCTCTTTTGACTTTATGCCCCCATGTCGATTAAAAGAGACATGGTGGTCTTCTTTTTTATATGGATTCTTGAATTGCTTCTTTTTCTTGTATTGACCATTCAAGTTACTTCCAAAAGACTTGGGACTTGTGGAAGAAGAAGGATGATATGACTGGTTTAGGTGAGTGGGTGGATGAAAAGGATTCAAGGATATGCATCTACGTTGATCTTGAGGAAAGATAGGAGAGGGAGGGGCATAAGGACCCAAAATGGATGAAGAACTAGGAGAATTGGGAGGGGAAAGTGAAGGGACATAAGGACCCAAGATGGAAGGAAAATGTGAAGAATTTAGTATTGTTGGGGGAGGTCCAAGGATGGATGTGGAAGATGCAAAAGGGTAATCAATAAGTTCATCAATATCTATATGACAGTCAAGGACATCAGCATCTTTAGAGTGAACATTAGGATTTTCAATAATATCATGAACATCTTGAATAGGAGCAACTTCTTTAATAGGAGAACTTATAGCTTGAGAAGACTTAGGAAGAGTAGAAAGTGGAAGGGAACATGGAGTGGTAGAACAAGAAGATGGAATACTTTGATCTTGACAAGAATCTTTGGATAGCATAAGTGTAGAGTTTCTCTCTTGATTTTCAATAGGCTCAACAATGGAAGTAACAACACTATTTTTAATAACCTTAATGGAAGTATCATCTTTGGAAGGTGCAACTATATTAAGGTCATTTTGATTGTCAATAAGCTCAGTAGTGTAAGTAGTATCTTGATCTTTCTTAGGAGAAGACTTAAGACATGGTGGAATGAATGAGGAAGGGTGTAAGGGATCAAAAGAACCATGAAATAGACCAGAGACATTGTGAAAATAATTGGATGACATGGAAGGTTCTTGATCTTGATCTTTCTTTATATTCTTTTCTTTATCATTTTTAGAGTCCTCTTGACATGAAGCCACTCCTAAGGAGAAGGAAGCATGTTGGAATTGTATGGAAGACTTTGGAATAGATGATGAAGGACTAGCTGAAGTAGGCCTTATAGTGCATGAAGGCTTAGGCTCTTTAGGTTTAGCATTGTCAAAGGTATTTGTAGCCAAGTGAAGGTTAGCTTGAGTTTCTTTAAGAGGTAGCCCTTGAGGATAACTATAGGGAACTGCATGAAAAGCATTAGGATCTTTGTTGGATGAATGATTGGTAGAAGATTTGAGAGTCTCAAAATCTTTAGGGAATGTATGGACAGTGGAGGAAGTAGAAGATGGAAGGGGAGCATCAGAAGACAAAGGTTCAACATTAAAATGATCTTGCTCAAGAGTGTAATCTTTATTTTTAGCATGAGGGTTCTTAGAAGAGGAACTCTTATCCCATTGATGTTGTATTTCAGCACAAAAAAATGCTTTCTCTTCATCAAAAAATGCAGATTTATCATTTAGGTATTGTTCACAAAATTTATCAATGTTGTTTTCAAGATTTGATTCATGTGAATTATCATCAATATCTTTTCGTGACTCATCCCCTTTAAGCACAAGCATAGGACTAGGAGGACTTTCAGGAACTATTGGAATGTAATAATCATCACCATCATAATCATTGTCACTAGAAGAATTATAGATAGGCATATCACAAGACTTTTCATGTTGTTCATTATCATATGTCTCAATAAGAGGAATAAGACTCTTGGTAGAAGTAGAAGAAGAATGATATCGTGAAAAAGAGGTAGGTGAAGACCTAGATGGATGATATCTAGAAGAGTCATGGTAAGATTTAGAAGATGAAGTATGTGAATGATATTTAGAAGAATTATTGTAAGACTTAGAAGATGAAGAATATGAAGGATATTTAGAAGAATCATGATAAGACTTGGAAGATAAGGAATTTGAACGATATTTAGAAGAATCATGATAAGACTTGGAGGATGAAGAATCTGTATGATATTTAGAAGAATCATGATAAGACTTGGAAGATGGAAAATCTGTATGATATTTAGAAGAATCATGATAAGACTTGGAAGATGGAAAATTTGTATGATATTTAGAAGAATCATGATAAGACTTGGAAGATGGGAAATATTTGGAAGAAGGATATTGTGATTTGATCTTGCACATGATCCTAGCAAAGGTGTTTGATTTATCCATTTTTTTAATCATTTTTGTTGCAACATTAGCATCCATGCATCTATTGGAGTGACAACACTTTTCAAATTCAAGAAGGAGGTGGATTTCATCTGATCTCAAATGAGGATCCCTAAAAAGATATCCGAGATCCATGGTTCTAGAAGAAGAAGAATCAAGTATGGAAGAAGAGAAAGAATAAATAGAAGAAGGTATACTATATGATAATAGGAGGAAAAGAATCAAGAAGACATGAAGAAGAGGAATAATGGAAATGAGAGACTAGAAAGACATGGAAGATGAAGAAGAAAGAAGACCAAGAGTCATTTTGGAAAATTTGATACCATTTGAATTTTGAGCAACATGTAATAGCACTTGTAATCAACATGAAAGAAAAGGCACTAGTTGATAGGATAACCCTAAGAAACGTTGGTACCAAACTAGGATAGTAAAAGCTCTCACTTGTCCAAAAGAGATGTGATAAGATAGAATTTTGCAATAGGCATAAATCAACACTGCCACAGAGGTGCTCACAACTTTGGGTGAATACCCTAGCACATATGGACCAGGAGGATGATTTACCCAAATTATAAATAATTAAAATTGATTTTTTTTTTTTTGAAAGTGTGGACAAGAAATTACTAAAACTCTCCAAGTGTAATATCAAAGGATCCAAGTGTATATATTTCTCAATAAGGACAGTTTCTAACTTACCAACTCCAAACAAGGTCTCTTGTGAAATCAATGATTACTAATTCAAGAGGTCAAAGCATAATAACCCATGGTGCAAAAAGGCTTTTAACAATGGGTTAAGTAGCCTAATCCAAATAGGATCAACCTAGGGAGACTCAAAATAATAGGACAACAAAGTTATTTGATTGTGAAGTCTCAACTCAGGAACTCATATTTGTTTTAAAAGATCAAGTAAGCACATCAATAGGTTTTCATCATTGAATAGGCACATAAGATAGCAATCAAGGAGTTCAAGCAAGCAGTCTTCAAACAATGAACAAGGGGCAAAGCAACCTTGCACATGAGCAATCAAGTGACTTAGTTTATGCTAATCCCTAGGAGAGCTAATTGTGTATGTTCTCAAAAAGTTTCACAATCATTGCATAGATCCCTAGAAAATAAAAGTTTGCCTCTCTAAGGTTTTTAGTAATGGTTTGACTCTGCAACTTTTATGATTCACAGGGGTGACCTCCAATCTCGGCGCACCGAGGTTTTGACACAGTCTGAGAACTTAATCTTCAAGAGCTGCTAGGGAGATCTGACAACCCACAATGAACCATACCCCATGGAGATTTCTCCCACGAGGACATTTATATAGCGATTGTTGCAACCACGGCAGAAGTGGCTATTATCGCTTGAGGTTCCGTCTGCAGTTTGCCCTGTATAGGGATTGTCTGCTATGGTTAACCCTCTCTAAAGATGACTGACTCACAATAGTGGACCACAAGGGGACTTAGCTTTTAGATCCAAGGTTTTGACACCTTTTCACTTTTAGCCCAATCAAAGCAACCAGATTAATCTGACACGCTAACTAAGATTATCTCAAGATCTATGAAATCAACCCCTAGTGATCTATCAACCTCTCCGGAGAAAGGATGCCTCAATCACCAAGTTGAAGATCCATCTATCTAAGAGATTCTCAAAGTATCCTCCCCACCTACAAGGAATCTGTCTTTGAGAGGAGTTTCACTAGGAACTCACTCCCTCAAGATCCACGAATAGTATTCATGGGGCCTAATTACTATGTGTGTACAGATGTTAATTCCCCAAAAGAAAATCTATCCAAGAATAATCAAAAAGCACAAGGTGGTACACTTAACGCTTTAACTAATGCAAGGTGAGTCCAAAGATGTGGAACACTTAACCCCTCACACAAGCCAAAACGAGTCCACAACTCAAAGATTAGTGAGTTCTAGAAAGCACAAGAGGGTTGCCAAGTGGAGCACTTAACGCTTCTATCCTGTAGACCCCTCCCCTTTAATGTGGCGCTGATCTTGCAACCACAAGGTGGAATGAGGGGCCGACGGATTCAGCAAGTCCAATAACCCAATATAGCTATCTAAATCTATCACTAATAATCAAGCTTGCTAAATAAAAATCAATGGAGATTACAACCTAGTATCAATTATGCATGTGTTTGAAAAATAAAATCATAAGCAAAACACACAAGCTAGACACATGAGAGGTTCATTTTAAAGTTCCAAATCAAAGTGTTATCAGCCAAAGAAGAATACCTGAAGTCCTCGCAACGCGCTTAGTAGATCTTACCTATTTTTAACAACTTTAGCACTTTTTTCCAATGAAATCATAACTTGCTGCTATGCTGTTCCAAAAAAATCAGAAAACATAGAAAAACCCAAACAGTGAGCAGTTAACAGAAAAAAATCAGAAAAACACGAAAATCCCTGCAAAAAAAAAAAATACGAATAACCTAGTCAACATGATTAGACCTTTTTTTTTTGCTATGATTTTGAACCCAAAAATAGAAATGAAAAGAAGAGACCCCTGGTAAAAACTAAAGAGCTTTCCAAAAATGTAAGAAATTCAAAAAAATTTCTTCATTTGTGCCCTAGGGACCCAATTTTTTAAAATAGGCCAGATTCATCAAATCGAGTTTTTGATCTTTAATACGGCCTCAAAATTCAAAACACAAAGAAAGAACCCCCATTAGAATTCAAAAAGCTTTTTGAAAATGTAAATTTTTTCAAAAAATACGCTGATTTGCGATCAGAAACGACTTTTTATGAAAAATAAAGAGAAATTCATAACTCGCACAAATCATGTCAAAATGATTTGAAAATTGAACTGCGATATGTTGAGCACATAAGCAACCCACAAAAAAAATTTCAAAATCAAAATCTAAGTGGTTTAAAAGATATGATTGAATCTTTAAACCAACTAGATTTTTTGCCTGCAAACCAATCTATATATGGGTTGGCCTTAAAACCAAAGTGAAAAATTTACAAGAGCACTTGATTAGATCCAATATGCTGCTGTAAAAAATCAGAGATGAAAAATAAAAGTAAATGGAGCTAGAAACTTGATTCAAGCCCCACGGTGGGCGCCAAAAATGTGTGCTAAAATGTTGTCACACTTCTATAAATCATTACATGTAAGAAAACTCAAGAATGAGCCCTCACAAATCGATCCATAGCTCTCTACTCATAGAGTGCAAGGGTTTGCAATGGAGGCCCTCAGTTTGACCTATTTTTGTGCCCATGCAAGTACACCATGAGATGAGAGATTCAAAGAGGAAAAGCAAGAATGCTAGTCTCCATGATCTTCAAATATGCATGAAAATAAGATCTAATCTATGAAAGCAAAATCTAATCTATAAATGCAAGATCTAAGCTAAAAGCCCATGATGGGTGCAAGAGAGAAAAAGACAAGAAAATAGAAGTTCTCCACAAAAAAGCTTTTGTATTCAAACTCCTTCAAAAATTGGTCTTCAAACCTGTAGCATAACGATAGCATAATCATGGGTCTGTAACATGAGGAGAGGGCTCTCCCTTATAAAGAAAATTATGGAGGTGAGAGGCTTCTCACAACCAATATGGGATAATAGAGCTTGATCCATGTGAGACAAAATTCCACCAATGAGAAAAGAGGAGTGGTTGAGGAGAAAGTGGAAAGATAAATCCCACTTAGATCACTTTTTTTAAGTGTAGAGAAATTAAATAAAAAGAATTTATTTTATTTCCTTTTTTCATCAAAAGAGATATTTAAGTGGGATTTTTATTTAATTAAAAGGAAGCAAGTTCTTTTTAATTAAATAGAAGATATTTAATTAAATTAAAAGAGAGGTTTTTCTCTTAATTAATTAAATGTGGATGAACTGTTTAATTAAAAGAGAGGTTTTCTTTTAATTAAATGGGGATTTTATTTTATTTAATTAAAAGAGAAGATTTTCTTTTAATTAAATAAGACTTGGAATAAGATGATCAATCTTAGAAATGAAATAAATCGAATTTGATCAAGGAAATTGATTTGAATTGATTTAATAAAATATTACAAACCATTGATTCAGAAAATTTGATAAATTGATAAATTGAATAATGGGGGCCCATAGTCTAGGCGACCATTTTTGGGTGCATACAATTATGATGATTATCGTCTGATAGGTGATGTTATCTACTTGTAGGATTATCTTATGCTTTACTTCTAGCATGTTAGATTTCTTTATGCTTATATTGTAGCATGTTTTAGTAGTGACATTCCTATTACAATAGTACTAATGATCTGATCAGTGGCTTGCGATGTTATGCACAGGGGATGGCTAGGATCCTTGATGGTCTTATGGTGCTATTGATGGTTGGGAGGAACTACATACTTAGTTTTTTTGTTCATTTATTATGATGTTATTTCTATATGTTGTGATGTTACTTCTGTTCATTGCGATGTTGTTTTTAGTACGTTCTTTACTACTATGGTTAGATGGATAGATGTTCCTCTTTCTTGTTGTTATTGCACTTAAGTTTTTGCCCCTTGATCTATGTGGATCTAGTACTCCCTAACATGGAGGTTTTGTACTCAATTTCTTCCTTTTGTTCCTCATTTTGACACTTAAAGTGGTTTTCTTTCTTTCTTGGTGAGCATGTGTCAGCATGGTGTGATTCATTAAAGTATCGCATGCCCATTGGAGTTCTATCATGCATTCCCTGATTGTGTCACATGCCTCTTGGAGTTTTGTCATGCGATACTTTCCAGTATCACACCCCCATTGAAGAATTATCATACAATACTTGTAAAGTATCGTAGACCCTTAAGAGATGTGTCCTCCAATCCCTAAAAGTGTCACCCTCCTTCTTTAGGAATGTCACACAATACTTTCTAGTGTTGTATTAAAGTATCACCTGGATTTTGCAAAGACCTGTGTGGGCAAGCAATGGGCACTTTTCTATTTGATCTGAACATTTTGGGAGTTGTTTGGGGTACCCTCTTAGGTGTTCTTCAATTCTTTGGAGTCACATTTTGTATTCACAATGTTCAGATTCTAATTCAGTTATGCATCTCTCATTGTTAGTTATTTTGTTTGTTAGTGGCATTTGGAGATTCATTGGTTTCTTAAATTGTTGGTGAAGTCTTCTGTTGTGATCTATGTGATCCCTATGTGCATTGATACTTGTAAAAAATTTTTTATCTCGGCTTCAATTGAATCCTTGTTCCAAGGATCTATGGGTGGGGCATTACAATAATACAAGTTTACACAAATACTACAAAGTCAGCTCAAATGTAGACACTCGAGCTTTGAAGACTGACTCGGTGAGGTTCTAATACTCAGTATCCACTATCACTACTCAAAATCATCATGCACTTGGTAGACATAGAATCTTGGTCCATACTTATCACTTCCAAGTAGTCTTGAACTCGGTCTGCATTGGTGACTCGATAGATACTATAAAACTCATCATATAAATTGAATCACTTGTTTACCTCTGCATAGCTTGATAAACACTATCATCTTGAGCTCAGTATAAATTGAATTACCTAGTTAACATTGAGTACATTGATTAACACTGGACTGACATCACATTAATTGCAAACTCGATAATCACTGCATAACTCGATTTGCACTAGTAAACTCGACATAGACTGAGATGCTCAGTTTACACTGCTAATCTTCACACTAACTATAGTTGCTCGATAAACATTGGAATTTGTCCAAAGGACTCGGTAGCAACTAAAATGCCTAGTAAACACTATGAATTATACAATAAGCTCGGTAGATACTTATAATCTAAATAAGTATATGTCACTAATAACAAACTTGACTGATATGTCAACAATCTCCCCCTTTGGCATTAGTGACAAAAATACTTATCAGCCAAAATTGAATTCAAAAAGTTCCTGAATATCTTTATCCATCACGTTGTGATTCTAGCTTGCTAGAGTATACTGTTTTTGAGAATTTAAAAAATTGGTTTTATAAGATATATTTCTATACATGGTAAGGCTTGTACATACTTGCTATACATTTATCTCACATCTATCTCCCCCATTTCCTTTATAGCTTATGTATAATTCTTACATTTTCTCCCCATAACTTATCATTTCCATATCTTCATATCTTCTCCCCTATATCTTCCATGTCTTCTCCTCCTTTCTATTTATATCTTCTCCTCCTTTTTGAAAATAATGCCAAAGATTTATTCTATATGTTTACATATTAATGCCAAAATGAGAAAAAAAGTCTGAATGTACCTTGAGTATTATAGCCAACATTTTGTCCCAACTATCCTGCAAGACCTTACATGTATGTAGTACAATTTGCACTTCTGCTGACAACTCAATCACGTTGTCTACTATGGAGAAGTTGTTGTCATGGATGAGGGATTTGGAATGTGCAATATGTTTCTAAAGTGCACCCATGTTGGGAAGAATCATTTTCTGAATATCTACTAAGGTAGATCTGATTCTGGTCTCTTCCTTCAGCAATTCTACCTATAACTCTGTCAAAAATTTAATCTTATTGAAATGTACAGGGCTTGAACTAGGGTCAATCTATAGTTGTTGAGCACTTTCCTTGAGGTCTTCATCTATCTTGGATAATTTGTCCTTTATTTCTTTAGTAAAATTTGAAACATCACACAATTTACCAAAAAGAATTGATACATTTGTACATGAAGTTTCTAGGGAACCCAAAATGGTGGAGAGTTCTACTTGATAAATTGCAATTTGTTAAGCAATGTGCTCTAACACTTTATTCTCAAATTTCTTCTCTGCCTTCTGTAGTAACGTATCCTATCCATCTATATCTTCATTGAAATTTTGGACTACCTCTGCTAGCTAGAACAAAATTGGTTGAGATGAATCAACCCCTATGCATGTAGCTTCTGCCAAAATGTTCTTGGCATCTTCAACGATTTTGAACTCTTTGTCCCTTTCTTCTCTTAGCCTCTATTGCTTGGCTTTCTTTTGGAGAAGTTCACTAAATGTTTGCATTTAATCTAGATTAAGCTTGGAAATGTCCCAATTTGGGATTACAATTTCCTCATCAAGGTCTATTTCCTCCTCCTTTTCTTTTCCATGGCCCCAAAATTTTGGGCTCGATTGAAACTTGGTCTCAACTATCCTTACACTTATTTCTTACTTACTAGGAATTGAAACAATAGTAGACATACAAGGACTAGCCGCAAAAACTAATACTATACTTATTGTAGAAATACCTAAAGTAGCCAAAAAAAAAATTATTCAAAATTAATGTGTCCAAAACTGATGTAGCCAACATGGTAGAAGAGGAAGGAGTTTGTAGCTTGGTAGATGAAGTGGAAGTCACTTCAGTCAATGATGTGCTGAGCTAAGTTGGTGCAAGGATTGATTGGTTAGTTGTGCTATTAGTGGTAGTCACATTCAATCCTACTGAGGCTATCTCCATGATTGATGTAGTCACTAATTTACTTGGAGAATGAGGAAGTGAGGCTATAATTGCTACTACAATCTTGACTAGGCCAGTTTCCTCATCATTCTACATTTCTTCCTTGGTAGCCTCTTGCTCCTATTCCTCTTCATCATCAATGTTATCAAAATGTGTTGTTTCTTCAACATTTTCCTCTTCATCTTTCTCCTCTTTGTCATCATCATCATCATCTTTCACCTCAACAAAAAAATCACTCAATTTGTGAAGAAGATATGTATTCTTCTAGGTATTTTTTCCATTTCTTGCAACATGCTCAATATCTTTTATCAAAATCAGACAAGTGTTGAATTTTAGAGTTAATTTCTCCTATTTTTCGTTAGAGATTCCTTAGTCTCCTTCTCTATTAGGCTCAAAGTAAGCTACCTTAGGGTTTTCCAATAGATGTATTTTACATTTTTTGTGAGAAATTCCCATCTTGGCTTAATCTTTTCCATCAAAATGTTAGGGAGTTGAGAAGTAAGTTGGTTTGGTGAGTATTTCCACTTACCCATTTTGTCCATTACTAGGTCTCCAATCTACTCTTGTTCCTCCTCAGTCCTGGTTTCATACTTTAATGCCTTAAAATTTGTTATGCCAACCCTATCCTATAGTTCTTTCAGTCTATCTTGGAAGGTGGGTGGAGGTTTTCTAAATATTATATCTCCTCCTTCCTTGTTAGCTTTCTTCTTTGAGGCCCTTTGGGTAAACATAGCAGTGGATGGCTTGGTAGGCTCGGTAATGATTACCTTTCCCTTCTTCTTCAATGGTTCCTCTTCCTCTAATTCTTCCTCAACATCTACTTCTTCATCCTCACCTTTTCCCTCAATCAACAAAAGAGTGGAACTACTTTTCAACTTGGAAATTCTTTTCTTGCCTTTGTTTACTACTTGAGGGAGCTTGATCGCTAGTTCTATCCTGGCCTTAGCTTCATCATAAGCACCAAAATATGTAGCCTTGGGATCAACTAGTTCATTTTCAAGTGCCTCAATGATATCCTTTGTTTCATCAATATTAGCCTCATATCCAAGAGGTTTCGCCCATTCAATTCTAGGCCTAACTACTTGAATGTATACCTTATCACTGTCTACCATGAAACATACATCATCCTTGTCGTCTTCGACTAATTTCTTTGAAATCCTAAATCTATTATTAATTTTCTCTCTAAAATGCATCAAAATAGTTATCCATGATACTATTATAGTTCTCTCCCATCTAAGCAATATATTCATTAATTTGGTAAAGAACTAGCACATCTTTTCTCCATAGAATTGATCATTTTGAAGGGAAAATTTTTTGAACATAAAAGAATAAACAAGTCAATAGAGAACCAAACTTACATGGGTTGTTCTTTGACATTTGGATATTTTCCATGTTCTTGTTGAATTGCTTCAACAAAAGCTCAACAAGGTAAATTGCTTCATAAGGTACACTGTTCAACTAGCTAGAGCTATAGATCTTATGTGCTATGATATGAATGCCAAATTTTAATTCCATATCAATCACACTTCTTATCTTCATACCTCTACCATCCCATTCTATTAGGTTTTTCTTCTCAAGTTTAGCCTAACTTAGAGTTTTGGTCATTTTAGCCTTGGCCAACATTGAGAGACCAATGATTCTATGAATCATCTTCTTTGTGATTAAAATTGGTTGTTACAACCATATCTATCCATTATACAATCAAATAAGAATATACCTAATCCATTTTACTTGAAATTCATGAGGCATATGAGGAATATGTGTCAACCCTTTTGTTTCCAGGTGTTAATGCTTAGGTTTCAAAATGCTATTAACACACAACTGATCTAGGGCTTCATCCATTTCCAAAGTGCCAATATCTTGAATTGCATTTAAAGTGAGAATGAATGTCAGTAATCAATAGTACCTTTGCAGGGATTTAAGACTATGCTCCACTCAGATCTAGGGTTTTGGCAATGGAAAGGGTGAGTTTGAAATCTAGAGCCTTCCATTCACCATGAACTAACATGTCAAAACCTCACTTTGCCTTGCTACTAATGGATTCCATCTTCACTTGGTAAGTTTTGAGATAATTAAAAATATTTTTGTAACAATTTTCTCAAATCACTTGGAAGCTCTTGAATATCACACTAAACAATAGCTCTCAAAGTTTCATGGTGAAAATGACTTTGATTTCATTCCTTTTATCAAATTTTTCCATAAATGCTTGGTACAGATGGTAGATCAAGTTGGCAAACTATCACCCACTTCCTTGCATTGATTACTCAGCAAAGTCTTCCATCATTCAGTAGCCATATGAAACTTAGTTACTCTTGACCTCACTCGATATAGTCTGTGACCCAACCTCACTCGGTAAGGCAGGTGACTTGGTAATAACTGGTACCCTTTCACTCAGTGATCCCTTTGTATCTTGAATACAAATATGGATCTTTTGTTCTTTCACTCTGGGACTGATTTGGATGTCTTCTTTAGTAACCTAGTCTTAGTTCTCCTTTAAGAAATCAAGTATAGATTGTGGAGTCACCCAATTCTTGAGTGACTTGTTCATCATTATTTTGACTTTCATTCTTGGTAGACTTTGGAACCCATTTTTCTCTCATTTGTCTTTGGATGTTATCAACTTTTTCCTTCTTCTCATCTTTAATTCTACCAATATTCATGCAATTCTTGGCAAGATGACCAAGTTCTATACAAATGAAGCATCTTTTAGTAGTATTTCTTTTCCTCAAATGATGCTTTACACAATTCATTCCAATTTGTCCTGATTCTCCACAATAATGACATCTACACTAGGTGTTGTAGTCCAACCAAATATAGGTTTCACAATTTTTTCAATTGGATTTAATGTCTTGGTCTTGCATTCTGACGATTTGTGCCCATGCTTTTTGCATTTGTGACATCTGCCTTCAAATCTTGGTTTCTCTTTGCATTTATTAGCCTTAGGACCATACTGATTGCAATTGAAACATTTTTCATTGAATTTTGCTTTTCCATTGCTCCAACATTTGTTTGAAGTATGACTTTTCTTACCACAGTGATTGCAAGTAGGTCTTTGATTCTTTTAAGCTCATTTCTTGGATGATTCTCCTTCTTTTGTATATCCAATTCCTACATTTCCTTTTTGTTTATAGAGATTTTGCTCATTTAATTGATTCATGTCTTCTTGAAATTTCATCATTCTTTGATTGATTTATCTTTTAGAGTTTAGGTCATTCCACAATCTTTCATTTTTAGATCTTAGACTCATGATTTCTTCATTTGCATTGGAGAGTTGATCAATGAAGTCTTCTTGCTAAAGGGATTGGTGCTAGATTTCATTGTTCTTTCCTTCTATCTCTTCTCTTATCTTATTTTTCTCTCCCATGACTTCACATAGCCTTAGTGACTAAATTTCTTTCTCTCTTCTTAGTTTTCTTACTTCTTCTTGTAGTGAACCATTCTTTTCTAGGAGCTCTTTGATTGCTTCATTTGCTTCATCTAGGCTACTTCCTGAATGAAGGTCTTCAAATATTTCTTGATGTAGAGATGGTCATTCATTTGAATTGCAAGCTCTTTTCTTCTTTTTAGGAATTAAGAGAGTTGGTCCTTTACTTTCTTGAGTTGGGCAATAGCGATTTCCAAATCTCACTTTTCATTGTCAATAGCTTTGTCAAGTTTGAATATCTCCATGGCCTTGATCTTTTCTCAAGCTATCAAACTTTATCCCGAGAACCACAATTATATGATACCAATTGTTGGAAATATTCTTAACAATGCTAAGTTACTGAGAGGAGAGGTGTGAATCAATAACTTCTAAAACTTCTAAAACTTTAATCTAATTAACATTTAATCCAATATGAATATTTTGATCTAACTGCATGCATGAGAAGCTAAAAACATGAAAGCATTCATAACACTTTGACATAGATTTGGTGACCCAGAAACCTTCCAAATAGAAAGTAAAACTAGGTTGGAGATGATACCCACAAGCTTTAGTACTACAGTATAAAGTTTTCCTATTAAGGCTTACATTGATCACTTCTGGTGATCTTCCCTATTAGGATTAATAAGGACTACTAGGTCCACCTTGTTAGAGGATTTACAAACATACAATGAAGTATGCACTTGGTAAAGAGATTTGCATAAAATTTTTAGGTCTACCTTATTAAAGGATTTGACTAATCCACCTATTAGGATGAAGCAGTAGCTGATCTCTAATTTGCAACTTGGTTTGCTGAATGAGATTCCTTTAAGTGTATAAATCACCTTGCTATGATAGATGAATCTATGTTGCTCCTTATACTAATATAGCCTTTTGTAATTTGCACTTTCTTCTCTTCACTGATTATTGTATTGATTCCATACACATATTCGCACATACATTCACATTCTACTCATTACATTAGATGTGATACAATACATTACATTACATGTACATCAATCCAATTATACAAATTACAAAGTTAGCCACAATACAAGTTTACATAACTAATACAAAATTGGCTCAAATGTAGACACTTAGGCTTTAAAGACTGACTTGGTTAGGTTCTGATACTCGGCATCCACTGTCACTACTCGGCATCATCATGCACTTGGTATATGTAGAAGCTTGATCCATTCTAATCACTTCCAAGTAGTCTTGAACTTGGTCTACACTGGTGACTTGATAGATACTGTGAAACTAGTCATATAAACTAAATCACTTGTTTTTCTCTACATAGTTCAGTAAACACTATCACCATGAGCTCAATATAAATTGAGTCACTTGGTTAATACTAAGTAGCTCAGTCAACACTGGACTCACGTCACATTATCTACAAACTTAGTAATCACCGCAACTCCATTTGCACTAGTAAACTTGGCATACATCGAGATGCTCAGTTTACACTATTGATCTTCACACTAATTGTAGCTACTCGGTAAACACTGGAATTCATCCAAAGCACTCGGTAACAACTGTAGAACTCAATAATAACTAAAATTCTTGGAAAACACTGTTAATTGTAAAATAAGCTTGATAGATACTTACAATTTGAATAAGTGTATGTCACTTATAAAAAACTTGACTAATATGTCAACAGATGGATCCTTTTGGGGGATTTTAATGTTCTACTTTATGAGCATGAAAAAATGGGTAAACACTAGTTAGCTAGATGGAAGATTAGATTTTATAAACAAGGAAGGATTAATGGATTTAGTGTTGTAGTGGCAGAGAAGAGAAACGCTACAGGAGGCAACATTGTTGAAAATGTAATAGGAAATTTAATGTTATGTTTTAAATTCTTTTAGTTTTTGAAGTTTGTAATAACGTCCTACATGTGGTGGCATACCTAGAGTAGCAGTTCGATAAGCTCTCCAGATATAGCCACCTAGGACTAGGTGTGTGGATCTTAAATTAGAATAGTTTTTTTAGTTCGTAGGTGGAGTGTTTAATGATTTTTAGAATCCAATAATAGGTAGTAGGCATTTTTTGGAATATTTTTGATTTAGAAAATGACTGTCTAATATTGGTAGAAAAAATGTTTCAGATTCTTATCCTTTTTTTGGATAGAAGACGTTCTTCTTTTCTAAATAAGAAGAAAACGTTTCACATCCTTTAATTAGAAAAAGAAAGTCAGTTTTAAAATGAGAGCCAGTCGGCTATGTAGAAAAAAAATGAATCGAATTTGGAGAGATATGGAATGTTTTTTTATTTTGTCTTTGTGCAAGTTTTTGATGGTCTGAGTTTTAAATGGATTTTTCTTATCTTCTCACTGAAAACAAGTTGATAGTTTGCAGAAGATTAAAAAGTTTTAGTTTTGGGTTAAATTCAGTATTTTTGCAAAAAATTAGTCTCAATGCATGGGTAATATCTCCCAAATGCACCATTGGATTTTCATGAGCTTTGGATATGTTATTATAGGCCTAATTACGCCCATCTTCACTAGAGTGATTGAAGAGTTTTGATCTGGTTCAAGAGTTATTCATGTCTGAGTGCAGGCCTATCTAGAGACAGCAAGAAGCAATGTTTTGCAGAAAAATGTATTCTGATTCAGGGTCAATATATCAAGTTTGAACCATTGGTTTTCTCTCAAATTTTTATATGTTGTTTGAAATATAGTTATGCAAAATATCAACGATTGGATTGAGAAAATATTGTCTGGTTAAAAAGTTAGACATGTCTGTTCACGGGTCTATCTAGAGACAGCAAGAAGCAATGTTTTGCAAAAAAATGTACTCTGATGTGTGGTTAATATCCTAGAGTTGAACCGTTGGATTTTTCTAAAAAAATTATATGTTGTTTGAAACCTAGTTATCCCAAATCTCAATGGTTCGATTGAGTAAATATTTTTTGGTTCGAGATTTATTCATGTCTGAGTGCAGGTCTATCCGGAGGCAGCAAGAATTTTTTTTTGGGGGGATTTATTTTCAAAGTTTTGAATCTAGTGGATGGTTATAGGAGTCTTATGAGTTGAGTCTAAGGTATCTCTGGTTGTGTTTTCATAATAATAATAATGATAAGAACAGTTGGTTCAAATCACAATGGGTGGTTATAATATATCGTGTGTGATCCTGAAGGTTGTAGATGCCCCTTGAAGCAACTCAGTTGAGTGAGTTTTTTCCTCCTGAGTTTTCCAAGGCATGGCTCTGCATCATTTTTGGTATTAGAGCTTGAGAGTTGCAGGTTGTGAAGTTATATGTTGAACGCCCCTGATCAAGATTCCTCAATAGGGTCAAGCAAGATGGTGACCAATGCAGAGTTAGTGAAGAAAGTCGAGGAGCAAGAAGAACTTATCCGGAAAGAGAATAGAGAGTTGAAGGGGATAGTGGCAGAACTAGCCAATAAGTTGGAACATATGCAGAATGTAGTTGAGAAGAAAGAAATGAAAGAAGAAATGGAAGAAGAGGAAGACGTACCCGACAGTGAAGAAGATAAAATATCTGAGAACGAGAAGCCATTTTTTAAAGCTTTAAAGGATTTAGGAGGAAAACCCATGGAGTTACCTATGTTTACAGGAAAGATGGATGCTGAATTAGTGTTGGAATGGATTGAAGCCTTAGAGAATCATTTTGAATGTGAGAAAGTTTCAAAATAATAGCAAGTTAAATTGGCTAAGTCCAGAATGAAGGGAGTAGCCCTTATATGGTGGAATTTTGTGCAAGAAGAAAGGGTAAAAGAGGATAAAAGGAAGATTTGTTCCTGGAAGAAGATGGTGTCAATGATAAGAGAGACGTATCTCCCTGAAGACTATGAGGTACAGTTGCATCAGAAGAGGCAAAATCTTAGACAAAGGGATATATATGTCTGTACTTATATAGAAGAATTTCAGAAGTTAAGTCTAAGGTCAAAATTTGCAGAACCTAAGAGTATCAAGGTAGCAAGATACCTAAATGGTTTGAGGATGAACATACAAGAAGAGTTGCAGTTGCTGAGTCCTAACACCGTAGCTAAGTGCTATAATTTGGCTTTAAAGGTGGAAGAGAAAATAAAAAGGAGACAAGAAAATAATAACAGAGGTAGAGAAAGACAACCATTCAGAGGAAGAGGTACATTTAGCGGAAGGAGTCCAAATTTTCAGCCACAAACAGAGATGCATAATGAAGATAATAAGTTTGATAATTTCAAAGGAAGTTTCACAGGTAGAAGGCCAAATTTCAGAGGAAGATCACCAGGAAGGACAAATGGACCAATAAGATGCTACAACTATAATCAGGAAGGTCATATGGCACACAAATGTCCAGCAAAAGCAAGCTCTAGTACTCATGGTGAAAGGAGAATACACCTGACACAAGAAGCGGATTTACAAGAAGATTTAGACAGTTATGGTTATCCAGAAAAGGGGGAAGCACTTATGATGAGAAGAACACTGTTGAAAATGTCTGTCAAAGAAGAACCACCACAAAGGAAGTCCATTTTTAGAACTACTTATAAATCTGGGGGAAAAGTTTGTAAGGTACTATTAGACTCTGGTTCTACAGAAAATTTTGTGTCTCTTGAAATGGTGGAAAAGTTAAAGCTACCAAGAATACAACACCCGTATCCTTACAAAATATCTTGGTTAAATAAAGGGTAGCATACTATAGTGGAAGAGCAAGCTTGGGTGGAATTTCAGATTGGAGCCTATAAAGATAGATTATTGTTTGATATTGTTAATATGGATGCATGCCATTTACTTTTCGGCAGACCATGGCAATATGATCTCAAGGCACATCACGATGGAGTGAAGAATACGTATACTATTACAAAGAATGGAAAGGTCATTGAACTGATACCTTTGGTTGAGCCAAGTCAAAAAGAATCCAAAACCACAGAAGCCAAAGTTATGATGATGGGTAAGAAAGAATTCTCGAAAGAGGTGAAAGGAAAGAAGAGCCCACTCTTTGCACCGGTTCCTGTACTCAAAGACAAATTACAGAATGATGCTGAAAATCAGACTATGGAAGAAAATTCAGAGATGGAGTCTTCAAACTTGAAGGTGGAAGTGATAGAAAAGAAGAAAAGAAAGGAAGAAGAAATGAGAAAACAAAGAGAAGAGGTAAGCAAGATAGAAGAGGAAATAAAAAGTTTGAGAAGGAAACTTGAAGAGAATGAAGCTAAATTGAGAGAAAATAAAATGCAGAAAGAAGAAGTGCAGCAAGTAACTATTGGTGAGAGCATTAATGAGACAAGTCCTATGAGATTTGAGTGTGAACAATTTGTGATTGGAACAATAATGTGTCCTTTGAAAATAGAGAAGAGCACAATGTTGGAAGGTACTCCTATAGAAAAGATTTTGGAGGCAACTGATGAAGCCTTAAATATGCATAATGAAGAAAAATTTCAAGAGGAATAGCATGAAGATGAAGCTAAGGAATGTGTAACAGCAAGTTCTGAAGAAGAATCTGATTTATGGGAAAAATTTGCAGCCATTGTGGGAGAATGGAAAAGGCATGGCGGTAGTATGGAAACTCAGCTTCAAGAAGAAAGGAAAGAGTGCAATACTATTATTGTTCTTGAGCAAAGTTGTAATAAGAAAGAGATATTTGAAAGTGAGATTACTATAGAAGATCAAGATGATGATAAATGTTTAATAAAGGAAGAAGAGATAAATACGATTCTTAAGATTCAAGATGTGAAACTGGTTGATAGTCAAGAAGCAGATAAGTTTATGGTTACTATTGATGAAGATAGATATGATGCACATTACACAGTGTATAAGGAAGCTCATATTCAAAAATAGAACTCAAATAATCTTAATGTTGATGATATGTTTTCTTCTAATAATGTTTATGTAGGGATGCAGATTTCATGTATAGTGAATCATGCTGGAGAATTTTCTGTGACATTTACAGCATTAAAGAATCAAAGCTACAAGGTGGAGAAGTTGGATATTATTTTTGTTTTTCTTGTAGATACGCTCATCCTAGTTCAAAGAAATTGGAAAGTTTGAAAGAAGAATGAGATTCATTTCTACAACACATCATCTCAAGAGGACTTGAGATTCATTCTACAGGGGAGTATGTTGCAGTGGTAGAGAAGAGAAATGCTACAGGAGGCAACATTGTTGAAAATGTAATAGGAAATTTAATGTTATGTTTTAAATGTTTTTAGTTTTTGAAGTTTGTAATAACGTCCTACATGTGGTGGCATACCTAGAGTAGCAGTTCGATAAGCTCTCCAGATATAGCCACCTAGGACCAGGTGTGTGGTGTTAGTGTAGTTTTTTTATTTTTCCTATTTTGTTAGGTTTTTCCTACACTTTTAATAATCTCGCTTAGGTTAATAAAGCATGTCTTATTAGGTGAATGGTTGTGAGGTGTCACCTTCCTATATGTGAGCATCAATTAGCTATCTTGGGAAGATACTTTGCTATCTTTAGTCCGATAGATGGTTGCTCCTTAACCTCCTCCCTCTTTCTAGCCTATATAAGCATGCTACCTGGCTTGTATTTGTATCTCTTATTTTTGCATCCTCTTAATGCTATTTTGCTTCCAGCATTTGCATTACTCTCTTGGAGACTAACTCTATGATGCTATTTTGATTTTGTATCATTTGCATTCATAGTTTAGATATTTACTCTTTGCACTAGTTTTCTGGGTTATTAATCTTTTCAAATTCTAACATGGTATCAGAGCTTTTCTATGTGCAAGAGTAGATTTTAGTTTCCTTATTTGAGAGATTCGGGGGGGGGCAAATAAACTTTATTGTAGTTTTTTGAAAAATGAAGTATGCTCTTCTCTTGCATCTTTGGATGATCCTAAGAATCAGAAAAGTTTTGACAAAAACAGTTTTTCTCTGGGGTTTCAATCTCAAATTTGACAAGCAACTTGCATATTTGGAGTTTTCAATCAGTTTTGCAAGTTTCAACATGCCATTGACGGACTTAAGAAGTTGATCCAGCATTTGCATGTCATATTTTGGTTGTTGGGGTCATTTTTTGATTTTCGGAGCCATTTTTTACTGTTAAAAGCGTCTGTTTTACACTATAGCAACATCTTTTGTACATCATCAAGAAAAACGCTTTCTGAATTTTGTTCGTAGCCCCGAAAAACCATCTGGGTATCTTTTAGATTTTGCATGCAGGCTGTATATTTTTCAAAATCGAGCATGAAAAGCTACAGCCATACCCCTCTCCGTTGGCAATCGCAGATTTGAATGCAATTTTCAAATGTCTTGTTCTTGCTCATACGGACTCCGATTTTGATGATTCTTGTTATGAACTTGGCTATTTTTTTGTGCTCTATCCACTAGTGGAGTTGTTTTTTGATTTTCATGCATGAATTCTTCAGAAATTACAGATTCTCAGCCGTGACTGTGCATAGTTCTCATTTTGGAAACTTTGGAGGATCATAACTTTCTCATACGACCTCATATCGAGGCGATTCTTTTTTTGAAAGTGCATGATTTTTCGAGTAGATCGCAGTGGTGCTATTTGTTTCCTTGATTATTGTGCCCAAATTTCACTTTTAGCATATGCTCTTCATGAGGAGGCCCTGTCGGTTTTTCTTCCGTAACTTGAGCATACAGACATATTTTTTTGATCTGAAAAATGCGTTGGAAAGTTGGTTCTGAGACGAAGATGATGATACAAGTTTTTTTGATTTTTACTACAGCTTGGTTGCCTATTTTGGCAGTCAAAGCCAGATGTTCTATTTTGTCTTCCGGGAGCCATATCTCGCTCATTCGGACTCTTTTCTGGGCTCACCAGATGTCGTTGGAAAGCTGGTTCTATGAGTTATTTAGTTGCAGAGTTCTTTTATCCAGATTCTGCTCCAAGTTCTTTCTCCTTTGAGTTTTGCACTTTCGCACTCTAGCAGATTACTTGGATTCTATAGGTCCTAGAATCTCTTCTTTTGTTCTTTTGGCTCACTCTTCTTTCTGAATTCTGAGCATTGTATGCTTCTATTTTGTTGCATTCTTTTTTTTGTAAATGCACTGAGATAAAGTGCCTGCTTTTGCATATCTGGGATCTTGTACACCTTGTGTTTGTTTGTACTTGCACTCAGTTATAAAGTACCATAGGGGGTCATGATGTTTTGCCATTTTGTGCTCATCCACCTTTGTCAAGTGAATTTTTCTTCCACGACATTAGCCCATGCAATGTGTTGGTGACACCGCCCTTTATCCTGTGCTTGTACTTCTATTGCACTATTGGTGTTCCTGATTCTTCTTCTTCCAGATGTTTTTGGCATTGCATTTCAGTGTTCTTGTCACCCCTCTCCCTGTTCAGCATTATGGGGGGGTTCACTTGTTGTTCTATGCTTCTTTGGTTGATGGTTTGTGCCTTCTATTTCCATGGAGGTTCTACAGATCAGCATTTTGACAGAGTCTGCAACTTCATGCTTCAGAGATGCTTCATGCTCTTTTTTGTTCCTCTCTTTGGGACATTTCCTAGATTGGAGGCTTAGTTTCCTTCATCTAGTTCTTTTTCTTGTATTGGGTACCTGATCAGGCCTTGTTGCCAGGACCCATTTTCTTGCTTTCATAGCTTTGCTAGGTTAGCATCCACCTAAGCTTCGCTTATGGGGGGGTGTTAGTGTATTTTTTTTTATTTTTCCTATTTTGTTAGGTTTTTCCTACACTTTTAATAATCTCGCTTAGGTTAATAAAGCATGTCTTATTAGGTGAACGGTTGTGAGGTGTCACCTTCCTATATGTGAGCATCAATTAGCTATCTTGGGAAGATACTTTGCTATCTTTAGTCCGATAGATGGTTGCTCCTTAACCTCCTCCCTCTTTCTAGCCTATATAAGCATGCTACCTGGCTTGTATTTGTATCTCTTATTTTTGCATCCTCTTAATGCTATTTTGCTTCCAGCATTTGCATTACTCTCTTGGAGACTAACTCTATGATGCTATTTTGATTTTGTATCATTTGCATACATAGTTTAGATATTTACTCTTTGCACTAGTTTTCTGGGTTATTAATCTTTTCAGATTCTAACATGTGGATCTTAAATTAGAATAGTTTTTTTAGTTCATAGGTGGAGTGTTTAATGATTTTTAGAATCCAATAATAGGTAGTAGGTAGTTTTTAGAATATTTCTGATTTAGAAAATGACTATCTAATATTGGTAGAAAAAATGTTTCAGATTCTTATCCTTTTTTTGGATAGAAGATGTTCTTCTTTTCTAAATAAGAAGAAAACATTTCACATCCTTTAATTAGAAAAAGAAAGTCAGTTTTAAAATGAGAGCCAGTCGGCTATGTAGAAAAAAAATGAATCAAATTTGGAGAGATATGGAATGTTTTTTTATTTTGTCTTTGTGCAAGTTTTCGATGGTCTGAGTTTTGAACGGATTTTTCTTATCTTCTCACTAGAAACAAGTTGATAGTTTGTAGAAGATTAAAAAGTTTTAGTTTTGGGTCAAATTCGGTATGTTTGCAAAAAATTAGTCTCAGTGCATGGGTAATATCTCCCAAATGCACCATTGGATTTTCATGACCTTTGGATATGTTATTATAGGCCTAATTACACCCATCTTCACCAGAGCAATTGAAGATTTTTGATCTGGTTCAAGAGTTATTCATGTCTGAGTGCAGGCCTATCTAGAGACAACAAGAAGCAATGTTTTGCAGAAAAATGTACTTTGATGCGGGGTCAATATCTCAAGTTTGAACTGTTGGATTTCTCTCAAATTTTTATATATTGTTTGAAACCTAGTTGCACTAAATTTAAATGGTTAGATTGAGAAAATATTGTCTGGTTCAAAAGTTATACATGTCTGTTCATGGGTCTATCTAGAGACAGCAAGAAGCAATGTTTTGCAAAAAAATATACTCTGATGCATGGTCAATATCTCAGGGTTGAACCGTTGGATTTCTCTAAAAAATTTATATGTTGTTTGAAACCTAGTTATGCCAAATCTCAACGGTTGGATTGAGTAAATATTTTTTGGTTCAAGATTTATTCATGTCTGAGTGCAGGTCTATCCGGAGGCAGCAAGAAGAAATTTTTGGGGGGATTTATTTTCAAAGTTTTGAATCTAGTGGATGGTTATAGGAGTCTTATGAGTTGAGTCTAAGGTATCTATAGTTGTGTTTTCATAACAATAATAATGATAAGAATAGTTGGTTCAAATCACAATGGGTGGTTATAATATATCGTGTGTGATCCTGAAGGTTGTAGATGCCCCTTGAAGCAACTCAGTTGAGTGATTTTTTTCCTCCTGAGTTTTCCAAGGTGTGGCTCTGCATCATTTAGATCTTCTTGGGATTGATTTCACCTGGAGTAACAAAAGGGATTGTACTGACTATATATAAGCTTACCTGGATAGAGTTCTAATATCTTTGGATTAGACAAAAGATTTTGTGTGTAATCTAAAGGCTATCTAGAAGATAGGTTTGGATCATTTTCCTTTGATATTTAGATCTAAGGCTATTCAGAACAAAAAGAAATTTCCATTTAGATTTGAGAAAATGTGGATGTAGCATCCACAATTTGAGGATCGATTAGCTAAATGGTGGAACATAAATATTGAAGGAACAACTATATTTCGAGTGGCTTCCATACTCAAAAATGTTAAAAAGAGAGTCAAATGTTGGAACAAGAGATGTTTTGGGAATATTTTTGATAGAAAATCTAAAATTAAAGAGGATTTGCAAGCTATCCAAGACAGAATACAGCTGGAAGGGTAATCTATGGATTTCATAATGGAAGAAAATGAGAAGATGATGGAGTATCATGACATTATTACCAAAGAAGAGATTTATTGGAGGAAAATATCTAGATCTATTTGGCTAGATGAAGGTGACAAAAATACAAAAAGAAAAATCATTTGTCAAGTTCAAAACATAGAGCCAAAACTCAAGTTTCTAGTCTTAATAAAGGAGGAACTAAGTTAACAGATGAAAAGGAAATTTTGGAGGAAATAGTTTCCTTTTTTTTCTTCTTTGATGTCCTTAGATCCTAGAATTGTTTTGACTAATCAAGCTAAGTTTTTGGATGTTATTCCTTCATTGGTTTCTGAAGATCAGAATAAATTATTGTGTGTTATTCTTAAGGAAGAGGAAATTTATAAAGTTGTTTATTCGTTAGGAGGGGACAAGTCACTAGGGCCAAATGGTTTTCCTATACTATTTTTTCAAAAAGAATAGAAATTAGTTGTTAAAGATGCATGTGATGTTGTTAAAGAATTCTTTGGGGCTAAAAGGATGTTGAAGGAAATTAATTCTACTTTCCTATGTCTAATTCCAAAGAAGATTGGTGTTGATTCCCTAAATTAGTTCAACCCTATCAGTATTTGCAATTTGATTTATAAAACTATTTTTAAAGTCTTAACTTTGATATTGTTGCATATGGTTCCTTCCCTTATATCTGAGTAACATAATGGTTTTATTCCTAGTAGACAAATTCTTAACTCTATTATCTCTATGCATGAGAATATCAAATCTTTATTTCTCTCTAATAATTAGGGGTTTATTATGAAAGTTGATATTGCTAAAGCCTATGATAGAGTAGAATGGTCCTTTCTCCATAATATTTTATTATCTTTTGGTTTTAGTGTCAATGTGGTTAAGCTTATTATGCAGATGATCTCAACTACTACAGTTGTTGTTCTAGTTAATGAACACTCTTCTGCTTTCTTTAAATGGACAAGGGGGTTGAGATGGGGAGAACCTTTATCACCAATCATTTTCACTATTATGGTTCATTGTCTAGGTAGATATATGGGGGAATTAGTCTCTTTAGGGCAAATTAAAGGCTTGAGACCTTCTTCTCATCCTCTTATTTATTCTCATGAACAATTTGTGGATGATACTATTTTTTTAGGTAAAGATGAGGTTAGGGAGGTGAGGAATCTCAAAAAGGACCTTAATATCTATTATTTTGCTTTTGGCCAATTGATTAATTGGAAAAAGAGCTCTTTGTATTATACTAATACTCTTGTTTCTAGATAGGGTAAGATTGCTAATATCCTTGGTTGTTCTATAGGTGATTTTCCTTATATTTACCTAGGTCTCCCTTTCGGACCTAATCCTTTGGATTATTTTTGGGAGGATCTTGCTAAGAAATTTAACAAGAAATTGGTAGGATGGAAATGTAATTTGCTGAGTCAAGCTAGTAAAGTCACTCTTCTTAAGTCTTGCCTTCAAAGTATCCCTACTTATGCTTTGAGTCTCTTCAAGATTCTAGCTAAATATGCTGATACTATCCACAAAATCCAAAGGAATTTCCTTTAGTCTAGATCTGAGGAGAAGAAGAGAATAGCTTTAATTGCTTGGGAGAAAATTTGTAAGACTAAATTGGATGGTGGATTAGGCATCAAGTCTTTCAAGAGTGTGAATAAAGTTTTATTTGTTACACATGATTGGAAAGTTTATCATGACAATAAGGAGTGGAGTTCTATTTGAAAACATAAATACCTCTTTTTTTCTCCTTTGCCCAATTTTCTATCTTATCAAAATGTCTAGTCTTCTTCTACTATTTGGGGTGTTGTTCAAAAAGCTAAAAACATTTTAATCAAGGGATGCATTTGAAAAGTGGGCAATGGGCATAAGACTAGGTTTTGGGATGATGTGTGGCTTTTGGATCATCCTTTGATTGAGGATTTTGAGGATATAACACTAGTTGATAGATGTAAATAGAGTTTTGGTATTTTAGTGGAGAATTATTGGATTAATAGTGAATGGGTTAATCTTGCTGAAAGTAATATGGTTTTTACCAGTATCTAGTTAATTTTGAATGCTTTTAGCCTTTATCCTCATATTGAAGATAAAATAGTTTGGGGGATTGAACCAAGAGGTTGTTTTAAAGTTTCTTCTATTTTTAGATCTAAGAAAAAGGGAATTAGACCTTTATGGGCTAAATCTTGGATTAAAGGTCTTACTCCTAATATTTTTTTGTAGATCTTGCTTCAAAAAAAAATCTTAACTTTAGACAATTTGCAAAAAAGAGGGGTCTATGTGGTCAACATATGTTGTCTATGCAAAATGGAATCTAAAGATAAGAATCACCTTTTCTTAAATTATAGGTTCAGTCAAAAAGTCTAGAGTTATATCCTTCTCTATTGGAAATTAGATTGGGTTCAGCATAATAATATTGATCAATGTTTCTAGAGTTGGACCCGTCCTTCAAAGGATATTGATATCAATCTTTTGTGGAGAATTTCTCTAACTCATCTTTGGTGGGGAATCTAGAAAGAAAGAAATAATAGAATTTTTAGAGACAAAGAAATTCTTGAGTGGGTTCTCGATCACAATATTATCAGAGCTATCAAGGAAAACTTCAAATCTCACAAAAAATTGAGTGATGAAATCCAAATTAATAATCCTATGAAGACTAAAGGCTATAAAACAAAAATTGATGATCAAAGATAGAATGTTAAGTGGGATTCTCCACCTATGGGTTGGATTAAAGGTAATTTTGATGGTGTTGCTAAAGGTAATCCTAGTAAAGCTAGTTGTAGAGGTGTTTTGAGGGACCATACTAGTAGAATTGTTATTGTTATTGCCATTGCTATAGGGATATCTACTAGCCATAAAGTAGAGGTTACAACTGCTTTGTATGCTATGAGGTTGGTAGTGGATTCTGGTTATCAAAATCTTTGGTTGGAAGGAGATTCACTCAATAATATTAATATGCTTAATAACAAGATCCTGATTACTTGGACCATTGAGGGAAGTATAATGGAAATTGAAAACCTTACTAATAAATTTGATAATGTTCTATTTTCTCATTTTTTTGGGAGCGTAATTCAGTTGCTGACTGGATTACCAACCAAGCTTTCAATAGGGAAAGTAAGTTGAGGTGGCAAGTTGACCTATGCAAGGAAGTGGAGCTAACAGCGATAGCTAATTATGACAAGACACATGCTAGAGAAGGAAAGATTTCCTAAGATTGGAAATTTTATTATGGGGAGTGATGGGTTTATGAAGGACAATATGAGTTTCCATAGGAAGTAATATGGTGCTATTATGACTTGCATTCAACACATATGTAAGGTTAATAGCTCCTAAGTAATCATAAAAACTTTACTCTTTTTTTGGGTTTCCATTTCTGAGGTGAATTGTAAGGGAAAGCAAGATTTCAAGATGGGAGGAGAACCTCGAAAGCAAGAATTGAGAAATTGCAAGGAATGGAAGGCAAATGCTTCTGTGTGGGAGATTTTGTAGAAGGGGAAAGTAACAACTTACATTGAGACACTCCATGGGTATAAAGCTCACATTACAAAGATCTTTTTCAAAAATTGGTTTGAAGAAAGGGTCACTTAGCATGGGGTCATAATGAATTTGACTAAAGAATTCATTTTTGAGCTTACAGGGCTTCCCATGGAAGGGATAAAATTTAGTAATAAGAATAGTATCTCAAGCATGGATATTTAAGAAATTCCAACGAAAGAAGCTGAAGAGAAATATTTGGAGAAAAATGATGAGTTCTATGACCTGAAACAAATTAAGGTCATCTAGAGGGATGTGTTGTCATGTATCCATGAGTATTTTATTCTTGATGGTAGACCAAAGAGATTCCATGAATTTCACTTTGTTTTCCTAAATAATTTTAGGCATAAAGATAGGATCTCCTTTCTATTTTATATGAAGTATTCTCTACTTCAAAGCCTCTATGCTCATAAGAAGAAATATTCTCATCCTATGCTTCATGAAGGTTTAATATTACTTATAGAATTTTTTTACAAAAGCAAGGTCATTAAGCCCTCTCTATTTTTAGAGAAGAGGAAAGTGTTTATCAATGATCCTCATTCTAAGAGATTTAAGGTTAAAAGCGAGGAAGGCACTAGTGATGGCAAGAGTATAAAAAGGTTATCAAACAAGAGAGGAATAAGAAAAATAAGGAGAAAATCACATAATCTAAGAATTCTAACAATGATGACAAGATGAAAATGGGGGAACTTAGTTCCAACCTAGATGGATATTCTGGGAGAAAAGGGGTGTCAATTGGTAAAGATAATGTGGAGGCTAGCAAGGAAAAAATTACTAATTTGAATGTTGGGTAGGAAGCCCTCGGGGAGGACGAAAAGAAACAGAGTGCCAACCCTTCCCATCTAAAGAAGAATGATGAGGAGAAAATGGAGGAGTATAATGGTAAGGAATTTGAGGATAAATACCTTTTTACTAAGGACAATAGTTTGAGTAAAGAGGAAAAAGAGGAGAGGACGAAGAAGTGGGATATCAATACTAATATCCATATCAATACAGTTATTACTACTATTGATTATGCGATTAGGGTTGATGGTAGGGAAGAATCTCATGAAGTGAATTTATCCTTTCTTCATATTTCTAAGCTCAAATGGAGGCTTCCCTTTGGGCCAATTCTTGGCTTTTCAATGAAATCATGGTACTTAAGAAGAAAATGAGGGTTATGTAGAAGGAGCCAGACTATGAATGTACCATGAGAGCTAAAATGGAAATACAAATTGGTAATGTCCCTAGAAAGCTCAAGGAATATGAGCAAGAGCTCCATTACTTAATTAAGGAAAGTGGTCAAAGAATGGAATAGGTCACTTCTAGTCTATGTGTAGCTATAGCCAATCTAGGTAAGAAGAGGAATAAGGAGATAATTTCTCTAGGTAATGTTGGGATGGGGAGTCTAGGAGGACCTAGTAAGAGAACTAGGTAGATCATGAGGAAGAAGGTCACTGAGACTCTTGAGGCTCTTGTTTTAGCTTCAGCTGAAATTATCCTCAAATACTACAGAAGCAAGTAAAGAGGTGGAAAATATCATCAAAGAGCTATTGTAGGTGCTAGTCATGCAAACTAGTGTGCTAGTTACTGGTCCATGTGGTTTTATTGGTTTTTCTTTTTGTTTTTCAGCTTGTTTAAAACTCTAGGTTCTAGGTCCTTGTAAAACTTAGTTTCTTTTTTTATGGTTTAAAATTTTGGTTTCAGGTCCCTGTAAAACTTAGTTTCTTTGTTTATAACTTTAGATTTCAAGTCCTTGTAAAACCTGGTGGTGCTTAATGTTTATCCATAATTTTTTGTAAGGGGTTTCCAGTCCCTTCAGAACTTGTTTTTAACTTAATCTAAAATAATCTCACTTAATCAAAGTTAAGTCTCAAATGCTCCTTTGTATTCACTTTCTCTCAAAATAGTGCTTACACAAACAAAGTTCTATTGGCACAATTTCTCCAAAGCTCTCTTGCATAAAGATAATGATGATTTTACAATGAGGGGGCATTCCTTTATATAGGCATAGGAGTTGAGAAAAAGGTGGAGGAAAATGTGGGAGCAACTCAACCAACTTTGACCTAGTCTAACTACACGAGAAAATATAGGGTTAAATGCAACTACACATGCAACTTGCATTACATCCTCTTAATACGTGTAACTCACATTACATGTAATTACACTTTTTCGTGTAATGCATCCTATTTCAACTACTAACATGAAATAAAAATAAAAACAACAATCTTAAATATTGTTTCTTAGTGTCTTGAATTTGATGATGATTTCACACACTGTGGGAAGATCAACAATTTATATGGTCTTTAATATGGCTTCTACTCTCATTGCATTTGCATACACTGATTGCACAACTTTGGAATTTTTCATCATAGTGTCTAACAAGTGTTTTTTCAAGGATTTATACAAGACAAACTTGTCCATTGTATGCAAACCAAAGTCTTTAGAATCTACATTAGTATTGATCCTGATTGTATATTTTGAGTTTACTATTTCTACTATAATAAGATTACTAGATTTATTTGTAACATGGCATCCCATCTATTTCAAATCACAAGTAACACTTGCTTCAACTACTTGACAATCTCCAAAGGCCACCTACAACTTTATGATCAACTTCCTTAATGTTTCCTCTTTGTAACCAATGAGACCTTAAAATATGAAGAACATTTCACATGATGAAATAATCTCACATGAGACCAAGGCATCTAGAATGAATTTTACCATTTCATCCCAATCATCAAGGATTTCCTTCAAGTTATCCACTTCTTGAGTCAAAGAAGAAATTAAGTTTCATTCCATTTCATTCATCTCTTTGATGCACCTAAGAATTGCAAATGTCTTTGTGATGGCTTGAACTCCTTCAAAAATGATTTCTTGTAACCAAGACTTGGCAGTTTAAATCAGCTTTCTCTCCTTAGATGTTTGAGACATAACAACAACATTCTGAGAAGATATTTGCAAAATGACCTCATTTAGGTGAGAGACCTCCTGTGTCAATTGATTTTTCTTCTCCCATAGCTCATGATTTCTCTTTGATACATTAGCCAATGCATCCTAAGCATCTTGCAAACAACTCAAATGTGATTTCTTTTTTATTTCAACCTTAGTAGACTTGTAATTAGAATGAATAATTTCCTCAATAGGTTTGTCGATGAAGGGATCAACAACATCAAAAAATTTGGTTTTATCTAAATCAACCAAAATCCTTGAAACAATCTTATCTTTCAAAGATTCAGATTTGGCCTTCTTAACAAAGAGAGTGTCTGGAGGAACAATCACTCTTCTCCTCTTCATTGTTATTTTTCTCAACCATGTAGGCAAGTTGAAAACTTCATCCGTAGAAGTAGATATAGTGGAAACCATTGACATTGACCCTTATTGTATTTCTATTTTGATAGAACAAGATTCAATTTGTATAGCTGAAGGCATAGGAAAATGTTAAAAGATTCTATCATAAAAAGCTCAAAACCATTCAAAGACATATCAAGTTGTGAAACTTTATCACTAGTAAGATTTTGAAAATCCTCAAATACATTAGCTAAATGTTCATATTTTTCATTTGCAGGAATGCGAAGATCAGCAAAAGAAATAGGAAGAGTCATTGTATTGACTTTCGAGACTAGAATAGAAGGAGTGAAAACCATAGAGAATGAATCCATATCATCATCTACCTCATGTAGAAAAGACTCATCATGTATAGATGGTGCACAAGCTTGTGTAGGCTTTGGGGGATATATGATCATGATTCTTGCTTCTTTGTTTGAAACTTCTTTATTAGATTCTATCTCCAGTTCTTTTTCTAATTCTTCCTTTGATTCTAAATTGGTTCATAGATTTGAGGTAATTTGGCTCCTTTTCCACCCTTCAATTTAAATTTGAGGTAATCCTTAGCATCAGAGGATGAAGCGCCATCTTTCCTTGTGATTTCTAGTTATGACTTCCTTCCGAAAGGACCAAAACTTCCACAATCCAAGCCTATACTAGGATTTACTCTTTTAAGGCCTTTATTTTTTAACGATTTATTAGTGTTCACTAAAATGGATTGAAATATATCCATGATAGGTGTACCTTCCTTTTGTTTCTAGTAAATTGGCAAAGGGAACTTCTTATCAAAGTTGGCTTGATGAAATTCTAGATCAAGGATGTCACCATCATCTTAGACTTGGAAATTTGAAGGGATCTCCAATATTTTAAGATTGATTATCTATCATAGGGTTAATCTGCAATAGTCCATCTTCATGATGTCAAGCTCTATCCTTGTATCAATCCAAATATCCTCAATAAGATGAACATGAGTGTAAGCTCTTTTCATTTGAGAATTCATCTCTCGATAGTCAAATTCAAATTTGGCTTTGAAATTCTTCAAGGTGATCAACTACAATTTTGCTTCCATGTTTTTTGCTTTAGATACAAAAATAATTGAATAGTTTCCAATAGCTAAAGGTTTAGTTGAATTAATGCCAAAACTAGACCTATGCATAGCATGTTGATCGCTCTGCACATCCATGAGCTGTCTAGCTACCTCCATCAAAATAATTTGATCTATAGCATACCTAGGTAAGCTATATAGCTCACCTTTGAATTATCCAACTCTCTAGTATGTGAAGGTTGGAAAATGAATAAAAATACAACCAAATTGGTTCACCTTCTCTCATGATACATTAGATACTCTTTTGACAGATAACTATTTATTGAACAAACACTAAAAATGTCCAAAGAAGGCATATTGTACTCTTCTATATTGAAATGTACTATTTTCCAAAGTGATTTTGTCATAGTAATCCAAAATAGGAACTTGAATACGATCTCCCTTGGTTGAGAAACTAGAGAAAGATCTCACAAAACTAGTAATGTAAACAAGGTAAAAGTTCATGTAGAAGGGCGTTGAAGTTCCCATGCTACCTATCTAATGACAAAGTGCAATGTTGATGAGCTCTCCCCAAAAGATGTGTTTTTTTTTCTCCATTATTTGAAAAATGAAATTATACATCCATGGATCAAAATCAGTAGAATTTTTTAAACCACAAATTCTTCTAAGAAGGATGATGAGATCCTTAGATTCTTGCTTGAAGTTAGACTGATGAACAATCTTTGGCCATCTGGAGAAGTTGTTTCTTTTATTGTCTAACCAATAAAGGTTGAAAAACTTCTAATGATCACTCTTTTTCCCATTCCAACATGCCAAAGATGATTTCTTGGTTAAATCTACACATTCTACTTTATGTGGAACTTTGAAAATTTATTCAATGACCTTAGGATCAAGGCTAATGATAAACTTTTCATTAGCATCTTTGATAGTCTTTGTCTTTGGAGTAAATTATCATGCACATCCAAAAATAAAATTAGGTTCTATGGCCATGATAGGAAATGTAGACACTAGGTGAATGTTACTTCTCTTGATATGCTTCATTCCATGGCCAATTGAAGTTTTAACTCTTTGCAAAAAATCAGCCACATCCACATGACCAATCTTTGTGTCCTTCACATTATCTAGAATAGATATGACTTATAAGGGAGCTACATGAGCTAGCTCTTTATCATATTGACATTTCACTTTGCCTTTGGATTTTGACGGTGAGGACATTTCTTGTGCTTGTACTGTAACACAAAAATCCTAAAACATAAATACATCATCAAATGGAGTCACCATACAAGTCGATTTTTGATCAGCAATAATGACTTGGAAACAAATTGGAGACTTTGAAGATCTAATGAAATTATCTCAAAAAGAAAGCATATGCATATGCAATGAATGAAAATGAAATGAACAGAATGTGGAATGAAGTGTTATGAAGGTGGAAAATGGAAGATAGAATGAAACAAAATAAAATGAGAATGTGTGAAGATGGAACTCATGTGATTGCATGCAAATGAAGATTTTTGATTTCAAAACTTAAGGTTTTCAAGACATTATTGCATGAAAAATGAGTACATGTAAGTGTAACATGTAATGGGAGATGAAAGGTGAGATGAGATGTGAATGCAAATGGAGGATGCACTTTGCATATAAATGCCAATAGAGGATGAGATGGAAAGCATGGAAAGATGTAGAAACATGTATTTTCTCATGGAGGTGCAAGCGCATATGAAGGAATGGAAATGGAAAATGGAAGAGGGATAATGAGCTTCATAGTCACCTTTGGTGAAAAGATAAAGTCAAAGTACATGGAAGATGAAAATGACATCTTTTTCACTTTTCAAAAAGTGACTTTTAATAAAAATAGACCTTTTGGATGCAATTATACATAAGACATTTCATGTAATCATGTTGTGTGAATGGATGCAAAAGAGAGATGAGTGAAAATGGAAGCAAAAAATGAGATAACATGCATGTGCGAATGGTGAATGAGATGAAAAAAATGTAATCGCATTCATCAAATGAGAGGTGAGGTGTTGTGACATAGAAACAAAAGGTGAAACATGATGATGCTTTCACATGAAGTGAAGCAACAAAAAGTTCTTGAGAAATAACTTGTGACTTCTCCAAAGTGAAGAAAACTAGCAAGCAAACACAGAACACAAAAACAAAAAGAAAAACATACTTTTGAAAAGTGACTCAAACATGCCAAGATGCAAAACATTTCAACACTCAAATTCAAAATTAAAACTTGGGAAAGAAAAAAAAAAGTGAAAATAAACAAAAAATTCATTTTTAAAGGAAAAATGCACTTTCCATGGCATAGATTTCAACAAGTGGCAATCATCAAGCAATTACGTGTATAACATCAGCAAGATAAGCACAAATTAAATAAAAAGAAAGAGGAAGTCCACTTACATTAAGATTAAGTTCCAAAAATGAAGGAGAAAGATGCTCCAATGCTAAAAGAATGTCCAACAATGCTAAGATTTTTTCCAAATTTGCAAATTCGAATGGGAGAGGGCAGAAAACAAGGAATTCTTGTTAAAAGATGCCAAAACATGCCCTAAGAATGCTCCAAGATCCAACATTTTTGGGATGCATGTGCTTGGGATGTTTTTGGTGAAAAAGGTTTTTCATTAAGATGCATGAGCAAATTGATTTGATGTTTTATCATCAAATCATGCACCAAAATGCAATGCAAACCCCAAATAAGGCCAAATTTATTTGTATTGGAGCAAAAATGCTAATAAAATAGAGTTATTTGCTTATTTTTTCAAAAATGTGTGCTAGATTTGAGCTTCCAATAACATTTTTGGGCATGTTAGATCCATTTTTTATGAATGAAAACTCATCACCAAGAAAAAATGCCTTTAATGAAAGAGATTTCATGCAAAACCATTAATAAAATCTCCCTTAATGATCAAAATCAAGTTCTTGGGAGGCAAAGACATGTATTTCTTCAAAATTAGAATTTTTGATGGGCAATGCACATATTAAAACATGTTTCAAATTAAAATTGGACCTTTTGGAGTCAATAGCATGTTTTAAAATGTGTAATCAAGTCAAATCAAACCTTTTTGGGTCAACAACATGTTTTAAAATGTGCAAGCAAGCAAAATTGCACCTTTTGGAGGGGAATATACATGTTAAGTTACATCTCAAATTTTGGATGAAAAGACATAAAAACTTAGCTTTTGATGTAATGACATCAAAAAGGTCCACTTTTGATAACCTTTTGATGTAATGAATTCAAAAAGGTCCGCCAAGTTGAACTTTATATGCGATGACATGTAAAATGTCCACTTTTGATAACTTAAAGTCATTTAATCCACTTAATTTCATAAAAATGTTACTAAATGGGTCACAAACAATATTTATATATCATCTATAAAAATACAACATATAAAAATCATTTAAAAAGTAACATTAAATGAGCATTTGATTTTAAAATAAAAAAATAAATTGAAACTATATAGTTATATAGTCACTTTAAGTGAAAAATTTAAAACTCAATTTAAAATTATAACATAAAGTGCACTATAGTCATTTTAAGTGAAAATTTTTAAGTTAAAGTAACTTAAAAACATAACAAAAAGTGAATTTAAGCTATATTTATCAAAAAGTGAAAATCAAATTTCAAATATAAAATCATATTTTTTATTCATGTTTTTGCACCAAAAAGGTCCACTTTTCAAGCAGTAAAATGGGCATATCTCTTGACTGACAACTTCGATTGAGCTCTAGGTTAGACTAAATCAAAGGGAAAAATGAAAGGCATGACATGAGAAAAACCAAAAGACTAAAAACCACTAAATGCAAACTCAAAAGCAAATAAAAGGATGGTGAAGGCCTCAAAAATTAAGCACAAGCTCGACAAAAAGCAAAAAAAAAAAAAGATTTGACAAAAGCCTTCAATAAAATGATTTGATAAACGAATTGAAGTTGATTGATCAATCAACACTAAACAATTGAATATCAAATTAAAATTAGAGAAACATGAAACTAGCTTGAAATTTTTTTGTATTGTTACCAACATTTTGTGGTTACAAAATGAAAGACACCACCTTATAAGCTCACTATTCCTTAACCACACCAAACTCTTCTTTGATCTTTAAAAACTCGCATACCAAGCTCATGCATTAGATATTAAAAAGACATGTCTAAATATTATTACATATGATCTCACTGATGATGACAACCAAGGAAAACATATTTCCTCTAAACCAAGTCCTAAAACAAGTTATTGAATTGTCCTTGAGTTTTCTCCAAATTACAAGAATAACATAGGTGATGTAGGAGCATCCTAGGCTTCCTTATAGTCCTACACTTTTTTGTTCATTCTACCAATTGTTGTCGAGTTCCAGTTACTATCGAATGCATGTTACTATCGAGTTCCAGTTACTGTCGAGTGCTCGTTGCTGCCAAATTCTAGTTGCTACCGTGCGCCAGTTGCTACCAAGTGCTAGTTTCTAGTTTTTACTGAGTTCCAGTTACTACCAAGTGCCAGTTGTTATCGAGTTCCAGTTTCTAGTTGTTATCAAGTTTCAATTGTTGTCGAGTTACCCAATGTATGTTGAGTGACTCTTCATGTGTTGAGTTACCAAATGTATGTCGAGTGACTCTTCATGTGCTGAGTGACTCTTCATGTGCCAAGTTTTCTTGTTTATGTCGAGTGTCAACATTTGGACGTGATTCCTATGAGCTAACTTGCAAGATTTATTTCAATCATGATATTTATGTTAATATCTTTTCTTGGGATATTTCCTAACCATTTTTGGGTCAGCCTTCCTATTTGTATGTTCTAGAATGTTCTATAAGCCATTTTGGCAAGTATAAATAAGGGTCTTGTTGAGTCTTTTGGTAGTTTATTATTTGCGAAGGAAGTAGATGTGAATTTTGAAAAGCTAGAGTTGTGGCTTAGGAATTAGAGGATTTCTTGGTGGACCTATGGGTACAAGTGTGGATTCTTCTTGGTATTCTTATCCAGTTGTGTATCTGGACTAGCTAAGATTAGTTGTAAGTTGGATCTTGTTGGATCTTGCAGAACTGATTTTGTAATTTTCTATTTGCATTTAGCCCTAACCCCATATTGTTTGTAATCAGTTATCTTTTATGAACAAATTATTAGTTCCTACCTAAAGGTAGGAAATACTTATGCACTCATTTATATGTTATTAGTTTTTCTTTTTGAACCAATGAATTTTGACTATTTTCTCTAACCTTAAGTTGCACTAAAAGTTTATGAATTAAAATGTATTTAAAATATATTGAAATACAATTTTCTTAGCCATGTCATTGGCTGCCAAGAAATTAGGCAAGGAAAAAATATTTGTCTTCAATAGAAATTAGGCTGAAATTCTAGGATGAGGCGGTGCCAAAAAGCTGTCAGAATATTTATGTGTAATAAAAGCTTTGTTAGAAATATTTATGTCTAATAAATGGTCATTAGTGTTGTTCTTATCTACAATTCAATGCAAAAACCAGTGTGTTAGTTGAATAAGCAAATTCGAGTGCAGAGACATCTCATAAAACTACTCAATGATAGTCTTTTTATCTTTCTTGTCTTTGGGAAATTGTGGGTTGCAAAGATTGTGTTTCTCTTGGTGCAGACCTTGGTAGAGCAATCGATGACATTGCCTAAATTTTTTCATTATGTTTAAAGGTATGTAGAATGACTTGTTCGTTGCTTGTTTAACCTAGTCAATTCCATCTTTCCTTCATAAATATTGTAAAGATTCCAATATTTATTGTACGAATTTTTCAATAGAAATAACTTCAAGTATCAAGTATGAGGAGCTCATATAAAATCTGAGCCTTCAATTACATTATAAGGATGCACACCCTGTGTGTAATGTTTTTCCTCAAATTTTGGATTGGTTTTCTCAAGAAAAAAAGGAGTAAAATATTCTGGCTGCTTCCTAGCATTTTGTGTGTGTATGCTGTGAACAAGAATTTTAAAAGTATTTTGTAAATAGAATGACATTATAAGTATTACTTTTCAAGAATTGAAACAAACTATAGGATCCATATCCTCCTCTTCATGGTCTAGGACTTGATGCTTCTATGCATTCACACTCTGTGCAGCTGCAGCCTACGTTAATGAAGCAAGAACACCTTAAAATTAGTACAGGTAGAATTTTGTTTCTCAAATAGTCTTAGTAAACAAACACATAAGCTTTATGAAAATAGAGAAAGAATTAAAAAATGAATGGAGAAACAAAAAAATAGAATAAAAGACTTTCATCTATGGATAAATTTATTTTGCAATGGGATGGAACTTGAATAAGTAAAGGTGCAAGCTATTTTTTCTTTCACGGCCAAGCCAACGAGACCCCTCTTGTGGAATTCAATTAAGTATTTATTTCCATTTACCTGATAATTTTTTCCAAACTCTGCGTTTTGGTTTCATGGCCAATCCAGAAATTAACAAAAAATGATAAATTTGTAAACCTGATTTATGATGTCAAGACCAATCGAAACATTAAATAGGACCTTATATACTAGGGAAAAAAAGTTGTACTAGGCTCCTAAACTTAGTAAGTGAAGCCATGCATAGGAAAACAGAAGAAGTGCAATCTGATGGGTAAGTGCCAATCTATAACTAATCTCAGAAGTAAAACACAATACGAATTGTGTAGATGAAATAAGAGACCTTATTAGGGTTGCATGAAAGAAGATACTGGTGAAACCTTTCTCATGAGATGCTAGATATGTGTATGTTACCTTAGATTGTTATCCATTTTGATAGCCTGTGATGTTTTTAGAGATCCTATGCTGAGCATTTTTATGGGCGCTTTTTTACTATTGCTACTCTTTCACAAATTGTGACAAAATATATAAGATTCCCTAAAAATATGCATATAATTATTGTAAATTCTATGTTCTCCTAAGCATATGATGCAGTGCATACATTCCCTCTCTTTTTAAATAAAAAATTTCACCAACCACTTAATATAGGTAAAAACTTTTCAATCCTCAAATTGCCCATAGTCATGCGATTAACTACATCAAGCTACAAAACCCAACTTGAGCTCAATAGAGACTCTAAACCCCTTGATGTCACCCAACAAAGTGGACAACTTGAATATTTAAGAAAGGATACTAACCGCATTTTCTCCAAAAATGAAAACACCCTGCAGAGATAATTTCCAAACCTATTATACACATAACAACCCCTTTCCTCCATGGACACTACAGGATACCTCTAAAAATTATTACTAGAGATATTTATTCTGAGATTAGTCACAATTTTTCCTGACTATATATAATAAAATTGTTTTCTATTTTTGGATGAATATGTTGTTCAATCTATTGTTTTTGGTATATTTCTATGCACCCAAAAAACATGCTTTCTCTATACATTTTTTGTCTGTGTAGTTGGCAATTTTAAAACTATTTATAACAGCCGCTCCACCTCTTCAAATAATATGCCCAGATTAAGAAAAGTACATGTTCTCTATATGGGCATAATGGTTGTTGTCCTCAAATTTGAAGCCTTAAGCTGGTTTTTCAAACTATCCAAAGTAAAAAAGGGTTGCACATGGAATTTGGCTAGATTCTTTAAAGTTGTCAAAGGGTTTTCAGCTTGGGAATTCTTTGACACTATGTATTTTGAATGAGGAAGATCTTGCTTGCTCGTAGGAGATTGTATATTGCCCTTTCCTCTATGTTTGTTTTCAGTATAATGTATTGATTTAATATTTGTTAATCTATTGTTGCTTGCAAGTGCTATGTGACTTTATTGTTTAGTCATTCTTGGAGACAGTTGAGTATGATGTCCCTTCCTCAATTTGATACTTGGAGCTCTGTATATTTATGGTTGCATTACTTTCTATTTTTGCTTTTTCAAAGCAATCAGCTTCAAATCTCCAGTAGCCTATGCATATATATTTTCTTATAGTTTCCCTTTCTGGTAGGTTGCTGTTAAACAGATAACTCTGCATAAATTGAATATTCCAATTGCTTGGGAAGCTAAAGTAGATGATGTCTAAAAATTACTTGCAGCCATCAAGTATTCTTGGTGGGTGTTTCAATGCTTTTCAGGAGTCTAAAGGGCTTCCATACTGTGCTTGTGTCACAATCTTAGGTGACCAATCAGCTATTGTATCACGCTACATCCAATGAGTGTGCTGAAATGTATAGTGGCAAATCATACAATTGTTAAGGGAAAGTGAGGTTCAGCAAAGCGATTCTCTCCATGGACCTTTTCTTCTTTTATTGTCGACTTAAAAACTTATGAAATGGTAGTTTGTCACAGGGATTTGAAAAAGTTCTCTATCAGAAATTGCTAAGTACCCTTACCATATCGATGAATATTTAGAATAGCATTACAAAGCAAAGTACTTGTCTAAGATCAAACTGATTTATCAATATGGTAAAGTCAGTATTGAGCTTTGTGATGTTTGGGAAATAATCTTTCTTGAAAGTAACCTTCAAGACATTTTGGAGCTTCATCAACGTACTTGCAATTTTCATTATTTAAACATGCAAAATGGTGAGGGTATCCAGTTGGGAGAATTTATGCAGATTATCTGATTTTTAAGATTGTTAATTCAAATATTCAAAAAAAAAGAAGTTTTTATTGAATATTGTATTTTAATTTACAAATGATGAGAAACTATTATTTTTAAAGATGAATAAATATTAATATTAATGTTAGTAATATACAATAATTTTATATATAGTTTGTATTATAAGAAATGATATATCTATTTTTTGAACTAATATAATTTAATCAAATACTATAAAATCATTTTTAAAAATTTAACTATTATTTTTCAATTTTATGTATTTTTACAATCATCAAAAGTGATAAACCCTTGGCCACTATGCAATTAGAATGATTTTTAAACCAGGACCTTTGTCAATAATCATCATGCAACTATAGTCCCTGGCCGGTCGCAATCTCGTTGGTAGTCTCATGTGATTGCTTTCCAAATAGATGGTTATCCAAATTTTCCTACTTATTCCTTAATTTTATTTGATCTACCACTATTTATTTAAATATTACTATTAATACTATTAAATATATTATATTTTAATCAATGAAACTAAGAATTTAGTGTTTATATTATTTCTTTTTTGTGGTTATTTCCTTATTATTGAGGGCAACTTAAAAATTATGATTGCACAACTTGGTACATTAGTTGTTTAACTAGAGTTTTCAATTTTAAAAAAAAATTATTAAGTAATTATTGTTGATAATCTTATTTAAAAATTTCTATTGAATACATATTTTTTATTTTGTAAAAATGTTTCATAATTTTAATCTAAAAATATAGCTCTTATGTTAAATTACAATTACACAAACTTCAACTTACCACAAGTTTAAGGATTGTTAATTCTTATAATATAAAATAAAATAAGTAGAAAAAAGCCAAGATGCCATATTTCTTAAAAACGAAAAAAAACTCAATAATATAACATTTTTAGTTTTAGATATAACAAAAATACATATTGTAAAAATATTTTATTTCACATTTTGTATAATGTTTTTTAACCTATCTAAAACTATTTACAATAACTATTTCATATTTAACTTAAAAATTAAATTAAAGTACAAAATATTTTAAAAATAAATAAATTAATAACATTTATTAAAATATGTTATAAAAATATACATTTAGATGTAGAAAATGATTGAACATTATAAGTTTTAAGATTTAAAAACACTATTTACATAAAATAAATATATTTAAAATAATTTTCTTATAAATTAAATCAAACACTCTTATTTTTTTGACCAAAATTAGGTTAATTAATGTCTCATTTGACTCTTGCTAGATTAATTTATTTTTTGCTTTAATTTTAAGATAATTTTTATTAGGAATTTATATTTTTTTATAAGTTTTATATATATATGAATTTAGATATAACAATTTATTCAATGAATTCATCTATATTTATTTATACGTTTTCTTAATTTAATCAATTCTCAATTATTTCTAAACATATACTTGTTATAATTTTTTCCTTACCATTTTTACTTTACTAATTATTTGATGCAATGATATTTTTTCCTGACATTTACTTGTGCTTTTCTTTTTCTGAACAACTTATCAGGTGCTACTTCATTCCCTCTAAGTGTTTTGGTACAATCAGTTGAAGTAGGTAAATTGTCCCAAGCATTGTATCAACAAAAGCTTCTACGTTCAGGTAAGATTATTGAAAAAAAAAAAATTGTTATTTACTTTCTTCAATTCTGTTTATACATTAATACTATTATAATGTATAATTTTAGCGTTACGTTCCTTTTTGTTAGAGGTTTTCCTTTTTATAATTTTGCTCTTCCCTTTCAAAAAAAAAATTAGCTTTCATGACCACCTTACTGTAGACTAATTTCCTTATAAGTCCAATTAAAAAATTAAGGCTACTACATGAAATTTTAATTCTAGAAAGTTGTAAAGTGTACTTTGACATTGACAACACACTTAGGCAACAAGGATTGTCTAGAATTCCAACATTTACTGAAAAAACAACCCTCAATACTAAATATTTACACTATATTTCCATAAAGTTATCAACTACATTTTAATAATATTTTAGCCTTATTTAATTTTACTAATTTTTCCCGCATTTCTATCTTGAATCGTAGCTCCATTACTTTTAGACAAGTATTTTATGGTGTTGGTTAAATATGTAATACTATACAAAGATGACAGTTGATATTGCTTGCCCTTGTAACAGATTTTAAATCATCCAGAGCATTTGGTTGCAAATAGACAAGCACTGGGAAAACTATTGGTTTCTTTATCGCATGTAAAAAGTTGTAATTAAAATGCTTAGTTGGTTTGAATTCTAAATCATTGTTTTGTTATGTTTTCTAAATCTAATAGTCATATCTATGTTTTCCTGATATAAGAAACTTAGTATTTTGTTTTCCTCAAGATAATACCTAGGGTTAGATTCTACGATCAAAGCCAAAATAATTACAGAAGATGGTGCCACCAGAAAAAAGGAAAATAGAAAGCACTAAAACTATAGATATAAAGAACTACAAAAACAAAATCTTAAAGTCATTCTTCAACATTTACAATGTACTTAATCAACAGGGATTGTCTAGGATTCCAACATTTACATATAATGTTGGAGATTGCTTATTTGATTCATTACAACTTTTGCTTGGGAATCAGCATACATCAACTGATCTTCATAGAGGAACTATTGAACACTTTATGAATAGTCTAAAAAAACAAGAATCAGAGGCAATTGATTCTTACAACCATGAATTATATCGAGAGATACTTTATGAATTTCATAGAGTTAGGGACTGTGAAACATATTTGTGAAGAATGCAAAAATCTACAAATCCTAGAATAAGTAATAATGAACAAGGTCTTTGGGGAGATATATTCTACATACGATGGTTGTCAAAATGGTTGAATATTGGAATACACATTTGGTCATCTACAACGTGCTAAAAATACTTTCATTTCAATGAATCTTTAGCGACTAAACCATACTCGCTTCTTTTCCATGATGCTAACCCACTTTTTGGTCATTTTCAACCACTAATAGAAATAGTGACATGAAGTTTGCAGAACCAGCAACAACTACGCATAAAAACATCATTCAACATAGATCAAATCCATAAACAAACAGATAATAACCAAAAGGAGCTTGTAAAATAGAACACTTGCCTCCAAAAAATAAAAAATAGTATTTAAGACACCAATCAACAAAAAAAGGTTACAAAACAACCAACTTCTCTTCAGAGATTAAAAAAAAGCATTTGAAACAGTAATCTAGAACAACTCTTTAAAAAAAGGAAAAGAGCATTATCTGCAACTGAAGTATTCCAAAATGCAATTGCAAACACACCAATACACATTTGCAGTATTTGTCAAACATTACATTTTTAAAATAATATTAAATTTTTTTCGCTTGAACAAAAGAAAACTTATTCCAGATTAGTCAAATCAAATTGCAATACATTATCGAATTTCATTTGTCACAACTGTAATACTGCATTAAAGAAATACAAGATTCCTCAATACACTACACCATATAACATTCGAATGAACAAGCCAATGCAGTATGTGAAAATGCTAACACAATTAGAAGAACGTCTTATTTCATTGCGAATTGCATTTGCACAACCTTGGGAATTGGGACACAAAAGATCTCAAGTTGGCTTAATCGGTTCAATAATCAATGTTCTTGTAGATAGTAATGTTACACAAAGAGCTCTACCTTTATCAACTACTGATACAATAAAAATTATTGTATCCTTGAAAAGAAAACTAGAATACAAAAATGCATTTCAAAAGGGAATGGTGCGACCAAAAATTATTATGTAGGCTCTTCAACAACTGCTAACAAGAACATTGTACAAAATGCAGCATGTCAAACTCAATAGAGATTGGAAACAAGTTATAGAAATAAATAATGAGTTTGTTGAAAAAAATGACATAGATAACACTGGAACTGAATTTGAAAGTGATGTTGAGAATGACCCTTGTGAAACTTTGGTACATGGATTCATAGAATCTATAAACATACATAAATTGCAAGACAAACTAGTGGAAATTGCACCTGCACAAAACCAATGCTCGATTGGAATATTCAAAGACAAATATGCAGAAGAAATGAATTTCCAAACACTATTTTTTGGTAATCCACGTGACCATGACATCGATTAGAAACTATCATAACAAAAAATTGCAAAGTGGGAATTGTTGCACTCACTAAGACATTTTTCATATCACACAACAAATCTTTTCTTCAAAACAATAAAAATACTCATCGATCAAGTCATGTCCACAATGTGGATAAGAATTCATAAAGGACAACTAAAAGAAAGGAAGATATTAGCAAAATATGTTAAACACAAACCAAACCTAGAAAAAATACTAAAATTAGATATAGGGTACGTTGACTTCAAGAGAATTCATATATCTCCAGACTATGCACATCAACTAAAAAAAGACGCCTTCGCTATGATATGATAACTAGGACCTCCAACATTTTTCCTTACATTTACAAGTGCTGAACAAAATTGGAATGCTTTAATGAAGACACTCAAACAACTATATAACAATCACCAGTCAACAACACATAACATATCAAATATGACAGAAGAACTTACTACATATGAACTAATTAAGAAGGATCCAATAACTTGTGTGTGGTACTATAGACATCGGATAAATGACCTAAAGAAAATGATACTTTAGGAAGAATCTTTTTTTGGAAATGTAGTAGATTTCTTTTCAGTAACAAAATTTTAGAATCGTGGACATGAACACGATCACTTTCTCATATGGGTGAAGGATGCACCTATCTATGGAAAGCAAAGCAATGAAAGTGTTACAAATTTCATCGATACATATCTTACATGTGAAACAAAAAATTTGATCCAGATATTTCCATTCTCCATATACATCATCATACAAAGCAATGTAAAAGATCAATAAATAAACATTGTAGACATAACTTTCCATTTCCACCAATCAGAAAAACAACAATACTTGAGCCCTTGCCTAAAAAAGACAAAGGCATAAGCTCAATAGCCAACAAAATTAAGTGTAAACTTGAAGTTGCAACGTATGATACATCATTCACATTTGACAGCTTCTTGAGTGAAATAGACATAACTGAAGAAAATTACATAGTTGCTCTGAGGTCAACAATTCAAAGACCAACAATCTTTCTCCAAAGAAAGCCCTCACAAATTTGGAATAATAGCTTTGGCAAAAAGATTTTATTTTAAAGAGGGGTAAACGCTTTGACCTGGAGCTATGAACCAATGAGGCCACAAACAAGGGACCTCATCCCCATTAGATTCAAACCTTGATGGAAAGGAATAACAATAGAACAACTTAACCATCACAACATGCCACTATTGGCAACTTTGGAAAAAAGATACCTCTTCTATGGAAAGCCAATACAAATGCATAGTTTATTCTCAATGCGTATGTAGCTACAACGTATTGTAGTTCATACATAGCAAAAGTTGATAGGTCTATGACAAATGCTTTCAAGAAAATACGTGATGATCATCAACGAGACAATATAAATGCACTCAAAATGATAGCTAGACTTGGAAACGTTCTACTAAACTTACAACAAATGTCTGCTCAACAAGAAACTCATCTAGTTTTAGCCCTACCACTACACTCTAGCTCTAGAAAATGCATCTTTATTGACACACAGTCACATAATGATCGTACATTTGTACTAAAACCAATAGAGCAATTAAAGAAAGAACATGACAACTCTGAAAATGTGATCTGCAGATCATTAATTGAATATTACCTATGCTGGCCACAAGCTATTGCTAATTTATGTCTAGCAGAATTTGTATCAAGCTATTAAAAAGATGGATCTAAGCTTGAACCAAAAAATAAACCAAACATTATACGTTTCATTAATGTCAATAAACATTTATAGCTAGAAAACTATTGCAGAGAACAATTATTGCTATATGTTCCATTCATTATAGCTAAAGATACATTCAGACAAATGTATGGCTCATGAGAAAAAGCTTATATGCATAATGCAGATATAATTCAACAAAATCAAGTGAAGTTTTCACACAATGCAAATTTAACGTGGGGTGATATTGATCATGCTATTAATGAAATAGATATTTGGATCTATTTCATTAATAGCATGATCAATATCACCCCACGTTAAATTTGCATTGTGTGAAAACTTCACTTGATTTTGTTGAATTATATCTGCATTATGCATATAAGCTTTTTCTCATGAGCCATACATTTGTCTGAATGTATCTTTAGCTATAATGAATGGAACATATAGCAATAATTGTTCTCTGCTTGAATATTACCTATGCCGGCCACAAGCTATTGCTAATTTATGTCTAGCAGAATTTGTATCAAGCTATTAAAAAGATGGAACTAAGCTTGAACCAAAAAATAAACCAAACATTATACGTTTCATTAATGTCAATAAACATTTATAGCTAGAAAACTATTGTAGAGAACAATTATTGCTATATGTTCCATTCATTATAGCTAAAGATACATTCAGACAAATGTATGGCTCATGAGAAAAAGCTTATATGCATAATGCAGATATAATTCAACAAAATCAAGTGAAGTTTTCACATAATGCAAATTTAACGTGGGGTGATATTGATCATGCTATTAATGAAATAGATATTGATCTAGATATTTCCATTCTCCATAGACATCATCATACAAAGCAATGTAAAAGATCAATAAATAAACATTGTAGACATAGCTTTCCATTTCCACCAATCAGAAAAACAACAATACTTGAGCCCTTGCCTAAAAAAGACAAAGGCATAAGCTCAATAGCCAACAAAATTAAGTGTAAACTTGAAGTTGCAACGTATGATACATCATTCACATTTGACAGCTTCTTGAGTGAAATAGACATAACTGAAGAAAATTACATAGTTGCTCTGAGGTCAACAATTCAAAGACCAACAATCTTTCTCCAAAGAAAGCCCTCACAAATTTGGAATAATAGCTTTGGCAAAAAGATTTTATTTTAAAGAGGGGTAAACGCTTTGACCTAGAGCTATGAACCAATGAGGCCACAAACAAGGGACCTCATCCCCATTAGATTCAAACCTTGATGGAAAGGAATAACAATAGAACAACTTAACCATCACAACATGCCACTATTGGAAACTTTGACAAAAAGATACCTCTTCTATGGAAAGCCAATACAAATGCATAGTTTATTCTCAATGCGTATGTAGCTACAACGTATTGTAGTTCATACATAGAAAAAGTTGATAGGTCTATGACAAATGCTTTCAAGAAAATACGTGATGATCATCAACGAGACAATATAAATGCACTCAAAATGATAGCTAGACTTGGAAACGCTCTACTAAACTTACAACAAATGTCTGCTCAACAAGAAACTCATCTAGTTTTAGCCCTACCACTATACTCTAGCTCTAGAAAATGCATCTTTATTGACACACAGTCACATAATGATCGTACATTTGTACTAAAACCAATAGAGCAATTAAAGAAAGAACATGACAACTCTGAAAATGTGATCTGCAAATCATTAATTGAATATTACCTATGCCGGCCACAAGCTATTGCTAATTTATGTCTAGCAGAATTTGTATCAAGCTATTAAAAAGATGGATCTAAGCTTGAACCAAAAAATAAACCAAACATTATACGTTTCATTAATGTCAATAAACATTTATAGCTAGAAAACTATTGCAGAGAACAATTATTGCTATATGTTCCATTCATTATAGCTAAAGATACATTCAGACAAATGTATGGCTCATGAGAAAAAGCTTATATGCATAATGCAGATATAATTCAACAAAATCAAGTGAAGTTTTCACACAATGCAAATTTAACGTGGGGTGATATTGATCATGCTATTAATGAAATAGATATTTGGATCTATTTCATTAATAGCATGATCAATATCACCCCATGTTAAATTTGCATTGTGTGAAAACTTCACTTGATTTTGTTGAATTATATCTGCATTATGCATATAAGCTTTTTCTCATGAGCCATACATTTGTCTGAATGTATCTTTAGCTATAATGAATGGAACATATAGCAATAATTGTTCTCTGCTTGAATATTACCTATGCCGGCCACAAGCTATTGCTAATTTATGTCTAGCAAAATTTGTATCAAGCTATTAAAAAGATGAACTAAGCTTGAACCAAAAAATAAACCAAACATTATACGTTTCATTAATGTCAATAAACATTTATAGCTAGAAAACTATTGCAGAGAACAATTATTGCTATATGTTCCATTCATTATAGCTAAAGATACATTCAGACAAATGTATGGCTCATGAGAAAAAGCTTATATGCATAATGCAGATATAATTCAACAAAATCAAGTGAAGTTTTCACACAATGCAAATTTAACGTGGGGTGATATTGATCATGCTATTAATGAAATAGATATTGATCCAGATATTTCCATTCTCCATAGACATCATCATACAAAGCAATGTAAAAGATCAATAAATAAACATTGTAGACATAACTTTCCATTTCCACCAATCAGAAAAACAACAATACTTGAGCCCTTGCCTAAAAAAGACAAAGGCATAAGCTCAATAGCCAACAAAATTAAGTGTAAACTTGAAGTTGCAACGTATGATACATCATTCACATTTGACAGCTTCTTGAGTGAAATAGACATAACTGAAGAAAATTACATAGTTGCTCTGAGGTCAACAATTCAAAGACCAACAATCTTTCTCCAAAGAAAGCCCTCACAAATTTGGAATAATAGCTTTGGCAAAAAGATTTTATTTTAAAGAGGGGTAAACGCTTTGACCTGGAGCTATGAACCAATGAGGCCACAAACAAGGGACCTCATCCCCATTAGATTCAAACCTTGATGGAAAGGAATAACAATAGAACAACTTAACCATCACAACATGCCACTATTGGCAACTTTGGCAAAAAGATACCTCTTCTATGGAAAGCCAATACAAATGCATAGTTTATTCTCAATGCGTATGTAGCTGCAACGTATTGTAGTTCATACATAGCAAAAGTTGATAGGTCTATGACAAATGCTTTCAAGAAAATACGTGATGATCATCAACGAGACAATATAAATGCACTCAAAATGATAGCTAGACTTGGAAACGCTCTACTAAACTTACAACAAATGTCTGCTCAACAAGAAACTCATCTAGTTTTAGCCCTACCACTACACTCTAGCTCTAGAAAATGCATCTTTATTGACACACAGTCACATAATGATCGTACATTTGTACTAAAACCAATAGAGCAATTAAAGAAAGAACATGACAACTCTGAAAATGTGATCTGCAAATCATTAATTGAATATTACCTATGCCGGCCACAAGCTATTGCTAATTTATGTCTAGCAAAATTTGTATCAAGCTATTAAAAAGATGGAACTAAGCTTGAACCAAAAAATAAACCAAACATTATACGTTTTATTAATGTCAATAAACATTTATAGCTAGAAAACTATTGCAGAGAACAATTATTGCTATATGTTCCATTCATTATAGCTAAAGATACATTCAGATAAATGTATGGCTCATGAGAAAAATCTTATATGCATAATGCAGATATAATTCAACAAAATCAAGTGAAGTTTTCACACAATGCAAATTTAACGTGGAGTGATATTGATCATGCTATTAATGAAATAGATAGTAGCGAAGAAACCAAAGACAATATTTGCTAGCAACCAATAATTGAAACAATTGACGAAAAATATGACATGCATGAAGATATAAAAACAAAAAAATTTGACAGCTCCAAAAATACAAGTCCAAAATCTTTTGAGCTTATACAACTCCCTCAAATAATGAGCAATAATGAGTACTATAACTTAAGGAGAAATTTGAATGGAGAGCAACAAACAATCATCAAGGATATTGTGATGAAAAATCTTAAGGACATAAAAAATCCTCTACATCTTTTCCTAACCGGAGGCACTGGAACTGGAAAAACATTTACAACAGTAGCCATTTTTTAGGTGCTTATTCACATTTACAGTAATCTCATTAACAACAATCCAGACAAACCTAAAGGCTTAATAACTGCATAAATAGGAAAAGCAGCATACAATATAGGTGGAAGTACATTGCATTCATCTTTTCACATACCTTTTAACAAATCAGATTTCATCCCACTCAGTACAGAAACATTGGATACAATGTCAAAGAACTATAGTCAATTACATGTGCTCCTCGTAGATGAAATTTCACTAGTAGGTTCCACCTTCTTACGTTACATTGAAAAACGATTGCACGATATAATGCAGTTGCCAACAACATACTTTGGCAATCTAGACATAATTTTCTGTGGAGATTTCTATCAAGCACTTACAGTACTTGACTCAACTATTTTTTATAACAAACCATCGACAATAGAATTAATGCCCTATAATTTTTGGATTGATAATGTGAAATGCTATTCACTAAACAGTACAATGTGTCAGAAAGATGAGAAATTTATTTTGATTCTAAATAACATATGTTTAGGGCAACATACACAAGATGATATAAACTATCTCAATGAAACCTATCTACAACTGCCACATTTCGATCCAACATTTCCATATCTATTCTACAAAAAAAAAGATGTGGCTACACACAACAACAATATGCTTTTCAAAGTTCCTGGAGATTATATTATATTAGATGCAGTAGACTTCGAAGATGAAAATTTTAATGCAATGTGACTGTATACACAAACAATGATTCTACCAGTCCAAATAGTTGTAAAGCCAAATATTCTTGTCAAAATTTTCACAGGAAAGTACAACACAAAGGATGGGCTAGTAAATGGGTCAGACAAAATATTTAAGGCATATACCAAACAACAAGAAGTCGACATAGTTTGGATACAATTCAACAATGCAAAAATAGGCCAAGAACAAAGAAACAAATTATGCCAATATTACATTCAAGGCATTCAAAAAGACTGGGTTCTGATTCTTCGAATTGCAAGACCCATTCCCAAAATATCAACTACTAGAAAAGTTTGAATCAGAAAAAAATTTCCAATACAAGTAGCATGTGCTAGGACAGTACATAGAGCCCAAGGCCTCACAATGGATGGTCTTGCATTTGACTCTAGTGACATAACACAACATGGCTTAACATACACAGCACTTTTAAGAACAAGAACAATTAATTTGTTGTATCTCTTACAACCTTTGATTCCAACAAATTTCAAAATCCACAAAAAGTTCCATCATACATTGTACATCTCACAATGAACACATATTGCTATGCACATTGAACACACATAGCCTACATGCTCATGTAAATGACATTTCAAATGATTGGGATATCATGTCCATTGATATCATATGTCTACAGGAACTATTTTTCCTCCCATGCAACACCAATATTCTTTTTGGAAGATACAATAACCATTCAATGTATCATATACACGGTATAAGAATACTTACTTCAAGCTATCTCCTCATAACCAATTCAATAGAACATAGATCTAAAAATATTGAAGCTATAACAATTACCCTCAAACAAATAGATTTCCAACTCATTGTTTCTAATGTTTACATACGACCACATACAACAATTATCGAAATCAAAACACTAATTACTGAAATAGCTACAAGCTACATATCAAAAAAAAAGTTTTACATTGTTGGAGATTTCAACATAGACATGTCCATACAAAACATAACTCCAACAACACTCATAAAACATATGCAAAAATACAATATTCAATTCATGCTATCTCAAACGCACAACATAAACAAACCAATCATTGACTATGTATGGACAAATAAACCAACAAGTATATGCTCTATCAACAAAACTGAAGCATATTGGATAGACCATCTTGCAACATTCATACACCTATATGCAATTTAATTATAACTTGGGTTATGTGTACAACAACAATGACTCCACCAAAGCGACTAGAAAGTGAACCACCACAAGATCAACGTGAACCCATCAAAAGGTATTTTAAATCTAAACTTTGCAATCTCTTCATTCTTCCAACCTTTACATGCTTCCAAATATTTGAACATTAAATTTTTTTTCCTTTAACTATTGCAGGACAAAAGAGGACAATGAACCATGTACATTAATAGAAGATCTAAATGCAAAAAAGGCATGCCAAACTTTGAAAGGTGATGTCTTGGTGGTTTACAAAGCCTTCCTTGACAAAGCAAATAGAACATGTGAAGTACTATGTGTTGATCTTACAGACTCCAAAGGAGAGCTTACTATAACATTGAATATCAATAACAACAATCTTCTCAGTAGGCATGAAAGTAAAATAATCCTAGGCATGGCATTAAGAATAATAGACTTTGACATAGAACAAAAATCAGATTTTGATCAAGGAGATAGTGATTGCATACTAATTCTAAAAGAGTCCAACATAGTTGAAACAATACCAGCTATATTGCATGAATACAAATTCATTCTTGGTACAACTATAAAGCAATTACTAAAAACCACTGCTGATTACACCACTAGAACAATTGGTGCTATCATTTTAGCAGCATACAAAAAAGGTACTCAAAATGTGCTTGAAATCAAAGATGGAAACAACGACATGAGCAAAGCACTAGTAAGCTCATACAAGCAACTTCATTGATACATCTATGAAAATAAATCTTTATTTCCTTCTTTCTATTACATTTTACAATTTTACTATGTCAACTTCTAAAACTAGAAAACTAACTCTATTACTTGTGAGCAGCTATACATGCATCCAACTTTCACACCCCAATATATTCAGATACACCACCAACTTGAAAGAAATGAAATACCATCATTGCTCTTTAGAAACATAGCTAAAAGAACTAATCAAAAACCAACTCTGTGAACAACTCCAGCAACATTTATCTGCAACCTACATTATAAAAAAAGAATATTAGGTGCATTGCATGAGCTACTGCAAACTTCAGTTGAGGTAAGTGATTCCAGATCCTTTGTCATTTTACCTTATCTTTTTACCTTTCATGTTTTAAAGCATACTAATACATGCACATTGTAAATAGGTCATGGGAAATTTGACTGTAGAAAATACATACTCAAGTCCATTCCATGCTTTTTGCTCAAAATGCAGTCGCAGATTTGAAAGCTATGGAGCATTGAATGGAGAAAAAGGATACTGTAACTGATGCAAGGAACATGTCTGACACAAGTATTCATTGTACCTAAAAGGAATTATCACAAATGATAGCCAACAACCAGTTCATTTTTCTATCGAAGAGAATATTGTACAACAATTACTTCCTACTCTTAAAGACATAAACTATCAGCAATACATTGATGACAAATCAGAAATAATATTTATGCTCCGAGACTTTTCAGCAATTGGCACATACACTCTCAACTAGTACAATACCATCACCTGTGCAGTCCTCATGAATCACTAAACTGGGCATCAAACAACAAAGGTACTTATTCTTTATACTTGTCTATTTTTAATTACAAAAATCAATTACTTTTTTCCTATTAAACATCATTTACAATGCACTGATAATGTTATCGATTTTGTAGGTATCACGTTTGGCCACCAAAATAATACACCTCCCTATTACATTGAATGTAAAAGTTTCTTATATGTATCTCCCACTACATCAAAGTTTTGTTAAGTCAAAATATCTAGCTCAATTATATGTATATATACTATTTCTAAAGTAACCAAATCTATATGTACAAATTCAAGACAATAAGCTTTGTACTTTGAAAAAATACCTAGTTAAAGACTCAATTAAAGACATTATGAATTAAGTATTTGGAACATGTTTTCTCTGCATTTAAATTGGTTTATGCTCTGCCTTTCTTGAGTAAAATTTCATATAAATTAATCTAAACTTTAAAATGTTAAGCATATCTACACCTATTTTAAGTTTTATTAGATTCATTAAAACTGTTTTTTAATGAAAAGTTTCCCCTGCTTTCAAAAATTTCAATGTATTAGACTATTGTAAAGTCCTCTTGCAACTGTCAAGTTTTCAATGTCATTATGATTTAAATGCATTTTTTATGGCTGCTTTTTTCATTCCCTTGCCTATGAAGATCATAAACGTACCTCTAGTAAAATTATTGATGCACTTTTATTTATGATATTCTCCCTCTTCAAAAATGTTATTTTAAGAATTTGATTTCCATTTGATCAATGAGGATATTTGCATATCTATTTAACATCATCTGTATTATAGCTCTAAACTTATAATCACACTCAAGGGATAAATGTCTATTGTCTATTTTTTAGTCAACATATCACCTAATGGCATAACCTACTTTTATCACGCATATGGCAAGAACTATGACATTACACATCACTTGTTGTAATTTGGTATCAGATCTTGCATTATTGCTCCTTGTTGTTGTGTTTCCATTGTGTAGTTTTATAGCTGGGGGATAGGACATCTCCTTTGGGTATGCTCCTACCTTACACTACATTAGGTAGTATCAGAGCAAAGGTTGTTCTTGAGTGTGTTGACAGATCATCAAAGCTAAGGTAGTTTACACCAAGATTTGCAAAGAAGGTTGTTCTGATGGGTGATTGATCTTCTAGATTGGTGGATTTATTGCTTAGGGTTTGCTAAAATTTTGGAAGATTTCTCCAAGAAGATTGGACCTCAGGGAAATTTTTCATCTTAGTGATATTATAGAAGAATGAATCTTAGAGAAGACAAGAGTAGAATTTAGATCTGAGATTGCATTGATGAAGAGTGACATGATTGCTGAAATTGTAAGTACTGTAGATGATGTACCTAGAAATGTGGGTACTAAAGATGGTTATGAGGAAGCTGCTAAAGAATTTGAATTCACTAAATCAAGTGATGAGGCCAAAATTGATCGTATGGAGAGACCTATGAGAGCTAGGGCTGGTCAATTTGCTCGACCTAGATCTCAGTTGAAGCTGAAGCATAAGATGGGGGTTTCTAATTTCTCGGGTACTTTGAATCTAGATGACCTAATTGATTGGATTCATGAATTGGAAGACTACTTTAAGCTTGAGGATATTAAGGATCCACTCAGAGTGAGGTTGGCAAAAACAAAGTTGAAGGGACATGTTGCTCTTTGGTGAAAGGAATTGCAAAGAGATAGAGAAGAGGAAGGTGAAATGAAGATCACTAGATGGAAATTGATGGTGACTAAGTTGAAGGCTAAGTTCATTCCTTCCAATTATTAACTTGATTTGTTTAAGAGGTTGTAGAATTTGAAACAGAAGGATATGACTATGAAAGATTATACAGAGGAGTTCTACAAGTTGACTATTTGGTCTAGTCATAGAGAATTGTCAAAAGAAAAGGTAGCACAATAAATTAATGGTTTGAGATTCAATATTTAGGATGAGGTTGGTATGCTGAAAATTTCTTCATTTGAGGATGCTTATTAGTATGCTTTGAGAGCAGAGGAGAAGCTAAAAAGGAAGAATCAAGATAGTTCTTGAGGGAAGGGGAAGTAGGATAGTTCAACACAAGCTAAAATGAAAGTAGAAGGTGAATCAAAACCTGTTGAATAGAAAAGAAGGATAGGTGGAGGTGGGTTTAGAGGTAATTGTTTCAAGTGTGTTCAAGAAGGGCATAGATCTTTTGAATGTTTTATTGGTAGAACAATTGTTGTTGTAAATGAAGTTGAAGTCTAGGACAGTCAGCCTGAATAAGGAGAAAGTTTGTTGGCTTGACAAGTACTAGTTGGTGAGAGGGCATTGGATCCTTGTCAAAGGACTAGGTTTTTTAGGACTTATTGTAAGTCTACTGGTAAAGTATACAGTGTGATTGTGGATGGTGGTAGTACTGATAACCTTGTTGTTGAGGAGATGGTTCAGAAACTTGGTTTGAAGAAAGTGAGACATCCTTATCCTTATAAGATCAATTGGTTGCAAGGTGAACATGCTTTGGAAGTGAGGGAGCAATGCCTTATTGATTTCTAGATTGGGTAGTATAAGGATCAAGTGTTGTGTGATATTGTGGATATGAACAGTTGTCATGCATTGCTTGGTAGACCTTGGCAGTATGATTGTAGGGTTGTGCATGATTGTGTCAAGAATGTGTTTACTATTGAGAAAGGTGGTGGGAAGTTTTTCTTGATTCCTTTACAAAATGAAGAGCTCGGTAGGAGGAACTTGAGTATTGGTAGCTGAGTTGAGTTGGCAGATCTTGAGAAGGTTAGATATCAGTATGGAAAGTAGACCTATAGCACACCTTAGATGGATGTGAAGAAGTAGAAGAAGAACAAGGTAAAGAGTGTATAAGTTGAAGATTTGGAGGATATGTATGTGAAGAAGAAATTTTGGATTTATGTATTGAATCCCAGAAGATGTTCTTCTAGCTATTAGAACATCTTTGTGAACCTAGGGTGTCTAATGCAAGAGCATCTTAGGTTTCCTTGTAGTCTTGCACTTTTTTTGTTCATTTTTCCAATTACTACCAAGTTCCAGTTATTGCTGAGTGCCAGTTGCTGTCGAGTTCCAGTTATTGTCGAGTGTTAGTTGTTACCAAGTTCTAGTTGCTGGCAAGTGCCAATTGTTGCTAAGTTCCAATTTCTAGTTTTTACTAAGTTCCAATTGTTGTCCAGTGCCAGTTTCTACTGAGTTCCAATTTCCATTTGTTACCAAGTTCTAGTTGTTGTTGAGTTACCCAGGGTATTTTGAGTGACTCTTCATGTGCCAAGTTACCCAGTGTATGCCGAGTGACTCTTCATGTGCTGAGTTACCCAGTGTATGCTGAGTGACCCTTCATGTGCCGAGTTTTCCTATTTATGTCAAGTGTCAACATTTGGATGTGATTCCTATGAGCTTACTTGCGGGATTTATTTTGATCATGATATTCATGTTAAGATCTTTTCTTGGGATGTGTCATGACCGTTGTTGGGTCAGCCTTCCTATTTTGTATGCTCTAGAATATTATGTAAGCCATTTGGCAAGTATAAATAAAGGTCTTGTTGAGTCATTTGGCAGTTCAATTTTTGTAGAGGAAGTAGATGCAAGTTTTGAAGAGCTAGATTTGTGGCTTAGGAACTAGAGGATCTCTTGGTGGACCTGCGGGTACAAGTTTGGATTCTTCTTGGTGTTTTTATCCAGTTGTGCATCTAGACTAGCTGAGATTGGTTGTAAGTTGAATCTTGTTGGATCTTGTAGAACTAATTTTTAAATTTTCTATTTTTATTTGGTCCTAGCTCAGAAGGCCTTATAGTGAGTCATATTATGTGTAATCAGTTATATTTTATCAATAAATTATTGTAATTTGGTATCAAATCTTACATTATTACTCCTCGTTATTGTGTTTCCACTGTGTGGTTTTATAGCTGGAGGCTAGGACATCTCCTTTAGGGATACTCTTGCCTTGTACTATATAAATAGGACCATTTTAAGATTTTATAATACATGTTACATTATAATTTTATAGTTTATCCAAGAAGACACACAATATGCCAGCTCACAATCTTCATAACCTTTCACTCGATGATCAATAGATTATACCCTCTAAACCAAAGTATCTCTAACATGTTATTAACCTCAATCTTAGTCTTCTTAAGCCAATTCCATCTCTATGATAAGATAGAATCAAAACAACAGTACCACTTTCTAGATAGCTACCTTTCCTAAAACATTCATTGCTCTGTCTAGTATTCATATTTTTGTACTTGCTCTTAGTTGTAGCATCTAGACATATTTTAGAACATAACCTCAAGTGTGCATAAGCTTATCTTCAATCTTCGAACTATGTAAACACTTCTTCCTTTGTAGCATTTCCAGTTTTTAAAGAATAACTAGTATGTTGATGGTAATGAAAATAATTATCATGAATGCAACACATAAGCTCTCAATCATGTCTCAAAAAATGCTAATATAATCCCCTATAGGAATATCATCAAAATTCATGCTAACAAAAGGTTCTCATGATTCTATATCTGAAGGGAGTAGGGCCCACACTTAATCTATCCAAACATTTGAAAATAAGGGGCTATAGTTTGATGTAGTTGTAGAAAGCACAAAAAGGGAGAAAGCAGTTCCTAAGTCCCAAGATGAGGAAATTGGGAAACCATCAAGTCATGCCTAGATAATTGAACACCTTTTCTATTGTTAGACAACATGAAAGGGTTATCAATCATCTCTAGATCATCAAGCACAATTTTGCTAACAAAGTCAAAGAGGTGTACCATGTTATTGCTGTAATCCATTAGATCAACCAATTTCTCTCATGGAAATAATAAGGTGTTGAAGTCTTCTATGAAAATAAACTTAGTAGTTAGGTTTTCAATGAAATTATTGGTCATATCCCTACACAACCCAACTTTCCTAAGAAGGTTTTAGGGGTATACAAATATAAAAGGTTCTAGTATTCCAAATTTGACTTGAAAGACAACTAGATAATTTATAGAGAAGTACAAAGCTTCCCCTTCAACATGGGTTGGATTACAAAGAGTTGCAAAGCCTCTAGAATCTCCCATAACTTCATAATAAAAGAAAAAAGAACCCATACCATAACCTCCCCACCATATGAGAAAATATAGTATAGGACATTTTGACCTCTTGCAATAGTAGGATATAAATCTTGTAATCCATTATGTACTATCTAATAGCATATTTCTTATTCATCCTATTGAGATGCCTAAAGTTCTAAGAGAGGAAGATCATTTTTTTACCTTTCTAATTTAAGTCCAAGGTTAGTTGTCAATCTTCAACAATTTCTATTGAAATAATGTTTTTTCACCCAAACCTGTCTAAGGGCCTTCCCACTTTTGTCTCCAAGCTTTTTTTTTTTCTTATTCCTTGTCTTTTTCTTTGGCATTTTCCACTCTCCCTCAACATTAGTTGTATCCCCTAGGGATTTTCTTGATGAAAGAAGGATTGAATTGACCTCATCAAGCATTGAGGGGATAACATCATTTTATTAGAAATATAAGGTAGGATAGGTTACTAAGAGGGGAGGTGTGAATCAGGAACCAGTAAAAATTTAACTCACTTCTCCAATAAATCCTTCATATATTATTCTGATCTAATTGCATGTATGAAAGAATGAAAGCAATAAAAAATTCATAACACTTTGACTCAGGATATGGTGACCCAGAACCTTCCAATTAGAAAGTAAAACTAAGGTGGGGACGATACCCATAATCTTTAGTACTATACTATAAAGTTGGCCTATTAAGGCTTACAATTGACCACTTTTGGTGATCTTCCCTATTAGGAGCAATAAGGACTATTAGGTCCACCTTGTAAAAGGATTTACAAACATACATTGAAGTATGCATTTTGTTAGGAGATTTAGCAAAAGATTTTTAAGTCCACTTGGTTAAAGGATTTGACTGATGCACCTATTAGAATGAATCAGTGGTTGATCTCTGATCTACAACTTTGATTTGCTGAATGAGATTCCTTGAATTGCAATGATCTCTTGACTCTAATAGATAAATCTTTGCTTTACCATATAATGCTTGTAGCCTTCTTTAATTTGCACACATCTACTCTTTTTTCTTTACTTTTTTACTTGATCACATTTGGATATGATACAATACATTACATATATATAAATCGAATTAATTACTTATTGGAGTCAACTACAATACCAAATTTATCATAATTCACAAAATTGGCCCATTATTGTAACTCGAGTTTAGAAGACAAACTCAGTGATGTTTTGACACTCAGAAAACACTATCAACACTCAAAAAACTCTAGTACTCAGTTGAAGTTGGACCTTAATACATATTGATCACTTCAAGTAGCATGAACTTGGCCAACACTATATGACTCATTAAACACTGAGAAAATCAGTAGATACTAAATCACTTGGTTGACACTACATAACTCGATCAACATTAGATTTACTTTGTTAACACCATGAGCTCAGTAGACATTGTAGAACTTGGTTAACACTCAAATCTTCATCACTTCTACTAGATAGATTGGTAGACCCTACTATGCTCAGGCTATACTATAAACTACCTCAAATGCATATTAGACACTATAAAGCTCGACGTGAACTACATTTTGACTACTTAGCTTGGTTGCAAATGAAACACTTCGTTAACATTGTTAGATGAATAATAAGATCACTAGAAACTATAGAGCTCGGTAGCATTGTAACCTATTGACTAAGTGTTAAGTCACTAATAGACAAATTGACCTTAATGTCAACAATCTCCCCTTTTGGTATTAGCAAAAAAAATACTTATCATACCAAAAATTTGAATTCTCAAAATTACAAGTCAAAAACTTCCTTTATCAACATTGTGTCTTCAACTTAGTTTTGACTTACTACTGTTGTAGCTCAGTAAATTACTCTATTTTTCTAATTTTTCTAATTTTCTTTTGTAAACATTTTACTACTTAGTTGTACATATATCTACATATTACTACTCCCTCATACATATATATCTAGTAATCTTTTCTATACAAATAATCTTATTCTCTCCCTTACATATCTTCTCCCATACTCTATACAAATAATTTTCTTCTCCCCCTTTTTGACATAAATTCCAAAGGTGTATAATATCTATAAGTTAATACCAAAATGTGATAAGAAATCAATGTGCACCTTCAAAATGATCGATATAGTCTTGTCCCAATTCTTGTGCAATACCTTACTTGCATGCAAGGCTATCTATACATTTGCTAAAAATTCCATCATGTGGTCAGCTATGGAGAAGTTTTTTTCATGGATTAGTGTCTTTGCATGTGCAATGTGCTTTTGCAATACATCCATGTTTGGGAGAATCATGCCTTGAATTTCTACAAATGTGGTCCTAATTCTGGCTTCTTCTGTCAACAATTTTGCCTGGAGATTTGTTAGATATTTGATCTTTGTAAAGTGTGTAGAACTACAACTAGGATCAAGTGACATCTTGTGTGCATGTATCTTCATATCCTCATCTATATTGGATAATTTATCCATAATTTCCCTTGTAAAGATAGATGTGTCACTCAATTTGAAAAATAATGAAACAACATTATTAACAGATGCTTCCAGAGTAGCAAGAATAGTAGACAACTCTACTTGATCAATAGCAATTTTCTATGCTACATGTTCCAAAAATTTATTTTCAAATTTTCTCTCAACTCTATGCAATAATATTTCTTGTCCATTCAATTCTTTATTGTACTTGTGGACAATTTCAACCAACTAATCTAGAATAGGTTGTTTCCCATCAACCTCAATATTTAGGCCATCAAAAAATATGTTCTCTATGTCCCCAAGAACTTGATTAATCTTATTCCTCTCTTCTTTAAGCTTCATTTTCTTATCCCTTTTCTTCCAAATTCTCCAATGGTATCCATCTCTTCTAAAATGAGGTTAGAGGTATCCTAATTTGGAATAACAATGTCCTCATCTAGATCAATTTCTTTATCTTCTTTACCTTTATTTAGAACTTTAGTGCTTCGTAGAGATGGGGTCTCAACTATCATTATACTAGCCATGGTGGAAACAATAGTCGAAAAAGTAGGAATAGCACCAACAGTATCAACAATAGAAATAACATGAACAATAGGAGTACCTTGTTGATGCTTGGCCAAGCCTAATGCTGGGAAGACTTGCTGCTAAAAAAATGAAGTGCTAGACACATCAGTCATTGAAATACTTGGTAGAGAGATTCTAGAGATTGGTTGTGTGTTTGGTGTTATAGTTTTCCTTAACCAACTCAGTTTAAGATTTCTCTAAGCCTGATTACACTAAGGCTTTTCTTGGAGAATGAGGAAAGAATTTCATAACTTCTACTCCAATTTTTCTACATCTATTTCCTCAATGCTTTGTATTTCTGAAAGACTTCCTTCAATGGATTCTTTTTATTCTTCCTCATCATCAAGATCAATGTTGTCTAACTCATCATCTTTGATTTCTACTTCTTCTACATCATCTTCTTCACCATATTTTTCATCAACATGCACAAAATCTCACTAGGCTTATGTAGCCCATAGATGTTTTTCCATGTGGTAGCAGTAGACTTCACCACAAATCCAATGTCTTTTAACAATATTGGACATGTGTTGAATTTGGATGTGAGCTTCTTCTCATTTTCTTTCAATGCTTCCTTCACCTTTTTTTCACTAAGACTCGACATAAGTTGTCTCAAAGTTTATTTACTAATGTCTTTAGAAACTTTCATTGCAATATCCCTTTGAGGTTTGACCACTTTCAAAAGTATATCAGGAACTTTTTGTGTTCGCTCATCAGGTGAATACTTCTACTTACCCAATTTTTTCACAAGGGTATCCTCAATTTTATTTTTCTCTTCTTCATTCCTAGTCTCATATTTAAGAGACTTAAAACATCTCATACCTATTCCTTGTTCCATCTTCTTTAATCTTTCTTGATGGATAGGGGAAAACCTCTAAAAGATAATCTATTTAGCCTCATCCTCTTCACCCAATTTCAATTTCCTCTTGGATTTGGTAGATCTTCTTGTAAACAAAGGAAGGGAAGACTTGGCAAGTTTGGTTATTATAACCTTGACTTTATTCTTCATTATTATTATTCTTGATTGCTTGGTATTCTTCATTATTTTCTCAATCTTTTTAATTCCTCTGCTCAATGCTTGGGGTAACTTTATCTCGAGCTCAATTCTAGCCTTAGCTTCTTCATAAGTGCCAAAATATGTTGCCTTAGGATCCATAGGTTCATTCAATAGAGCCTCAATGATATCTTTAGTATCATCAATGTGAAACTCATGTTCTAGAGGCTTAGCCCATGCCACTCTATGCCTAAATGCTTGAATGTAAACCTTGTCATGGTCAACTGTGAAATAGATATCATGTTCATAATCTTCTACTAGTTTCTTGGATATCCTACATCTATTTTGCATCTTCTCCTTGAATATCTCAAAGTAATTATCCATGATACTATCAAAGTTTTCTCCCATTTCCACTATAAATTCATTGATTTGGTAAAATACTAGAGTATCTTTCTTCCATACTACAACTCCTTTAGAAGGGAAAATTTTCTAAACATAGAATAATAAACATGTCAAGAGAGAACCAAATTTACATGGATTGTTCTTTGATACTCAGATGTTCATGCTCTTGCTCAATTGATTTAGTAGCAACTCGGCAAGGTCAAAGGAAAAATTGTTCTTTACCACTTTGTATGTCAGTCAAAGGCTTCACATGATACATTGTTCAGCTATCTTGAGTTGTAGACTTTGTGTGCAATCATGCGGATGCCAAATTTCAATTCCACTTTAGTTACACCAATAAGTTTTATGCCTCTTCCATCCCATTCAGCAAGAGTCCTCTTTGCCAACTCGACCCGACCTAGGGTTTTAGTGGTCTTTGCCTTATTCAACATGGGTAATCTAGTAATCTTGTGTATCATCTTCTTGGTTATCAAAATAGGGTGATCTAAGCATAACTACATGTTATGAACATGACTCAAGATGAATATAATCCAATTCACTTGAACATCCCTTGGCATATGCAAAATATGTGTCAAACCCTTTATCTCCAAATGTTTGTGCTAAGGTTTTAGAACACCATCCATACAATTTTTGTTGAATGCTTCATTCATCTCTTGGGTTCCAAGCTCTTGAATAGAATAGTGATAAAATGATAAGATTTCATGAACAATAAGTACCTTAGGTGGAATTTGGGATTGTGCTCCAATAGGGTCAAGTGACTTTGCAATTGCCATACTTAGTTTGAATGCAGGAGCCTCACAATCAACTCCATGAACCAACATTTTAGAAGCTTTCTTAACCTTGCTACTAGAAGATGTCATCACTTAGTAGGGTTTTGAACATGGGAGAATCTTCAACAAAAATTGCTTGAATCACCAAAGGCTTTGAATTCACTCTATGCTCTATGCTCTAAAAATGTGTGGCAGAATAAAGCGTTTGATTTCTTCCTTTTAACAAATTCCATTCTTCATGATTGCCATTAATGATTTGTACACATATCCACTCCCTTATAGGTTATCCTCAACTCAATTTGGTCTTTAATGCTCACCTTCAACACGATAAGGTCTCCAAACTCTGTAGGAACTACCAACTCAACATTTGCATCCTAAAAATAGATATGCAACGCAACCTTGCTCGATAAGGTCCTACAACCCAACCTTGCTCAGTAAGATCTTCAACTTCCATCATCACTCGGTGATCCTTGTGCATCTTGAATGTGAATATGGATCTTTTTTCTTGCTAGTTAGAATTGATGTTAGATTATTTATTCTAAACCAAAATTCTAGTAATCTCCATAGAGAACTAGGTCAAGGTGATTCTGTCACCCAGGTAATTGACTTGGGTGTCAACAACTTTAGGACTTTGGTTTGCATTCTCTAAAGATTTCTACACCCATTGCTACCTCATTTATTTTTTAATATTTTCATCTTTGGCTTTCTTTTCATCTTCTATTCTACCTTTGTTCATACAGTTCTTGACAAGATGTCCAAGTTTTGTACAAACAAAAAATCTCTTTGTAGTGTCTCTTTTCCTCATGTGATCTTTCACATAGTTTGCTCCAATGTGCCCAAATTCACCCTAGTAGTGACATCTACACCAATTTGTATTGTAATCCCAACCAAATATTTCTTTCACAATTTTCTTTGTCAGGTTCCATTTCTGGGTCTTACATTATGAAGATTCTTGTCCTTATTTGTTGTGATTGTGACACTTTCCTTCAAACTTAGATTTATTTGTGCATTCACTTGCTCTATGATTATTCTTATTGCAATTGTAACATTTTCCATTGGATTTTTCTTTACCATTGCTCCAACACTTATAAGATGTATGACCTATCTTACCACAATGATTGAAAGTAGGTCTTTTTTTCTTTTGAGCTCATTGCTAAGATGATTCACCTTCATCTATATATCCTAATCCAACTTTTCCTTTGTGTCTATGTTGATTTTTCCCATTCAACTAATTCATGCTTTCATGTAATTTCATCATTCTTTCATTGGTTTTCTTTTCCATGCTGAGATTATTTTGCAGTCTTTCATTCTCTATCCTTAGATTGATAAGCTCTTGATTTGCATCATTGAGTTGATCAATAAAGTATGTTTGTTGAAGAGATAGTTTTTGAATTTCATTATCCTTTTCTTCTATCTCTTTTTTGGGTTTGTCTTTTTCTTCCATGACTTCACATAGTCTGACTGATTAGATTTCTTTCTCTCTTTTCAGCTTTTTGACTTCTTCTTGAAGATTGGAATTCTTCTCAAGTAGGTCTTTGATTTCTACATCAGCTTCATCTAAATTTATTTCTAGACATAAGTCTTCAATTATTTTTTCAATGTAGAGATTGCCATCCATTTGTGCTACAAGATCTTTCCTTCTTTGCAACAATTGAGAGAGTTTCTCCTTTTCTTTTTTTAGCTATCCAATAGCTAATTCAATATCCATCTTTTTATTCTCAATAGCCTTTTCTAACCTATATACCTACATTGCCTCTGATCTTTTCTCAAGCTGCTAAATTTTTGATGTGAGAACCAATAAGCTCTAATAAAATTTGTTGGAAATATAATGTAGGCTAGGTTACTAAGAGGGGAGGGGTGAATCAAGAACTAATAAAACTTTAACTCACTTTTCTAATAAATCTTTCATATATTATTCTGATCTAACTGCATGCATGAAAGAATGATTGCAATAAAACACTCATAACACTTTGACACAAGATATGGTGACCTAGAGCCTTACAATTAGAAATTAAAATTGAGGTGGGGATGATACCCATAAGTTTAGTACTATAGTGTAAAGTTGAGATGTTAAGGATTACAATTGATCACTTCTAGTGATCTGTCATTTTAGGAGCAAAAAGGACTGTTATGTCCACCTTGTAAAAGGATTTACAAACACATAGTGAAGTATGCACTCTGTTAGGAGATTAAGAAAAAGATTATGAAGTCCACTTAGTTAAAGGATTTGACTAATGCACCTATTAGAATTAATAGTGGCTAATCTCTGATCTACAACTTTCATTTGTTGAATGATATTCCTTAAATTATAATGATCACCTGACTATGATAGATAAGTCTTTGCTTCACCATATACTACTTGTAGCCTTCTTTAATTTGTACCCATTTGCTCTTTTTTTATTACTTTCTTACTTGATTACATTTGGATATGATACAATACATAACATATATATTTATCAAATTAATTACTTATTAAAGTCATCTACAATACCAAATTCATCATAATTCACAAAGTCAACCCATTATTGTAACTCGAGTTTACAAGAAAAACTTGGTGATATTCTAACACTCAATAAGCACTATCAACACTTGGCAAAATTTAGCACTTGGTTGAAGTTGAACCTTGATCCACACTGATCACTTCTAGTAGCATGATATTGGTCAACATTGAATGACTCAGTGAACACTGAGAAACTTGGTAGATGCTAAATCATGCAATTGACACTGCATGACTCGGTCAACACTGGATTTACTTTGTTAACACTGTGAGCTCGCTAGACACTATAGAAATTGGTCAACACTCAAATCCTCATCACTTCTACTAGATAGATCAGTATACCTTATAATGCTTGGGCTATATTATAAACTATCTTAGATGCATGGTAGACAATATGAAGCTCGACATGAACTACATTCTGACTACTTAGCTCAGTTAGAACTAAAAACACTTGGTTAACATTGCAAGATGAAATATAAGCTCAGTAGCAATGCAATGAATAGACTAAGTGTTAAGTCACTAATAGACAAATCGCCCTTAATGTCAACACCTTTGATATTGTGATTGAAACAAGAAAGAGGTTAGTATCTTTAGAAGTTTTTTCCTTGTTTTCCTTGAGTATATAATCAAATGTCAAATCCACAAGCTAAAAAGTTAGAATTAATTTCCATATAATTACATAAAATAGAACAAGATTTGACCAACTTGTTAAAAAAAAAGCAACTAAATGATACCATAAATAAGGAAGAGGTGATGATCAAAACTATCTATCACACCATCAAAGATACTACATCAAAATAAATAATAATTTTGACAAACAAGCAAAAAACATAACTACCAATTGATAAGAATTTTGACTAGCTTGTCAAAAACATCAATGTATGTATAGGAAGAATAGATCCAACATGAACATAATTTCACAATGTAAAAAGAATTTATGAGAGTATTTGACTATCATAAGTTATAGATGTCTTTACAATAGAACATTGGTCAAGAACAAGAAAACATAATCTTCTAAACATGTAGACCTTTCTCATAGGATCCATAGACACCTATTTTACATAGGACACCAAGGGAAAGAATATTGTAGGAGTGCATTTCAACCCTACCATAAAGAAGTTACGCTTCCCAAAATTTCCTTGATATGAAAGATACCTCACCTAACTAGAGCTAATTTAACAATGTAAAAACTAACATAAGTAATGGAAAAGTGTAACATTATTCATCCACAAGGATTAATGCAATGTTACCATAAAAACTCAAGAAAATGTGTATCTAAAAATAAGACGAATGAATGATGTAGAAGCATCCTAGGTGTAAGGGAAATCTTGCATCACCCAAAAATATTTATATTCCTAGTTTTTTAGTTTTTATGTTTTTAATAAGGGTTATTCCTATATAGAATTATTGTTTGTGGGAGCTTGATAATTTTAGTAAGTTGGTATTATGTGCTCATATTGTTCTAATCTCATATACAGAGGTTCATCTTTGACATACCAGCATGTTGGTTGAGTTTTATTGTAATATCATATGTATTCGTACAATTATTGCAAAATTTTGGCATGAATTTTGGCTTTTCAAACTTCATGTCCACTGATGAAGGCCTAAATAGCTCCAAAATGAGGTGAAACCTAGACTAATTAAAGCTTGCACCATTAGTTGTAGTAGGTCACTAGTTAAGGATTTAGGAATCAGGTTATAATAGCCCATTAGGTCAATGAATTACTAGTTATGGTCTTCAGAAGTGGACCCATTCAAAAATGTAATTTGTAAATTGTCTTGAGTCAATCATATGTAATAAAGTGTAATGAAATAATATAATGAGGTTGGTCAACCTCAAGAGTTAGGGCTTAGTATCCAAAACCTTCTCAAGCAGTTAAAAGTTCCTATATAAGGAAGACATGCATGTTGTCTAGAGAAATTTTAGGTGATAGTCACAACTCTCTCTTGTACACTATTGTAAGGAAGGCACCAATGTGGGTTTTCATATTATAATTTTGTAATTTTGCATTTGTAGTGATAATAAGAAGCCCATATTTGTTTCTCCTTATTTGTGGTGTTCTTTGTTTTCATTGGTTGTTGTGGTATTAAGGGGAGCACCCTTCATCAAGTGGTATTAGAGTGAGAGTTCCTAAGTGTGTAAGCAGATTGTCGACTGGGAGGCGGTTTGCACCAGGACCGTGATTTGGGCTAAGTGTATGGACATATCATTGATTACGAGGTAATTTACACTAGGGTTTCAATAGAAGCAACCAAATGTCTCCATGAAGAGAGCATGGTGGAAGAGTCGTAGGTGTACGTCTGAGGGTTTAAGAGTCTTATAGAGACATATGCAAGCATTGGAAAAAAAGATACATCGAGGAATAAATCTTTCCATAAGAGATGAAAGTGAGGATGATAAAAAAGAAGGAAATATCAAAGAAGAGATTATTATGAAGCCAAAAGAAGAGAGGCTTTTTAAGGCCATTTCCAAGATCAGAAAAAGACTTAAGTTTGTGGTTCCCATATTTTTGGGAAATCTTAACCCTGAGGAGTTGATTGATTGGACCAATGAACTGGAGGAATACTTTGAGTATGAAGATATTGAAAATCCATATAGGGTCAAATTTGCAAAGGCCAAATAGAAGGGTCATGGAAAGGTCTGGTGGCAAGAGATCAAGTTAGACTGAGATAGAAGAGGAAAATACAACATCATGAGATGGGACTGGATGATAGCTAAAATGAACAAATAATTCATTCATGTAGATTATGAGCTAGATCTGTTGTAGAAAATTCAAGGGTTGAAGCAAGTAGGAAGATCCATTCAAGAGTATACTGAAGAGTTATACCAAGTTCTCATTAGAATCAACCATGTGGAAGTTGATAAGAAGACATTTGCCCACTATCTTAATGGGTTGAGGCCAAGCATTCAGGAGGAGCTAAGTATGTCTTGAATGACCAATATTGAGGAGGCATACTAATTTTCCTTATGAGTTGAGGAGAAGCTAAGCAAAATATTTGATAACAAAAAAAGTGTCAGAGGTTGCAGTGGAAGATTTGGTGGATAGTATTATGGATACCAAAATAATGATCAAAAGGACAAGGATGAGGTGAGTAGTAGCACTTTGAACCAAAGGGGAAATAATTCCAATCATTTCTATGATTAGAATAATAGAGATCATAGAGGAAGAGGAAGAGGAAGAGGGAAAGGATCTGGAAGAGGAGGTGTCCATGGAAAATGTTTTCATTTCGAAGAAGGACATAGAGTGTTTGAGTGTTTGTAGTGCCAAGGAAGGGATGCCAATATAATTGAATGCCAGGAAAAAGTAGCATGTGTTGATAAAGATGCCTAATCATCACAATTTGAAGATGCTAAAAGAGAAGTCCTAGTTAATAGAAGAGTCTTGCTAAGTGGTGAGAATGAACCTGATCAAAGGAGTTTGTTTCACACAAAGTGCAAATGTGAAGAAAAGTGTTTTGATGTGATCATTGATGGTAGAAGAACTGAAAATCTAGTGTTAGAAAAGATGGTCATGAAGTTAAATTTGAAGAGGCAGAAGCACCCACGTCCATACCGTATTGCCTAGGTGCAAGATGACCACAAGGTCATGGTCAATGAGAAACACTTAGTGAAGTAAAATATTGGGAGCTACTAGGATGAGGTGCTATGTGATATCATACCTATGGACATATGTCATATGTTGTTGGGTAGCTCGTGGTAGTTTGACAAGCATGTTATACATGATGGGCATGCAAATACCTATACTCTGACAAAGGATGGAGTGAAATAGAAGTTGAATCCATTGAAGAAGAAAGAAGAAAAGGTATGTAGTGCTACTAGAATATGTTTTATTGATGCAAAAGCATTTCTCAAAGATATGAGGCATGAGAATATGTATTTTGTTGTAATTCCAAAATATGATAAAGAAGTAGAGGAGGTGCCTATAGAAGTTATAGATTTGTTGGAAGAATTTTTTGAAATTGTGTTAGATAATGTACCTAATAGATTACCCCAGTGTGGAAGATCAATCACTAGATGGACTTGATTCTAAGAGTCAGTTTTCCAAATAAGGAGCAGACAAAATAACACCAACAGAAATTAAAGAGTTGAATAGGCAAGTGCATGAGTTTTTGTAGAAGGGGTTGATTCGAGAGAGTATGGATCCATTTTTTATACCAACAATATTGTCACCTAAGAATAATGAAGAATGAAGGATGTGTACATATTCTCAATCTATCAATAAGATCATGATCAAGTATAGCTTTCCATTTCTATAGAAGGATGATATTATGGACTATTTGAGTGGAGTTGTGTATTTCACAAAGATAGATATGGAGAGTGGGTACCATCAGATTCACATCAGAGAAGGAGATGAGTGCAAGACTACCATCAAGGCAAGAGAAGGATTGTATGAGTGGTTAGTCATTCCTTTTGGGGTATCCAATGCATCGAGTATTTTCATGAGGCTCATGAATGAGGTATTGAAGGAGTTTCTAGGTAAGTTTTTTATTGTTTACCTAAAGTATATTTTGATATTTAGTAAGACATTGAAGGAACATTTGATGCACATTCGTAAGGCATTTGACAATTTGAGAGAGGAAAAGTTGCTAATAAATTTAATAAAGTGCAGTTTTGTGAAGGAGCAATTGGTGTACTTGGGATTTGTAGTATCAACAAAAGATCTAAAAATGGACCCTAAGAAAGAGAAGGCTGTCATTGAATGGCCTTCTCCAAGGAGTGCAAAAGATGTAAGATATTTTTATGGAATGCCTAGATTTTACAAAACAATTATCAAAGAGGTTTTAGCAATATTTGTGGCAATAATTGAAACAATGAGAGGAGATATTGAAAATAATTTAAATGGACTATAGGAGTAGATAAGAGTTTCAATTTTTTGAAACAAAAAGTTACAAAGAAACTTGCTTTAGCACTTCCAAATTTTATTAAGGTGTCTCAAGTAGATTGTGATGCTAGTGGTACTACATTAGGAGCTGTTTTGAGCCAAGAAGGTAGACCTATTGCTTATTCAATGAGAAATTGAATGATGCCAAAAGAAAGTATTATATTTATGATAAAAAAAATTATGCTATAGTTCAAGCATTGAAGAAGTGGAGACACTATCTTCTTCCTAAGGGGTTTGTTTTGTATATTGATCATCAAGATTTGCAATATTTAAATACTCAAGAAAAATTGAATCAAAGGCATTTGAAGTGGGTTGAGCTTTTGTAGAGTTATACATTTGTTTTGAAACATGGGACTGGGAAGTCTACAGAGTTGCAAACGCTCTTAGTAGAACACAAGTTTTGCTGACAGAAATGCAAATTGAGGTGGTTGGGTTCAAGGAACTCAAGAATTTGTATCCAAAGGATCCTGATTTTGGTGAGGCTTGGAAATCTTGTATTAAACCTATTACACTTGACAGGACAAAGTAGTTGGATTTCATAATCCAAGATGGTATCTTGTTCAAGGGAAGTATGTTATGCATTCCCATAAGTTCCATCAACAAGAATCTCATCAATGAGAAGTGGAGGATTGGTTGGACACTTTGGTAGAGATAAAACCATTGCTTTGATTGTTGAGAACTACTATTGGCCACAGTTGTAACAAGATGTAAATGAGTTTATGCAATGTTGCAGAGTATGTTAGATGGCAAAAGGAGTAAAAAAAATTATAGGGTTGTATCAAACATTACCTGTACCTAAGAAGCCATGGGAAGATGTTAGCATGGATTTCATTCTTGGTTTACCAAGGACACAATGAGGGCATGATTCCATATTTGTGGTGGTTGACAGATTTTCAAAAATGGTACATTTCCTTCCCTACAAGAATACAAGTGATGTTGTTCATGTGGTGGAGTTGTGTTTCAGAGAGTGAGACTACATGGTCTTCCAAAGAGTATGTTTCTAATCGTGACACCAAGTTTGTTGGGTATCTCTGGTGTACATTATGGAATAAATTGAAGACCAATTTGAAGTTTAGCTCATCCCATCATCCACAGACTGATGGACAAACAAAAGGTGTGAACCAAAGTTTAGGGAATTTATTGAGATGCTTGGTTGGAGATAAACCAAAAGGTTGGGATCTGATTTAACCATAGACATAATTTTCATATAATAATTCTATCAACATGAGTACTAATAAATCACCATTCTAGATAGTATATGGGAGCAATCCTATAAATGCTTCTGAATTGAGGCAGTTGCATAAAGGAGAAATAAGTAGTGTTAAAGTAGAAGATTTTGCTGCACATTTGAAGAACGTCCATGGAGAGGTGAGCAAGCACATTACAAAGATGAATACACACTATAAGGCTAAGGCTGATGTGAAAAGGAGGTATAAGGAATTTCAAATTGGTGATGAAGTCATGGTTCATTTGAGGAAGGAGAGATTTCTAGTGGGTACATCTAATAAGCTAAAAATAAAGAAGTTTGGACCATGCAAGATAGTGAAAAAGTATTATTCTAGAAATGCTTATGAAGTAGAGTTTTAGTAGAGATGAATATTTCACTAGTATTTACATTTTAGATTTGACAGTATATTATGAGGTAGGTGATGGAGATTAAGTTGCAAAAGCTCTGTGGAGTATTCTAGCATCTAATTCAGCTACACAAGAGATTAAGGGGATATTGGGTAGTCATGTGGGAAGAAGCACAAGGAATAGAACATATGATGAGTATTTGGTCAAATGGAAAGGGAGGCCAATGGAAGATTCATCATGGCTAGCATGAGAGGAGGTTGATCATCTTGATTTTTCTCTAACTACCTGAGATTTGACAAGGTCACTTCTCAATTTATCTCAAGTTTCTGATGCAAGAGCATCCTAGGTGTAAGGGCAATCTTGCATCACTCAAAAATATTTCTATTTCTAGTTTTCCATATTTTGTGTTTATAATAAGAGTTATTCCTATACATAGTTTTTGTTTGTGGGATCTTGTTAATTTTAGTAAGTTGGTATTATGTGCTCAAATTGTTCTAATCCATATATGGAGGTTCATCTTTGACATATCAACTTGTTGGATGAGTTTTATCGTCATATCATATGTACAGGTGTAGTTATTGTAGATTTTTTATATGAATTTTGGCTATCCAAACTTCAGGTCTAACGATGAAGGCCTAAGTCGCTCCAAAACAAGGTAAAACCTTAGTTGATTGATGCTTGCATCATTACCCATTGTAGAAAATTTAAGGATTCCAGAATGGGTCTATAATAGCCTATTAGGTCAATGGTTTGCTAGCTATGGTCTTCATAAGTTGACTCATCCAAAAATGTAAATTGTAAATTGTAAATTGTATTGAGTCATTTATATGTAATAAAGTGTAATGGAATAATATAATATGAGGTTGGTCGACCTCAAGGGTAAGGGATTAGTGTCTAGATCCTTTCTAGGTGGTTAAAAGTGCCTATTTAAGGAAGGTTTGTAGGTTGTCTAGAGAAGTTCTGGGTGATAATCATAGCTATGTCTTGTAGGCTATTGCAAGGAAGGTGTCCATGTAGGTTTGATTATTGTAATTCTGTATTTGTGGTGATAATAATAAGCCCATGTTTTATTCTCTCAATTTGTGTTGTTCTTTATTTCTACTAGTTGTTGTGATATTAAGGGGATCTATTGGTTGTTGTGATATTTCTATTTTTAGTTTTCCATATTTTGTGTTTCTAATAAGAGTTATTCCTATATAGAGTTGTCGTTTGTGGGATCTTGTTAATTTTAGTAAGTTGGTATTATGTGCTTAGATTTTTCTAATCCATATATGGAGGTTCATCTTTGACATATCAACCTACTAAATGAGTTTTATTGTCATACCATATGTATTGGTGTAGTTATTGCCTATTTTTTATATGAATTTTGGCTATCCAAACTTCAAGTCTAGCAATGAAGGCCTAAATGGCTCCAAAACAAGGAGAAACCTTAGTTGATTGATGCTTGTGTCATTACCCATTGTAGAAAATTTGATGATTCTAGAATGGGTCTATAATAGCCCATTAGGTCAACAATTTTCTAGCTATGGTCTTCATAAGTTGATTGGTCCAAAAATGTAAATTGTAAATTGTAAATTGTATTGAGTCGTTCATATGTAATAAAGTGTAATGGAATAATATAATATGAGGTTGGTCGACCTTAAGGGTTAGGGATTAGTGTCTAGATCCTTTATGGGTTGTTAAAAGTGCCTATATAAGGAAGGTTTGTAAGTTGTCTAAAGAAGTTCTGGGTGAAAATCGTAGCTATGTCTTGTAGGCTATTGCAAGGAAGGTGTCCATGTGGGTTTGACTATTGTAATTCTATAATTTTGTATTTGTGGTGATAATAAGAAGCCCATGTTTTGTTATCTCAATTTGTGTTGTTCTTTATTTCTATTGGTTGTTGTGATATTAAGGGGATCACCTAATTTCAATAAAGAAAAACATATTTTCTTTCATAACACCTCATAGTTTTTTGTTCCATCTCAAGCATATGAAAAATAAGTAATAATGATTTAATCAAAACTTCATTACATTTATTTGCACATAGTCAAGGGTTTTCAATAAAGTAATATAATTGAAAATTCTATATCTAAAGGATCAAGCATCTTCCTTTTTAGTCCATTTCTCTTATAATTATCACATCTTAGTTCAATTCATAAACATAAATTTTTTTCCTTACTTTATAACTACATACAAAAAAATATTAAAATTCCATTTCCAAGATTGATTATTGAACCTACTTGTTAAACATTTGCATTATAAATGATTTGAAATAAGGTAAGGAAATTAATTGTTCATTTCTCATATTCATCAAAGATTACTAATGAAATTTATCAAAGATAGAAGCATGCCATTCTTTTAACATACTTATCAATAAGGTATGAAGTGTAAGTTGATCTATAACTTATAGAATCATGACTGCAACTTTCTTTTCTCAATGTTACTATATTTTTTCAAATATTCTCTTTAACTTAATTATGATCTCTTATCTACACTCCATTAACCTTAAATCCTAGATACTTATTAGACTAAAATTATGAGATCATAATATAGATGAAATTATCAAGTAAAGTTATCACCACAACTCAACATACTAATATTTAAGTGTCAAGAGAATGAGATCTAGAATAATTTTCCAATAATAAGTAGAAAAAAAACAAGGGCCTCTTGAATCCATCAAATTAAACTACTCTTTACATCATTCATTGTAAGATTTCTATTCTACATCCACAATCATACTGATAAGTTGAACTAAAATAAGGATATAGTTCCTACTATCATAGTTTTCAAATATAGAAAATTAAATCCATTGACAAACAAGTTACATTCTCAAGTAATATCCAATAGCTCAAAGATCTTATATATATATATGAGGAAGTAGACAGTGTGTTGTTCATCATAGCTTCAATGGTTATCAAAATTACGCTTATCACCCAAAATAGTTAAAACAAAGTTTATAACCCTTTTGGTTGAAGTATAACATTTTAAGGAAAATTTTAAAATAAATAATTAACTCTTCCACAACTACCTATCTTATATATATATATATATATATATATATATATATATATATATACATGTGTATATACATATATGTATATATATGTATGTATATATATATCTATGTATATACATATACATGTGTATATACATATATGTATATATATGTATGTATATATATACATGTATATGTATATATGTATATATATACATGTATATGTATATATGTATATACATATATGTATATATGTATATACATATATGTATATATGTATATACATATATGTATATATGTATATACATATATGTATATATGTATATACATATATGTATATATGTATATACATATATGTATATATGTATATACATATATGTATATATGTATATATATATATATATATATATATGAGCAAGTAGACATTGTGTTGTTCATTGTAGCTTAAGTGTTTATCAAAATAACTCTTATCACCCAAAATAGTTAAAACATAGTTCATAACCCTTTTGGTTGAAGTATAACATTTTAAGGAAAATTTTAAAATAAATAATTAACTCTTCCACAACTACTATCTTATATCTATTTCTGTAACAAGTTAAAGAAATTTTCTACACGATAGTAAGAAGAATAATTAACATTATTAGGGTAAGTGCACAAAGATGAGAGACAAAAAAGGGGGTTTAAGATGCTTTTTTTTCTTGAATTTAACAAATTCTAGAATTTGATGAGAAACTGAAGATAGTTAGACTCAAATTTTCAAGATGCGAAAAGAATAATAGTTATTACTCCAAACCTAGTTTCTTAATTATTAATATTGTTTAGAAAACGGTGGAGTTTAAGAATTTCAAAAAGGGGGAGCACCAAAAGTGGTCCTATTTTCATAAAAAAACATAACACAGTGTTTGGTGTGCTCCTGCTAAAATGTTGACTTTTTTAATAATTTTTTTAAATTTATCTCATGAGAAGTTACCTATCAACATATTGTCTATCATAAATTTTATGACATTTTTATAATATATATTTGATTTGTTTTTATGAATTTTGTAAGTGGGGACATCCTAAAAAATATGAAATTTTTGTATGCCCCCTAGAAATCATTGAAAAATAATAAAAAATCAAAGTTTTTTTTTAAGTGAGTAGAACGAAGTCATTCTAAAAAATGTATTTGTTGCAAAACTCAATCAATGAGTCAAAATTTAAGCCCAAAATACTACATGTTAGTTTTGACAAAAATAGAGCATACATTCAAAACAAATCAAAGATAAAAGGCTTAACATTATCATAATTAAAATTAAATTATATGGTTAGATAACTAATACAAAGATCTTAAATATCATGTCCTTTGATTTTATCATTGCTAAACCATGAGTAAACTTGATGGCAATCATACAAAAAAGATGTGTGATTTTGTTATTTTTTTGAAAAACATGTTTTAGACCTGCTTGAATCTCCAAGCCTTTGGGTCAAGGATCTCCAAGTCTTAGGCTTGGTGGATTCTAATGCATTTAAATGCACACACACATAATAATGAGTACACACTATTCAAATCTAGATATTTTCTAAATGTTGTATTTGGTGCAACATCAAATGTAATGGTTTACATAGTGCATATACATCATATAGTGTGTATGCCCTATGAGGTAATAAATAAAGACTAAAAAACCCTTCTAAATAAGGTATCCTCATATGTCAATTTTAACACCAAGACTATATATAAAATGTAATACTTGAGTACATACTTTTCCTTTCTTATAATCAAGTTACATTTTATGCATATATTTTTAGAATGTTTCAAAGTGGTTTTAGTTTCATAGGAATTAAGCTACTTTTAGATTTTACTATTTTTTTAGGAAATTTCAAACTTAGCCAAATTTCAAGAATTGACACATTTTCTTCAACATGATTAATATTGATTGTAATCTTAAGCCCTTTACTTATATAATAATAATTTATCATTTTATTATTATTAGTCTCTCTCTCAACATGCATCTTAAAGTTCCTAAAGGGTCAAAAAGGTTCATTCATAAGAGATCCTAGGACCCCTTACCTTACAGTAATGTATGGTAAGGGGTCTTAAGTATTCTTTCAGCACATTAATGTGTCCTGCAACCACTTAAGACCGCTTATTATACATTTGTATATGGTAAGGGGTCATAAGGGGTACTGAAACACATTAACATATTGTAGGATCCCTTACGACCCCTTACCATACATTAGTGGATGGTAAGGGTTCATAAGGGATTTTAAGGGGTCCTACAACACAATATTGTGTCATGAAACTCCTTAAAACCCCTTAGGACCCCTTACTATATTAGTCTATGGTAAGGGGTCCTAAAAACTTGTAAGTTTTCCTAGGACCCCTTAACAACCCATAGAAACCTTAATATTTTTAGAGAGTGATGTTAACATGTCTTAAGTGGTCATAAGGAGTATTAGGACGCATGACCCCTTAAGACATTGTAGGACCCCTTACCATACATTAGTACATGGTAAGGAGTTGTAAGGGGTCCTAAGACACATTAATGTGTTTGAAGTCCCCTTAAAACCCCTTACCATGTATGGTAAGGGGTTGTAAGGGGTCCTAAGGCACATTAATGTTCTAAGTCCCTTTAGGACCCCTCACCATGTATGGTAAGGGGTCTTAAGGGTTCCTAGAATGCATTAATGTGTCCTACAAGTCCATAAGGCCCTTACAACACATTAAGAGCTCTTAACATGCATTAGTTATGATATGGAGGACTAAAGGGTCATAAGAAGTCCATGAACAGATTAATGTTTTATAGGACTACTAAACACCCTTAGAACCCCTTAGGACACAATACCATACACCAATATATGGTAAGGTTTCTCAAGGGGTTGTAAGGGGTCTTAAGGGGTTGTAGGACATATTAATTTAACCTAGGACCCCTTATTACCCCTTACAAATCCATTAGTGTGTCTTAAACCCTTAATGTATTTTAAAGAGTATTAATGTGTTCTAATGTGTACATCCTAATTGGTCTTAGTGTGTCATATGGGGTTGTAACGGGTCATAATTTTTACTAGGACTACTTAGAATCCATTATGACCTCTTATGATACATTAGAACCACTTATACCCCATTAGTGTGTCTATAAATAGTTAATATGTTCTAAGTTGTCCTAGTAGGTCCTAAGTGGCCCTGGGACAACTAAGGACATATTATGATTGCTTATGATATATTAGGACCACTTAAGACTCAATAGAACACATTAGAACCACTTAGGACCCATTACAACCCCTTAGGACACATTAGTGTGTCTTATGATAATTATGTGTTCTAAGGGCTCCTAATTAGTTCTTATGTGTCCTAAGGGGTTCTAATAGATTGTAAGGGGTCATGGTACCACTTAGAATATATTAGAACCCCTTAGAAAAAATTAGGACCCATTATGATACATTATAACCCATCTGTGTGTCTTATGCCCCTTAAGGTGTTCTAAGGAGTATTAATGGTTCTATTGTGTTGTAATTGGTTGTAGTGCATCCAAAGTGGTCCTCAGACCACTTAGAACAAATTATGATCCCTTATGAGACATTGGGATCCCTTAGGACATATTTATGTTTTCTACGATAGTTAATGTGTTCTAAGGGGTCATAATGGGTAGTTAGAGTTGCAAAGTTCCAAAGTGTTTGGAGCTATAAAACATGCCCTTCTACCTCTACAACTCTGCAAAATACTAGAACAAAACTCTTTGTTACAAAAAACATAACATGTGCTTGTGCACTTCTTGGAAAATAGGAAAGAACAAAAAGAAAATTAACTATATACATGAACACTTCATTTTTCTCCAGAAACAAGGCTTAAGATATATTTCGTTGAGTGGAATCGGCAAGATTTCACCATTAGGCCTACTTAACTAGAAAGCATTGGCTTGCTTGCAACTGATGATTACATAGGGACCACTCCATAAAGTATCAAATTTTGAGTATTTCCCTACTTTTTCTCTATCTACATCCCACTTCAGCACAAGATCACCCTCCCTAAAATTTTTGACCTTAGCCTTCTTATCAAAGCTCTTCTTCATCTGATGCTGATGTATTTCTAAGGTCTATATTGCTTGATGTCTCTTATCCTCTAGCTCCATCAAATATGTCATTCTTATAGACATAGCATCATTTCCAATTAGTTCTAATTGATGAGCCAGCTCAAGAGCTAGAAACTCCAATGAGATAGGAAGCCTAGTTTCTCTTCCATACACTAACATGAAAGGAGAATTTCCAATAGCCCTTTTAGGTGTTATTCTATCAGCTTACATGGGTGTCTTCAATTTATGGTGCCAACACCTTTGATTTTCCTCAATAGTTCCCTTAATGATTGTGATCAAATTCTTATTGGATGACTAGGCAAAACCATTACCTTGGGAGTAGTAATTAGAAGATGTGCTCAAGTAAATACCATGATCTATTGCCCATGCACAAACCTAAGCTCTTACAAATGATTTTGCATTAACTTATATTATAATGGAAGGAGCACCAAATCTAGTAACAATTCCATTAAGGAATTTTGCAAATAAAGCCTCTGTAGAATCCTTCAAGGTTGCTACCTCTATCCACCTTATAAAGCAATATGTTGTAGACAAAATCCACCTATGACCAGAACTAGAAGGCAGATTAATGGGACCAACAAAATCTAATCCTCACTAAGAAAAAGGCTAATTGACCTAGATCGGGTGAAGTAGAAGGGCCACAAGTCTTTTTTTACTTGAGAAGAAAGCACATTTTTCACACTTCCTTACATGTTTGTGGCAATCATGGAACAAGGATGGCTAGTTGTAACTGGCTCTCATAATCTTCATTGCAATAGTTCTTGCTAAAAAGTGGCTTCCATCTGGACCATCATGAAGCTCCTCAATCATTCTCTCTACTTGATTTGTATCAATGCATCTTAGCAAAGATCCATTGAAGTCCCTCCTAAAAAGAACATCACCAGTTATAGCATAACGAATAGACTATAGCCTGAACTATCTTCTTTTGGCTTTATTCAACTCTTGAGGATATCCATTCCTAGCTAAGAAGATCTTCATATCATCTATCCAACTCCTTGGATTATCATTCCTTGCCTCACATTGTTCTGCCAACACCAAGACAACTTCCTCATCAAGCTTGTGAGATGAGATCATCTGTTTGCACAACCCTTTCCATCTTACTAGTTTGGTAATCTAGATGTCCACATCATACTCCATCACTTTACTGATCCAACCTACCCTTTTCTCTCTAATATCTATGCTTAAAAGAAAGTCCTTTACACTTGTATGATGGACCTGCAAATGGATTTTGTTATGAGATAATGGGTGGCTGAATTTCTTCCAGGCTCTTATGACTGAAAGGACCTACTTTTCCACATAGTTGTATTGATTTTCATATTCTTTCAGCCCTTCACTAAAGAAAGCAATAGGCCACTCTTCATCTTTATCATTTAATTGAGTCCAAACAATAGAAATATTTGACTCACCTCCTAAGGTGTAAAGAATGAAATCCCTATCAAAATTTGGATTGATGAGACTAGGGGTTGAAGCTATGGCCGCTTTGATTTCTTCAAAACTTTCTTTTCCTTCCTTTTTCCATGAGAAGATCATATTCTTCTTAAGCATTTTTGTAAGAGGTTTCACCATGGTAGCTAGATTAGGAACAAATCTTTTCACAAAATTTATCTTACCAAGAAAACTTTATAGACCTTTCTTGTGACTAGGAAGAGAAAGGGCTTTTTCGATCAATGGTCAGACCATCCTTAGATACAATATGTCCTAATAATTTCCCTTGATTAGTGGAAGAGACACACTTTCCTGGATTCAAAGATAAACCATACTCTCTACATCTTATAAACACTTGTCTAAGATGACAAAAATGCTCTGCTACATCTTTTGAATATACTATGATATCATTAAGGTAGATCAATGCAAACTTTTCAATCATGTTTTTGAAGGCCATCTCCATTGCCTTTTGAAATGTGGCACTTGCATTTGTTATTCCAAAAGGGATTTTACTATAGGCATAGGTACCTCATTTGGTAGTGAAAGCAGTTTTATATCTATCAACTTCTTTGACTAATACCTGATTATAACTTGAGAATCCATCCAAGAAGGAGAATCTTTCTGAACCACTAACTTTGGACAATATTTGTTCCATGGAAGGGAGAGGATGATGATCTTTAAGGGAGGCTTGGTTAAGATCCCTAAAATCTACACAGAGTCTAATTTCTTCATTCTTTTTTCTAACAAGGACAAGGTTTGCCACCCAAGAGGAGTGCTTAAATAGGGAAAATGATATTGGCCTCAATTAATTTGGATAACTTATTTGTCATTAGTGGCTCAATCTTGTGATTTACTAGGCTCTGTTTTTGCCTAACAAGCTTGCCATTATCCACTAGATCTATAGTATGTTGAAACAAACTAGAGTCAAAACCCTTTAAATCATCATATGTCCAAAAAAATATATCATTAAATTCTTGACATATATGGACAAAATTTTCTTGCTTGATTTTAGAACATACCTTCCCCATGTTTAGCATTTTTCCATCACCAACTATAACTGACATGTGATCTCCTTTGTTTGTAGCAAGATTCTTGCCTCTATCCCTTGCTTGATCATTAGGCTTGAAGACACTCTCTAAGGTAATGAGACCCTTAGACAACTTATTGGAGTTGAGGTTGATGATTTGATCACAATATTGGTCATGTAATCTTGATTGATTTCTATTTGAGAACTCTACTTCATTTTGCAAAAAACACACAATTTGTGCATTAGATTTAAAGACCTACCAATTGATATTATTATCAGGGACAGTGGGTCTAACCACCACTTTAATTTATTTCTTCTTCTCCTCTTCAAGGATCTTTGGGACATCATAAGATGCACTCACTATTGCTAGTATGTCAATGTGTCTATTTCCTCTTCTAGGGATGCTCTGAATATTAAATGCATCCAAAAAATCCCATACTCTATGTTTGTAAGACTTGAGCAAGCCATTCTTAGTAACATTTTGATTCCTCACCTGATTGACCACCAATGCACTATCTCCATATACACTTAATGCTTGAATTCCTCTTTTTTGAGCAAGTAAGAGACCTTGAATAAATGCCCCATGCTTGACCACATTATTAGTACATCCAAATTGAAGCCCAAATGAGAAGTAGTGCCTTTCTAGTGTAGGAGAAACCAACATCACACTAGCCCCTAATCCATTCTAATTTCTTGATCCATCAAAATACATTCTCCATATCCCACTTGTGTCTTCTTTGGTTTTCATCAAGTTGGGGACAAGAGCATCCTTTTTTTATATACAGTAGGTGCCAAGGCCTGTCTCCAAGGTTTCTGATATATGAACAAATTGATATGCATTAGTCCACTCATCCAAGAGGAAATCAAGTGTATCAGCTAAAGAAGTGGCAGGCTCATTTGTTGTGTCATTTTCATCTATTTCTAGGATGGTACAACCTAGGCATGCATATAAGGCCATTTCAACATTTCTAAGGATTCCCACAATCTTGACAGTACTACCATCTAGCTACAATACATTCTTAATAATGGGTTCATATTTCACTTCTAAAATAGCAACACACTTGGGCATTACTAAACTACTAGCCCCTAAATCAATCATGCAATTGTGGACTAGCTTATCTCCTATAATCAGAGAAACATAAAATGGAGGAGGTCTAACCTTTTTACTTGTTTCTACCTCCTTTTCTAGTTGTACTAAACTCACGACATTATCTATGTTAAGCGGTTGATCTTTGAGTTCAATGCTTTCCAATTCCTATGGAAATAGCTTCTTTTGTGATGGTATAGTAGCAACAACATCTCACATAAAAAATTTCACATTGGTCTTCCTCATTTGATCTACCACACTAAAAGATGCATTAGATGTCTTGGTAGGAACCCTAGAAGTAGAAGCTTGAGGTGGGATAGTCTAAGGGTTATTCACATCTCCTCTTCTTTCATTTTGCTTTTGCTGCCAAGAGACATTAGTAGGTTGAATAGCATTGTGTTCCTCAATAGATGTCTATACATGAGGTACTGCACTTAGTGTTGAAGCCTGATTAGAAGGAGGGGGAGTAATCTCTTCCATAGCTCTTCTTTTTCTCCTGGTATTGTAAGCATAAGAATCCTAGTTCACATTACAATGCTCTTCCACCAATAGGTTCATGAAAGAACAACCATCTTGCTAAAAAGTATCAGCTGGTTGATTAGCATTTTATTACTGGGCAACTTTTTTCTTTGGTACAATTAAAGCCAAGTAAGATTCTTCATTCTGACACATGCAATATCCATAGGAGTAGTTACAAGAAGGGCATAAATCTTGATCTTGGGCAAGATTTTTTTGAGGGACTAAAGCCCTATTCAGGTTGGTGTTTGAAGACTGGGGGTGGTCGATAGGTCTATTCTGATTGTGAGGGTGGTCGACAAGTCTATTTTAATTTTAGGGGACATGACTCTAGTTTGGAGGTCTATCATGAATGAGACCTTGATTCTGGAGTTGGAGAGGCTTATTATTTTGTGCTTGATGCCTCTTCATAGTCACCAACTCATTTCCCATATTTTGTACTACTGCACTATTATTTTCCATTTTTTCTTGATCCAACATCCTCCTATCTACATTCTGCATTAGTGTCTGCATCATGGCCTCAATCCTATCAACTCCATTAGAGGATGTGAAGGCTAACTTATTGAGGAGACATGAATAGGGGCTATAGTAGGCTAATGATTGGGCATGCGAAGGAAAAAAGGCATTGGGGGCCTTGGAGCTAACTTCCCTCCTTGTATCAAAATATTTTCCACTCTTATGACAACCTCATAAGCATTTGGTATAGTGTCCCCTCCCATAGATTGTAGAGTGGTAGCAATATCACTATTGAAGGCTTTGAGATAATACAAGAATGCATAACCAAGAGAGGGGTTCATTGTAGTAGATATTCTATCCCATGTCTTTTGAAATCTATAATTAAAATTAGTCATACATTCATGGGGGGGGTGGGGGGGGCTCTTGATAGTTTTCAGTTGTTCTAAAACTGATAGGTGATCACTTTTGTCCTCAAAATGCTTGCATAAGATTGCCCCTAACCCATCCCAATCAGTAATAGAGTTATGTGGCAAACCTCTATACCATTGTAGTGCCTTCCCTTTCAAGGATGAAGCCAGAAGCCTGACTGCTACATCATCCTCGATGATGCTATGAATATTGTAGATGTTAGACACCTCTTGAATATGCTCAATAGGGGAGATGGAGGTTTCACAAGTAAACTCAAGTATACTTTTAAGAGCTAATACTAGTATGTCATGCCTTTTGGCTAATAGAAGGGGGCTCCCACCATTAAAAGTGGTGAAAGCATGAGCTTTAGCCATGTAAGCAAGTGATCTATTGATATGAGCATATGGTATTATAGGCTGAGACCTAACAATAGGAGGAGTGGAGATAGATCTTGTAGGGGTATGTGTTACTACTACACTACTAGCTGGTGATAGAGATACCCTAGCCTTTCTTCTTGGATTAGAAAAAGAAAGCTCTTGGTAGTGGAAATTACCTCTGGAAGATGCCCTTGTGTGTGTCTTGGGCATGAATCACAACAACTTTGGTCTGGAACCAAATTGTGCTTGAAACTTAGAGTCGCCAAGTACTTTTGAATGATGAGCCTCTTGAAGGCTTTATACTAAGGCAATACTATCTCCTCATATGAACATGGAATCTTTATTTGACACTAGTGAACTTTAAATGTTTTAATATATGTCCCAATAGGCATGCCAAAAACCATTGTCACAAAAGCTTGCACCCTTGCCCAAATTATTTACCCAAGGACAACCTTGTGAAACATAGAAACAACCTCCAAGCTATGGGACTTGAACTATGAGGTTGAGTCTCCAAAGAAGGTAAACTTCCTCTACTATTAGGATGCACTTAAACTATTCTTGAAGAGAAAAGGGAGAAGGAATACACGAATGTAACTATATAATCTATTCTAAAGAGGTGATGCACCAAATTAGGGTGTTTAGACCAAACTTTGCCCATACATGCACAGTACCATTATCATGAAAATCCAAAGATATACAGAGTCAAACTTGCTTTAATCTATTAACTACATATAGATCAGACAATCACATGAGTGACATAAGGAAAAAATACTTCACTTCTTATCATTCATGGGGCAACAGAGATACAAAAATGTAGATTATAGATAACCACAGTACATTGAAGAGAGGTAGACAAAGCTTGCACAGTACATCAATGGTTGAAGGAGATAAGATAGGATGTCATATAATTCAGAGGCAAAGAGGGAATTTACGGTAGCATGCCAAAGGAATACCAGAGAAACATAGAAGATTTGACCCCAAGAAAAAGTACAACATCTACCTTTATAGTGTAAGCATATAACTTTTGATAGCTTCCACCCTAAGATAAAACTTAACTGCTACCACCAAATCTACAAAGAATAATCGCTACAAAACTGGAAAAGATTTGATCACGGCCCAAATTCATACATGAGGAAATCACTTCCTCACCAAACAAAGCTCTAAGAGGTCAAGAACAATGATTGTCAACCATCTAACTGAGTAGATGGATCGACCAACGATGATGGAGTGTTCTATTGCATTAATCAGGCTTAGAGAACAATGAAAGTGGTTGTAGGAGATCTAAAAGATTAGATTCATCATCAAGGGAATACTTCTGCTATCATCAATTTGCCAATTCAGCCGTGTTATTTGGTCAACTGGAGTTAGCCATCAAGCCTTGCCACGTAGACCAGGCATCTCTTACATTCTACCACTCTATTAGCTTTCAACTTTATATTTTATGTTTGACCCCTGTGATCACAACTTTGCCACCACCTTTCTTCAATAACAGTTCCAACTTGTGAAACCCCAATCCATTGGTCATTGCTACTTTGCAACCTACTCTTAACATTTTTTATTACCTGCCACAACTCTGTGAAGATCGAGATCCTAAACACATCCACACCATCGCCACCTTACCCAAATGTTCACCTTTTAACCTTACAATGATGCGAACACAAAGTCATCGCACCTTCGCAGCCTTGACCTTAGGTTCACCTTCTAATCCTTGCGACCAAGTGAAACAAGGGGAATCACTTGATCGCAACTCAAACCTTATCCTCTTCTTAACCTATTGCGACCATGCACTAGCTATAGATTTGAAAGGTCTAACAATGTGAAATGTGTCTTTGAAACAATAAAGACTTGCCCTTTTCATGTTGTCGCAACTTAAGCCACAATATGTTAATATGATTGTGTGATTAGGCAAAAAAAAAGCAAACACGCCTTCACCATCCCGACCTTGGTTAAGCCAATGAACTCTGCGACAATGCAAACACAAGGCAATCACACCTTCACCATCTTGATTCTAATTAGTACTTAACCAATTGTGACTGTGTGAATCACACGGTCATAACTTGAAAAGTTCTAAGGCATGACATGAAATAAAGGATATAGCCAATGTTATATTATTTCATAAAAAACCCTTTGTGACCATTGAACGAATTATTATTTGAATTTGATTTTCTGGTAGGAGGGCACTTTTTGGCTAACAGGACCTAATGGGTCATAATGAATCCTAGGAGGCTACAACGAATCTTAAGGGTCCATGGACCGCTTAGGACCCATTAAAACCTTTGAGGATAAATTAAGACTAATTATAACACATTAGAACCCTAAAATGTGTACTACAACAATCAATGTGTTATAAGGAGTCCTAATAGGTCACAACACATCTCAATGGATATGAATGGGTCCCAAGGGGTCATAATGGGTCCTAAGAGTTCCTATGACAACTTATGACTCATTAGAACCCCTTAGGAAACCAATAAGGACACATTAAAAATTATTAGTGTGTCTTGCAATGATTAATGTGTTGTATGGGGTCCTACTATGTCATAAGGGGTTCTAATAGGTCCTAATGTATCCTCATGAGTCGTAATGGGTCCTATCACCACTTAGGATCCATTATGATCACTTGTGATACATTACGACTACTTAGAAGCTAAAATGTACCCTAAAATTATTTAATGTTATCAAATTTTTTAATAAATGAGATATACAAAACTACTAATAACGAGAAACTCACAAACTACTTTATCAATTTTTATAGGTTCATTAGTTTATTGCCATCATAGGCACTGCCAAAACTTCTAAACCTCGATCTATAGTTTTGAGTGGAGGATGACAACCTAGATCACATGTAGAGAATCTCAAGAAAATCACTCTAAAGTGTAGAAGGTAATATTTTTTGTTGTGTACACGATGTATATTTATAATGAAAACAAAAAATGATAGGTTTGTTTAATAGAAATGAAACTCAGATGATTGTTTAACACATTTAATAGGATATCACAAAGATGCCTTGACCTTTACGCAATGCACTTAATTTGTGTGATAGGTTGTAGTTTGAGTGTTTTAATAGAGGTGGAGATTTGAAAAAATTACATCTCTACAACACAATTTTTGAATTTTGGTTGTAGACTCGGCTAAAAATAGTGTATTATCATTTTTGTATCTATCACGATCTTGTAGTAAACAATTACATGAGGTTTGGGGTTTTCTACTAGCCTAGTTCAAAGTTCGTAAAATCGTTCAATTTCAAAGGAAAAAACATTAAATTTGACACCAATCCTTTTGGAAACTCCTACATGCTAACATATAACCATAAACAAATTGACAAGAAGAATTTGAAATCAAGACAATAACAATGGATTCCAAGCAATTCAATACTTTATGTTTCTTTCTATATTATTTTCTAAAATTGTTGTAAATATCAAGATGAGTAACATAGGTAGAAGAGAGAATCTTTTTAAAATTGAAAATTTTCCAAGAATGTTTTTGATATGTCGAATACCAGAACAAATCTTCCAACTTGTGTGGATTTCACTTTTTCCAATCCTTCATTCCTTCTGCTGGCAGAGAAGTTCTTTTTAAAATTGTTTTAAAGATAATAATTACATGAGCTCTTATTTATTCATTAATTATTAAGTTACATTATTATAATAATATTTATATTATTATAATAATGACATTAAGTGATATTTCTAAAAAGTATGTTGGAAAGTTTGAAGTGTTGAGTTCTTTTGGGAAACTTCCACAATTGTTGAATTGGAGTTTTTTAGGAAACTTTGGCCAATGAAAGATTATAAATGAGAGCTCATTTTATTGGGAAAAGGATGAATACTTTTTTTTGTTTCCTTTGTGGCATTTTCCTAAGTTATGATTTCTTCACCCTTGCTATGGTATAAGGGTCTGAAGTCAAGTGGGCAATTCATTGCAAGGTATAGTGATTTGTGATATTTTGAATATTTATTATGTCTTCTGTTTCTATGTTACTATTGCTTTGAAATAAGTCTTTGTGTTGGGAGTTGCAGCGGATTAAATTTTGAAAATTGTGAAGCTTGAGATTGTTGGAGTCTTCCTACTGTATGACCTATGGCTAGAAGAAATCTATTGTTGGAAAGTTGTAAGATTGATTGATTTGAGTTTATTGTGAGGAGTTTTGTTGTGCATATCGATGTGAATGGAAATTAGAGGCTGATATAGATCACATTTGATACTTGCATTTTATAGACTGAAAGATTAATCTGAATTTGTGACTACTAAATTTGCATTTGGGAGCCATTTTTCTACATGTTGTTGGCGTCTATTTTAGCTTTGTCCTGGAGCATACAACTTCTATTTTTGGAGTCAAGTTGAAGGGTTATTTTTAAAGACATTGATTGATTTTTGGAGGAAGTCGAAGAGTCTATTTACATTCTGTGAGACTACAAATTGATGTTTGAAAGTGATTGGGAAATATGTGCTTCTCACTAGCCGTTGGGTATTCATGTTTGCATTTGTCAATTACTATAAGGCTGGGCAACATTTTATATTGAGTCCGTAATTAATAACAAGAAGTGAGGGATTTCCTTTATCAACTGTAGGTGAATTTGGAAGACATGCGACCATCATTTTGTACTTGCGATCTACATATTGTATGAGCGAATTTCCTATTCTGATCAGCATCCAGTTGCTACCACCTACAATTTGACTTCAAGGAAAGAATATTTCATAATTGGCATTAATGTGGATCAAAGGGGTGACTGAATATTTCTTTCAAAATTGTATTCTACAAATTTGAAGATCAGATCAAGAATTTGGACTGGAAAACATTGCCATTCAGTTTGATAGATCCATTGTCTTGCCCTTACAATTCAAGTTCTAAGTGTTGCATTTCTGCTACCAGTATTTAATGTAATTAAATAAAGTAATCATTTTGACTTTCAGAAAAACATTGTTCATTTCAATCAATATTTTGGATAGAGACAAATTTAGAATTCAGTAAATTGGTTGTCTTCATCATGGTTATCTAGAAAATTGCCTCTATCTTTTAATATTTTGGGTGTGTTACTTGGGAATTCAGAAAATTGCAACTTGACCAACATTTACATTGTTTTAAAAAGAACTTTTCTACTTCCATACCACAAAAATAGGATGCAAAGGAGGAGTTTATTTCAGTTTTTTGTGACCTTTAAAAGCCCACCTTCAAGTTGAACAAACAGTCCTACTATTCGTTCCTTCTCTAATTAATTTTTTATGCTTGCATCTTAGATTCTTCGATGCATAATTTCTAATTGAATTAACATTAAAGCCCTTAAGAAATTAGTTATTGCAAATTTTGGGTTATGACATCCTTTTTGTCTTAGAAAGTGCAAGAAGGTCATCAACCTAAGCAAATAAACATTGTCATATAAGACATGGTTTCTGTTTCTATTTTTAAAAATGTAATTATATGACATAAAAAATAATAATAACTAACTTTTCAATTCATTAGAAACACACATTTAAGACAAGTACCAAATAAAATAAGCTTACACACAAGCATTACATAGTCATTTTAAAGGCAAGTTTCAAGCGTGTGAATTTCATTATTGCCTCATAGTTTTACAATTTCATGTTACCTATCTATGACAATATTTCCTTCTCTTATGATGTGTCATTTTATTTGTTACATTCATAGGAACAACAAGAAAACATATGTTCATATCGTTATCACAATCAAAATGAAAAATCCAACATTCCCTTATCTTTATACTTTTAGAAATAACTTACATGGTACCCTTAGTAGCAAAGAGGTACACATAAATTTGCTTACTATAGCATACTATGACATCACAATGAATAGAGCACATTTCTAGTTGTCTTGAATCCACATTTCTGGCATAATCTTATACATACACTTACAATATTTAATCATAGTGTCAATACTTCATAGAAGAAAAGTTTCAATGTTCTATATTCAAGAGTAAAGAGAATCATTTGAAAATTGCAATTTTTCAACTAATAAGCTCTAAATCCCAACTTGATCATAAGTAAATAAATCCTAATATGTACCATCCAACTCACTAAATCAGTAAATCATCCATGCATGCTTGTAAATCACCTGCAAAGGTTAGTGGATCCATTTTTCTATTTATGTGATCTATGCCCTCATGCCCACCTCATCACAACAATATTTCAAAAAGAATTGTTTACCCATTTCATTAAAACAAATATGTTTTCATCTCTAAGTGAATGTTAGCCAAATAAATGTCACATCTAAACATAAATAAGAATTCTAAATTTCATTCATGTAATTATACGTAATCTAGGCAAAAGCACAAGATGTGATCTATTACTACACATCAGTGGTCTTTTCGTCATGTATTCATCTATGGTAGGTAAATATAAAAGGCATAAGAACATGGTTGAGGTACTTTTTTTCCCAACCACAAAGCCTTATACTTCCTTAGGATTCAACCTACTCACAAAATTCTCAACCCTGCAACACCAAACAACTTGAAATAACACAAAAAGGAAAGGGGTATCTGGTGCAACCCAATGTAATTGCATCAATCCATACCATGGATGTACAATGCATAATAAGCAGGATATGGAAGAGGGGTGTCACTATACAATTATTGTGTCAAAATTTATTGTTAGGCTTGTTCAAATCATACTTATGAATTGTTTTCTTTGGCCAAAGGATTTAATATAATTATGACCCTGAGAGAGTGGATCACCTTCTTTATTTCTCTTTGGCTCATCTATATTCAACACTCTTACAAGAAGGTAAACTTTCTCAATGCACATAATACTAAATAAAATGATGCAACTCATGTGGACTGTATATTTTTTTCATGCAGTAATTTTTTTAACAAAAAATGTGGAGCTATCTATTTTTACGCTTTTGGACTTGATTGTGAGATTATTTTTGCATCAACATTTCAGATCACACTCTATGATCCATCATTAGGATGAGATAAACATTTCTCTTGATGTTCTCTTTTTCTCATCCTAATGATGCATCACAGAGTGTGAACTAAAATGTTGATAAAAAAAAATCACTCAAACGAATCTAGAAGCATAAAAATAGATAGTTTCATATGGATTGGGCAAATCTCATTGTTCTCAAAAATGTGGAAATCACACGAGTCAACTAGTCAAATGAATTATGCCTTTTATCATGAACAATCTCATGTGTCATAAGAAATCATGTAAGGTGTTAACTATTCAATCAATAACACCAATAGTACATCGTTTCAAAACATTTCTAGTTCATTATCATCAAGGAATGCAACCCTACTCGTCGAGCATCAAATACGTCAAATAATACATCAAGTTCAAATTTCTAAAATTTTACTTTTATGCAATGTCTCATGCATAACCACCTATGTGCTAATAAAGTCATATTAGGGTCACAAAATATTCCAGTCTTATGGATTTCATCATAAGAAATTTTATAAGGTCACAAAATATTCTATTCTTAATGATTTAATCATAAACAATTATATGAGGAGGTCACATAATATTCTATGTGCTGGTAAAGTCATATTAGGGTCACAAAATATTCTATTCTTATGGATTTCATCATAATCAATCATATAAAGAGGTGTCAACAGTGCATTGTTTCAGTGCATTGTTTCAAAATAATTCTAGTTCATTAATATCAAGAAATGTCAACCTACTCATCGAGCATCAAATACATCAAGTTCAAACAACTCAAATTTAACTTTTATGAAATGTCTCATCCATAATCACCCATGTGTTGGTAAACTCATAATAGGGTCACAAAATATTCTGTACTTAAGAATTTCATCATCTCATGAATATCCAAGCAATGCTTCTCATAGCATCAAACTCACATCAAATGCATATTGCTCAATGTATATTTTTTCATGCAATGCATAACTATTACTCACAATCACATTCATGTTAATGTATTTTGAACATTCCTTAACTGATAAAAACATATTTCAAGAAAAAATTAATGTAAGAATAAGAACAATATGTTCTTCACGATCTACTTATACATTCTATCAATGTTCCATATTGAGCATAATAGAGTACATCCCTTCACATCACATTACTAGCAACATAGAGTACACATCACAACCACCTCAAGATCATAAAAATCCTCAAAGTCAGAGACCACAAATTCCAATTCAAAACCTCAAAAATGGTGCTCAAAGCCCTTAGAAATTAATGACAATAAAAACCATTGCTGACATATAAACAAAAGATTTAATGACTAGTTGGTCACAAGAAAACTTTAAAAACAAATCAAGCTAGCTCTTCATTGCTTTCAAATTTCATCAAAGCTGAAAATAACCTAACCAATTGAAAACTAAACAAATATACAAAGTGATTAATACTAGCCACAATGAGGGAGTAGAAGCTACATGACACCTCATGTCCAAGGTGTGCTAAAGAACATTAAATCCTAAAATTCATATATCAAAAAAAAATATCATGGAATGATACATTTCATTGGATTATGCAACATAAACATTATAATTCAATATTTTTCTTTTTGGAATCTCATGCATCCCTAATGCAAAATGCAACATGTAGTGATTTTTGCCAAGTTCCAAGGTTTCTTTTCTAGGATTAACATCCTAGATTCCTTTCTCAAAGTATTTTGATTCTTCTTTGCAGGCTAGGGGGTAAATTTGGGCCTAGTACATGTTTCTCCTTTGCTGGAAAATGCATGAATTGCTCGTGCTAAGAAAATTACTATTGTTGACACTATCAAGCATGATGCTATAATTACTATTGCTGATCTGATGTCATTCCTCTGGTGGAGAGCCCTATTGTTGGTTCTATCCAGAACTCTCTTGTTGATTCTATTGTGGTTGACTCTTGTCTTGCTTCTATCTTGGGGTCTCAAGCTTTGGTTTTGATATTAATTCTAATGTACATTGTACAATGGACAACTGGTATTATAATTATTCATGAAACCATAAACGTACAACATTAAAGTGTAATTCCAGATTAACTCTAATAGTTATCTCTAATTTATGAAGACTTCTTTTCTAGGAAAATTTTGAAAAAAAATTGAAGGTAGCCAAATTCGGCCCGAAATAAATCTCGAGCCGTCAATCTTTGATGCTTCGACAGTGTTAGTTGTAGATTTTAGGAAAACACCATATAAGTCCCCTCCTCATTTTGACATGACACTGCATTGCCAAAAGAAGGGAGGCAAAAAAAAATCCTAGGTTTTCTTTGTTTTGTGTTGTTTGTGGGCTCCTAATTTCGAACCCATTGGCAAGATTGGGCTTTTTGTTTACTTTTTATATTCTACTAGTTTCTTTTGGTCTTGAACAGTGTTTTCCTTAACACTATTCATTTGATTAGTCTTGGGCTACTACTTTGTGTCTGTAGGTAGTGTTTTATCTTGGAACTTTTGTTGAATATCTTTATACTCTGAAGTTGTAAAGGGTTTCAGGTCCCTAAAACCAATTTTAAAATTAATTGATAACAATCAAATACATGTTTTTAAATAATATTGACTGTTAATCTATAGCATTAGCTGTTATAATTTTGAAATACGCTTCTAACAAAATGCTAATCAAATGTGCAATTTTGGGTGGTTTCCTCCAACAACCATTAGAAATGAAATATATCACAACTAATAATGACAAAGTCACAAACTACTTAATTTGTTCTTATATGCTAACTTAGAGCATGTTCATCCTACTGCTAGGCTTATCTTGGCTAGTAGAAGCCGTTCAATACTTTTAGGAGTAATACGTTGAGCTGATGGCTCCATGAAAGCAAAATATGTTGCTTATTTTAAGCATTACTCTGAAATATATGTTAAAGTATTAGATTGAAGACTTATATTATACAAAATAACTACTCAAGACAAGGATATAAATTAGACAGAAGATGGTATGAAAAAATCCACTGCACTGCAATATACTGGAGGATGATAAGAAGTATTCTTTTGCTCTATAATAATTGGAAGAATTATTTAATTATGTGTTCATCATATTTACAAAGGTAGAGATCGATCTGTATCTTATACGTGGGCGTCAAGTTCAAGAGTCACAACCAATAGTTGTGATTCATAGTTGAGTCACGTCTATTGGCGTGACTACTATTAACGATAGGTTTAATAAACAAATCATTGCCCGATAATATATATGGATGCCCGATAATGATCATCTTATTTAAACATCGATGAAAGAGGTACTAATATATATATATATATATATATATATATATATATATATATATATATATATATATATATATATATATATATATCGATGTAAATGATTTTATTCATATTTGTATATTAGAATATCTACGCGCGTGTGTGCGCGCGCACACACACACACACGCACATACACAAGTCTATTAAATATCTCATGTAATAATACAAATATGAATATAAGAGTTATTTAATATCTTAACTAATCTATACATTAACACTCCCTCTTAGATTGGTAAGATAAACACACAAGAGGTCTTTGATCAGAAGACTTCTTCTATACAATGTCAAATATAAGTGTTCATTAATATAATCAACTTATATATGACATCATGTAATATGAGAGTTGGCCTATCAGAATATCAATCACATGATATTCACCAAGCTCTCTAGAGTAATGGCCTATCAGAAACATCAAATTAATAATGATCACCAAGTACTCATTGTGGTAATGGCCTATCAAAATATTAGGGCAAGATACACACCATGTACCAAAAACATATCTATACAAGAAACTTGTAGATGATCAAATTAATGCTATCAACTGCCTAGTTGTTGATTTATAAGATAAAGCCTTTACATGAAACACTTTCTCAAGAATGAATCATGCTACAAGTTATTGTAAGGACATCACTTTACAACTTCTCCTAATACAAATGAAATCATCTTGAAGCTGTCACCTCTTAATGATTATCACAGATTTTATTTAATATATATATAAAAATGTACAATAATCAATTTCTCTAAGACATGTTCTCAGATTTTATAACCATACCAAGTTCTTTACGAAAATACTCCACTTTTGTCTTACCAAGTGGTTTGGTAAGAGTGTTTGCAATTTGATCCTCTGTACTAATATATTCCAACTTGATTACATCCTTCTCAACCATGTCTCGAACATAGTGGTAGGGTATCTTGATATGTTTTGATCTGTTATGAAACACATGATTAAGAGATAGCTTGATGTAACTTTGGTTATCGCAATAAATAGTAGTAGGTGGAAGTGGCTTCCCAAATAGTCCAAATAGAAGTTTCCTCAACCATACAACTTCTCTTGCTCCCATAGATGCAGCTATGTACTCGGCTTCTGTAGAACTCTGTGCTACTAAAGATTTCTTCCGACTAAACCAAGATATCATTGTTGAACCCAAGGTAAAACATCTTGAAGTGCTCTTGCGATTCTCTGAATTTCCTACCCAATTAGAATCTGTATATCCTCTTAGATTTATTTTAGTTTTAATGTATTTGAGACCATATTCAATTGTACCACTAAGATACCTAAGAATGTGTTTTGCTGCTACTAAATGAGTTTGTTTAGGTTTGCACATGAGCTAACTAAGAACATTTACAACATAACAAATGTCAAGTCTTGTATTTACCAAATGCATTAATGAACCAATTATTTGTCAATATAGAGTAGGACCAACACTTTCAAAATCTTCAGTTGCTTCTTTCAATTTCAAGAGGTTTGTTTCCATAGGAGTTTTCATTGCCTTGCTATCCAACATGCCAAATTTGTTGAGTAGATCTAGAATATACTTTCCTTGATTTAAGAAGATTCCTTTTGAATGCTGCTATACTTCTAGTCCCAAGAAGCAGTGTAGTATTCCTAGATCTTTCATTTCAAATTTAGATATGAGATCTTGTTTACATTTTTCAATTAGATGATCTTCTCCTATAATTAAAAGATCATCAACATATAAAACCATGATGAACATATCCCCTTGTATTACCTTGTAATATAAATTTGGATCTGCAATATTTTTAAAGAAGTCAAGTTTAGTTAGATGCTGATCTATCCATTCATACCAAGCTCGGGGAGCTTGTCTCAATCCATATAAAGCCTTTTTTTATTTGCATACATGAGATTGTTTTGTGTATTTCAAATCCTTCAGGTTGTTCAAGATAAACTTCCTCTTCTATAAGACCATTTAAAAATGTAGTCTTTACATCCATTTGATGAATTTTCCATCCTTTGGATGCAAAAATGGCTAAAATAGTTCTGACTGAAGTATATCTAGCTACTGGAGCAAAAGTTTCCTCATAGTCTATTTCTTCTTTTTGGGAAAATCCTCTTGGTACAAACCTTACTTTGTACTTGTCAATACTTCCATCTATAGCATGTTTAATTTTAAATAGCCATTTTGAGGAGACAACTGATTTGTTTTTGGGTCTAGGAACAATATCCCAAACATCATTTTTAAGTAAGGAGTTATATTCTTCTGTCATGGCATCTTTCCAATGTTGATGTTTTATAGCTTCTTTGACATCAGATGGTTCAGATTTGGAGATTTCACTCATTAATGCAACATAACTAGAGTGTATATTAGGGCATTTTCTTTCCCTAATGAAATCTGAGATAATGGAATTGTTTTCTTCAATTAGCTTTCTAGCCCATAGTGGTCTTTTCTTTTCCTCAGAGGTGTGAGTAGTGTCCATGGGTTCAATTGATTTATCTTCCTCCATTAGAGACTCCCTCTCATTATCAGAGTTTTGTTCTTCTAGAGTTTCTTCTGAATTTGATTCATTTTCATCTTTAGATCTTTTATAGGCCAACTCTTCATCAAATATTACATCTCGACTTAGTTCAATATTTCTTTGTCCAGGGATATAGATGCGATAAGCTTTGGAAGTTTCACTACAACCTACAAAGATTCATTTCTTTCTTGAGGGCTCTAGTTTGGTTCTTTTCTCTTTAGGAACATGTACATAAATAGGGCAACCAAAAATTCTTAAGTATTTAAGATCAGGTTTCTTCCTGGTAAATACCTCTTCAAGGGTCTTGAATTCAAGATAAGAATGAGGACACCTATTTTGAAGGAAAACAACAATATTTGAAGCTTCACCCCAAAGAAAAGTTTCAAGATTTTGATCATGAAGCATTGCTTTAGCAGAATGAACTATAGATCTATTCTTTCTTTCAGCTATTCCATTTTGTAGAGGATTATAAGGAACAAAACACTCCCTCTTCGTCCCAACAGTTTTACAATAATTTACAAAGATGTCAGAAATGTACTCTTTACCATTGTCTATTCTTAAGACTTCAATTTTCTTTCTAGAAAGGTTTTCTACAAAGGCTTTGAATTCTTTAAATTTTGTTAAGATTTCTTTAGATTCTTTACTTTTAAGAAAATAGATCCGAGTCTTCCTAGAGAAATCATCCACAAATATGATATAGTATAGAGAACCTCCTAGAGAAGGAACTGACATATGACCACATAAGTCTGAGTGAATAAGTTCTAGAACTTCTTTGGATTTGATTTGACTATTTTGGTATGTAGTTTTGATATTCTTTCCTAGAGCACAACCTTTACAAGTTCCTTTATGGTATGGATTAAGTTTAGGTATACTCATTACCATTTTTCCTATAGAGGGTAATCCTCGAAAATGAAAATAACCTAGTCTCTTGTGCCAAATTTCATTTTCTTTGAAGGAATCGTGTATTAGAGTTGAATGGGAGAGAATTAATTTGATAAAGACATCCATGCCTAGAGCCAATTTTGTATGCATTTTTTATGTTAGAATTCTTAAGCCAAGCTAAGACCTTTCCTTCCATAAACGTAATTCTGAGTCCTTCATCTTCAAGAGTAGAGATAGAAAGCAAGTTTCTTTTTATACCAAGTACATATAGTACCTTAGTAAGTTCAATTGTTTTCCCTGATTTTAAATGAATAGTACATGTTCCTATTCCCATTACATGATAACTTGTATCATCTCCAATGGTTACAATATCAACATAGTCCTCTTTTAGAGAGTCTAACTGACCTTTAAAACTTGTAATATGTCAAGAGGCTCAGCTATCAATTACCCAAGTACTTGATCTGGTTGATGCTTCACTAGAGAGTGCTGAATAGAAAGCATTGTGTTCAGAATTTCCATTAGAGTTTTGAGTGGTTACAAATGAAGCTTGAGACTTAGTTCTATCAGGACATCTAGATGTTGGATGTCCAATTTTATCACACCTATAACATTACATTTTGGAGGAGTTAGGTGGCTTCATTTTTCCTTTGAATTTTATTTTCTTCTTATTTCCCTAAGTTGAGAGAACTTGAAAATCTTCTTTTGAGGAGGAAACCTTTTGACCTCGAGCAATTCGCATACTCTTCTTGTATACAATCAGCTTTAAGTCTTTCAAATTTAGGTAGTTTTGATCGAGAGCATACCCCTTGTCTGAAGGTATCCCATGATGATGGAAGTCCTTTAAGAGCCATTATTGTTAACTCCTTTCCATCACAGATGTGTCCTATGGATGAGAGTTGATTTCTAAGATCAGTTATTCTCATGAAGAGGAAATTTTCTCTCCTTTATTCATTTTAATATTTTACATTCTGTCCAATGTAATGATCTGAACAGTATTGTTTATCTCAAACACATTTTCAAGAGCATTGTACATCTCATGTGCAATGTCTAGTTTTGAGATTACAAGAAGTAGATGAGTTTTAACACCGTCCACAATAATTTTTCAATAAACTTATTTAAACCATGTTCTTTAAGTATAAGTTTCAGACGAAGCTTCTAGCTTGCAAAATCTAAATCACCTTCTAGTCTGTCTTCAAGCCTCATACCGTTCACCATTTTATTAATAATATCTATTGCTTCTATAACCTAGATATTTGTAGTTTGATATCGGGATACTTCTTTTAAACTTTCTTTGATACCATATTAAAGTATCAGACTGAAGACTTATATTATACACTGATATCATGATACTTCTTTTAAACTTTCTCTGATACCATATTAAAGTATCAAACTAAAGACTTATATTATATAGAATAACTACTCAAGATAAGGATATAAATTAGACTGAAGATGGTATGAAAAAATCCGTTGCACTGCAATATACTGGAGGATGATAAGAATTGTTATTCTGCTCTATAATAACTGGAAGATTTATTTAATTATGTGTTCATTGTATTTACAAAGGCAGAGATCAATCTGTATCTTATACGTGGGCATCAAGTTCAGGAGTCATGACCAAAATCGTGACTCATAATTGAGTCATGTCTATTGGCATGATTGTTATTAACGCTCTATAATAACTGGAAGACTTATTTAATTATGTGTTCATCGTATTTACAAAGAAAAAGATCAATCTATACGTGGGTGTCAAGTTCAGGGGTCATGACCAATAGTCGCGACTCATAATTGAGTCATGTCTATTGGCGTGACTGTTATTAATGATAGGTTTAATAAACAAATCACTACTCGATAATATATATGGATGCCCGATAATGATCATCTTATTTAAACATCGATGAAAGAGGTAATATATATATATATATATATATATATATATATATATATATATATATATATATATATATATATATATATATATATATCGATGTAAATGATTTTATTCATAACTTGTTTTATTCATATTTGTATATTAAAATATCTGCGCACGCGCGTGTGCGCGCGCGCACACACACACACACACACGAGTATATTAAATATCTCATGTAATAATACAAATATGAATATAAGAGTTATTAATAATATCTTAGCTAATCTATACATTAACAATATATTTTTTGAATAAAAAATTAATATAATGTGTTGTAAATAAAATATAAATGAAAATTTTTAGGTCAATGAAAAAGGAGATGACTCTTTTTTATGAAGACACTTGAAGCTTTTTTCAATAAACAGTTGTTGCTTATTTTAAGCCCCCTTTTTCTCCCATAGCTTATTTTGAATTCCTAAACAATAGCTACTCCGCTAATATAAGAAAAGATTGCAAATTTTATCTTTATTAAATTAAAGATTTACATGCAAACACTCCAGCTGCTTAAATTTAAGCAGAAATGACATGTAAGCAGCAACATGGGAACGTGAGGTTAGGCTAGGGTCCCATGGGCACTCGCTTCTTTAAAAATAGCGTAGGAGCTACGGAGATTTTTTAGGAATATTTAGAGGGAATTAGTCCCATGAATTTTTTAATTGAATCCTTTTAAAAAAATCAGCTTCTATGATAAATAAATGTAGTTGTCTCATTTAAATATAAAGAGATTAATTCATTTTGGTGGGAAGTTGAAGAGCTTTTTGACAAATGGATAAATCTTTCCCTAAGCTCTAGCCCCACCCCATTTTCACCCCCCTTAAACAGAGAGGACTAAAAAGTTGAGAGTCTTATTTTATTAGAAAAGATTTTAAATAAAACCTTCAGCCCCTTAAAATTTTATTATCAGATCACCAGCTCCACAAAATAGAGTCCAAGCCTCTCCCATGTGACCCCTGCCTTAGTAGTGATTCAAAATCTAGTTTATTGCCATCGCAGGCACTGTCAAAACTTCTAAAGCTCGATCTACGGTTTTGTGCAGAGGATGAAAACCTAAATATTTGCAGAGAACCTTGTGAACATCGTTGAGGAGACAAGGGAATTGTTTGTTGCGTACAAGATGTAAACATACAATCAAATCCAAAATGACAGGTTTGTTTAACACATTTCGATATGATATCATAGAGAAGCCTTGATCTTCAGGCAATGCGCTTAATCGCCGTGACAGGCTATAGTTTGAGAGTCGCAATAGAGGAAGAGATTTAAAAAAATTACAGCTCTACAGCCCACAATCTGGCTACTAATAAACTTTGGTTGGAGATTCAACTGAGAAACGTATTATTCTCGTATATGTTACGATCTTGTAGTAAAACAATTGCGTGAAGTTTTGGAGGTTTCTACCTGCTAGTTTCAAGGGGCAGAAAATCTCTCAATTTCAAAAGAAAAACATTAAATTTGACATCAATCCCTTTGGAAACTCCTGCACGCAAACATGCAGCCAGAAAGAAATAGAAAAGAAGAGATTGAAATCAAGAAGATAGAAGCAGCTTCCAAACAACTCAATAATATTTGTTTCTTTCTATGTTATTTTCTAAAATTCCTCTAGATTTCAACATGAATCACATAGATAGAAGAGAGAATCTTTTAAAAACCTGGTTGTTGCCAAAGAATGTTCTTGATATGTTGAAAGCCAGACCAAATCTTCTAGCTGAACTTTTTTCTCCAATCCTTCGTTCCTTCTTTATATCCTTCTACTGGCCCTTGAGAAGTTCTTTTGAAACTTTCGTATAATTAATATTTAACCCTTGCGTCTTGGATTCTTCGACGCATGATTTCTAATTAAATTAACATTAACATAATGAAGAAATCAATTAAGATTTTCCTTCAGTATATATCCATAGGCACATAGCCGAGTCAAATGGAAATAGAAGACATCCATGGGCATATAGAGGAAACAAATGAAAATAAAAGACATGCATAAGCATATAGTTGAGTCAAATGAAGATAAAAGGCATCCACGTGACTGTGGTTGAGTGGTGAGCAGGTAGGAAGAGCTTGCTACCCGGAATCAAATAAAGTGAGGTTTCACTGCAATGTCTGATAAACTAAGAAAAATAAACATTTCATGATGAGTTTGAGGAAGCTCTTTCTAATTAAAGGTCCCAATTTTTCCATTTATACAATTCTCTTGAATAAAAATATGCAGGAAACTTTTCTAAAAATAGATAAGAAATTGTATTTGCATGGTAATACACTTCTACCAGGGGCAATTACAAAGCAAAAGTTTATTTGAATTATTTCTTACTTGTCCAGCTGCCTGCTAGACAAAGCTAATTTACTTTCCACAAAATCAGTCATATCACGGTCCACCGACCAAATGATTAAAATAAAAAACAACTATCAAATGATGTTCGTAACTATTGTACAAATCCTACAATAGCAAGACGCTATTCTTTCTGATAAAAAGTAAGGACTGCATCTGTATGCACTGAAAATAGCTGTGTATCCACAAAGAGCTGTTACATAAAAATATTAACAAGAATTAGCATAATGAACATATACAGCTGCATTATGACACACAATACATAAATGGAAGAAATTATCGTCACAAAGCATAACCATCATGATTCGAAACTAACTTAAAATCAGAAAAAAATAAAGGGGAGAATAGCTAATTGCATCCCCATATAGAAAATCCTGGAGAAACCCTCTAAACATCAACATGAATGCAAGTTTATATACCATAGGGGCAGGTCTACTTTAAGGAATGCAGCCAGTATCTTAACATTCCACTTATTCAATGGGACAATTATGAAGTTTTTCCACATGGAAGCCAAATTAGAAATTTTATGAGCCAAAAAAGTAGCTACTGCTAATACTATTGACCAACTCTTTAGTCTTTGTAAACGGAAAATAAACAGTGAAAAGCAAGAAAATTCAAATAGGCGGGCTTCCTACAACATTACATGTGGTTATACAATCACAGATGAAGTGGCAAGAAAATTTGCATTGTTGTTCAAATTGACCAATTGCTGATTACATTTGTAGGGGAGGGAGTATGCCAAAGATGCTAATTTTTGGGAGCATACAGTAGTTACATGAGGGACCAAATGCTGATTTTATCTGAGATCACTCTACAATAAATCACAAAAGACCTGTATGGGCAAGAATGATGATTCAAGAAGCTGAAAATTATGTAGCTCCAAAAGGAACTTTGCAGGAAAGCAAAAGGCCTCATAGATACTCCAGCTATGTTGCCCTTATGAGTGAAATTATCAAATCAAAACCATTTAATGTAGAGGAAGCTCTTAAACATTAAGTTTTTTAAAGATGCTATGATAGAAGAATATCAATCTATTCTTAAGAATGATGTGTGGGACATTGTTCCTAGACCATCTCATCTAAATGGCTATTCAAAATCAAACATGCTACAGACGACAACATTGGAAAATATAAAGCAAGATTTGTTGCCAAAGGCTTTTCTCAAAAGGAGGGAATCGATTCTGAAGAGACATTTGCTCCAGTTGCTCGATACACCTCTATTAGGGCTGTAAATGCCATTACCACTTCAAAAGGATGGAAGAATCACCAAATGGATGCGAAGACTGCTTTTCTTATTGGCATAATGGAAGAGGAAGTACATCTAGAGCAAGCTAAATGATTTGTAATACATGGTAATGGTTCTCATGTTTGCAAATTAAATAAGGCTTTATATGGTCTTAAACAAGAACCTTGAGCCTGGTATGAGAGGATCGATCACTATCTCTCAGGTCTAGGCTTCTCCAAGAATGATGCATATCTGAATCTATACTTCAAGTTAATTAATGATGAAATGTTGATTCTCATTCTTTATGTTGACGACTTATTGATTACATGAAAAGACCATCTCATTACCAAATGTAAACAAGATCTAGCATCTGAGTTTGACATGAAGGATCTAGGTCCTCTACACTATTTCCTTGGGTTAGAATCATGGCAGTAAGCTGATGAGATTACTCTAAATCAAGGAAAATACACTATTGACATTCTAAAAAGGTTCAAGATGATGGATTGTAAACCAATTGCCACTCCTATGAAAACAAACATAAGTTAAAAGAAGAAGCAACAAACTCAGAATTGGAAGACTCAACTCTTTATCAACAAATGATTGGATTCTTGATGTACTTGGTCAACACTAGATCAGACATTTTTTATGTAGTGAATGTGCTTAGTCAATTCATGTGTGAGCCAAGACAGTTACAATTAGTTGCTAAAAAACAATTTGAGATACCTGCGAGGCACAATCAGCTATGGTCTAAAATATAATAATACAGATCTAAATCTGCATGGATATACCAATTCAGATTGGGCTGCAAGTATAGTTGATCAGAACAGCCTTCCAAGGCGTTGTGTCAGCTTAGGATCAGCTATGATCTCCTAGTTTAGTAGAAAGTGATCTTCAGTTCCACAAAGCTCCATAGAAGCTGACTATTTTGCAGCATCCATGGGATGCTCGAGAACAGTATGGCTAAGGAAATTCTTGTAGGATTGTTTGGACAAATCATGGACCCTACCATCATTTGTTGTGACAACCAGAGTTGTATAAATCTTTTAATGAATCCTGTGCTCCATGAAAGATCAAAGCATATAGAAATTCCTTACCATTATGTCAGAAACATGGTAGAGAAAAATGCTGTTCAGTTAAGATATATCAATACAAGTGAACAAACTGCATTCTCACCAAGCCCCTCTCCAAGACAAAGGCTGAATACTTTAGAGGTAAGCTTGGTATGGTAAAAATCTTATCTAAGATTTGAGTCTCAACAATGTAATTTGTTGTACTAATATATTCTAAAGATGTTTAATTTGTAAACTCTATTTTCATCATGTGTTTGACTCCATGACTTCCATGACTTCATGGGCCACTGTGATCATCACTGAGACAAGAAGATTTCTCAATGAGCACTTGTACTTCTGGCCGTGATTGTAAGGTGACAACTTTGCAATAATTAACCATAATATCATGATGGATATCACGAGACTTGAAATCCGAGGACATGTCATGATAGTTAATATCTCTTAAGTAATATATAGTTATGGTGGATACAATGAGACTTGATATCTATGGATAGCCATAATGAATAATGTTGATGAGATACTCCCATAATGAATAATGTTGATGAGATACTCGTGGTGGATATTATGTAGCTTAATCTCTGTGGATGTGCCATGAATAAATATTCTCATGGTAGGTATCATGTGACTTGATATTCATGGAAATGGCATACTCTTGATATCATGGTGAGGTGATATCCTTAACTAACACAGGTTTATGATCAATATCAAAGACTTGATATTCATATACTTTAACTTCTAATATCACGATAAGGAGATGGATTTTCCACAATAAATGGATCTATTGTGCTTACCATATGGATAGAAGTTCTCCTCCCTAGCTAAGAGGGGGTATTAGAAAAGGGTACCTTCAGTCGGATTACTTCTACTGATGAAAGCAAATGCTTAAATTATAAATTGACACTAGCATTTAATCTCTATCCATTTAGTATTCTGATCTGAGTATATGATTACCATTATGAATGATCTATAATTAACAATCATGCATCTATACACTTAATAATATATATATATATATATACTGTAATGTTCCTGAATTAGAATTGTCTTTCTGAAAGACAATATTAAATATATTAATTATATTATATTAGTTTTAATACTATGAACTAATATATTATAATTAATAAATAATGTTTGATTAAACAATGAGACCGTAAATAAATTATTGTTATTAAATAAGTTAGTTTTGCCTTCCTACGGGAACTGTTACGGGATTGACAACTACATGTTATGCTTTAAAAGGCCGATTGGGGGTATAGAATTGATCATCGAAGATTGGAATTTTGTCAATTTCATTGGAAGATAATTCAGATTAGAATTATTTGTTTTCATACTCCTTTCGTCAGAACTGTGCGTGTCTGGCCTAGTGGAGGCCGAAAAGTATTGCGTAGGAGCATTGTATCAAGAGGAGTCGGCAAGGAAAGAGTCGACAGGTCATAATAACTTTGGTGAAGACTATAACAGAGCATGGTGACAAACAATATTGGAGAATATAATACAGAGTTCTTTGTAATTGGCAGGAATAGCAGAAACGTCTATCTGACACTTATGAGAGACAGAGGTTTTGGAATCTATTCAAGTGTCTACGGAGGTCATCACAGAAACTTCAAACTAGCAGTCACTAATTCCTTACAGTCGCTATTGATTACAAGGTCAGGAGATATTGGTCATGGGTTTCTGTCATGTAAAGGGAGGAAATTCAATCATCGGGAGGAGTCAGGTTTGAAGCCTCTTGAACACCATTGGAGCGATATTCAGATTGACGTTCGATTACTGTATACGGCACACAATAGTGTTATCACAACCTCTGGAAACAAAGAGCAGTTTGTAGCAAATACCAATAGAGCGTGTTCATTGTAGATACGTGCCATTCAAACTCTCATTAACGACAGAAGGAGCCACGTCAAAAGAGGTATCTGTTATTCTGCTACAGACAAAGACACAGGTGCAAATACTAGATTCCAGTGTTATATAGTTCTGTTGTGTTCAATACTGATTCTTACATTCAGGTCTCTCATTCATTTCCTGTGTATTGGCTATCACTTCTGGAATGTATATATTATGAATCTCCAGTTCAATTAAATTATAAAATGAACTCGTTATAGCTATATTTGGAGTTTCATTCCGGGAAAACAGATCGTTATGCACAGTATAAATCCAATTGGAAATTTCTGCTTGTTAGTTTAAAATTTTAAGTAAATAATATTCAGAATTCTGTTACTATCCTGTTTATCAATATTTTCAAGTGCATTAGTCAAAATACAGTATATGTGTGTGTGTGTGTGTGTAGACACACATTATTACACACATATATCTATGGTATGTATGTATATGTATATATTATTAAACATATAAATGTATGATCGGACTTAATGCAATAATCATAGATCATGCCTTAATTAGTATCATGTTAATTATGATTATCAAATATACTAATCAATCAAGAGACATGATTATCGGGTAAGTTTAATGAGACATGTCTCTATGTGAACAATATACTAATCAATCAAAGCAGATCACTTGTTTAATGTTATGAGACTGGATTATCGAGTAAGTTTAATGAGACATGCCTCTACGTGAACTAGGTTCACGTAGAGACATGTCCCTATGGGCCTATGGGTAACATGTCTCTACCACACTATACACATATGAAAAGCGATCTCCAAGTCACGATGAAGTAAATAAATAATCAGCACCAAGTCAAGACATAGTAGTGATACTTATCTCAACAGTGATACATTGTCACAGTTCATTATTAACTCATATACACATCGCAGTGATATCATGCCTTCATATTGATTGATGTTATCGGTGCAAATGTTGAATTCATATCAATACTCGGAGCAGAATGATGTCAACTTATATTGTTATTGTTCTGATATTGTTATCAATAAAAGAATATTAATAGCATCCAATCTGCATGTATATAACTGCAAAATAAAATTAAATACATAAGCATATAAATCTGATCAAATTTAACATTTTTGTAGTGGTGGCCTTATTCAGAACAATGTTCATACCCATTTCACATAGAACAGCACCTAACAACATGAAGATGGTGATTTTTTTTTCACCAATGTTTGGGACTGGAAAGTTTTGAGTCCATTGTTTCAGATGAGGTCTCAATATTTTGAGGCAGAATTTAGGGAATATCATGGAAAGCAATGGATACCAAGTTGAAGCAGTTGACCACCCTGCACCAACAAATGGAGGCTAAAATGTTGTAGTCAATAGAACATTGGTGCAGCTATTTAGTTGATGCAACAGAGAGCATTCTAAACGTGGAATGAGAACTACCATATATTTAGTTTTCACAAGATTAAGCAGTCCCAACCTTCACAAGTAAATCTCTATTTAAAGCTTGTTATGGTTATTTGCCTACTTCACCTTTTGATGTTGTGTTGGTACCATAGCTTATCTATGTGACAAGTACTTGGTGAGTAATCAAGCACTCACAGCATTTTCACAATGCTGAGCAATTCACCAAGTTATCAAGGAATGTCTTTAGCAAGTTTTTGCTGTTGAAGTTTGTAGCTGCGATAGAGATCTTTATCTCTGATTTTTTGAGATAGAAATATGTTTGTTATGACCATTATGTTCATCTTCAGCTGTGTTAGAGCTTGTAAACTTGGTCGCACCCTAACAGGTTTTGGTCCCAAGTCTTCCCATTGAAGTTGAACTTGAAGTAGTAATTTACTTCAACTTCAGGTTCAAAGTCTTGTTGGTCTGCCACGTGATAAGCGCACTAGTTTTATCGAGTCGACCTTTGTAGACTTGAAGTCCAAGTTGATGTTGAAGCCCGATCACTCAAAACTTCAACTTCAATTTCAGTGTTGATTTTGTCCGCTAACAATTTTTGTATGCAGATTAAAGATTGCCGAGCCATTCCAAGGTGGGTCCCAGCATAATATTTTCCCAAAGCACCTGAAGTCATATGCAAAGAAATTTAAGGCAGCACGTATTCAGCTGGGCAATACTTAATGGAGTATTAACAATGTCATTCCATGATTACTTGTTATGGGAAGGTACGTGCGGATTTGACAGGGTAATTAAAACAAGAACACTCGCGGCACCTTTTCCGATGAATGTCACACAAATGAGTAATGATGATTTTTACTCACTAAATCTGTCCCGCGATTCTCTGTCCATGTCATTTCTTAAATGCATGCAATTACCCTTTCCCACTCATCTCATTTTCTCCAGAAAAATCTCATCGCTTCTGGGTAAGAAAGGCGAATTTCGGGTTGTGTCTTTGTCAAACTGTAAGTGCATCTCCATTCCCCTTTGCATTTTGGTTGTGCTTTGCTTCATTTTGAAAGTATTTTAAAACCTGGTCCTGTAGATTTGTTATCATAATAATCATGACGCTTTTTCGGCCAAAAATGCCCAAATTAGAGAAGCCGCCATTACTCAGTTCCTTGCCTGAAATCCGTGATACGTTTTTGGTTAATAGAAATTTATCTGAAGTTGTTGAAAGAACCAAAACTACTCTGTCAAGTCCCATTTACTAGAGGCTACTTGATAGTGGTTTATTAGAAGGCGCCGCTTTTCTCGCTGCAATCCCATGCCCAGAGCTCATCCTCGAATGTGCAAACCATTATGACCCTATTTCAAGATGCATTAAGAAAACCTCAGGGGAAGTAGTTGTCAAAATTAACAGGACCAGTGTCAATTCCACCCTCAGGATTCCTCATAAAGAACCCTATGAGCCATGGACGTTCGAAGAAGCTGAACACTTGTATGCCGCAAACAAAACCAGCTACAACACCAAGATTGCTTAGTCCTGGCTCTTGAAGCCTGCAGAGGGAGGTTCTAGGTTGCCTAAACCATTGACCATCGAACACTTCATCAAGGAGATTGCAGATATTGTATTCTTGCTGAATAGAATTAAGGGAAATGAACATGCTTTCCATTGGGAGTCTTGGATGTACTTCTTTATACAAAAGATAGTTGAAGGTGTCAAATTCATCGATTGGTCAGACCTAATGGCAGAGAACTTACATAAGGGCCTGATAGATGTTACCAATTGTGGTCCATTTTTCTTGTCCTCTTACTTGATTTATACCCTAGCCACGTCCAAAGATTGGGATTATCTTCCACATATAACTTGGGTAGATGACATGCCTATATACCAATATTACAGAGATCTCCAAGAAGATATATCATGCAAAGAGTTTAAGAAGGTCAATGATGTTTTTCTAGGGAAACTGGTTTTTGAACTACAGGGTCGAGAAAACGATAGGATGTCAGAGGAGGCCATGCAGGTTGTGCAAAATTTATGGTTGTTATTTCATCCAATTTCCCAGATTTACCTATATCAGAGTGGGTGGTTTTCCTAGTGAACCTTTGAAATTACCACGCTACTGTTTAGATTCTATAGTGTTGTCAGAAATGTGTCGGCACTTTACTTCCCTTGTTGAGTCCTTTCAAATTTTCAAAAAATCCTCTTCAGTATTCTTCCCGATTGAAATTGGACGTTATAGATGCCCCAGTTTGAAAGAAGCCATATTGTCAGCGAAATCTTTAACCCGCTTATGTCTTAAATCTTTCACCTCTCGGTTAGATTTTGACTACATCGGCTTTATTAGAAACAATGTCAAAAATGCAGCTTCTCTCTTTCATTCCCCGCAACTAGAGGATTTTTGGGCGAACTGTCATGATGAATTTGAATTAAGGAAGAGGCTATGGTCATGCTTGACCATTAAACAAGTCGCCATGTTCAATGTGGAGTTAGATACCTATGGGCTGAAAAATGATGATTCTGAAGGTGTGCTTGATCAATTTTACATGGAGCAGATTGAATGCATGCCTATCCCTGAAATTGATTGGGAGAAAAGGGAAGAAAATGATATATATGCCCGTACCAAGGATGTAATAGTAAGAACTGCCAAATGGATAAAGTCAAAAACAACGGCTACTCCAAGCTTTTCTAAGAAGTCTTCAAGAAGCAAGGGTAAAAGGACTGCTCATAAGCAAACTAATCGAAGTGTCCCTGATTCTGTTGCAGGTCCACTTGAAGTTGAACTTGAAGCCGTTCCAGAAACACTTCAACTTCAAGTTCAAGAAGAAACTCCAAAAGGAAGGAGGGTAACCCGCTCAAGCACGAAGAAGGCATTAGTCGTCAAAAGTAAAAGCACGATAACGGTGGACTTGGAGACAGCAGAAGACCTATCTATGGCGGATAATGTACCTGAATCCCAGAATTCCCCAATGGATACAAGAAATTAGGAAAGTAATCTCCCCTTAGTTAAATGTTCCCCTACTGCTGCAAAGGATCAAACTACTCCTAAATGGCTTGAGAAATCAATGGAGAAGAAGAGAAGTATGGTCCCAATATCTATGCCTGTTGACAACCTGGTCAGCAAATGCCTTGGTAAAGCACCCAAAGTAAAAAAAGCAAGGACCGAAGCAAGAATCAATTTTGACAAAAGTTCAGGTTGATGGGCAGCAGAGATAGCTACGCCACCTGATGGGAGTTCTCGTGATTCTGTAGTGCCTCAAGATTTCCAAATAACAAAGGTTGATTTGCGAAAAGGAAACCGTGAAGTTGACATGAGATTCTTTGAGGTATCCAATAAGAAGATCGCGGAGAGAGTGTGGAAGGATGGGCAAGACAAGCAAGAAATGAAGGAGACAATAAAGAACATGGCGCAGTACATTAACGCTATCTTGCATCCTGAAGCAAAGCCGATCCGTGAGATGTCAGCCATTGTTGACGTATCCTCTGCAACCAATCAGCAATCGTTGGAGAACCTACACAAGTGCAAAGCAGTAGCCAAAGTAGCAGGTGAATGGGTACAAGATGTTCTGCTTAACACTGTAAAACACATTGGACATCTAGATCACGCCTCAAAGGAGATATCGAACATTACTAAAAAGGTGGAGGTAAGTAATGATGGATATGAAAAAGAGAAGAATAACTGGGAAAAAGTGGTAATATCGCTAGAAGATGTGCAAGAATTTGGGTTGCATAAATTTCAAGCTGAATGTCTTGTAGCGGGTCTTGATGAAAAAACTCTGTACGTCATAAAAGATTGCATTGAATGGCGAAATGAAGCACTGGCACAGGGGGTATCTGAAATCAAAGAAGCATTACAAGAACTTAAGGTTATACATCAGATTATTCAGAATGACCTTAAGTGGTTTGTAAAACAATTCATGGAAAGAGAAGATGACTCCGTTGCCCAATCAGACGAAATAATCAAAGAAGTCCAAAAGAAATTTCAAGAATGGCAGGACAAGAGGACACTAGCCAAGTAGGATTTCTCCAACGTGGCTCACACTGAAGCTATGTTGATTATCAATCTAAAGCACTTGGAGATGCACGAGGAAAAGGTTGCTGAACTGAAGAAGATGAAGGAAATTTGGAAGCAACGACTCGCCTACATTGGTCTTCCACATCAATCTGTTATTTCTACCTTTTCTGCTGCCTACGAAACGTGGAAGTTGGCAAGAGGAGCGGTTGGTGGCGACAATGCAACCTGATCAAAAACCGTTTAGTTGTAGTTTCTTTACCGTTTGGTTTTCTTGCATTTTCAATTATCAGTTATTTCCAAAAGACAATTAACTCCTGGCGGGGTAATTTTGGCTTAAGTCCAGCCCCATGCCTATAAATGTAATAATTAGTATTGTTTAGGGGGTTTGAATTTCTCCAGTAGACCGGTAGACAGAACTACTTTTGTTTATGGTTTTATTTCCAGTTTAGAAGCAACACTTCAGAACTTCAGCAGACATATGAAACTTTATAGTTTGATTTCAGGTTGAAAGCTTTGTAAGTGGGTACTATTGTCTACTTATTTTGGTATTTCTATAGATACTATTTAAGCTTTTAGCTGCATCTGTTATTGATTTTGAAATTGTGAACTCTGAATTTGGAAATTCTGTGGGAAATTAGTTCATGAAATTTGCCTGCTCAATAATTTAATTATTCAGCTATGTGGATCATTTTGATAATTAAAATTGAGTGGTTCTTTTGCATTAAAGTTTGTTTCATATTCATGAGATGAAATAAGTTGTTTCAACACCTCCAGCAGATTGCATTCTTGGAAAGTTTTCTGTTGAGTTTATTTGGTTAAAACTCCCAATGCAATAAAGGTAGCTGCACCTGTTTCAATTGAAGAAATTTCAAACAGAGAATTCCTAAGTCCTTCGAATAGGAATTCATTTGTTAGTTTACATTCTTTTCTCTGTTTTGATATATGAACATTCATGGAAAAAACTGTTCACTAACAAGCTGAAAGAGATATATTCGATTATATTTAAGTTAATATTATGCAAAAGACGTGTCATATGTCATGCAAAGACGCATGTGTATGAAAATGTGAAGTGTTGAATATGTGGAAATATGAAGGGTCTTATTTTGGGACTCAAAGAGATCTTTGTGTGAAACATGAAGTGTCTTATACAATTTATTTATATGATTGCTTGATATATTGTAATAAAAATCAAGTGGAAAGCCTTGTATCAAAAACATTTTTATTATTATCAATAAAAGAGATATTTTTCTGGTGTAACTGGGTTTTTCCCTCCAAGCAGAATGGTTTTCCTAGGCTAAATCTTGTGTTTTTCTGTGCATCTTAAATACTTTTCTTATGCTGTTAATCTAATTTCTAGGCATAAAACTTAACATGGTGTTAAAGCTAGGTTGTTGATTGCAGCAATAAAGTAATTTGTCTTGTTTAGATGATTGATTGCCTTTGCTGTCCAATTTTCTCTTCTTCATATACTATGCACTGAGATGTGTCTGTGACGACCCTGTTTTCATTCTTTGATTTGAAGTTTGTAAATATGCTATGCATCTGCATTGGAAGTCTTTCGGATCTTTGGAGTGGAAGTTTTGGAAGCCAGGCTCCCAGAAGCCTCAAACATTCATCATCGATGATGAAGATGGAAGATTCACATCTTTCGCAGTTCATCCTTCTTTCACCTCAGATTTTCAATTTTTTGAGTGTGGAGGAACAAAGGCAGAAGCTTCTTGTTTTAAACAGAGGATTGAAATTCTTTATTTTATTGAAACTCATGCCTCCATGTTGTTGAGGGATCTGAAAGTGGGAATTCGATCATAGTTTATCAGGGAGAACTATTTTTTCGACAAAAATCAACTAGCTCAAACATTGAGAAGATTATCGATAGTCACGGTACCTTCACGGTGTGTCGGGCTCAATGGAGGACGTCGTGAATATCTTGAATTTTTGACAATGCCATCTCCATTCAGAACTTGTCTTTTCAAAATCGATCTAGTGAACTTTCATGGGAAGATTTGAAAGCATTGGTTGCCTGTATGATTTTGTTTTCTTCTTTATGTCTTGGCATCAATATGATGTTTGTTGGCATAGTGTTTTCCTCTGGAAAATGTCTTCATCTCTTCAAAATCTGGATCTATCTTCAATTCAAAGAAGAGTTGAAGTCATCGTTTGGCTACTCTTTGCGGCTATGAAGTGTGGTTATTGTTTGATGTTGTTAAGTGCCTTGCCTTTTAAGAATGACAAGGATGTCATGACATGTAATGGAATGGTCTTGAAGCTGGGTGAAATAAATGGGCTTGCTTGATTTAAAAGAGTTTCCCGTATTCATCACAAGACATCTATGTCAAAATTATTGCAATTTTGGTGTGATTATTGACTGTAACCAACAATCTTGCGATGGTTCATTACTTTCTTTTGGCGGTATCTGGTACTAGTAATGTTTTATTTTATTCCCTCCTTGCTTTGAGAATTTGTCAGTTTAAATTGTTTCTTTTAAAAATGACTTAAATTGCTTGCTTTAATATTTTCAGAAGTAGAAGTAGCCATAAATTTGTTTATTTGTGGCACCTATTCCTTATCTTATAGCCATAGAGAGAGTCTTCAAATTTTCTAGGCATTATCAAATACTACAAATCGATATTCAATTTATCGGGTTGAAGAATGAGAACTTTCGTACAATATGTTATGGAGGAAATAATCAAGACAAATATTTATCATTTGAGTTGGCTCTCCTTTTCAACTGGCGTGTACAACTCATCTTCGGTTGCGATTATCAGGAGTTTGTCTAGCTAGCAACAACTTCACCTTCTTTCTCTCCTACTAGGTTGTATGGTCCAAGGCACTGTCAGAATTTGTTTGAAATTCTTGTCTCAAATTGATCACCTCTACACTCTATTGTGCTCGAGTTACTTGAGATTTGCCAAATAGATTAGAGATTTTGGCACTTGGGATTTTTTTTGTTTTTACTATCGAGCATTTTTGTCTTTTGCAGAAGTTTTTTTTGATACTTGGTGTGGGGATCTGCTTATGTCCCAATATGGAAGGTAAAGGGGTTTTTGAAGTTATTTTTAATTAGGTTGGCGCTGAAGGTATTGATATTTGGCCATGGAGGCCTCAAATGTGGAGGGGACTGTGTCAATTCCTGCTCCATGTGTCTGAAAGCTGTAATTGTGGATATTGCAAGAGTGCCCAATTCTCAAGCTCAAGTGTGGACAAGGCCACACCAAGCAACATCAAGATCTCAATTAGAATACTTGTGTCAAAATCTATGGTATGGTCAAAGCCTCTAAACTTATTGGCTAGGATGTACCCTGAGCTATCAAGAAGCATTTCGTAGTCATAATCCCTTATGAGTATCTATTTGTGTGTGTGTGTTGAGATTAGATCTAAAAGAGATAAGTATTTTTTATTTTATATCTTGATAGTGATTTCTTTTAGCATTGATAAGCTGATGTCAATTTACTCTCTATTGGTTGCAGGATGCAACAACAATGATCTTTAGAGAGAGACTATTTAGCTTTAGATGGAGGTTACATGATAGGGGGAGATGTCCAACCCTTTGCAAGTTTATGCAATAGTCAGCCATCTTATTGTGGAGATTAAAGTTGTATCTATTGAGAGGGAGTCTCTATTATTAAAGTTGTCCCTACTGAGAGGAAGTCTCTATTATTAAAGTTGTCCTTGTTGAGAGGGAATCTCTATTAAGACAAAATCTTAGTTATCAATGCATTCTTCTCTACGAGAAGTCCAAGGTGAAAGCCCTCGCTCCACCCTCTGCAAGTAGGTATGATGGACCACTCTTTGTGTGTTACATCCCAGTTTTAGGTTCGTTAAAATTTCAAGTTCATTGAGGACAATGAAACACAAGGGGAAGGGTATGTTACATCCCAAATTTTGACCCAATTTAAAATGTTCATATAGTCATTGACGTTTCACGTGAAGTTAGTTGACAGTTAAAATTAGTTACAATCATGTGAAAGGGTCAGATGGTTAATCGTTATAATTTCATATGAAGTTGGCATGCTAGTTAGCCGTTATGATGGTTTATGAATAATGACTGGTTATGGGAAAATGTTATTATATTGAGGAAAATGATATAATTGTAGAGAATTCCCTTGCAGGAACACGTCAAAGGGGGGAAGCATGGCCAAAAAAGAATCGGGCACGGGGGGCACCACCATCACTGAGCAAATAGGTATGAACCTTGAACTGCCATGGCTAAGGGTAAATGACTAGGCAAGCAAGAGTGTACATTGGACGACCATGAGATAACGTGTTAAATTACACATTATTTGATAGTAAAAGAGATCACTAAGCATGAATTGAAAATTGAGCAAGTTTATACCTTTGTACTTGTGTTGTTGGTTGGAGCCTCCTGGTGTATAAGCATGTCTTATCATATCGACATCATGATACCTTAATATCTATACATGTACATACATATATATGTGGACATACATAAACCAATTATATATATATATAAGGACGTATATGCATACTTGATATTTGGTGTATACGTAAGAAATATATGGTTGGGGTTTACACATGTACACGTATATACAGACATACATAGGTATCTATAGATACCATGATACCATATACAAAGACAATATTATTATTTCTTTCACCTTGGCGGTGGCCTAATATTATTTCATGGATAGCCACCTTTTATATTCTATTTTCCATCGAACCTTATAATTTGAGATGGCCATTTAAATATTTGTGCAGATGATTTCTTGTTGGTATTGTAACTCCTCCACTGCCACCTTGTTGTTCTTTCTTCTAACCGAGCATGGATTTTCTTATATGGGATGAGACTTCTACTGCAGGATATATACCTCAGCATGCTCCTTGTTGCAAATCAATCAAATTGATCATTGCTTTTGTTATGTGTGAAACCAGATCCTAGTCCTGTGATAGCGATTTGTATTTCATTTTGAATGGAGTTGTATTCTTCTCTCACATTGGAGAGTATCGAGGCATATTTGTCTCATACCATGTTTGGACCACTGCCCAAGCACCTATCTCTAAGCCAAGCTTGATCCACGATATTGGTTCAACTCTTGATGACTTGTTTTATGGCTTCCATGGTATAATCATTTATTTGTTTGTTCATGATTTTATCGAGCCTCAATCTCTGCCGCTTCTCCATATATTTTTCATTGATCATGTGCTTAGATTGTTGTCCATACGACCATTTGTGGACATGTATGGCTGACTTGAATGCTTTTCACTTTTGTTGGTGGTTATATTACATACAACAGTCATATGCGTTTAGATTGGTATTGATACCTTGAGTTAAGTATCCTTGTGGTCTGGAGCAGCTTTATTCCTATGTAGATGCTTTCCATATTGGTAGCCAATAGCTTCTTATTATTTATCACGGATGCGTATAATGTGGTTTTCATCTTCAAAATAGTGGCATTTAATTTCTACCTCTATATATAATCTGTTTGTTGTGTATCAAATGTTTAATATTGGAAAAGATTGTAATCATTCATCTATAATACCTTGAGTTAAGTATCCTTGTGGTCTGAAGTAGCTTTATTCCTATGCATATGCTTTCCATGTTGGTAGCAAATAGCTTCTTACTATTTGTCACGGATGCGTATAATGTGGTTTTCATCTTCAAAATAGTGGCATTTAATTTATACCTCTATATGTAATCATTTTGTTGTGTATGACCTTCATGATCCGTCTTCAAATGTTTAATATTGCAAAAGATTATAATCATTCATCTATAATGTTGAGTATTAATGAGAAATCAGTACTTTATACAACAATAATCAAATTCCGTTTATGGAATCACCTAGGAATTCATCCACGAGGACCAGCATGGTCAAGATGAAGGGTGAGAATGAAAATACTCCTGCATGATAAAGTGAACATAAATCAGTAACAAATAATCACATCGAAATAATTGAGTCAGCTAATGATAATACATTGTTTAAATCTTGTTGTCTAGTTGAGCTATGGGTTAATAATCTAGTACTAGGATGCTTAGTGGACAGACAAGGTGATCTATGTCTATTTCCAAGTAGGGAGAACCTTTCTCGATAAAGATTGTGTGGGGATATTCAAGGGTCCACGGCTAGGAGGTAAAGCACTTGACAATGCTTCTCTTCTCCACTAGATGCCAGGACATGCACTAGACAAAGATACGTTATGCATTCAAACATTTGTTGGTAACAAGTATTTTACTTTTATAATGTTTTTACAAGTAGAAGATATGATGGATTGATTTATATCATTAATTTAGTTAGTTCCTTTAATGAAAGCAACTTTTCTCGTCAATGTAATTGCCAACCAATTGGATCGATTGATCTTCCAACTGAACATGGAAATATCTATATGTAAGAGATAGGTTTATCTAATGGATTGTTATTTCAGTCTTTCATTTATGTGAATAGTAAATATGAGCATACCTTCTAATTGTATGTTATTGCCATAGTTAGCAGATGAAAGAGAAATTATACAATGGTATTTGATGCCCTAAATGATATAGTGGTATTTGACGGTATCTGTCATTTCGATAAAGTGGTATAGCTATTTGTTTCCAAGTGATATGTATGGACTAACCTAAGTTTTGTAGAAGCATCCCTATATGGATTTTGGTTTTGAATTCTACGGTATATAGATTTTGTTGGGTGGATATTTTGCAACTGACAATTTTGGGTAAAAATCCAGTTGCAAAATAGGATGACCAACCATAGCGTGTGAGATAGAGTCTCTCCTACCTTAAAGGGAAGGCTCCCCCTTCTCGCTATTCCTTGGATCAACTCAAGGTAAGCAAGAAGTTGAGAGATTTTATAAAATGGGTGTTACCAATATCCTTTCTTCTTATCTTTTAAGAAAGAATCCACTTACTCATGGAGCAAGTAATGGGTAGGGTTTGGCTCTAAGTCCGGTTGTACTTCTATATGAAAAAACTTTACTAACTCAAAGGCTAGCTAAAAATGTACCAGTTTGGCTCTAAGTCCGGTCATACTTCTATATGGAAAAACTTTACAATTAGGGCACAAAGACTCCTAAAAGTAAAAATAACTTAACTATTTTGCGAATTAAGAAGAAAATATAAGCTACAAACAAAGCTTTTAGTTATATATTTCCACAATTGCTCCTGGTCAAAGCTCTAGGTCCAATTGCTTCTTAGCTCTTTTTTATTCAATTCACGAGATACAATTACCAAAAACACAAGATAACATGAATCAAAGAAAACTTAAATGAATTATAGACAAAGCTTATAACTGATGCAAGTAACAATCTCAATTAATTAAACTTAAGTCTCAAATGTTCCTTTGTATTCACTTTCTCTCAAAATAGTGCTTACACAAACAAAGTTCTGCTGGCACAATTTCTGCAGAGCTCTCTTGCATAAAGATAATGATGATTTTACAATGAGGGGGCACTCCTTTATATAGGCATAGGAGTTGAGAAAAAGGTGAAGGAAAAAGTGGGAGCAATTCAACCAACTTTGACCTAGTCTAACTACAGGAGAAAATAAAGGGTTACATGTTACTGCACATGCAACTTGCATTACATCTTTTACATACACCTGTAACTCACATTATATGTAATTACATTTTTTCATGTAATGCATCCTTTACAACTACTAATATGAAATAAAAACAAAAACAACAATCTTAAAGATTGTTTCTTAGTGCCTTTAATTTGACAATGATGTCATGCACTGTGGGAAGATCAACAATTTCCATGGTCTTTGATATGGCTTCTACTCTCACTGCATTTGCATATGTTGTTTGTACAACTTTGGAATTTGCTATGGTAGTATCTAACAAGTGTTTTGTCAAGGATTTATACAAGACAAACTTGTTCATTGTATGTGAACCAAAGTCTTTAGAATCTACATCAGCATTGATCCTGATTGTATATTCTGAGCTTACTCTCTGCTGCAATAAGATTACTAGATTCATCAGTAACATGGCATCCCATCTGTTCCAAATCACAAGTAACACTTGTTTCAATTGCCTAACAATCTTCAAAGGCCACCTGCAACGTTGTGATCAGCTTCCTCAATGTTTCCTCTTTGTAACCAATGAACCCTTCTCTAAAAAACATCTCATGAGACCAAGGCATCCAGATTGAATTTCACCATTTCATCCCAATCATCAAGGATTTCCTTCAAGTTATTTGCTTCTTGAGTCAGAGAAGAAATTAAGTTTTGCTCCATTTCATTCATCTCTTTGACATGCCTAAGAACTGCAAATGTCTCTGTGATGGCTCAAACTCCTTCAGAAATGATTTCCTGTATCCAAGACTTGGCGGCTTCAATCAACTTTCCCTCCTTAGATGTTTGAGACATAACAACAACACTCTAAGAAGATTGTTTCTAAATGACCTCAGTTAGATGACAAACTTCCTGTTTCAGTTGATTTTTCTTTTCCCATAGCTCATAATTGCTCTTTGATACATTAACCAATGCATCTTGAGCATCTTGTGAACAACTCAAACGTGATTGCTTTCCGATTTCAACCTTGATAAACTTGTAATTAAAATGAGTAAGTTCTTCAATAGGTTTATCTACCAAGGGCTCAACAACTTCAACAAATTTGGTCTTATCTGAATCAACCAAAATTCTGAAAACAATCTTGTCTTTCAGAGTTTTAGATTTGGTCATCTTAACAGGAAGATTGTCCGGAGGAACAGCCACTTTTCTCCTATTCGTCGTTATTTTTCTCAACCATGCAGGTAGGCTAATACCTTCATCCATAGAAGTAGTTACAGTGGAGACCATTGGCATTCATCTTGATTGTATTTCCGTTGTAATATAGCAGGATTTTAAGGCATAGGAACATGCTGAGAAGACTTCATCATGAAAAACTCAAATCCTGTTAAAGATGTATCAAGTTGGGAAACTTGATGACTGGTAAGAGTTGGAAAATCCTCAAACACATTTGCTAAATGTTCATATTGTTCATTTGCAAGGATGCGAGGAGTAGCAGAGGAAATAGGAAGAGCCATGGTATTAACCTATGAGACTGGAATGGAAGGAGTGAAAACAATGGAGGATAAATCCACATGATCAGCAACCTCATGCAAAAAAGGCTCTTCATGTATAGAAGATGTACAAACTTGTGCAGGCTTTGGAGGAGATATGATCATGATTTGCCCTTCTTCATCTAAATCTCCTTTATCAGGTTCTGTTTCCAATTCCTTTTCTGATTCTTCCACTGATTCTTGAATTGGTTCAAGAATTTGAGATGAATTAGCTACCTTTCCACCCTTCAATTTGAATTTGAGGGAACCTCTAGCATCAAAAGATGAAGCAACATCTTTCCCTATGATTTCTAGTTGTGACTTCCTACTAGGAGAACCAAAACTTCCATAATCCAAGCCCATCTTAGGATTTACTATTTTAAGGCCTTTACTTTTCAACCATTTATTGGTGTTTACCAAGATGGATTGAAATCTGTCCATGATAGACGTGCCTTCCTTTTGTTGCCACTGAATAGGAAAAGGGTACTTCTTATCAAAGTTGGCTTGACGAAACTCTGGATCAAGGATGTTGCTATTATCTTCAACTTGGAAATCTAAAGGGATTTCCAACATATTAAGATCAATTATTTGCTGCAAGGTTAATCTACAGTAGTCCATCTTCATGATGTCTACCAAATTCTTAGTTGATCTCTATGAGAAGTATAAAGTTCTCATCTCAATCCTTGATCTTGATAATTTTATCTAACAAATGATTCATATTTATTTACAAAATAAATATATCAAATGAACAAACCTCTAGTTCCCTTTAGTTTTTCAATTTTATAATCCTTGTAGAATATATATTACTTCAATTCCCAACATTCAATATCTATTAGTTTAGTTTCTTTACTTGCTCTGCTCTAATGGGTTTGTAGTTTAATTCTCTTAGGTTAACTAGTTTTTAATCCTCCCATATTTTATTTATCATCCACGTCCTTTTCAAAGAGTTGCAAACCTTCATAATCACAATCCTTTTGAAAAGTCACAACCCTTCATAATCACAATCCCTTTGAAAAGTCACAACTCTTCATAGTTAAAATATTTTGAAGAGTCACAACGATTCATAATCACAACTCTTTCTAAAAGTCACATCCTTTCATCATTAAAAATATTTGAAAAAAGTTACTTGTTTTCTTATCATTCCTCTTCTAATAAATCCTTCATTGACTCCTCTCTTCTTCCCTTCTTCCTTACTCTTTAAAATGAACTCTCCTCCCTTTTATACCTTAATTTTAAAGAGAGGTCTTTTTATGATATATCTTGACTTTTTATTAGATTTAGTTAATTTATATTATATTATTTCTTACTTATCTATTTTGTATTTATTATCATTTATTATTAAATCTTATTTAGAAAGATAAAAAAGTTTCTACAATATTCTTTTCTATTTAATTTTATTTATTTATCTATTCATATTCAATTTATTATTATTTAATTGTTTTAAATATTATACTAAATACTATTTTATTGATGATATACTATATATGTAATTTTTATTTCTTTTTTCTATGCTTGAATATAATTTTCTTATCATCATTTATTAAATTATATTTTAAAATGGGGCTATGACACTAAGCACTCTTTCTAGAATGGAAGAGACCTTTCAAACAACATTCCTATGGTTACAACATATGACATGGATGACTCAAAAGGTAGAGGAGGAACATACTATCACTTTGGAGAGAGACGCAACCCTATAGGTTAGAATGAGGGAGCTAGAAAATGAGCTTGCACAAGAGAAGATAGCTCACGTGGGAAAGGAATAATAGTTGGCAACTTCCCAGAATGATTTGATGGATGCCTTGAGATTACTAAAGGCTGGTTGTGAAAATAAATGATAGCAAAAAAAGACCAAAGGATCCTTCGCCAACAACTTCCACATGCCACGACCTCAACCACTCTAGGAGCGTCTTGTCACTTGTCCCAATAGACTTTCTTTATGTGTTCCTCATTTTTTTTTCTGTCTTCTAGAAGACGACAAGTTTTGAGGGGCAGATGATGTAGACAACAATTATCTTATTAGTAAATAATACCATTTTAGTTGGGTAGCATAGTTAAACAATTGTTCTGAAATGGTGTCAATTGTCAGTGGTTGGCAGACTTAACCAATTGCCGAGCACTATTTGTAGGAAGGTCAAAACAATTCATGCTGTTGTTCACGTACGAGAAGACTATGCTATGAAAGATATATCATTCTGCCATATATTGCATTGCATGATTCTGTGTTATTTCTAGATATTCATGTTACATCATTTATGATTTATATTTGTTCATGACCATTTGAATGATAACTATCATATATTGTACCCAAAAGAAATTTACAAAGAAATTGATGAATTAGGCACTCATAACATTCCTGCTGCAAAAACTATGAGCTCGTGGCAAGAACTATTGATAGTGAATATCATGTAGATTACATTTACAGTTTATGTTTAAATAAATGACCATGGGTAACTTCTAATATGCTAGAGTAAATTGTGGGTATTCTATGTGACTTAGTATTGCTGCAGGATGGAGAACCAAAAATAGACTTCCGATTTCCTTCTATATCAAATTTCATCAACTTTAAGTTCAAACAAAATTTGATCTCCATTGCATGATTCATTAACACAGATTCACTTTGTTTGAATATTGCTGCAAGTACTGCACTATAGAAACAACACTTGAAAAATAAAAATTATTATTCTGCAGCACTTTCTGCTTGCATCTGCATCATGCATTTCAGTACACAATTCTACACATGCTCTCATCTATGCTACATAAAACGTATATAATGTTTCAAACCCAACTATGCTACCACCAATCACGTGATTCTTCTTAAATATTCACAAAGCAGTCTGCATGAGGATCTACTATTTTTAAATACATGAGACTAATTTCAACTCCTACTTGCTGCTAGGAACAATTGCTTTGCTTATAAGTTATTTCCGTGCATTTGACTGATTTCTAATGCTCATTTCACAATTTGACATAGTGAATCAATTTCAAGAAATGGAAGTATGCAACAAATATATCTAACACGATAAAACAATTAGTTGGGCACATGAATTATCTTGGAAAAACTAAATGTGAGAAAACTCCAGAAAACTGAAGCCATGCTTCTCTCTTCATTATCTTCATCTACGTTCTTGAGGCCTTCAAGGACACTAATATCAATCAATAATGTCTTAATCATGTAAGTGGTCTCTGCAATCTACAATAGACCTCTTGCTTTCTCAAAAGTCTTGACCAATATCCTTACATCTCATATATGTAGCTTCCTCCAATTTTATAACTCAAACCTTCATTGTGTTTCTAACCTTTCTTGAACCTCAGTAAATTAATCCTTCTAATTACAATATGCCTTGAATAAGAAGCGAAAAAGTTGGAAATCTAAAGCTAAGCCAGCTTTCCTATAATGTTTTCTTCCTTCCATTGCATTTGTGACAAAACCACTACTCATAGAACTAGTGGTTAGAAAAATCATCCCTTGGTCGCAAAACCACTAGTTAAGTAGTGAGAAGCCCCCACTCAAGCATTTGGTCATCATACAACTTCTAGTTAACATCACAAAAACTCCTGCAACTTACAGAGGACATAATGTTTGCATGCAAATGTTAAGCTAGGTACTGAATACTTTGGAAGTTTTAATACATTTAGAGACGAGTCCATATATGCAATCTGCTAGTCCTCTCAATTATTGAGATTACCATATTGAAAATTTTGCAAACTCTAAGAATTTCCCTTTATACATTTTGTTTTGGAAAGCCACGTTGGACATTGAGTACCTTGAATACCTTATGAGTTCCATGTGTAGCATCTTGATAGATATGTTTTCGACTTCACATTCAGCTCACGTTCCCATTTGTAGCCTCATCCCTGCAGGATTGACGGTCTAGGGAAGTGTCATTTTGAGGAGGTTTGTCAATCTGCATTTTTCTGAAGTACAAAAATAATTGAGGCCTACTTTGAGAGTGTGCATTTTGTGCCTTGTGGAGTTTCACGAGCTACCAACTTGTGGATGTGTTAAATGCATATCAAATAGCATATGCTCCAGCTTTGGGCCCTCCAAGTCAGTTTTGATATGTTTTGCATGTGCCTATTGTAAGGTGTTTGCAATTATCTGTATATTGCACTTTTCCAGAAATTTCAAGTTCCCTACTTTGGTGGTCTACATCTTTTGATTGGATAAGGGTTATGGTGAGATTGTGTCAACCTGCGTTGTACATGAGATATATGCCTTGTGTCAGTTTTGAGTCCCTAATGAATTCATTTGTCATGTTTCCTAATGCAATTTCGAAGCCAATTTATTCTGATTTGTAGATGATCGATTTAAACAGAATTCTAAGAGGCACTTTGTATGGTGTCATACTATCATAGTTCATAACAAAATGAGTGTGATGGGGTATCAAGCATTTCTCCTGTGTTATAGTCATGACAAAGATCCGCCATAGATAGTTTCAGACCTCGGAGTGTTTGTTTGGCCAGTCTACCAAGCCAAGTCCAAAGCCCATTTGTTCAGGAACCATTTGTTCAGATTTCCTGAGTATGAAGTGCATAAGTTACTTAGAGGTCAGCTTTGAGAGCTTATAAAATTTGACCGATTGATTGTCATTGCAGACTAGTTGTTGTCTTGTGTTGCCAGTATGAGAGTGAACTTATGTCTAAAGTTAGAAAACTTTAGGTGTTAATTTGATGTGCTTTCAAGCCGAAACTAGAGACCACTTCATCTAGTTTTCTGCATATTAAGTGTATACATCAGCAAATAGCATTTTTATGAATGTTGCATCTTGCAACATATGAATTGTCATGAAGTCTCAGATGTGATTCTATGATGGTTGTGTTTTCATACATTGATGTGCAAAGTTTCAATTCCCCAGGAGTCTATTTGGTTTATTTACCAAATCAATATGTAATTAACTTTATCCAATTTTAAATATGCATTGGCGGAATGGTCTGAAAGTGGTCAAGTTTGACCAACAATATCTTGCAAATTTGAAGGCATTTCTTTTTTTCCTCTAGAGCACATGTTCGCTGTATCATAATGATCGAGTTTCATCAGTCATTGCATCCCAGGGAGCCATTAGATATTTTTATCAGAGGCTTCAAAATGTGTTTTCAGTTTTGTTCTGGTAGTTTCAATTGCCCAGGAAATAAGATTGGTGACTTTGAGGATCGATACCTTACACCTTGGATATAGTCACGAGGAACCGTTTGATAGGGTGAACCTATGTTTACCAAATTAGGTACCTGTGAGATGCCAAGGTCCGGATGTGTACTTTGATCAGTATTTAGAGTCATTTATGAGGGTAGATTTATTCAATCGTGAAACTTGCTGAATAGTTGAGATTCAGGGTTTGGTTGATCAAAATATATTCAGATGCATAGTGAAGTCGCCTAGTGGTTTTTTGCAGTAGTTGATTAAAAGGAACAATTTTTTAGCTGAATCCACCTAGGACTCAGCATCAAACTCATAAAATAACGAGTTAGGGTGGTCAATGTTACTGCATATGGAAGAAACTGGTCTTATATTAGGTTGCAATGCCGGAAGCGAAACATTATTTATAGTATTTTTTTTTAATTGAATTTAAATTTTGAGGCACTGGCAAGTGCATCTGGACAAAGGTTCTTAACCTCTAATATGGGGCCTTCAAAGAGGATTTCCAAACCAAATTTCTATCAGAGGAAACAACAAAGAATGGATGCCAATGCATGGGATACTTGAGTAGAGTTTTCAGATGAACTTGAAATGGTAAATTTGCAGATAATGAATTGCAAGGGACATGCCAATGGGATTTATAGCCATAACAGTAAACAAATTTCATTATTGAGCTTTAAATAATACTTTCCCACAAAATTATTGCAAAACCCCTGGTTTCAATGCACATGGCAGCAACAACAGTTTTAACAAGGAACTTTGAAACACATGAGAAGTGGTGATTGAATGTTGCAAGCCTATGTTTAAGAATAGGAGAGGTTTAAATGGCTTTCTTCTAGCATGGACAACCAACAACCAGAATGGAATTGACACCATACAACACAACATTTGCAGACTATTGGTGGCTCAAAGCAAATTGGGTCTGTTTAACATTTTAATTCATTTTCAAACAAATCTGAATGGTGGTGGTTAAATATTCCCAAGCTAGTTTGCAATGGGCAGCATCAACATGTGAGTTGGATGGCAGCATTTAAACATAATATTTTACAAAAATTTCCAAATATTGCAGATCACATACAGAAAAGGGAGAAGACATTCAAAAACATGATCAACAGATGTTTTTGAGAGGTTTACTAAAAAACAAACCTTCAAACAAAGAGTTGCATGGTCTGTTAAAAAAATTTAGGTGAATGTGCGCAGGGATCTTCAAATTTTCCAAACAATAATGGGACACTGCATATGCAAGGGATTTAAGGATTTTTCAAATTGTTTACAAGTGCGAGAAATTGGCTGTTTCAAAACATTCTCACAGTAGCGCTTTTGAAAGTATATTTTAGGGACATTAGTCTTACATTGGGCACGTGGGAGTTTATATTTGTATTTGTATAAGCCAACACACCACCATTATATTGCCAAGGGCATGTGGTCTTTTGGCAGTTTGTATGTGCGCACACAGACTGTTGGTGCACAATTCAGATAGCTCAGCAACTTGGTAGCTAATGACTTGGCTGTTGACTTGGGGTGGCAACCAGACCAAATTTTGAGGGCTCAATACGTGACATGCTGATGTGGAGGTATTGATGTGGCAAGCTGATTGGATTCGACACCAGGTAGATCAATAGACAAACCAGAAGCAGGCACTTGGCACATGGCAGGACCTGCAACAGGTGTTAGTCGCTGACTCTTGAAGGTTTATGATGGTTAGTTGGCAACTAACCGCTAGTCGCTACCTCATGACACTGAATGAGGCATCTTGAGAACTGGAGATGGCAGTCAATCGTGGGCTTGCAGGTTAAATGGTTGTTAGCAATGATGGTTGGAGAGCAAGAGAGTTGTGTTGTCGTGAGGTTGTCTGGGCTATATACAAGATGACTTGAAATTCCAGAGTTAGAGAGTGTCCATGGTCAGTAGGTTGTGAGGTTAGGCAGGCAGTCAGTGTTAGAGGCAGAGGGTTAGAGACTATATGACATGTGGCGCTGAGGTGGTGTATAGCCGGTGAATTAGTCCAATCAGGTAGTGCAATATGGCAGTCAAGGTGTTTACCAGGGTTTGAGCAGGAAATTTGTGCACATGTATTGAGGTGAAAATTTAAGTTAAAACATATTATTTCCTCACCTAAAGAAAGTCAAGGCTATGTGTAGAATGATAAAATATTAAAGTGGTTGCTACAGAAACAAAAGTATTTGTTGGATATTATAATGTGTGCAGAAATGAAAATACAAAAAGCACACACAGGTGACACAGGTGAAATTAAATGAATATGCAACTGTATGTTTTGTCTTTTGCTGGAGTTTTGTGGGCCTGTTGAAGGGTTAAACTGAAATATTATTTTTGCAGTTGGGCTTTTTTTCCAAGTGGGTTTTTCTCGGGGTTTTATGAGAGTTTTTTGATGGATGAATATGACAGAACCATTTTCTGTTCAAATATTGGGGATTTTATTGTTGCAAATTGCAAATTAACTGTTCTTTTATGTTTTGCAACAAGATGAAGAGGGAAACTAAATGCAAATATCTTACAGTCGGGGAGATCAGATATCTCTTAGATTAGAACAAGCAGAATATTTTCAATTGGGAGAAAGGAGTGATTGTGCAAAACAGATTGAGGAAGGAGAGACATGTGTCATCTACAGATTAGATCCGAATCTCCTCTCTCTTCTATATATTCTCCTATTTTATCTGTTCTTGGGGTGCCAATATTGATGGTTTCAGCAGTTCCATCTTTTTCAATTTATGTTAATGTAATGTGTTATAAAAAATAGTTGAAGGTTTAGCTAGTTTTCTTTGAGTTTTGGTTTTCAGCAAGATGTAATCAGTTTTATGATAATGAGAAGCAAGTCAGTTTGGGCTATATTTTTCAGCAACATTAATTAATGTCTCTTGAGGGTCCTTAGTTATCTTTTTAGTCATCATGGTCAAAAATTTGAATGACTTTTGTTGCACATTTTGTTGTGACAAATGTTCAGTAGTCGGCTAATGTTCAAGGAACATATTAAATTAGCTTTCAGCTGAATGTTGGAGATTGTTGAAGTCTGCTCAAGATTACTAAGAATGTCATCAGCATGTTCACTTGAGGTCTCATCTTTGTAATGGGCTGATGTCTCATAGATTTCTAGTTTTGTGTTCATGTCATGGTTATTTTCATGTTGACTCCTAATGGATAAGGGACCGGTTAGCTGGATTCTTCTAGTACAAACCTGAGAAGGAACAAAATGATTAAATAATGAATGCCTTTACATTGTACAATATGTGTTAGTTATTTAAGTTATTTTATCTCATGGTTCACACTGATTGCAAGGTCAACAAACTATTAGCCACTCTCTAGCACTCTCTCAATGTTGTTGAAGCCTTATGTGGGATATTTGCTTTGGTGTTAATGCTAGTTGTGTGTGTGAGTATTAGCGGGCATCATAGCTCTACCTGCCTTCATTTTGCAAGGCCTAAAGTGTAGGGGAAATCAGTATCTCTGTCAGTTGGTCCAGTTCTCTTAGGAAGTTTAATAATTGGAGTTGGCTTCTCTATAGAATTTGTTGAAGAGCGTATTAGTGTCTTCTTGTAGCATAAAAACATTTTGGGTACCAGCACAATCAATCCATTTCAGATGTTCTACATGTATTGCTTTTTCTTTGGCACTAAACTTGCATTTATCAGATCATAACATGCAAGCACTTCTTTAGTGTTCATAAAACTTGATTAAATCAACCAACTCTGATATTGCGCATGATACAGTTTCCAACCAATTTTTTAGTTGGCATAAATTAAAATAATTTTCTTAGTAATATAGTGCAAGGGACATAGATTACATGAATATATTTGCAATTTAATTTCCTCTATATCAATCTCTTTTTATCATTTTAAGTGCCTCTAGACAAATATTAAGAATTTACAAAGGTGGTTATTGATTCTAGCTGATAATGAAATATCTACTAATTCTAATTGCTAGATAGAAGTTAAAACCTAACAGCAACTATCATATGAGAAAGAAATTCAAACTGTAAGAATCGTATTATAGGATGGATTATTAAAAATTTGACTAATCAATATTAAAAAGTAATCTTTCAAATATGACTATTAGTTGTGGAAGAGATTAACATTACTCAATGTAATCACAAAAAGCCTAAGGTGTCCTATCATTCTCACCATCTCATAAATATGACTAACTGAAGGTCATTCAATCTAAACCACAAATAAATATTGCCGTCACATTAAGATAATTGACTAAAGGTATTTCAATCTAAACAAAGAACTGAGAACATGAATTCATCAAGACTGTTTACCTTCATAAAAGGTCTGTCCCTATTTGAAAATGAATCGATAAAGCTTTCCTTTAAAAGTAAAGAAACCTGCCAGGATATATGTTCAAGAAAAAACTATAATTGGAATAGCAAAAATATATATATGAATAGCTGATTGTATGGGAAATTAAAAATTCCTATTAAAATAAGATTAGAAATCTATCAAAATTACACCCTACTATATGTAATATATTTTAAAATTAAATTAAACTAAGAAATTCCCAATGGAAAATGCAAGAAGTTCAGTAGATCTTGAAGCAGCTAAGCAAAATTAGCAGAGAAGTTAGAATGTGTGATAACAATATAATGACAGATGATGTCATTACCACGGCAGAAAATTCCTCAAAAGTAAGCAACTCTGAAGTAGCCTAATTGAAAAGGATGAGAAGAACAGAGCAAATGGAAGCCATACGTTGACAATTACAAGGGACCTAGCCTATTGGAATAAGCTAGTGTTATCCAGATGAAAGATCCCCTCTGATCTGATGCCTGCAAGTTCTGACTCTTTTGTGCTTCTTTGAATTTCTGATATTTTTGAGTTTTTGCACTATTCTGATTTCTCTCTAATTTTAGAGTTTTTCTGATTTATTTCGTTTTCCTTGATAATGGTAATGAAATGAAGAACATATAAATGATAGAAACTAGTATGGAAAGTGCAGGAACTAAATACAGTAATAGGCAGAAAATTTCTAATTTTTGTTCTCTTCAATACTTCAAAACATACTTGTATAAATGCTGGAACAAATCTGAGATTTTCTGTGACAACCTTAAGGACATAGAATAGATTGATTTCTTGTACAAAGGTAGCTCTTCCAATCTGTTCCACTAAAGCAGTCTGAATACTTCAGTTCGCTGCCTGGTAATAGATCCCAAACCCTATGTCTAGTTAGGTATTGGTTGTGATTTCTGAATGGAATCATATGTCAGACAGCTTGTGTAAAGAATATGGAATATGTTCTAAACAGTCTAATCTGTAACCTTCTACCTCAAGCTTGCCCAAATCTGTCCTCTACAAAGGTCTGATCCACTGATTACACCAAAGAATGCTGTCAATTTGGTCAATGACCAATTCTGAATGTATTAACCCTCCAAGAAACGTTGGGTTTTGGTTCACCCTGCCACTCTCCAAGGAGTTTTCATTCCCAGAAGTCTGACCTGCTTCTGACACTCTTCCTCGAAGCTCAATTCTCAGTTTCTGTTGTGATAATGAATGCTTGAATGCTGAAATGAAGGCCCATACTGTCCTTTCATTCATTCCAACCCTAATTGGCCTTTTTAGGCTTTCCCTTCATTTCAGTAAAATTTATTTCCCTCCTAAAGAGGTCCAATCCTCTTCAAGCATCTTATTCCTCATCAACCAAATGACCACCTTTAAAACAACCTTATGTCTTCTACGGAGGCATGCAATGTAGCCTCAATAACAATCATTATATTATAAAGTTATCCAATTAAATCACTTTTTCTTTTACATCAAAATATTATGCAATAACTTTATAATTTAAAATTCATTCTTAGATCCATTACCTAAACTCCAAACTGAAAACTGAGTGCCACCACCAATCCAATGGTGATGTTTAAACATAATAGGGCCACTGTGAAAGATCCCTGATGGATCTCTGCTGCAAATCTGCTGTAGATTTATTTTATTTTTGTTTTTTCCTGTTTATTAATGTTTTCTTGTAGAACTAGACGGAAATGCAGAAGAGTTTGTTTGTTTTTGTGTTTTTGATGATTATTCCACATAGAAATGAGAAGTAACAAATGGCAAGAAAAGAGTCTGAAAATAAATAACAATATGCAGTAAAGTCAGAGTTGATACAAATCGTACCAGGCAGATCTCTGAATTAAAGAGCCAAATAAAAGATCTAGTACATTTCCTCTAACAATGATGCCACAACTGGCTGATGAAAATGGGCTGATAAGATGCAAGATTCTGCTGCTGAGTAACCGATTTTTCTATGTATCCAAGTGCTGCAAATGACAGAGTACGGCTGCAAGAAATGGCAGTGTACGGCTGCTAGAATTCACCTCCCATACGCCAAAGAACATGCTCAACAAAACAAACTGTAGGCCCAAGCTGAAGTGGCGTCTACCTTCCTCCTGAATACTATTGAAACTACTGACAAACCAATACCCAATGCTGCTGAGGGTTACGTCCCAGCCAGCAATTACCCTGGGGTTTACGTCCTAGAATGCAAATCGCTCAAGCAGAGCAAATCTGAAAAGAAGTGTTTGAAAAATATGCATAATCATGAGAAATGGCACCCATCTCCTTATAACCCCTTGCAAAGCAATTTGAACCCTAAAGTGACCACCAATTGGCGTTGGCTATAAAAATGAATTAAATCTTATTTTAAAGTGACCATGTCACTAGAAAATGACCTTTTCCACCCTAGTAATAAATCCGCTCACCGAATTGCCCTGAGACCAAAGAGGAAGATTTAGAGAATTTCAAGACCTTTCCAACGAGCTATCATAACATGGGATACGCATCCAGATGAGGCCAAAATTCCCTTATTACTCCAAAATGGCTATTAACTTAGCCTTATTTAAATATTAAACGCTAACTTAGGAAATATTAAAAATATAACCCAAATAGCCATAAACTGCCCAACTGACATCACAAACCATAAAATCACCCTGTCACCTGTCGGTGACTGAAGTCGGAAATCAAGGATCCATTGGCAGTCTCATCCCTAAAATCTAGGGATGCTCCTAAAATTTAGGAAACAAGCCCTATCCCTCTGAAACTAAACCCAAAGGGTCATCTCATGGAAACCCAACCCTGGGCATGATCATACCTCCTAAAAAGTAGGAATGAACCCCATAAATGTAGGAACTGCCTCTTAAAAACAAGGAACGTCACCCAACTGATCAATACCCACCAGAAAACCAAGTCCCCAACACTGAATAACCATACTGGGTCTCTATCCAATCCTGTCAGCCTACAAGACCCCATAATAAGCTGACTCACATGTCTGTGTTAGACTGAACTAGAGTGGGGACATGACAGTCCTCCCCTCTCGGAGATGCTTGCCCACAAGCAACTGTAATGCAGGATGCTGTAAAATGCTCTCACCCTCCCAGGTGGCATCCTCTATGGGAAGATCTCTCCATCGAACCAAATGCTCTCGAATCACCCGGCTTCTCAGCCGTCGTTCCCTCACCTAAAGAATCTCATCAGGGACCAAAATCAATTTACCTTCCTCATCCATAGGAGGTAATTTGGGTGAAACTATAATATGCTGTCCGAGGGCCTTTTTCAGGCAAGATACATAAAATATATTATGAACTTTGCTGCCATGTGGTAACTCAACCTCATATGCAACCTCTCCCACTCGCCTGAGTATCCTGTATGAACCATAAAAACATGGTTTGAGCTTCTCAGCTCCCCCCCTTAGGGTGCTCTGCCGATATGGTTGTAAATGCAGAAAGACCATATCATCCACCTTAAATGCCCTCTCAATCCTGTGCCTGTCAGCGTACATCTTTTGCTGATTTTGGGCCTGCTGCAAATTCTCCCTAAGAGATCTCATGACATCCTGATTCTCTTGTAACCAATCCTGAGCCAAGGGAACTCTATTGTCACCAAATGCCAAATCAGTGAAAGATAATGCCTCATATCCATAGAGAGCTTTGAAAGGCATCATGCCAATGGACATATGATGCGTAGTATTATAACAATACTCGCCCAAATGCAGCCAACGCACCCATGCTTTTTTCTGCCCTAACACATAGTTACGCAAATATCCCTCAACCCATTTGTTAACTATTTCTGTCTGCCCATCCGTTTGAAGGTGGTAACTAGTACTAGGTGTTAACAAAGTACCAGCTTGTGTAAAAAGTTCCTGCCAAAAGGAACTCATGAATCTGCTGTCCCTATTACTCACAATGGTCTTGGGAAGACCATGAAGTCTAAACACCTCCCTGAAGAACAACTCAGCCACCTGTGATGCTGTAAAATCTAATGCAATGGGAAAGAAGTGGGCATACTTCGTTAGCCTATCCACAACAACATAGATGCAATCTTTCCCTTGAACCCGAGGAAGACCTGTAATGAAATCCATGGAGATCCCTGTCCACTTCTATTCCGGTATAGGCAAGGGTTGCAATAATCCCGCTGGGTAGGTATGCTCCGACTTGTTCTGCTGACAAGTCATACACTCACGGACATGGTGTAAAACATCATCTTTGAGACCCTTCCAAGAGAATCTCTCACGTACCGCCCTGTAAGTCTTACCATATCCTGGGTGTCCGGCTGTAGGAATATCATGGAGAGCATGCAAAATTTGTTCCTTCAACTGAGAACCCGGAACAAGGTAAACCTTGTCTTTATAGTAGATAATATCATCTACCACACTGTATCTGTCATCCACTATCAATCCCTCCATAATCTCACACATCCATAGAGTCCCATCCTTCTTCTTAACAAGCACTATAGAAGAAGCAAAGGGGCTGGAACTAGGTCGAATGAAACCCATGTCCAATAGCTCATAAATAGTCTTCTCAATTTCATCCTTATAGGCTCTAAGATGACGGTATGGGGTAGTAATCACTGGCTTCGCTCCATCCTCCAACTCTATACCATGCTCAAACCCTCTATCTGGTGGCACTCCAGGAGGTATATCACCAAACACTCTACTGTGACGATCCATCACTGACTGAATGTCCACATGAAATACACGGCCATCCTGAGATATGGGTGTTTTGGATTTAACCAAATAGTGTGTAGCCCAAAGCACATCATTATGCCTAAGGATGGTCTCCATCCTGCGAGAAGTCATCTCCCTGGGTCCACCATCTGATGCTGCCCTCAAAATCACCTTCTGCCCACCAGAAAGAAACTCTAACTGCATACAGTGGTGATCAATAATGTAACGCCCAATACCCTGTAACCACTGCATGCCCAAAACCACATCATAATCTTCTATGGGAAGCACATAGAAGTCATCAATCAAAGTATAATCTCCCATCTGAATACTAAGCTGTGGAATCTGCTTGGTACAACCCAAACTGACACCATCAGCCACCTTCACTCCAAAACCACCAAACTCCTCGTATTGTAAGCCACGCCTCTCAACTAATTTTTGATCAATAAAGTTATGCGTAGCACTTGTGTCTACCAGACTGGTGATCCGCTTACCCTTAAGTGTACCTTTCAACCGGAAGGCATGAAACTTAGGATAACTGGAGAGGGTAGCCATAGCTACTTTAGCTGATGCCACAGGCTCAGCGGTGTCTAACTCCAACTATGTCGTAAAATGCTCAACATCCTCTGTATTATCCTCAATATCAGTATCAGGAACCTCCTCATCTCCTAACTCAGAAGTCACCTCAATCAAATGAACCTTTCCTTTACCCATGCAACGGTGTCCTGGTTCCCATGGTTCTTTCCAGGAAAAACACAACTTTTTCCTCCTCAATTCATTCCTCGTCTCCTGATTCATCCAAGGAGTTTTAGATGAGGTCCCTCCTTTGTTCTGTGTCGTATTGGCCTTTTGTGCAGGCCGTGAATCTCTAAATGGTTTCTTATCTGCCTGATAAGAAGTGGGAACAGTATCCAATCTCAATGTCACATCAATAGCCTCCTTAAGAGTAGCTGGTTGGAAAGCACGTACCAATCCTTTTAGTCTATCTTGCAAACCCTCAATGAACAACATCACACTACGTTTCTGGGGCATATCCGGTACCATAACTGCAATATGCTGGAACTCATTAATATAGGCTTCTGCATGACCAGTTTGTTTAAGGTGAGCCAACTCCCTATAATAAAGTTCTGTATCCTTACGGTCAAATCGTGCAATGAGTCGTTCGGTGAACTCAGCATAGGAGTGAACTAAGGCGTGATCCTGGGTGACCAATCCATGGTGCCACCAATCATAGGCAATCCCCTCTAAATGCAACACAACAAACTGAATAACCTCACGCTCAGGCATGGGCCTCAATGAAAGGTATATGTCCATCTTGTGGACCCAAGCTTGTGCACTAGTGTCTCCTGAGCCATTATACGGGGCCAATGTAATCTTCCTAGTAGCTCTATTGAGGTCATAATTCTGCTGCTGTTGTGGTAGTCTATTACCACGATCTCCCCTGAACTTGGTTGTATCTCTACGCTGTGCACAATACTGGAGAAGAGGGAAGACATCCCTAACCTCAGTAGGTAGAGCTCTCCACTCAGCTGTGGCCGTCAAAACTGACTCCTGAAACCCCACTTCTGGTGGTTCCACCTGCGCTGGCCGTTCACCTGATATGAATTGGGGAAGCAATGGCCTATTCGTAGTAGGTGTATGATAGCGATGCCTCCTACTGGAATGAAGGGAGCTCCCAACTGAAGAATGGGACTGATGGCTGCGCTGACTACCAGCTACTGAAACTGATCTACTTTGCCTGCCTTTGTGTCCACCCATCTCCAAACGCTCCAAGGTATCCTGTAACCTGTCTAGAGCCTGAGCGATCTTGGGCTGAGTAGTGAATAGGGTCCGCACCGTCTCTCTTTCTTCTGCCTCTGTAGGCATGCCGTCGCCAGCAACACCCTGTGCCTCACCCATAGTTGGTATCTGTGCGTCTCTGGGGGCCTCTGCTTGCCACTGGTTTCTCCTGCGCTCGTAGAATCTGTGTATTTCTCCACCAGGATGCATAGATTTGTATTCAATCCACCAACTAGTGACTACCCAGATGCTGAAATGATTTATCAAAAACTTTTATCCAATACCCAGATGCCAAAATCTGTTGTGACAATTTCTCACAAACCCTATAGGCTGGTAGGATGTAAGCTCTGATACCACTGGAAGATCCCTGATGGATCTTTGCTGCAAATCTGCTGTAGATTTATTTTATTTTTGTTTTTTCCTATTTATTAATGTTTTCTTGTAGAACTAGACAGAAATGCAGAAGAGTTTGTTTGTTTTTGTGTTTTCGATGATTATTCCACATAGAAATGTGAAGTAACAAATGGCAAGAAAAGAGTCTGAAAATAAATAACAATATGCAGTAAAGTCAGAGTTAATACAAATCGTACCAAGCAGATCTTTGAATTAAAGAGCCAAATAAAAGATCTAGTACATTTCCTCTAACAATGACGCCACAACTGGCTGATGAAAATGGGCTGATAAGATGCAAGATTCTGTTGCTGTGTAACCGATTTTTCTATGTATCCAAGTGCTGCAAATGACAGAGTACGGCTGCAAGAAATGGCAATGTACGGCTGCTAGAATTCACCTCCCATACACCAAAGAACATGCCCAACAAAACAAACTGTAGGCCCAAGCTGAAGTGGTGTCTACCTTCCTCCTGAATACTATTGAAACTACTGACAAACCAATACCCAATGCTGCTGATGGTTACGTCCCAGCTAGCAATTCCCTTGGGGTTTGCGTCCCAGAATGCAAATCGCTCAAGCAGAGCAAATCTGAAAAGAAGTGTTTGAAAAATATGCATAATCGTGAGAAATGGCACCCATCTCCTTATAACCCCTTGCAAAGCAATTCGAACCCTAAAGTGACCCCCAATTGGCGTTGGCTATAAAAATGAATTAAATCTTATTTTAAAGTGACCATGTCACTAGAAAATGACCTTTTCCACCATAGTAATAAATCCGCTCACCGAATTGCCCTGAGACCAAAGAGGAAGATTTAGAGAATTTCAAGATCTTTCCAACAAGCTATCATAACATGGGATACACATCCAGATGAGGCCAAAATTCCCTTATTACTCCAAAATGGCTATTAACTTAGCCTTATTTAAATATTAAACGCTAACTTAAGAAATATTAAAAATATAACCCAAATAGCCATAAACTGCCCAACTGACATCACAAACCATAAAATCATCCTGTCACCTGTCTGTGACTGAAGTCGAAAATCAAGGATCCATTGGCAGTCTCATCCCTAAAATCTAGGGATGCTCCTAAAATTTAGGAAACAAGCCCTATCCCTCTGAAACTAAACCCAAAGGGTCATCTCATGGAAACCTAGCCATGGGCATGATCATACCTCCTAAAAAGTAGGAATGAACCCCATAAATGTAGGAACTGCCTCCTAAAAACAAGGAACATCACCCAACTGATCAATACCCACCAGAAAACCAAGTCCCCAACACTGAATAACCATACTGGGTCTCTATCCAACCCTGTCAGCCTACAAGACCCCATAATAAGCTTGACTCACATGTCTCTGTTAGACTGAGCTAGAGTGGGGACATGACACACTGCCAATCCCCTCCTAAATAAGAGAGCCAATAAGGCTCCCTACAATGGTATCAAAGCTTGCATGATAAGTGTCCGACAAAATGTCAAACCACAAAAATTGAAGTTATAACCGGTTGGGTTCTTTACAAAGGCTGAAAGGGCCTTGGCTCTGATACCATTGTAATAATCCTTACTAGTTTTGATCCAAAATTACATCACAAATTTCACATACATTGCGTAGGCATTTTGTCAAACACTTTTGTAGAAGTCTTATTTAGAAAATTGCCAATATCTTTCACATCATTCTATCAAACATATGTCTTGTTCAAATCTTCATGGGGTTTGAAAAAGATGAGATAAATTTATTGATGTCCAACAAGAGACCACAAGGGTGTGTAAGGGATTGTAAGACATACAACAAGGTAGCAGGCAGCATCAGGAGCACTAAACAGTGTCCATGGAAAGAACAAATAGGAAAACAAAGAAAATAGAAAAATATAAGAAGGAAAGAGTAGGTACTCATAGATGAGAAGTAGCTCAACACCAAAGGATAAAGTCCAGTCCGAGGGTGTGCCTTGGATCGTCTCAAGGATCTGCTGGGTGTATGGTGGTGAAAATGCTGGTAATTTGTATATTTGATACAATTGTGAGATTTATCTGGATTTTCCCCAAATAGCATTTAACCATTTATATTTCCATTTGCATGCTTATACAAAAAACTACCAGGCTATTCCATGTTAACATATAGAGTAAGTTCCACATCAAAGTTTGTAGAGTAACAAGTATTAATGATATCACACTAAACTTGTGTAACTATCTAATCCTTGTCTCGAGGAAACACAACTCTTGCATACCCACTAGTGTTCATTGCATTAAACAAATAGAATTTTATTAGACAAGAATCAGTGCATATGGGTGTTTGCAGATGGCTTACAGATGAGTCTTGTAAAGCCCAAACATAGAGCCTTGGAAATGTCTCTGTTCTTGAAGACGCACCCAAGACTGTAATAACCCTTATCGGTTATAACCTTAATAAACACCAAATTCCTTTATAAGTCAGTTGTTTGTTATTTCACCAAACAGTATGCAAACAACCACTGTAAAGAGCCTGGTTGGCTCTAACAGGCCAAGTTGGATGTATGAAGAAATAGTTTTGTTTTTGTTATGAATTTTGTATTTTCTTTGTGTTTCCAAAAATATTTGATTTTTTGAATTTTGTAATAATGCTGGTAGCAAAATCATAAGCCACACTGAAATGCCAAAAGTCGAAGAAATGACAATATGTAATAATTGTTTGTGCAAGTAAAAATGCTGCAACAATTTATGGAGTTATAATGTGATTTAATATGAACCCGGCGTTGATGAATTCAATGACCAAGGCTGCAATATGCTGCCCAGCTACAGTTCCTAAGCCCTACATGACTCACAGCAGTCACATATACTTCCTCCAGCATCCATGATAGGCAGCATTAATTCATTTGCAGCCCCCAAACACTCAATACAGGCCGCCAACCTTCAATGCAGACCTTCAAAACAGATTGCAGGTCTTCAAAGAGAGAAACACAGGCCTCTAACATGGGACGCCAACCTTCAGGTGTTTAATGCAGGTCTTAGAAAATTGAATGCAATTCTTTAATGCTGAACGCAGGCCTTTATAACTCACACAGGCCCGACTAAATCACAGCGCTGCAAATATTATGGACGACAGTCTTCAATAAGCAGATCAATTCCCAGAAATAAACGCCCAAAAATGCAGTGTTTATATGCATATAATTCCCACGCTATGGCTGGTAATTGCAGATGCCCAGCTATACAAATTACATCCAGTATGTAATGTCCTCAATGGTGGATATGAGATAATCAACTTCAACAATCTATGATCCCTCCCAACCACAGTAATCACAACCCAAGGAAGACAACAACAATCTTAGAACTCTATACTTCTCATCTACATAAATCACAGTAGAGAAGTCACAATCTAATATCAAAACCATTATACTTCAGCAATGGAATAGATATCCACAACTCAGGTAAACCCTCACAAAAAACTATCAAATAGCAAATAGACAATTGGATGATCAATTCTCATCATGGGAGCCATATTTATGATCTCCACTGTGCAACTTAGCTTCAACTACATACCTTTCACTTAAAAGTATTTTTGCTTTATACTTAGGCACATAATATAATTTATTAATTTCCATTTGGCTCCAAAAAATGACATTTTCAACTATATCACAATACTCTGATGTAATGTCCCCTTTTTAGCATTCATAGCATGATGTTGTCGTTAGCCTATTTCCCCATGGTCCCGTAGGCTAACCAGGACATCAAAAGGGCTTAGAGGCCATTTGGCCTAGATAGTTTCAGTTGCAGGTCTTTCTGAGGGGTTTTGAGGCAACTTTGGGCATACTTACTATTTATAGTAAGTTATCTTGGGCATGGGTGGACATCCAGTGGTAGCGGTATGTCGATGGTAATTGTTTAAAATCGGCAAGAAGACTTGTTTATCACTGATAAGATTTGTTTTGCATTGATAAAGCTATTTTATAAAGTTAAATTTAAATATTTAACTTTATTAATACATAGACTATAGTTTGTGGGAAATATTTAAATTAAAAGAGTCCCTTTTATTTTATAACACATTGGAGACATAAGTTACATAAAGGGAGTTATGTTTTATCCCACATTGAGAAAACGAAAGATGGAGCTCTTGTGAGAACACTATAAAAAAAATGGAAGAACTTCTTTTAAGCATGGTTGGAAATATCAAAGAAATTGGAGAATTTTCTAGAGGTTATGTCTCAATAGTTTGAAGAATGAAATCCCTTCAAGCTGAAAATCTTGACGCCATTGAAAGATATGATCTTGAGATTCAACAAGGTAGCAATCCAAAAAAGCAGTCCGAAAAAGCGGAACCGAAAAAGCAGGCGGACAAAGCGGAATCGAAAAAGCAAGCGGAAAAAGCGGAACTGAAAAAGCAGGCGGAAAAAGCGGAATCAAAAAAGCAAGTGGAAAAAGCGGAACCGAAAAAGTAGGCCGAAAAAGCAGTTCGAAAAAGTAAAGCCAAAGGGGCAGCATTGAAGGAAAATTATTACAGCCATCTACAACCAGGTTCCCTTGTTAGTATTGTTTTTTTTAGGGTATTATAAGTTTCAGCTGTAAGTGTGCATTATACCAACATTGTCATTTTGGTAATCCATGTAAATGCCAAAGTCTTGGCCATATTTCATGAGCATTGTATTAGAAATTTGATTGCAATCAAAAAGATAATAGTTGCTGATGTCATTTAAGCAATTCAATCTCATTATTTATCAGCTAGATAGTTTGCATACCAACTGTTTGCAAAAATGCCAATTGGCTGTAGGTGTTCTTTTCTCATGCTTAGATCATAATATATGCACTAAATATTGTCAAAATTAGGAGCACACTCATGTTAGGTCATTGTGTAGTTCATTGTAATCTTCTATCACTAGATTCTCATTGATGCAAATTGGAAAAAAGTCATTTAAAGCAAGCTGAAATACTATATCAGTCATATGTCTCTTGCATGTGAATTGTTTGACAAAATTCTTTGAGCCTTCAATTAGCATCTTTGAGAGCAGATTTGAGGAGGGTTATTACAGTGGTATCAGAGCTTGCTTGCAAAGTGTTTGACGAAATGTCAAACAACTGAAGTATAAAGATTTTTGGTGTTTGAAGAAGTTATAACCTGTTGGGGTCATTACAGTGATATCAGAGCTATAAGTCCTGCCATCCTGTGGAGGTCTTATAGGAAATTTGGATTAGCCAGAGAGAGAAAAATGTTTGACAAAATGAATGCCGGTCCAGATCAGGGAAAGGAAAGATTCTTACAATTATTTGACACCTTAGCACAGGGACAGCGATCAACAGAGCAAAGAGCATAGGAATAGAGTCAGAGATTTGAGCTTATGATGCAGGTGATGGCTCGTCAAATGGGGTTGAATGCTAATGTGGTTGGAGGAAATAATCAGAATGGTAATAATTAGGATAGGGCACATAATGGAGGCGAACAAGTTGAGAACAATTTCGGTCATGCACCCCAGCAAACTAGGACAGTGAGTTCAAGGCCCATGGTTCCAACATTTCCTCCTAGAGCTCCAGAGCAGCCCGTACCAGAGCCCCAGATCACTGATATACAGGACCAGTTGAGGAGAGATTGGGAAGCCGGAGGTCCAAATTTTATAGCTGCAATTAGCCTTAGGGAATATATAGATGTGCGGATGAAGCATATGCCACGTGGACATGACAAGAACTAGAGCTATGAGCTACGGAAGAAAGTAGGGAAACTTCAGTTACCATATTATGATGGCTCGGGGAAATCTACAGTAAGAGCTTGGGTTCAAAAGCTTGACACATATTTTCAAATGAACCCTATGCCTGAGGAAGAAGCTATTAAGTATGCAGCAATTCACCTGGATGGGTTAGCACACAAGTGGTGGCATCATGGTATGGTCACTATGGGTCATGCACACATTACCTCCTATGTGGAGTTTAAGGAGAGACTGATTGAACGTTTTGATAGGCCTAAGGATCGTACCTTCCCTATGACAGGCAAAAATTTGTATGAGGAGTTTAACAGACATGCTGATTCAATACAGGGAGACATTAGCACATCTTCAGGTAATGGTTTATTTGCATCATCTTCACAGGTAGAAGGGGTTACAGACGTTATGCAGGTTGAGCCAGAAGGTGATATCACAGGCACACCGGATTGTGCGATTGACACAGATAGTGACTCCAGTACAGTTGGGCTAGATGAAGTTATAGCAGTTGAGGATACTATCATGTTTGAGGATAGTACAGTTGATCAAAAAGTGAGCATTCAGGACTTTGCAGAAAATGAGTATCAAGCACAGTTGGATGCTTCTTCACATGAGATAGAGGAGAGACAGAAAGGAGTCACAACAGGTTCTTCTTGTGATGACTTACAACAGATCAAGGAAGATGCAGTGAAGGAGGAGAAGGAGGTTGACTGGCTTTTTCATGAGCTGGAGGATACTCGAAATTCCTTGGTGTGTACTCGGTTGGCTCTCCAAGATTCTGAGAGACACGTGGACGAGCTTTGTCTTGAGGTGATTTCAGTTCGGGAGTTAGTGCGTATAGCAGGGACTCAGTTTTGTTTTACAGTGGAGTCACATGATGATGATATGAGTATGTCTAGCATTCACACTCTGGATTCAAAGATTGTAGACAGGTGCGTGAAGTCAGTTGGTATTGTTCACATTACTCAGGTGAGAAGTTTACTTGAATTGCCAGCTGGTTTCTGTTCATGGATTAGATGTTGGGATCCTTATCTTAGTACTTGGGATCGTTTTGACCAGAGATATCTATCATTCCTTGGTAGTAGTATCTATTGCACCATCATGGACTTGATTAGTAGTTTGCCAAGTGTAGTTCTCATCCATGTCAACTACTTGTTTGATGTTGGATTTAGTTTTTACACAGCTGTGTTGGGCATTGTTCATATATCCAGTCGACCATTCTTGTTGGAATGGGTTGATGATCTCTCAGATATGATAGAGTCTACAGAAGAGTCCCAGGATTTGAGTATTACAGATGATAGCTATTTCGACGTTACTCCTTTGGACAGTGTACCAAGGATAGAGTATAGAAGTTCGACCAGTCGGCACAATCATGTGTCTAGTCAGCTGAGAGTTGGCGAGCGAGACATTTCTATCACTTGCGAGCATTTCGATGCTGCTCGTCAGTTGTTAGCAATTTATGGATGGGGTTCTCCTACTAGTGATGAGCAGGGAGGCAATTATCTTTCCTTGACAGAGATCCACTCTATGGGAGGCTATCCGGATTCTGAGACAAAATTATATGCAATTGGTAGCCGACAGAGATTATCTTATGGAGTGGGGGAGTACAGCATACGATGCATTATTGGCCAAGGAAGATGAGGTGAGTGAGCTTACTCAGCAGCTTGAGGTGACTTCTGAGATTCTTGAGAGTACACAGTTGGCTTTCGAGGAGTCACAGTTTCATTTGGTTAAAGTGACCATAGAGTTAGAGTGACTTTAGTCTTTACCAAATTTTGTACAATCACGGACTGTGGTGTCTAGTGATCCGCGGATGTCCATGGTCAAGGTTGATAGAGGTAGTGGAGATGAGGATATATCTGTCCACGACACTACTATTGGCATATTTGGTCCATTTCCACTAGAGGTAGGTTCAATTGAGTTGGGCGCTGCAGCTGAGCATTGTGATATGTTTGACTTGAAGGGCACACAGACTAGTGATGTTGTTGTTGATTCTGCACTCTTGGCTATATCATCCTCTGACTTAGCTGATGATCAGTCACAGTTGGTCATATCACGTCTGCAAGATGAGTCTTTGACTGAGATTGGTTCTTTTTACCGGCATTATACTAAAGGATATATTCATCGGTTTACTTTTGATCCATGTGTTGAGGAGTTGATGGCAGACAAGTTTGGACTGGGCTCTCCTTTTTGCTATCTACCGTGTAATGACTATTCACCATCAGCAGTGCATGGGTGTTATGGTTATGAGACAGTGGTCGGTAATCTGCAGAGTTGTGTTAACTGCTTCAGATGTACAGTGTGTGGATTCTCTGTATTTGGTTCAGTTTCATGTGGGAGTGGTCACTATTGTAGCAGAGTTGGAGTGTGCATTCCACATAACGCGGTGGGTTGTGTGGATGGTGTTTATTATGTTGACAGTTTGGGTGATCTACTCTACTCGGGGTCTAATATTTTGAGAGTTTGTGCCTCATGGGTTCCTGACTGTGGCAGTAGTGGATTTGGAGTTCAGTTGCACCGTGATTCACGATTCATTTATGGATTCCTCTTGGTTAATTTTCACAGGTTGTTGCAGGAGCCTATGTTGACTGACAGCACTATAGTTCATGACTACATTTGGGATCTAGGTGGATTGATTGGGTTGTTGTTCGATCATTGCTTGGGGACAAGCAATTTTGGGAAGGGCGGACTGCAATGTCCCCTTTTTAGCATTCATAGCATGATGTTGTCGTTAGCCTATTTCCCCACGGTCCCGTAGGCTAACTAGGACATCAAAAGGGCTTAGAGGCCATTTGGCCTAGATAGTTTCAGTTGCAGGTCTTTCTGAGGGGTTTTGAGGCAACTTTGGGCATACTTACTATTTATACTTTTATAGTAAGTCATCTTGGGCATGGGTGGACATCCAGTGGCAGCGGTATGTCGATGGTAATTGTTTAAAATCGGCAAGAAAACTTGTTTATCATTGATAAGATTTGTTTTGCATTGATAAAGCTATTTTATAAAGTTAAATTTAAATATTTAACTTTATTAATACATAGACTATAATTTTTGGGAAATATTTAAATTAAAAGAGTCTCTTTTATTTTATAACACATTGGAGACATAAGTTACATAAAGGGAGTTATGGTTTATCCCACATTGAGAAAACGAAGGATGGAGCTCTTGTGAGAAAACTATAAAAGAAATGGAAGAGCTTCTTTTAAGCATGGTTGGAAATATCAAAGAAATTGGAGAATTTTCTGGAAGTTATGTCTCAATAGTTTGAAAGACGAAATCCCATCAAGCTGAAAATCTTGACACCATTGAAAGATATGGTCTTGAGATTCAACAGGGTAGCAATCCGAAAAAGCAGTCCGAAAAAGCGAAACCGAAAAAAGCAGGAGGAAAAAGAGGAATCGAAAAAGCAAGCGGAAAAAGCGGAACTGAAAAAGCAAGCGGAAAAAGCAGAATCGAAAAAGCAAAACCGAAAAAGCAGGCCGAAAAAGCAGTTCGAAAAAATAAAGCAGAAGGGGCAGCATTGAAGGAAAATTATTACAGCCATCTACAACCAGGTTCCCTTGTTAATATTGTTTTTTTTAAGATATTATAAGTTTCAGCTGTAAGTGTGCATTATACCAGCATTGTCATTTTGGTAATCCATGTAAATGCCAAAGTCTTGGCCATATTTCATGAGCATTGTATTAGAAATTTGATTGCAATCAAAAAGATAATAGTTGCTGGTGTCATTTAAGCAATTCAATCTCATTATTTATCCGCTAGATAGTTTGCATACCAACTGTTTGCAAAAATGCCAGTTGGCTGTAGCTGTTCTTTTCTCATGCTTAGATCATAATATATGCACTGAATATTGTCAAAATTAGGAGCACACTCATGTTAGGTCATTGTGTAGTTCATTGTAATCTTCTATAACTAGATTCTCATTGATGTAAATTGGAAAAAAGTCATTTAAAGCAAGTTGAAATACTATATCAGTCACATGTCTCTTGCATGTGAATTGTTTAACAAAATTCTTTGAGCCTTCAATCAGTATCTTTGAGAGCAGATTTGAGGAAGGTTATTATAGTGGTATCAAAGCTTGCTTGCAAAGTGTTTGACGAAATGTCAAACAACTGAAGTATAAAGAATTTTGGTGTTTGAAGAAGTTATAACCTGTTGGGGTCATTACATCTAACACACAAGATCATTGTTTCTTGTGCTCAAGATTTAAAACTTTTCAACCCGGTTTTAATGAACTATAACATAACCCTAAGGTGGCCAACATACAATACCGGCAAAAAAAGCAACCTTAGCATATTTAGTTGAATAATAACAATAATTCACTCGTCCTACGAAAACGACAAAAGAAGCATCAGAATTGAAATCTGACAACACATGAGTGATCCTGATATTAAAAAAATGATGAAAGAACCTAATGGGGTGACTTCCTAAAAATAGGCACTCCCACCAACATTCTTGGAGCCCAAACCAGAAGCCAAAAATAAAAACTGAGAGTATCACCCAACTCCACTAACTCAATTGAGCTCATGAAAACCAAATGTTGACTTACTATAATAGTAAGTCCCTCAAAACAGACCCAAAACTCACTATAGGCCATTGAAAGCCTAATAACTTGACAAATGAGACCCTCAAATCTCATTGTTAGCTCACAAGGGTTGCAATAATGAACTGACCAAACCAACCGCATCAACCTACTAAAAGTGGGGACATTAAAGTCCCCCCTCCCAAAGATTACTTGTCCCCAAGCAATTTAGAAAAAGAATGAACATCATCGTCCACTCGGATTGCAGAGGTAAAGTTGTATAATGTCCCTATCATGCACAACCAACTCCAAATAATTGTTATCAATGACAAAATCCTCTGAAAACTAACTATAGGTGTTGATGGAGAAAACAACTCATGAAAACTCAGCCCATCTGAAGCACCAAGTTTGTCAACATCGGAGTCCCAATATAACTGACACTCACACCCAGTTGCACTGTAGAGATGGTAACAACCATAGGTGTTTGAAACACTACTAACTCCATTGTTTGGTAGACTATCTTGGGTGTGTTGACGTAATGTTCCCCACTTTTAGACCCTCAATGGAGTTCTTAGCTTTTCATTCTCTGAAGGCTAAGTGGAGAAACAAGGAGAAATAAATTAAATTAAAGTCAATAAATAAATAGATCGAAAGGTGACTTTATATTAATTTAATTTAATTTTCTAGAAGCACAACTAATTATTGTATTGGAAAGGGGGAAGCTTCTAGAAAGTGCAATTAAATAATATTTTATTTCCTTCTAGAAGGGTGAAGGAAAAGAATAAATAGAGGTGAGAGCTTCATTGTTAGGCATTCGATTATTGTCAATTGTATTTGATATAAACTTGGGAGAAGAAACTAAGGGTTTCTGATTTCAGTTAGCCATTGGAGAGCATCAATTCTTCAGTGTTGCAACCATTTGAGCTAGTGAAATATCCACTGAATTTGGCATTCAGGAGAGCTTCATTCTGAAGTTCTATTTGTGCTTAAAGTTTAGGAATAACCGAAAGGTTTGAAGAATATTGAAGGACTATCAAGTGTAGACCTGAAAATTCATCTTTGGTAGCCATTAGTAATCATTTCTTTTCCTTGCTACTATAGTACACATGAACAGTGTTGCGCTACAGTATTCATGCTTGATTCCGATTGCAACTTTCATCTCCATCCGTAGGTGTCACTATTATTAGGTTCCTCTTGCAACTATTAGTAGTTAGCATTGTAATCTTAGGCATATAATTTTGCTTTTGTAAGTGATAATTCAAAATCAGATTTGGCATTGTTGTAGTCATTATTGTAAGCCCATTTGTCTTAGCAAATTCATAGCAACATTGTACATGGGAATGAGTTCAATAAAGGAGATATATGTTGCATACCATTTGGTTGACGAAATGTCCATCTAATAGCATATATGATCAGCATAATAGTTGCATGCCAATTGTTCGTCAAAATGTCGGTTGTAGGTATGCATTCCATATCTAGTTTCCATGTATATGCATTGAAAATACCAAAAAGAACTACACTTTCATATTAGTTCATTGTAAGTATTGTAATATCATTTACAAACATTCTAAATTTCTTAGCATCATTCAAACTATATCAAACAATTTGAAACACACAAAAATCAGAAAAGAGAAAGGCAACATACAAGTGTTTGACAATATTCCTTGCGCTAAAATTGGTTAGTTTGGGCAAGGGATGTTACATTGGTATCAAAGCTTGCTTGAAAAGTGTTTGATGAAATGTCAAACAACTGAATTAGAGAAGAATTTGGTATTTGACAGAGTTATAACTGGTTGGGGTTATTACAGTCGATATTACAAGAGATCTACTTTCCAACTGCTGATCCCATCTACAAAAGATGGTCCTAACCCATCCCATAATGGATGGTATGAAAATGGAGCCAACCCACACCTGTGTAAAACCAAATCCTCTACCTGTGGGTCAAAAGTGAAATGATGAGCAATCCTCACTGATGTTAGTAAAAAGCCCCAATCTATGTCAATGGCCCATCGGTACCAAACTGGGAATTAGAAGATGACTCCAATCTCTGACTTTGAACTACTAGTGGGGAAAGATCCAGAAAACCCTCTTAGCAAATCTGACCACAAAAACCCTATGGGGAAGCATCGTAATTAAGGTCTCTACAATCTTTCCCACTAGCCTCTGAATACCACGAGAGCCTTGGATAAAGAGTACCCCATGACACTCGATATAGTCCCTATTGCAAACCCACACTCTCTAATAGATACTCCATGAAAGACTCTGTGCAATAGAAATTATATGTAGAAGTATCAACTTGGTCCCCTGCAATCCACAACTAATCCCTCTAAAATCATGGCACTGACAACTATCTAATGCTATTAGTCATATGTGACGAAATAAGACTTGCTTCTAGCAGAAGGAAACAAATCTCCTTGAGATCACATCTCCACATCAAGTGATTCCATACCCTAATCCTGTAATGAAGAGGGAGTAGTGTCAAGAACTAGCACACATCCCTCTGAAGAGTCCCTCACTACCATGCTAACTACTGGAGAACTTGACACAATAGGGATGACACTGCCATCCTCCACTTTTGCTCTCACCCCTTTTGTGCCTACTACACGCATATTCTGGACAAATGTGACTGCCACATCATTACACCCCTCATCCCCAATCGTGGAAGCAAACTCACCACCAACCACCACAATATGTAGCTAAATTGAGTCTAGGGCTGATGTCGATTGTACCCACTGTAACTCCACGGTAACCTCCTCCAAACGTAACTATGACTCCTGGAGAGCCAAATGAATACATTGAAGAGAGTCCACAGTCACCTCAAGCTCCTGGGTAAGCTAAGCCACCTCCTCTTTCCCTAACAATGTCTCATAACAAGGGCTACCCCACTTAAGAAGGTAATCCCTATTAGCTACCAATTGAGAATAACTATGCCTTAACATCCTGATAGCCTTTCGAAGGGCATAAACCTCTGCTAAGGAAAGACTACTATCATCGTGCTCATATGACATAGGAGCAGCACCCCAACCAAATGCAACGAACATCCGATGAATAACATCATAATGCTCCAGAGCTGAAAGGATATCACTATCGTTGATCTTTGGCAAACTGGTCACATGATGTCCCTATAACCCCTAACTCCTATGCAAGCTCTCTATCTCACTAACTACACTATGATATAAAACTAAATCAGAATTGCTCACCACAAGATCACTCACATCATCTGCGCTCCCGCCCTCGCACACATAAAAACTAAGGTACAACTACCTAGTACCTCTACTAGCTCCTCATCCGAAGAAGTGGAAGCCCACATAGTATTGAACTCCCCCCCATGTCTTAGCTTCCCCCTCAATAGTAAGTCCATTTAAACATCAATCCTAAGACCCATCTTGAAACACCTCAAAGCCATCACCTAACATCTGACAAGGAATATTAGACCCACAATAGCTCATAGCACCCTCAAATTAATCATCAGGGGTATCCACAACTCTTGACTTAACATCTGTTGTTGTCACCTAATTTTGCATACATGACTCAATTTCATACTGTGAATCCATAATGCTAGAGCCTAAACCATCCTCCGCTAACTCCGTTGTAACACCCAGATCACTAACATCACAGATGGGTGACTTCATACATGGATCAGTCCCACCTGAAAAAGCCATTACCCCCTACACTAAATCATCACTGTGACAACTATCATAGACAACAATGCTCCAACTCTCTACACAGTCTCCGATAACAATCCCCTCCTCAAGAGAGTTCAAATGATCAGTGGTAACATCTACCCCAATAACCTATGCACTATCCGCAACAACTCTAGAATCCTTAACCTATTGAAGCTCTATACTTCTGTCCACCAATGTCACTAACACATCCACATGTCTCTGTGTGGGAAGTCCATCATCAAGACTACAGATACAACTAGTAGGTGTCGTACTAAACAAAGATACATTTGCATCATGAATACCTGTCAAGAAAAACTAAAACCTCCTTCCTTGTATCCTCGGTGAAAATCTACTAAAACAGAAACTATGTATCTTTCTACCCTATCCGTTGTCACCAAATTCGAGAGCTTTGCCTCCAATCTCTTTTGATGAAGCTCAACTCTTTCTATACTCTCCCTCAAAGCATTTATTTTCTTGCTATTTTCCACACTACTCCACTGGCTCCCAAAACTACTAGTCCTCAAGTGTCTGTCCATAGCTAGAAAATGCAAGATTGTTTGTTGGTCACTTCCAATACACCAACAAATCCAAAATAAATAATATTTTCCTGAAAAAAACTGCTAAACCCTTGTTGGTTATAACCTTAATAAACACAAAATTCCGTTACAATTCAGTAAAAATGCTGCAACAATTTATGGGATTATAATTTGAAATTAACATGAACTTGGTGTTGATGAATTTAGTGACCAAGGCTGCAATGAGCTGCCACTACAGTTGGTAAGCATTATGTGACTCACAGCATTCACATATACTTCCTCTAGCATCCATGATAGGCAGCATTAATTCATTTGCAGCCCCCAAATGCTCAACACAGACCACCAACCTTCAATGCAAAACTTCAAAATAGATTACAGGTCTTCAAAAAGAGAAACACAGGCCTTTCACATGGGATGCAAACCTTCAGGTATTTATCAGTCTTAGAAAATTGAATGCAAGCCTTTCACGCTGAACGCAAGCCTTTAATACTCACATAGGACCGACTTAGTCACAAGCATTGCAAATATTATGGATGACAATCCTCAATGTGTAGATCAATTTGCTGAAATAGATGCCCAGAAATGCAGTGCTTATATGCATATAATTCCCATGCTATGGCTGGTAATTGCAGACGCCCAGGTAAAAAAATTACATCTAGCATGTAATGCCCTCAATGGCGGATATGAGACAATCAACTCCAACAATCAATGATGCCTCCCAACCACAATAATCACAACCCAAGGAGGACAACAACAATCTCAGAACTTTATACTTCTTAGCTACAAAAATCACAGCAGAGAAGTCACAATCTCAAAAACCATTATACTTCAGCAATGGAATTGATATTCACAACTCAAGAAAACCCTCACAAGAAATAATCAAATAGCAAATAGACAATTGGATGATCAATTCTCATAATGGAATTCACATTTATAATCTCCATTGTGCAATGTAGCTTCCACTACACACTTTTCACAAAAAAGCCTTTTTGCTTTATACTTAGGCAAATAATATAATTTATTAATTTCCTTTTGGCTTCCAAAAACTACCTTTTCAACCATATCACGATATTCTGGTGCCCAAGGTCATTGTTTCTTATGCCCAACATTTAAAACTTTTCAACACGGTTCCAACGAGCTATGACACTACGGTGGCTAACATACAATATCAACAAAAATAGCAACCTCAATATATTTAGTTGGATAATAATAATAATTCACCCGCCTTGCAAAAATGACTGAAGAAGCATCAAAATAGAAATATGACAACACAAGAGTGATCTTGATGAAGAAAAACGACAAATGAACTAGATAGGGTGACTTACTATAAATAGACGCTCCCTCCAAGATTCTTGGATCCCAAGCCAAAAATAAAAACTGAGAGCATCACTCAATTCCTCTAAAACTCATTTGAACTCATCAGAACCAACTATTGACTTATTCTAAATATGAAATCCCTTAAAACAAAGACAAAGCTCACTATAGGCCACTCGAAAGCCTAATAATTCCACAACTGAGACGCTCAAATCCCTCTATGAAAGATCCCTGATAGATCTCTTCTGTTAATCTGTTGTAAATTTATATTTTTAAATTTGTTTTCCCTATTTATAAAAATTTTCTTGCAGAGCTAGACAGAAGTTGCAGAAGGTTTTGATTGTTTTGTATTTTTGATGATTTTCAATAAGTAATAATAGAAGTACAATAACATGAACCAGTTCTGAAAATGTATTCTGAATATATTTAAAACAAAGTCACTTCAAGCAAATTTTCCTAAATATACACCTAATAAGTAACCGGATGAAGATTTATAATCATATCCAGATGAATACAACCAAGGACAAAGCCAACTTGAAGGCGTGAATGAGAAATATGAGCCCAAAAAGAAGTTACGGCCAAATTCCAGCTCTTCAAGTGCTGCACATGGAAAAGAATATGGCTGCCAAGCATGGCCGTACAACTGCAAAGTGTCCACACGTGGATAAAATGTCCAAACCCCAGCTAAAACTCTAACTCAATACTGCGTTCCCCTAAAGAAACAATGCACAATCTCCAAGATGCTTTTGACTGCTAACAATCCAAACCACTGTTTTGGGAGCTACATCCCAAATAGGCAAAGCAAGAGGGTTTGGCATCCCAAATGTTGAAGCTCAATCAGAGCCCAAAACCCAAATCCAAAATGTAATATGTCAATAATACCTTCAAACTTTGTCTTCATCTCCTTATATCGCACCAAACTTAGCTCAAACCCTAAAGGTGTCTCCATGTGGTGTTGAGTTATGAAATAATATATTTCTCATTTTTAAAGTGGTCAAGTATCCAGAAAATGACCTTTTTCCCAATAGAAAGAAATCCGTTCACTGAAATGCTCTGAGTCAAAAGAGAAATATTTAGAGAAGTTCAAGACCTTTTCAACGAGCTATTACACCAAGGGATAAGCAATCTAGATGAGGCCAAAAACCTCTTATTACTCCAAACTGGCTATAACTTAGCCTTATTTAATTATTTAACGCTAACTTAGGAAATATTAAAAATATAACCCAAATAGCCACAAAATGCTCAACTGACATCACAAACAATAAAATCATCCGGTCACCTATCTGTGACAGAAGTCGAAAATCAAGGATCCACTAGCAATCTCATCACTAAAATCTAGGGATGCTCCTAAAATTTAGAAAACAAGCCCTATCCCTCTGAAACTGAACCCAAAGAGTAATCTCATGGAGACCCAACCCTAGGCAAGATCATACCTCCTAAAAAGTAGGAACTGCCCACTAAAAACAAAGAACGTCTCCCAACTAATCAATAACTACCAGAACAGCAAGTCCCCAACACTGAATAACCATACTGAGTCTCTATCCAACCCTATCAGCCTACAAGACCTCATAATAAGCTGACTCACATGTCTCTGCTAGACTGAGCTAAAAAAGGGGACATGACACTCTATCAGGTCACGAGGGTCGCAATGATGGACTGACCAAGCCACCAGGAACCTACTAAAAATGGAGACATTACAGAGAAGGAAGATGCATACCACATGATGTATGTATGATGTCATTGCCTCCCCATTGACACACTAGATGATATGAGTTTGGTTGTGAAGGTTTTTCTCTGTCTAGTTGCGTTTCTTCTCCAAGTGGTTATGGTTTTCCTTCTTCCTATACGCAAATATATATTTATTCACTAAAGATATACTCTAGCCAACCGCAATGCTCCATCCAAAATATTTCACCCTAAATTATATGCATACCAAACTATTGTTGATGAAATTTGTAATCCCAACAGATGACTTCATTCTCAAGTGTCTTCACGCCAATTCTTTCATGCAAATTTTACCAGAGCTTTTACATAAATATTTCCAGCCCCACCAAACATGAATTTGGTGAAGCAAATAACATTATTTTGTAGGGCAATGGTTTCCAAATCAAATAATTGCTCTTATTTCTATCTCTACCAACATACAAATATTTAGACATCAAAGATTTACTTTTTTCAAGTCAGACCCGACACCAACAAATAAATGATTTGGTGATATTATGAAGGCATCCGACATTAAGTTATACAACAATCATTAGCTCAATCCCCTGCATGAAATATTCAATGACAATTGTTGTCTTCCATTTTGTCATCACAAAATGGAGATAACAGTGCACAACTTTTCCAATTAAGTTTCACATTTCTCTAAGTTAATTCATTATTTTATTGGCAAAAATTGATCAAACAATTGTCACCAATTCATGTAATGAAACATTTTAATGAAAATTCTTCTTAAGTCTTTTTCATTTTTCTATTGTTTTAGCCTATACTTGATTTTCGAGACCTTCAAAGTCCTTTTTTCTGTTTTTAAGTGTTTGTTTTGGATTTTTTTTATCTTTTTGTTTTCTTCAATCTTTTGCTTTCGATTTTTCTTTTGATTCGATATCTCTTGGGGCTTAATTGGAGTCATTAATCAAAAGATATTAAAGATTAAGTGACACAAAAGTGGGGTTATCAAGTTCAATTGCATATTTAAAACATTGGCCTTGTATTCTAATATTGAGTTGCACTTTTTGAAAAACATAACTTAAAATGACTTTATGTTATGTTTTTAAGTTACTTTATCACTTAAGTGATTTAAGTCATTAAAGTGCACTTATGATATAATTTGATGTTGAGTTGCTATTTAATTTATCACGTGACTTTATCACTTTATACTCTAATTTGATGTTGAGATTGACTTTAATGTTTTAATTTAAAACATTTAACTGAAATATCACTTTTTGAACATGTTTATACGTAATATGTAAAATATACAGTGTAAACATGTATTTGATCCCTTTAAGTGAGATTTGCTTAAGAAAATCAAATAGATATGTGCTAAATAGAAAACTTAAGTGATGCTAGTCCATTAAATGTTACCTTTGTTTGAAATATATGTAGTTGTTCCTCCAAACCACATTTTTGGTTTGTAAGCCACTAGTTTCTCAACAAAACAACTTACTAGAATGTTCCATTTACATGTAAATGGATCTTCTAACCCAGATTTTCCTCAGTGTAAATGCATTGCATGCATTACATCCAATAGCATCTTGTATCCACGATTTTCCAAAGGATTTCAAGTCATGAAAATATGCACTGACCCTTTCTAAGCCTGATTTTGGCTTGGTCACCCAAATGCATACAAGTGCATTGCATATTTAAAGTATGCAATCACTTCCTCTAAACCTGATTTTCCAAAGAAATAAAATTTTGGTCAAATGCAATGCAAAATGTCACATGCAATAGGCTTTCCTAAACCCAATTTTGACTTACATGTGTTTTCATTGCACATTTTAATTATGTAATCTCCTCTAGAGAACCTGATTTTGTTTTTCAAGTGATTTACTCACATCTTCATTGCATATATAAGACATGTGTTTAAGTCTAGAGACCCCATTTTGGTCTTTCAACAAAAAACATGGCATGCAAAGGCTCTTTCTAAACTCGATTTTCCTTGGACATTGGAAAGAGAAAGTCTTAGGAATGCATTTACATAAAAAATGCTGCATGTAATACATCTTTCTGAACCCGATTTTGACTTTGGAATGAGTTATATGCATCTTCATTGAATGTTTAAACTTTAAAACATGCTTTTCAGTTTGAAGGACCTGATTTTTCTCTTCCCAAGGAAAAACATCAATGCAATAGGGCATTCAAACCAAGTTTTTCCAAGCAGCTTGAAAGGAAAGTTATTTATAACAAATGTTTTTGCATTAAATACATCCAAATGTAATGCATTGTAATGTTCCTTTTGTCGCAATTGCTAAATGAACAATTACACACCCTGAATGACCATACGACAAGGCTGTAGGAAAACTGTACAATGCCTGGGAAGATGGTACAATGAGCAGGAGTAAACCACAAGTCCATACGGTAAAGAAAGTGGCAGCCATACGGTAGGCCCAAATGGCCATATGGTGGAGGTGTAATAGCTCAATAATAAGGGTTGTACGGTTGGAATATGGAGGGTTGTACAGTAGGAATGGCCAGGCCGTACAGTAGGATATGAATGCAATACGATGAACAATGTGGTAGTACGGTATGCTCTAAAGGCAGTAAAATGAACTAGGTGGCCATACGGTGGTAAAGTTGCAGTAATGAGTTACAAGGAAGATTGCCATTTGTAGATGAAGCATGGATGGAAGATAGTTATGCAACATAGACTAATAATCTCGAATTTATTATACCAAACCAAACAAGAATAAGGATTTGAACATGAATATCCTTCAATAAATATTTGTCAAAAGATGATGCTCTGATTTACCAGATCCGAGTGAAGTGTTACAGGTGACAGAATAGGGTGAGGGTTAAAACCCACCAAAATCGGATAAACCAACTAGGCAAGGTCTTTCACTTCTAAAATGGCGAACAACAGAGAACTCTGACAAGAATTCACAGTACAGAGAAAATAATCCAATTGCATACCTAAAGACTACCTACAAGTCGTGCTAAAATACTTGTCGGGAAAAGCTTTCTGAGGGTGTACAAAGATAGCCGACAACAACACAAACTACGAAAACAAAACAAAAATGGGTCCGAGATATATTAAATCAATTGGACTATTAACAATAGTTTGATTAATAATCTATTTTATGACGGGGATATTATAGTCCTCCCGTCCCAAAATTTACTTGTCCTCAAACAAACGCAATGCCGAATGCTATAGCATATGCTCACCTTCCCAAGTTGCGTCATCCAGCGGCAAGTGTTTCTAGTGTACCAAATATTCCTTCACCATTCGGTTCCGTAGAGTCTTCTCACATACCTCAATAATCTTTGTTGGTTCTAATATGAGCTTACCTTCTTCATTGAGTAGCTGAAGGTCTGTAGCTATCGTGACGTTTTGTCCCACAACTTTCTTTAGGCAAGAAACGTGAAAAACGTTATAAATACGGCTCCCCTTTGGAAGTTCCAACTCATAGGCGACTTCACCAATGCAAAACACTACACAATAAGGGCCATAAAATCATGGCTTAAATTTTTCTTTCAATGAGGATTATTGGTATGGCTGGAGCTTGAGGTAGACCAAGTCTCCTACTTCGAAACTCCTCTCTATTCGATGTCTATCAGCGTACATCTTTTTTTGATTCTACGCCCGTTGTAAGTTTTCCTTCAAGTATCTTAGCATGTCCTGTCCCTTCTAAAGCAAGTCCCTCGCCCTTGGTGAGGGACTGTCTCCCAAAACTATGTCAATGAAGGAAAGGGGTTTGTACCTGTATAGAGCTTTGAATGCTGTCATCCCGATGGACATGTGCTACGTGGTATTGTAACAATACTCCCCTAGGTGTATCCATTTGATCCACGCCTGTTCTGCCAAAATGTAGTTTCAAAAATAACCTTCGAGCCATTTGTTCACAATCTCCATTTGTCCGTCTATCTAAGGGTGGTAACTAGTACTTGGTGACAATTCTGTCCCTACCAACCAAAATAGTTTTGTCCAGAAGATACTGATGAATCGCCCATCCCGATTAGACGAAAGACTTCTCTATAAAACAAATCGACTACTTGTGCGGCCTGAAAATCTAAGGAGATGGCAAAGAAATGTGCATACTTTGTCAGTCTGTCAACCACAATGAAGATACAATCATTTCCGTTCACCTTGGGAAGTCCAGTTATGAAATCCATCGAGATACTTTCCCACTTATGTTTTGGAATTGGTAGAGGTTGCAGTAACCTAGCAGGTAGAGTATGTCTAGATTTGTTTTGCTGGCAAATCGTACATTTTCTTATATACTACAATACATCTTTAAAACCTTTCCATGAAAACCTCTCCCTGAGACGTGTAAGTTTTGAGGAAGCTGAAGTGTCCTACCAAGGGTGAGTCGTGTACCTCCTTCAAGATTTTCTGCTTCAATTTGTATTTCGATACTAAAAATATCCGATTCTTATAATAAATGATGTCATTCACCACTTTGTACTAATCATCCTGGGTGTTGCCATCCATTAGCTCATAGGCAAATGTGTTTTTGAAATATTCTACCAACAAATGTGCTTTCCAATCAACTGAAATCTGGGTTGGTAAGCAAATGGCAAGTTTTCTGGACAAAGCATCTACAACCACATTGTTCTTTCCTTTCACATATTCAACATCAAAATCAAAAGCTTGAACCTTGCTTACCCTTTTTTGTTGCCTCTTGTTCAACTCTTGTTGCTCCAGAAAATATCTCAAACTATTGTGATCTATATGAACAACAAACTTGGCACCCACCAGATACTGTCAGAACTTGGTTAGTGCATGTACGATGGCCAACATCTCTTTGTCGTAGATGGAATATAAGCGTTCTGGTTGCGTAAGCTTCCTATTGTCATAGGCTATGGGGTGTCTATCTTGCATTGTTACTATGCCAATGCCTTCTCTAGAGGCATCACACTCCATAACGAATGGTCGAGTGAAATCAAGTAAAGCAAGCACGAGACAAGTGCTCATTGCTTCCTTCATCTTTTCAAAAGTGAGTTATGCCTTTTCATTCCACTGGAAGGACCCCCTTTCTTGTCGGATCTGTTATTGGTGCGCTGAGCTGAGAGAACCCTTTTACAAACCTCTAGTAATAACTACACAATCCAAAAAAATCCTTGCAACTACGTGAGTGATTTTGGGGGAGGCCAATCAAGGATAGCCTGAATCTTCTCCTGATGAACTTGAACTCCATATTTATTGACAACATGTCCCAAGTATAGTATTTTTGTCACACCGAATTCACACTTGGAATGCTTGGCGAAAAAAGACTGATCCTTCATGATCCTTAGGACTTCATTCAAATGCTTCAAGTGCTCTTCCCATGTCCTTCTATAAATAAGAATATCATCAAAAAATACCAGTAAGCACTTACGCAATTGTTTGTTGAAGATGCGATTCATGCATGATTGGAATGTAGCAAGTGCATTTGTTAATCCGAATGGCATGACCATGAACTCTTAATGCCTATAGTGACAACGAAAGGTCATCTTTTCTACGTCTTCTTCCCTCATGCGGATCTGGTGGTATCCGGAATGGAGATCTATTGTCAAAAAATAGACTGTGCCATGTAATTCATCCAGCAATTCATCTATCCTTGGAATGTGATATCTATTTTTCATGATTTTTTTGTTCAATGCACGATAGTCCACACACATGCGCAACGTCCCATCCTTCTTTTTGACCAATACCACTAATGACGCAAAAGGGCTAGAACTGAGACGGAGCCATCCTTTCTCCAACAGTTCCTAAATCATCCTTTCTATCTCATCTTTGAATTTCTTGGGATGGTGGTAGGGTCTGGTTATGAGCGGCTTGGCTCCTGCTTCCAACTCGATAGTGTATTCGAACCCTTGATGAGGCGGTATGCCAGGAGGAATCTCTATAAAAACTCTGTCATGATCACTCAAAATATTCTGGAGATCATCATCCTGGAGAGGTGTCTTTTTCCTTTTTATAGGTTTTGCCACTATAAAACAACGTGCAGCCCAAGCAACGTCATCACGCCAAAAAATTGCCTCCATCCGATGTGCCAAAACTTCCTTTAGACCTTCATTTGCCATTCTGTGGAGAACAACCTTCTTTCCATCGACAACAAAAGTGAAATCCATCTGTTTGAAGCTCTAAGTGTATTCATCAAGTGTCTCCATCCATCGTATGCCCAGAATAACCTCCATGTCATCAAGGTCCACTATGAAGAAATCCTCGATCACTGTGTGATTCACTATTGTGATACTTAGCTAAGGAACAAGGTGTGTGCAAGGCAGAAGAGTCCCTCCGACAACCTTGACTTGGAATCATGCATGCATCTCCGTAGGCAGACCTCTTCACTTCAACAGAGATGAGTTTATGAAGTTTAGGGTGGCTCTACTATCGAGCAGCACCATAACCCTTTGTCCTTGCAAGGTTCCTTGTACACGAAAAATCGTGCACCTCGGGCTGCTAGCTAGGGCGATAGTTCCTCCGCGTCATACCAATGTTGTAATTCTTCCGTACATTTCAAATCAACCATCTTGGTGTCCTCATGGGGTTGGTTGTCTTCAGAGGGTATATCTTCTTATTCGTCCTCATCATTGGACACGACCTCAATGTAGTGGATTTTTCCTTTCCCGAGGCAGTTGTGCCCAGGTTCCCATGGTCCTTTGCAGTTGAAACATAGTTTCTTCCTTCAGAGCTCCTGTTTGGTAGCTTCGTCCAACGACGGCTTTCTCGGTAGAGGTTTGTTATCTCTGTCCCTTGGAAACATCGACAGTTTGGAATGTGAGTAACATCGTGAGGATGATGTTGTTGATGATGCCATACTCCTTGCCTTCTTAATGGCCTCCGACAGAGTGGCAGGATTGAACCCTTTTACCCAACCCTTCAGTGGTTTTGTCACTCCGTCCATGAAGAGTACTATCCGTCTTCTTTCAGAAATGTCTGTGACCAAAATAGAGAGTTTTTGAAATTCCGCAATGTATTGGTCAATCTATCCAATTTGCCTTAGTTGTGCCAAATCTTTGAAATTGAGTTTCGGATCTTTACCGTCAAATCAATCTATCAATCTCTCAGTGAATTCTGCATAGGTATTTATTTGATCATGCCTCAATGTGATTGTGTTGTGATGCCACCATTCATGCGCAACTCCCTCCAAGTGTAAGGCCACAAATTTAATTGCTTCTTCTTCTGGCATGGGATTAAGCTAGAAGTATCTGCCTTCATTACCCACGCTTGCGTAGATAAGGTTCTAGATCCGTCAAATAGTGACAGATTTACTTTACTAAACTTTCTCGTGAGATCATCATTAAAGTATCCTTTGTTTCCGCCTCCCGAATATCTCATTCTCAGATCTGCATAATCTTTGTAGGATATATCTTCCTCCAAATTCGCATTTTTCCAATCTTCTCTCAGTTGTTCTTGTATTTCTTCAAAGGTCGATTGCTTCCCTCTGGGTGGTGCCTCCATCTGAGGGGGAAAAGACAGCACGGAAGGTCGAGAGCGTGCTAGATGAGGGTTTGTTGTACTTGAGACTGAGTCCGCACTATGACCATTTCGTTCTCCAGATATTTTATTGTTTGCCAACTTCTTGAGAGTCTCTTCCATGAGTCGCTGAGTATAATTGATCTGTGCCTAATTCCTCGCAAGCTCTCTCAGTAGTGCCATGAGTTCAACAATTGTGGGTTCTGGTTCGGTAACCATTCTATCAATGGAATGGGTTCTTCTTCTCTTCCGGCTATAAACTCTCATTCATTGTCCACAAGCTGGCAAGATCAAAGCTCTAATACCACTGTAATGTTCCTTTCGTCATAGTTGCTAAATGAACAATTACACACCCTGAATGACCATATGACAAGGCTATAGGAAAACCGTACAATACCTAGGAAGATGGTACAATGAGCAGGAGTAAACCATAGGTCTGTACAGTAGAGAAAGTGGCAGTTGTACAGTAGGCCCAAATGGTCGTCCAGTGGAGGTGAAACTACTCAGTAATGAGGGCTGTACAGTTGGAATAAGCAGGTCGTATGGTAGGAAGAGGAAGGTCGTACGATAGGAATGGGTAGGCTGTACGGTAGGAATGGCCAGGTCATACGGTAGGAATGTGCAAGTCATATGGTAGGATATGAATGTAGTACAGTAAACAATGTGGCAATATGATATACTATATAGGCAGTACAATGAAGTAGGAGGTCATACGGTGGTAGAGTTGCAATGCTGAGTTACAAGGAAGATTGCCAATTGCGGATAAAGTATGGATGGAAGATAGTTATGCACCATAGACTAATAATCTCGAATGTATTATACCAAACCAAAGAAGAATAAGGATTTGAACATGGATATCCTTCAATAAATATTTGTCGAAAGATGATGCTTCGATTTACTAGATCCGAGCGAAGTGTTACAAGCGACGGAATAGGGTGAGGGTTAAATCCCACCGAAACTGGGTAAACCAAATAGGGAAGGTCTTTCACTTCCGAAATGGCGAACAACAGAGAACTCCAACAGGAATTCGCAGTACAGAGAAAATAATCCAAATTGCATACCTAAAGACTACCTACAAGCTGTGCTAAAATACCCGTCGGGAAAAACTTTGCGAGGGTGTACGAAGATAGCCGACGGCAACACAAACTACAGAAACAAAACAAAAATGGGTCCGAGATATATTAAATCAATTGGCCCATTAACAATAGTTTGATGAATAATCTATTTTATGACAAGGATATTACATGCATCTCCTAGACCACAATTTGCATTGAAGAGGAACATTTTAAACATGTGAACACTCCAAGAAGTGTGATCTGCATTTAGGAATGCATTGGCAACATCTTACACATACATTTGCATCACTAGACCACGATTTGAAGCTAAGGTTTGAATCTTTCAAAAGCATTTGGTCATTACATGCAAACACACTTGTAGAACCTAATTTTGGAAAGAAAAAGTTCATTCCAACTTCATCTTCTTCCAAATTTTGCTCTTTGCTCTCCAAGTAAGTGCAAGAATCCGGTTTTGTTTGCATTTCTTAATCAATTTGCTATTTTATTGCATTCTATGGCTCTTCATCATCCATTTGTTCAAATGCAGCCCTAGATTTTTGCTTCAAGTCATTTAACAAAGTTTGAAACTTTCATTCTTTGCAAATGCAATAGGTTTCTCATTGCAAAAACGAAATTGCATGCAAAGTGAAGTTTTGAAGTTTATCAAGTTTGAATCAAAGCAAGAGGTATGTTTTTCTTTTTATATTTATATATATTTTGTTGCTTTGTTTTGGTTTGTTTTTGGAGAAAAGTTGGAGATCTTCCCTCAAGAATGCAAGTACATTTCCATGCTTTCACCTTCCATTTTCATCTATCATCCAAATACATCAAAACTCCATATCCCTAAAAATGTAATCTCATCTCCAAAACCCGATTAGATATTTTCACCAAGTAAAATGGTGAGTTTTGACCACATGTAATTGCATCTCCTAAACACAATTTTGGTCAAAACTCGCATTTTTTAACACAAACTCCCATCCTACATGCATCCATATGCTTTCAACTTGCATTCTTAGTCATTCAAAACAAAAGCCCTGTTTTTCCCACTTGCAATCCACCATCCAAACCCTATTTTTGGTCTTTTTTGCCCATAATACAACCTGTTCCATTCATTTCCAATCTTATAAAGTATTCAATAAGTATCTAAATCATACCTAGAACACGTATCATTCATGGATCTGCCATTATTGTCCAAATCTTGAAACCGTCATGGATTCAATCCCATTGAAAGATGTTTTCACTGTTTGGAATTCTCATGTTGTAGCGAACTCTTAAAGTCAACATATTTCAGAATTTCTTCGAATAATAGAGACATCCTGTCAAGAAGACATGCTTTGATTCTCAAGAAGCAATATTCATTTGGTCTCCACTTTCCCAATGGCGACCGAAGAGCTTGAGTTCGTGTGGGAATGCACCAAAGCACTTAAAACATAACAAATAAAAAAGGAGGGAGGGAGGGAGAGAGAGAGAGAAATCGATTGAAGATGTTGATGGGAAAGTTGTTCCAAGTTTACATCTGGACATCATTGAGAAGGCTTTCAAAGTGTCAAAAAAAACAAAAATGTGCAAATCTAACAAAGAAGAATTCACAACTATCGAATGAGGAAAAGCTTGATTACATCAAGTCTTCAAATGACAACTCGCAATTCATTAAAGAGAATACAATGACGCGTGTTGGTTCCCAAAACTGCATATTGGAATCCTACGAGTCTTGCCAACTTGATGCTAGGATATCCAACCGGTTATGGCCAACTTGACGGGACTGATCGTTGTGATCCAAATCCCCTACACTTCTGGCTTTGCAAGGCCAAGACGGGTGCACCTGATCCTGAACGAAACACTTAAGTCCAAGACACTTATAGTAGATTGATTAGAATGCGAATGTTATATGAAAGCTTCCAAAATGATAATAATTATCAAAAACTTCAAACTTGTGATTTATGAATTAAGAATAAAAGTAAATGAATATATGAATGTTTTTGAAATAAGGATAAGTATAGATTAATGCAACAAATTAATATATTTAATCTTCAAAGGCAAGATATGAAATAATTGCAAGCGTATGTATTGCAAATTATTAAAAATATAAAAGCTAGTGCCAAGGGCAATAGAGTCGGTATTATAAGTCTAAAACGTACAACTTTATAAAATTCTACGCACATCAGTTATAAACAATTTAGTAATCAAGGTGACAAATCAAATATATGGATGCAATTTTAAAATAGACTAGAATGTATTTTAACTATTGTGTTTCGGACACAAACCAAACACAGATTCAAAAACAACTAAATATTTCTCAATATCTATGATGTTCGACTTTAAAATGCTATAATTGATCATGTCCACTTATCTATCATATAAATTATTTATAAAACTAAAATAATAATTATAAAGGATGAAACTATATGATATTTTAACTCTAAAGCTTCATACAAATAAAATAAATATTTCTTACTGATCATGTCGGAAATAAAATTGCACTGAAGACACTCCTTACGGATGATCCATCCACTATAATTTGATTCCAGAATCGCATAAGAATTTATTCAATAATTTACAATCCACGGGCTTAGTTCAAAACTTCATTTCTTTACCAATGAAAGTATAAAATATATCATAGAGCATATATGACTTGGGTATGTAAAAATTTGTATCTAGATATCAATTGTCCCTCATTCTCCATTTGTATTACATATTTATAATAAATAAAAAGGTACATAAGGAATGGACATACCCCTTCACGACACCTAATTACAACCACTTTGGTGGTAAATTCAAAACAAATAACAATAATCAAAGGAAGCAGCTTGAAAAATATAATGGGTCTTCTAGGATTATTTGATGAATTAAATAATTGATCCATGATACTTGGTGTCTTCCATGCAATATCCCGAACATAGAAGTTTTTATATTTCATTTGTCCATATATATCTAACCTTGGGCTACTCAAACAAGAAACCAAATCGTGGATTTCTGGTTGCAATGGTGGATTGGGTGGCATGTTCTGTGCAAAGACATTATCATCCCATCATATCTTTCTCTAAAATCGACTGGGCTGAATGCTCGTAGAATGAAGAGCATAGCCGAAATCACACCAAAACACTAAAATCTCTTAGAAGACCACTCTTCAGGAACCGAGGCTCGTGCTTACTTTCATATCCACATCCATGTTTACTTTGTATGTAGTTGCTTTACACTATACTGACAACACTTATTTCCTCACTTGGATATGTATCATAATCATATTGTGATTCTATATGCAGATCACTGTTTGATGATAATATCATCACCATTCTGGGAGATATGAAGGATATAGTTGGTGTGTCCCAATTATATTTTGCTTCATATTTAACAATTTCTTCATTGGTGCTAAAGATTGTTATTTGATTGATTGTGTTTGACTTGGTCTTTCATCATATTCCTTTCAATAAAACAAACACATCATTTATACGCCCTAATAGAATTCAATCTTCAAAATCTATCTCCATTATGTAATGTTCCCGTTATAAAATAAATCATTAATCAAACTATTGTTAATGGGCCAATTGATTTAATATGATTCAGACCCATTTTTATTTTTTCATAGTTGTGTCGTCGTCAGCTGTCTTTGTACAGCTTCGGAAAGTTTTCCTCGACTGATATTTAAGCACGGCTTATAGGTAGTCATTAGGTATGCAATTTGGATTATTTTCTCTACACCGCGAATTCTTGTTGGAGTTCACTATTGTCTCCATTTCAGAAGTGAAAGACCTTCCCTATTTGATTTATCTAGCTTCATTGGGATTTAACCCTCACCCTATTCTGTCACTTGTAACACTTCACTTGGATTTGGCAAATCGGAGCACAATCTTTCGGCATATGTTGAAGGATTATTCGTATTCAAGTTTCTAATATTGTATCTGATCTACTTGTGTTTTTGTATGAACAAATTTGTATTAATCATTGTGGCTCAAGCACCTAACCATGTGTCATCTGGACATCCTAGTATGGCTCTCTCATTGCCCACACGGCCTTCATTCTTCCACACATCTCCCACTACACCCCTGTACCTCCCTTGCTTCCTCCATCCACTTACCGTACGGCCTGCTGTATGGCCTACCTGGTCATCACCCTGTACACCAACTCTCCATCTCCCCTTGACCATCGTACGGCCATTTCTATTCACCATATGGTCCTCCCTAAACGTCATACGGTCAACATTGCACCTGTACAGCCAACTTTATAACATGGTACGGACATCTCATTCTACCGTACAACTCCCATCTCCTTTGCTAACCATCCATACTGCTACCTAGCAGTCCATACGGCCTCTGCCCAAACCCTCTCTAGTGTTTTTTGCAGCTTAGTCAGAAAAGGTTTGTTCTCAGGAAAAATTTTAGGGGACAAGAACATTACAGTGGTATCAAAGCACTTTGATCCTTCTAGCCTGTGAACAGTGAATGAGAGTTTATAGCCGGAAGAGACAAAGAACCCATTCCATTGATAGAATGGTTGTTGAACCAGAACCAACAGCTGCCGAACTCGTGGCACTACTAAGAGAACTTGCGAAGAATCAGGCACAAATCGATGATACTAAGCGACTCATGGAAGAAACTCTCAAAAAATTGGCAGACAATAAAATATCCGAAGAACAAAATGGTCACAATGCGGACTCGGCGTTGGGTAAAACAAACCCTCATCCAATACGCTCTCAACCTTCCATGCCATCCTTTCCCCCACGGACGAAGACACCACCTAGAGGGAAGCAACCGACCTTTGAAGAAATGCAAGAACAATTGAGAGAAGACTAGAAGAATGTGAATTTTGAGGAAGATATATCCTACAAAGATTATGCAGATCTAAGAATGAGATATTCGAGAGGCGGAAACAAAGGATATTTTAATGATGATCTCAAGAGGAAGTTGAGTAAAGTAAATTTGTCTCCATTTGACGGATCCGGATCCATATTTGCGCAAGCATGGGTAATGAAGGCCGATACTTACTTCTAACTTAATCCCATGCTAGAAGAAGAAGCAATTAAATTTGTGGCATTGCAGCTAGAGGGAGTTGCGCATAAATACTTATGCAGAATTCACTGAGAGATTGATAGATCGATTTGATGGTAAAGATCCAGAACTCAATTTCAAAAATTTGGCATAGCTGAGACAAACTAGATCGGTTGACCAGTACATTGCCGAATTTTAGAAACTCTCTATTTTGGTCACCAACATTTCTGAAAGACGATGGATAGTGCTCTTCATGGACGGATTGACAGAACCATTGAAAGGTTGGGTACAAGAGTTCAATCCTACCACCCTATTGAAGGCCATTAAGAAGGCACGAAGTATGGCATCATCATTAGTATCATCCTTACGAAATTACTCACATTCTAAACTGTTAGTGTTTCCGAGGTGTAACATACCAATTTTTCATAACCATTGTAAAACAATATTTATCTGACAGCAAAAACCCTTTCACAAGACTATGAACTTATTTAACTAACTATAACTACAAAGAAGTAACTGCTATCTAATCTATTGCATCTTAACATCAACGAATGTAAGGAAACAAATAAATGATTTGTTATCATTAAAATCAATATAACATGCTCAACTAAAAATAAAGAAACAACTACTATTCTTTAACATGCATATATTTCTATGCTACTTATTTAAGCTTTCATAATTCTAAAAGAAAATATGCAAAGAACATACAGTTATGATGAAGAAATCTCTTTGTCTTGTTGTCCAAGCTTTGGCTTTGGTGAGAGGAGAAGCATTGACATAGGCTTAACCTCCCAACCGCGAACCATTACTTATCCCCACACATCCTAACTTAATAGAATAGCCCTCCCTACCTCAAGATTGGGCTTGGGATGTTCTTAAGTCCAACCATCTGAATAATCAGGTGGTTTGAGTGTCCTAACAGTTATTCTCCAAAATAACTAAAGCATCTAGACAGACAAAAAAAGATCACATATTCAACACATCTGCTCATTTCTACCTTGGCCAAGGATTTCAAATTGGGTTCGTAAACCCGATCTCCACCACTCGACTTGACAATTGTTTTCATCATTGGATCATGCATGAGCTATTATATATGTTTGTTTCGTAGTTATCTGATTCATATTTTGATTCTTGCAGGTAATTCATCACCTCTTCACCATTTATGGCTTCCTGTTGGTGAGTCCTAGGTGCATAAGAGATTGTATCCACTTTATTTCGATTTCACCTCTTCACCATCAATGGCATCCCTGCCGATGAATTCCTCGGTGTTTTGGATATCATGATATTATTCACACTTTTACATAAGATATAAAAAGAAAAATAGATAAATCAAATGGGAACATTGTCTTATGGATATCAGTATAGTTTCCACCTTTCTTATTTATGAGTGTGTCAAACTTATGGATTATATTACTGCTGGAAGCATGATAACAGACCCTCTGATGATCCGACTATGAGTCTTCACTTTGCACATATTACCCATTCAACATTACATTTATTGGACAGCAGCATTAACAATAAGACAAAACACTGACTTAGGAAAACAGTAAATGAAGGAAAGGTAACCAAACTATATATGCAAAGAAGGGTGGTTTGATGTAACTCACGTGCTGTTGCTATGAACTCTCTCTTCTACCGCGGTCGGGAATGATGTCCTCCCACGTTATTTCTTGCTCTAAACTTGTCGAAGAAGAAGAATGTGAATGAGGAGATAGACAAAATGCAGACTATGCGATTGATAAGGGTCAAAATCACTCTATTTACTCAAACACGAATTCAGGTGATTGGAAAGGTAGCCGAAAATTTCAAGGAGAAGAATGAATCGAAAATGATCCTAGGTGCTCTTTTAAAAAGGCCGGTTTAACTCTTCGGCTGCCTTCGGTTATCAAGAAGGTTGTTCGAATGACTCGTAAATTCGAATTATAAAAAGGAAAAGGAATAAGAGGGAAAGGACTAAAGAGGTGATGAGTTTTTTATTTGATTATTATTGTGCACTCATTTAAACAATCATGTGTACGTATTGATGAAGTGACATCTTTAAATTATAAACTTATTATTTATTGGTGTCACCACATTTTTATATACATATGTTCGTATTTGAGGGTGTAAAATAATGGTTAAATAATAAATTCAAATAATAAATCTTCAAAGGTATGAATTATATTTTAAATTTATATTATATCATTTTTCTACTAGCTCATGTGGTCCTCTAATGCAACATGTTGTCAAGTCTCAATATCCTTATCAAGATAGTCTTAGCTCAAACTGTCGATTCTGATGACTGGACTAATTGAGCATCCCCTTTCAAAGATCCTGTTTAGCAATGCTTCCCCTCTCTTCAATCTTCTTCCTGCTATCACCCAAACAAAACATTCTCGCCAAGACATTATTTCAAAGATATCTTAATCATTAATTCAAAAACCATTGTCGATCATCTAGTGATAGTTATAGATTTCATCAACGTCTACAATAACTAACTCATTTCACATGATCAAGAATGAAATAACTCATCATCAATTTATACAACGTAAATTAACTAACTCGTTTCACATGAATAGGAAAGAAATAAATTGATTTAACGTCTATAATTAACTAACTCACTTCACATGATCAAGACAGAAATAAATTGATACAACGTCTATAATTAACTCACTCACTTCACATGATCAAGAAGAAATAATTCATTAAATCAATGGCAATGATCAATTTTAAAACTTAGGGAAAATTGTGGGATGTAACACAAGGGACAAAGATAATAAACCTTCGCCCAAGAATTCGTCATTGAACAAAGCCACCAGATAGGAGCTCCAAAGGAAGAAACTATGCTTCAATTGCAAGGGACCTTGAGAACTTGGCCACAGATGCCTCAAAAAAAAGAAGATCCATTACATTGAGGTCGTGTATGATGATGAGGATGAACAAGAAGAAATACCTATCCAAGACAATCAACATCATGACAACACCAACATGGTTAGTTTGAACCGTACGGAAAGAATTGTAGCATTGGTACGGTGTGGAGGAACTATCGCTCTAGCCAGTAGCCTGAGGTGCATAGTATTTCGTGTACGGGGAACCCTTCAAGGACAAAGGGTTATGGTGATGCTTGATAGCAGAGCCACTCTAAATTTCATAAACTTATCTCTGGTGAAGCGAAGAGGTCTACCTACAGAGACGCACGCAAGATTCCAGGTCAAGGTTGCCGGAGGAACTCTTCTGCCCTGCACACACCTTGTTCCTCAGCAAAGTATCACAATGGCGAATCACATGATGATCGAGGATTTCTTCATATTGGACCTTGATGACATGGAGGTTATTTTGGGCATACAATGGATGGAGACACTTGATGAATACACTCAGAGTTTCAAATAGATGGATTTCACTTTTGTTGTCGATGGAAAGAAGGTCCTTCTCCGCGGAATTGCAAATGAGGGTCCGAAGAAAGTTTCTGTGCAACGGATGCCGGCAATTTTTCGACGTGATGACATTGCTTGGGCTGCACATAGTTTTGTTTCGGCAGAACCTATAAAAGGGCAATGGACACCTCCCCAGGATGATGATCTCTAGAATGTTTTAAGTAAACATGTCAAAGATTTTATAGACATTTCTCCTGGCATACCGCCTCATCGAGGATTTGAACACACTATTGAGTTGGAAGTAGGAGCCAAGCCGGTCATAACCACACCTTACCACCATCCTAAGAAATTCAAAGATGAGATCGAGAAGACGATTCAAGAACTACTAGAAAAAGGATGGATCCGTCCTAGTTCAAGCCCCTTCGCGTTATCGGTGGTTTTGGTCAAAAAGGATGGGATGATGCACATGTGTGTGGACTACCGTGCATTGAACAAAAAAAACAATAAAGAATAGATATCCCATTCCAAGGATAGATGAGTTGCTAGATGAATTGCATGGCATAGTCTATTTTTCGAAAATAGATCTTCGTTCTGGATACCATCAAATCTGCATGAGGTAGGAGGACGTGGAAAGGACGGCTTTTCGTTGTCACTACGAGCATTATGAGGTCCTGGTCATGTCGTTCAGATTGACAAATGTGCCTACTACATTCCAATCGTGCATGAATTGCATCTTCAACGAACAATTGCTCCTAAGGATCGTGAAGGAGCAGTCTTAATTCGCCAAGCAATCCAAGTGTAAATTCGGTATGGCAAAAATATTGTACCTGGGGCATGTTGTCAGTAGCTATGGAGTTCAAGTTTATCAGGAGAAGATTCAAGCTATACTTGATTGGCCCCCTCAAAAATCACTCACGGATTTGCGAGGGTTTTCCAGACTGTGCAGTTATTACCGAAGGTTCATTAAAGGATTCTCTCAGCTCAACCCACCCTTAACGAATCTGACAAGGAAGTGGTCTTTCCAGTGGAATGAAAAGGCACAACTCACTTTTGATAAGCTGAAAGAGGCAATGAGCACTTGTCCCGTACTTGCATTACTTGATTTCACTAGACCATTCATTTTGGAGTGCAATGCATCCAGAGAAGGCATTGGCACGCTACTGATGCAAGATAAACACCCCATAGCTTATGACAGCAGGAAGCTTACACAGACAGAATGCCTATTCCATCTACGACAAAGAGATGTTGGCCATCATACATGCACTAACAAAGTTCTGGCACTATCTGGTAGATGCCAAGTTTGTCATCCGCACATATCACAATAGTTTGAGATATTTTCTAAAGCAACGGGATTTGAACGAGAGGCAACAAAAATGAGTAAGCATGGTTCAACCCTTTGATTTTGACAATGAATATATAAAAGGAAAGAACAATGTGGTCGCAAATGCTTTGTCCAGGAAACTCGCCGTCTGCTTGCTAACCCAAATTTCAGCCAATTGAAAAGCACATTTGTTAGTAGAATATTCCAAAAACACATTTTCCTGTGAGCTAATGGATAGCAACACCAAGGATGATTGGTACAAAGTGGTGGATGACATCATTTATTATAAGAGTTGTATATTTCTAGTGCCGAAATCCAAATTGAAGCTAGAAAATCCTGAAGGAGGTACACTACTCACCCTTGGCAGAACACCTGGGCTTCCTCAAAACATACAGAAGTCTCCGGGAGAGGTTTTCATGGAAAGGACTTAAAGGAGATGTATTGCAGTATGTAAGAAAATGTGCGGTTTGCCAGCAAAACAAATCTGAACATACTCTACCTATCGGGTTACTGCAACCTCTACCGATTCCACAACATAAGTGGGAAAGTATCTTAATGGATTTCATAACAGGGCTTCCCAAGGTGAACAGAAAGGATTGTATTTTCGTGGTGGTTGACAAATTGACAAAGTACGCACATTTCTTCGCCATCCCCTCAAATTTTCAAGCCAAACAAGTTGCCGATCTGTTTTTTAGAGAAGTCTTTTGTCTGCATGAGTTACACCAAAACATTGTCAGTTATCGAGATGGGTGATTCATTAGTATCTTCTGAACAAAACTATTCTGATTGGCAGGGACAAAATTGTCACCAAGCACTAGTTACCACCCTTAGACAGATGGACAAACGGAGATTGTGAACAAGTGGCTCGAAGGTTACCTTCGAAACTATGTTTCGACACAACAATGGACATGGGTCAAGTGGATACACCTAGGAGAATATTGTTACAATACCACATATCACACATCTATTGGGATGGCACCATTCAAAGCTCTATACGAGTACGAACCTCTCTCCTTCATCGATACAGTGCTGGGAGACAGTCGCGCACCAAGGATGAGGGATTGGCTTCAAGAGGGATAGGACATCCTACGATACCTTAAGGAGATTTTACAATGGGCATAGAATCAACAAAAGATGTACGCTAACAGACACCGAATGGAGAGGAGTTTCAAAGTAGGGGGCTTGGTTTATCTTAGACTCTAGCCATATCGAAAATCCTCATTGAAGGAAAGGGAAAAGAAAATTGAAGCCGTAATTTTATGGCCCCTATCGCATAGTTTGTCGCATTAGCGAAGTCGCTTACGAGCTGGAACTTCCAGAGGGAATTCATATTCATAACATCTTTCATGTTTCATGCTTGAAAAAGGTCGTAGGGCAGAACGTCACGGTAGCCACAGACCTTCCGCTGCTCAATGAAGAAGGAAAACTCATTTTGGAACTAGCTGAGATCATCGAAGTACATGAGAAGATCCTACGGAACTGTATGGTGAAGGAATATTTGATGCGTTGGAAACACTTGCCATTGGAAGACGCAACGTGGGAGGGCGAGCACATTCTCCAGCACCCGACAGTGCATTTACTTGAGGACAAACAAAATTTGGGACAGAAGGACTGTAATGTTCCTGTTATAAAATAAATCATTAATCAAACTATTGTTAATGGGCCGATTGATTTAATATATCTCAGACCCATTTTTATTTTTCCATAGTTGTGTCACCGTCGGCTATCTTTGTACACCCTCAGAACATTTTCCCCGACAGGTATTTAAGCATGGCTTATAAGTAGTCATTAGGTATGCAATTTGGATTATTTTCTCTGCATTACGAATTCCTATTGGAGTTCTCTATTGTCACCATTTTGCAAGTGAAAGACCTTCCCTATTTGGTTTATCCGATTTAGGTGGGATTTAACCCTCACCCTATTCCATCATCTATAAGACTTTGCTCGGATCTGGCAAATCGAAGCACCATCTTTCGACATATTTTGAAAGATTATTCGTATTCAAGTTTCTAATATTGTATCTGATCTACTTGTGTTTTTGTATGAACGAATTTGCATTCATTGTTGTGGCTCAAACACCTAATTGTGTGGCATCCGAACATCCCCGTACGGCTCCCTCATTTCCCATACAACCTTCATTCTTCCACACATCTCCCACCACACCCCGATACCTCCCTTGCTTCCTCCATCCACTCATCATACGGCCTGCTGTACGGCCTACTTGGTCATCGCCCCGTACACCACCTCTCCATCTCCCCTTGACCACCATATGATCCTCCCTAAATGTCGTACAGCAAACATTGCACCCGTACGGCCAACTTCATAACACCACATGGACATCCTATTGTACCATATGACCCCCATCTCCTTTGCTAATTGTTCGTACAGTACCTAGCAGTCCGTACGACCTCTGCCACAACCCCTTTGGGAGTTTTTTGCAACTTAGTCGGAAGAAGTTTGTTCTCAGGAAAAATCGTAGGGGGCAGGAACATTACACATTATAGCTCACGTTCCAGAAATCTGATGTCATATAATTTCTATCTACAGGTTTGACATCACACCTTCGGACTTCTAAACTTCATGACTTCTTCTTTTGTATACATGACCCCATATGTCTAACAAAAATGTGATTTGTAATTAAAGTGCTAAATGTTTTGCCAATCCCAACAAGCATTTGATTAGAACTTGGTCTGGAATCCTTAGGATAAGATATTTCCTTGAAGAGAACATATATTTCACTAACTGAGTAAATCATATCTCCAATATGCTGACCTCTATATGCTATAGAATATTTTACCATTTGCTGAGTGTATCCATGTATCACTATTTCTATGTAGACATTATGCAAGCTGCAGACGCTTTACTCACCTTTGCCAATAGTATTATTTCAATTCATATTCATAGTATTTCAACAAGTTTGTCAAATTGAAGGTAATTTCCACTTCATTCAAACAGTGAATTTGGCTCCTCGTACTTTCAATATTGGTAATGGTTACCTTAATAATCTTGTTCATGCTTATAAATCCTTTGATATCATCAATTGTCAACATCATTTCACAAATGGAGACCTAAATTTTTAGGCTCCATCAACACGGAATAAGAGAACTTCTGATTCAGCGACCATCCATGATTGCATCATCAAGTACAACGCCTTTGTTGATAATCTACGAGATTGATTCAACGGTTTCAACTTTTACTTCAATAACATTTTGTAAAGACCCCAACCTGGTCCAAACTGTTATATTGATGCACTAACTGGTATTTTGTAGGTATGATGACTTGCTGATTGCTTAACTAAATATATACTTTGGAATTCCTTTTCAGAAATAACAAGTAGACAAGAAACAATATTGCAAAATGACACACTTACATAATTTCGTAGAATTTACTCATTAAGGAAAGACAAGAAGTAATAATAACCTCTCAAATTAACTCAATTTTCCAACAACAATGAACCTGATTGTGATTCTGGACGTTGCTGATATAATTAACCTGAAACATGGGACTCCAAGAATTGTGAGACACGACTTGAAGAGATTTGCTGCCCTTCCAACTCTGAAGTGGCCACCCAGCTAACATGAATGTGCCATCCGTCTAATAAATGTCTGTCCCAACATAGATGTATCCCAACAATTGATGAATTTTGGAGACTTGGTTTAATTTGCAGACTGGTTATCACACCCAGGCCCATCCACGCTTACTAAGGCTGATGTCCTTATACCAATGCCAAAATTGCCATGAGAGGTAGCCACTGATGGTATCTACAAGCTCCCCAATTACTAATGCAAGTCGTCTATCCAGGCTGGACGATCTGCTATCAGAATGCATCCAATCCATGCCACAGTTACTTCAATTCAGGCTGCAGCCCTTAGTAATTTTCCAGAATGATATTCATAATTATTAAGGATATGTCTGCCCACTTGCAACATACATGACCTACCAGATTGCAGTTGTGTTTCCAGTTCTGGGGTATTTGTTGATGGATAGAAGTCAACAGCCAATGCACACCCTTAAGCAAATTCAAAGGTTCCCAAAACTATGCAAATAACATTCCACCAATCACAATAACTCCTTATTATGAACGCAGCCTTAATAATAAACCAGAATTAATGAAAAAGGGGTCACAGTCAATTGGTCCTCCCAGTTGAAAATGCTAACTTCAGATTGCGGCTCTTCTTAGACACAGGTATCACGGCAAAAGAGGGGAGGGCAAATTATTTACCTTAGCATAATTTGCATACACCAACTCAGAATCCACAATATTATAATTCCAATCTCCTAGACACAGATAATCACAGTTAGGAACCCCCTCCCCCCCTCGAATAAGTTGTTGCATCAGCTTGTTAGAGTACGAGCTTGACTGCAATTCATTAATGTTTACCGTACTGGGTAAATGAATCAATGCACATAGATAATAGATAAGAACAACAGAACTCCTTGTTTTATTCGCATATGCCAAGACATTACATTATGCTTATGATGATGTACAATGACCCAAAACGGTGTATAAATATTTTACGAAGAACCTTCCCGAAGGAGTTCATTGGCTACATGACAATTATCGAAGGGCCTGTAGGCTACATAAAAAGAACCTTTCCGAAGAGGCCCATCCGCTACACAATATCTACCAATGACATCATCCCCCCAAAAGAAAAAGTCGTCTCCGGACGACAATTACAAAATATCCAAGAAAGATTAACAAAACGAAATACATCAACTGACTAACTACAACAAGATAAATATGTTTCTGTCACACCACTTTCACATTCGTTCCATGCCTGTATCAAACTAGTCTCCAAACCACATTGCATCTGCAACCTCTGCTAACACAATACTGTCTCCTTAATCAAGCTGACCTTGATAGCCACCCATGCTGCTTTCTCTGCTTCCAACTCCTACGTACTTTGAGTCAAGTGTCGTTGTAGTGCCTTCAACTAGATGATCAGCTCCTCCCAAGCTCTCTATGCATCCACCAAGATAGCCTCACATCCAACACCTACTCCAAGTGCCTCTGGTACATAGATACTCCATGCCTGTAGCAACCCCAGGTCTAATCAACTGGTCATTCTTCCCACGACTGATAACCACAACGACTGGGGGTCTAGGGGCAATGCCCCCGCAGGGTCCTGGGGCAGCCGCTAATGTTTTACTACACTATTTTTGCGATTTCTTCTGATCCCACACTCTTTCTGGTAACCGCTAATGTTTTACTACCTGCTTATGTCTTTCCCTTCCCTTGGGCATCATGCGTTATTGATTCTTAACATTTTTTTATTTGTCGATGTTTTTTTTTTTTTTTTGCTCCTTCCTCTATTTCTCTGGAACTCGGTAAATCCAACCCTTGGCGACCGAAATCAAACATTTTTGCCCTAGCTTTCCTTTGACAAAGATGCAAAATTTCTCCAGGACTCCTCTCTTGCACTGTACGATCTATATTTTTGCCCCTTTCATTTCCTTCACCGTACATATTTGTTTTTCATCATACAACTTCTTTCCCCTGTTGGTAGCCATACGGGCTGCTATTACTAGTAGCTGTACTTGAATTGGATGCTATATCAATAGCCGTACTATGATCCCTTATGAAAGCTCTCAATTCGTATGAAGTGAAACAAAGACTGAAAACCAAATGCGTACTAAAGCAAACCAAATCCGAAATCCGTACGGTGGCATCAAAAAGCTTAACCTCCCAATTCGAAGACAATTCCAAAATCCGTACACTCGAAAGAACTTTATTTTTCATAAATCCGCATGCCAACCCTTATCCTTCAAATCCGTATGGTAACTTGTATTTTTCAATTCGTACGGCAACTGTATTCTTTAAATCCGTACGCCAATCTGGGAAATCCGTATGCCAAACTAGGAAATCCGTACACCAAACAGGAAAGTCTGTGCACCAAACTAGAAAGTTCGTACAACAACTTGGAAAGTCCGTACACCAAACTGGGAAATCTATACGCCAAACTGGAAAGTCCGTACACCAAACTGCAATTTAATCTGCAAAAGAGTGTACATGCCCAATCATCTCCAAAATCCATACGAGGTTGCAGGTGCTAAGAGTGTACGCTAATGGGACCACCATAGGGTATCTTTTAGGACACCTTAACTTGTTGTACGGTGTCATTCAGGACACCTTAAGTTACCGTATGATTTTCTTTCTTTGTTTTTTTTTTTTCGTCTTTTTTTTTTTTTCTTTTTTTCAACACAACCAAGTCAATTCTCCCTCCAAACTTAGCCATTCTACGATGACAAGGGGGTCGTTCGAACTTCATTATTCTGTGATGATGAGGGAGTCTTCCTAGCATGGTACATCTTTAGCTTCGACCCATTGACTCTCTGAGGCACTTCTTGTCCATCCAAAGTCCACAATTTTATTGCTCCATTATCACCTACCTCCCAAATCTGGTATGGCCAAACCCACTTGACTTTAAACTTGCCTAGTTTGATTCCATTTCGTCCATCATACTTTAACACCAACTGCGCCGACTCAAACCTGTTCAATTTCAGGTGCTTATCACACCATGCATTGCATCTATTCTGTGTCACCTCCATGGCCCATTGTGCCTGCAATCGTCGTTCATCAAGTTTATTTAACTTACACGATCTCTCCCTCAGGTTTTCCATATCACCTAATTTGTTTCCGGCACTTGGTACTATGAATTCCGTCAGCTGCAACTCCTTGCCGTCCATAACTGTATTCTTGATTTTAGAAATTTCACTTCATGCTGCTGAAGCTTTTATTAAACCCTTCCTCTTTGTTTCCTCTACAGACCGTATGATGTGTTTTCCTTGTTGTTGGCACCTTTCTACTATATCTGTGGTTTGACGTAACATTTTCTTTCTGCACAGTCCGTTCACTGTGTTTCGTATAGTGAAATCTTTCCTTTTTCTAAGTTCGTACTGTATGTTCTTCTCTTCAGCTTCAACCGTAACCACCTTTCCTTCTTTCGCTTCTCTGTATTCCTTCGAACATTCATTTTCCTCTTCTTTCTCACCTTCGGCGACCCTTAACATATTACAGCTTGAAAAGAGCTCATAATCCTCCATCTGCCAATGGAAAAGGCCGTTCACCGAATCCAAATCATTGTCCATCGATCCACCTTCCAGCCATAGGACCCCTTCCTCATTGGGTTCCAATCGCTGCTTTTCGTCATCCTCTTCTTTGGAATCAGATGATACGGCTTCTTTGCCCACCATTTGCGTTTGTAAATCAATAGTGAATCATCGTCCCCTACTTTCCATTGATAGTGTATTCTTCTTCTAGTCATGCTTAACTCTTACTTGTACAAACCATCCTCGGCCCAAAATGGCGTCATATCCTCTCCTCTTCAGTGGGATGACAACGAAGTCAAGCAGGAACGATTGCATTCCAATAGTCATGAGCTATGCCATCAGGACTCCCAACGGTTTGATTCCATGCTAGTCTATTGTTAGCAACTAGAATATAGGCGGCCACAATGTCGGCTGCCCTAACCTCTTCCAGGTATCCTCTGGTAGCACATTCACGCCAGACCCTAGGTCCACAATCATCTCTGTCAGGACAGTTAGGATAGTTTCCAAAATTCTCATTTCGACGACTGTCGGATGTCATCCGGATGAGAGGGCTAGCAGCATTGGATCCTCGACACTTGTGCCACTGTCTTTCTCCCTTGTTCTATCGATAATTTAGCTATTGGAGCAATATTTGTGACTGTCGAATAGAGTTGAGGCATTAAGAGCAGCGGGTCACTTTGACGGGTACTTTAGTTTGTAATATCTGCTATACTATGTTCTGTTCTATGCAATTCCTTGCTAAGGTACCGGTAGTGTCCTTCAGATGTGTCTTCTTCGCTTGTGTTGCTTTCTGGATTTCTACCCATGCTTCCTCCAGTCTCTTCTTTTCTTCCGTCGGGTCAGGGTACAGTTTTGCTTGCTTCCGAGTGATTGTCAGAACCTCCTCTTCATCCATCTCGATGGTGATCAAATTTACTCTTGATTTTGGCCACTTGGCATCTTCATGATCGACAAGTCCGCACCATCTGCATAACAATTTTGGTGTGTTGACTATTGTACAATCTCGAGCAAACTGGCCTCACAAATTGCATGTGTAGCATTGAACGATCGGTCGTCTGTTCGCATCGTACTGAATTCGACTACGGCTTCCATTATTATTACTATTGGCATTGTTGTTGTTTTGCCCCCGTCTATTGTTTTTGTACACTCCAGACGTAGCACCCTTCGTACTTGTGTTTCCGCTCCCTCTGAACGCGAAAGCCTCCTGTGCCAGGAATACCTGTTTAGGTCCTCTGATTTTTATATTGAAGGGGCATTCTTTTGTGGAATGTCCCATGACCTGGCAAATCTCGCAGAGCTGGTTCTTTGGACAGGATCCTTTTGTGTGACCTTCTGCTTTACATTCCATGCACCATAGCTTGCTTCCCTTTGTTTCTTTCTGCATGTTCTTAAATTCCTTCATCATCCAGATCATGTCCTTCTAGAGAGCTTAGACCTTCTTGCTGCTGTTTTCATCATCATTGCTCTCTCCTTCCGAAGAAGCATCGTCATCTAACTCAGATGAGCTACTCTTCTTCTTCTTTGTTTTCTGCTCACTTTCTAAGTTCATTGCTCGATTGTATACTTCAATGTACGACAATGGCGGCACAATCTTCATCTTCTTCCGCAATTTCGGGCATAGACCTTCAATGAACCATCTTTTTTACAACCCATCTGCTGACTTATTTTTCATTTTATTTATTAAGTCTTTTAATTGCTTGGCGTAGACTCGAATAGTTTCATTCTTCCCCTGCTTTGTGTTGTATATCTCCGCTATGATCTCATTATCGTCACGCAACAATTGAAATTCAGTGATAAACTCATTTTTAATGTTGTCCCAATTGGTTAACTTTTGGAGATCTGTATCGGCAAACCAATCAATTGCGACACCCCGTAGGGTTGCCAAAAACTGTCGGACCCATTCGTTTGTATCTGTTATGCCATTCGCCCTCCAAATTGTTTCGCATGTTTTACAATGTCAAATTGGATCGGCTACTCCATCACCATCGAATTTTGGCAACTTTTCCTTTGGTCCTGCCATCAGTATTCGAGGTTGAGGGGTTTGTTGTGTACCTGCATTGTTTTGCACTCCCGCGCTATTCTGCACACCCGCGCTCTTTTGCACACCTGCACTATTTTCAACACCCGTGCTGCTTCCGACAGTCGTGCTATTTGGTGAATGGTTTTCGTCAACCAAAGTTGTTCGTTTGTGTAAGTATATCTCAGGCGAAGAGTTCACTCCATGCTCGTGCTCCCTCGGCACTCCAAGCCATGCGAGTCAATCCCCTTCTCTCTGGATTCTCTTCTCTCGGCGTATGCAGGTTCAGAAACTCCTCCCTTCCTTCTTCCACCAAATCCAACCGTTGTCTTGTCTCCTCCAACAATTCTTCAGTGCTACAATGTCTATCAGTAATTTGCTAAAACCTCCGTCTACGTTTGGCTTGTTGTGCCAAAATTAAATTTTTCTGCATGATGCGTATTTCATCCTTTTCCTTCAACTTATTCTAATTTTTATTCAACTGATTCGACATTAGTCTTCATTCCTCTGCCTTCATACCAAGTCCCCTGCAACGGTGTCAAATGTTTACTGTACTGGGTAAATGAATCAATGCTCACAGATAATAGATAAGAACAACAAAACTCCTTGTTTTATAAGCATATGCCAAGACATTACATTATGCTTATGATGATTTACAATGACCCAAAAGTGTGTATAAATACTTTCCAAAGAACCTTCCGGAAGGAGTCCGTCAGCTACACGACAATAACCTAAGGGCCCATTGGCTACATAAAAAAACCCTTCCCGAAGAGGCCCGTCGACTACACAATATCTACCGACGACAATTAATACGCCCCCAACCAGGCCATAGCCCTTTCAATAGTAGGGGGTAGGGGTAGGGGCTTGCACTCAATAGTTGTGGTGCCCTTCTCCAATTAGAGTTGCTAGCCAGACTAACCAATGAAATCACTATAGATTAGCAGTGACTCCAAACAATCTTCAAACCTTAGAAACCCTTATACAATAGCAAAGCAACAAATTTCAAAACTCAGGAGAAAGCCACAAAGGCACAATAATCAAATATATAATCAAGCATGCCTTTCCCAATGAAATGAGGTCTTATTTGTAAGCTCTCATTGGCAGAAGTTTCCATAAAACTCCACTTCATAAATTATGGAAGTTTCCCAAAAGAACTCCACTAGAAACTTTTCAACTCGCTTTTTAGAAATACCACTTAAAGTCATTATTATAATAATATAAACATTATCATAATAATGCAACTCAATGAAAAATAACTAAATAAGAGCTCAAACAATTACTAACCTAATCAATTGCAGGTGACGACCAACTGCCAGAGCCACACATTGCACTACCAAAAATAACAACTACCAAAAATAGACTTACTAAAAATAGTAAGTTCACAACTAAGACCCCCAAAACACCCTGTCAGCTCATGAGGGTCGCTATGATGAGCTAACTCCATCAATTGCATAGACTCGCCAAAAACGAGGACATTACACATTTTCAGTTTTATAGTTGTAGAAGATAGATTATGTGTAATCTGATTGCATGTAATCAAATTACACGAACCTTCAATGCATGTAATCTAATAAATCTTCTTAGTTTGACTTAATCAAGGTGATTGAGTTTCTCCCACTTTTTCTCACTCATTTTTTCTATATAAAGGAGTGCCCCTCATTGTAAAAATCATCTATTTTTTATATGCTAGAGAGCTCTGCCAAACTTGTGCAAGCATAACTTTGATTGTGTAGTGCAAATTTGAAAGTAAAGTGAATAGAAAGAAGCAATTGCATTCAACACTTTGACTCGAAACAATTGTGATAGAACAAATTGGAAGCCGCAACTATGAATTTTGTTTATTATCTTTTATTCACATTCTTATTGTATGTTTACTAGAGCATGGTGAGTATAAGAATTGGAGTTGAAGCTTTGACTGGGAGCAACTATGGTAGTATATAGACTAGAGACTTTGACTATTGCTTATATTACTGTCTCGTACTCATGCAAATAGTTAGAATTAAATTATAGCTTACAAATACTTTATTTCTAAAAATCTTTGTGCCGCGATGGTAGAGATCTTTCATATAAATTTAAAAAACTAGACATAGATCTAAGTCAGTGATCTCTAAATCAGCCTTGTTTCCAACTGTTAGAAAGAAGTGTAGTTATAGAGATTAAATCTTGCCCATTACTCACTCCATAAGTGGATTCTTCCTTGAAATAAGAAGAAAAAATATTGGTAACATCCCTTAAATTTCTATTAATTTCTTGCTTAGTTTGAGTTGATCCAAGGAACAATGAGAAGGAGGAGCCTTCCCTTTAAGGTAGGAGAGACTTTGTCTCACACATTCTAGCTGGTCAACCTATTTTGCGACTAAATTTGTATCAACTGTTGGTTGCAAAATATCCACCCAATAACAATGATCCATAATATAATCTCAATGAAATTAATATTTCATTTTTGAATCAAACATTAAGACTCACCACAGAAATGCAAGTAATAAAGATCCCCAATAATTTCATCAAGCCAATGAAGATTCTAAAACAGATGTATGAAATACCTTAAATTTTATTTTTCAGTGGTATACCAAATGCCTTAACCTTTAACATCAAATTGGTTTTTAGGAGAAAACTTCTTAAATTGAGAGCATATATGACTCCATCACGAATCTACCTCTTCGAAGATCTATTGAGTACCTTAAGGTTTCCGTCTCTAGAATTTTTTCGTTAATATTAAAACATCGACAATTTTATCAAATCCAATTAAAAATCTCAACATGCTCTAAACAATCCTCCATGAATTTTATAAAATTCTCTAGGAAACACTTTGCTTTCCATCATTTTGTCTCTTGCAATTCCATTTCTACCTTTTAAACTGACTTTTTTTATAATCATGGTTAGCATAAAAAGTCACTCGTCACATCAGTTGCTTGGCATATTGTGCTGAGGTATACAATATGTCATTTCTCCTATTGTATTAACTGTTACTAAGGAGAAGTTTAATTTTTCTTGCTGCTGGAGATTGTTCTGGAATTTGTGAAGGGATTCACAAGAATTTTTATATCAAATTGTGTGCTAGTTAATTTGGAGTTGGTTGAGCACCCATTTATATTTGCTACTAGGCATTACTTTCTTCCTGCACTTTGGGAGCAAAGTTTTCCATATCTACAATTGTATTTGTTGGTTTTAGAATTAATTTGCTGCTGCTAGTCTTCATTTCAGAGGATTTCAAGGGATGTCTTACTTGTAGGTTCATGGATTGTAACTTCAAATTTTTTTTGGCTATTGTTGATTTAGATAATAGGGGATATTTTATCAACTAGGTTATTGGTATTTTTTGAAATTCCTCAGTATCCAAGTTGATATTAAAATCTAGAATTTTTAGTTTTTTATTCTCTATGTAATATCCAAATATTTGAGTTGAAATTATCATTGCAATTTCTTCTATTTTGCTGCTATATTGTTGTATAAAAAATTGCAAAACCTCAAAAACAAAAAAAAAAAATCAATTCTTCAACACAGATTGTTTGAGAGCCAAGAGGGCTCATTACACCTTGTGCAAAACTATGGTCGCGATGTATTTTCAAAACCATGTTGTCAGTAAAGTTATAAAATAGCTGACGAGTAGATTAGCATGTAGTCAGTAATTGTTATGTAGCCAACAGGCCCCTTCGGGAAGGTTCTTCGAAATGGTATATGTACAACTTTGGATCATTATTGTAATCATCATTGGAAACACTATGTACTCTCTTCGGCATATATGCGAATAATAAAAGGAGTATTATTGTGTTACATGTTCTTGTCTATTGTCTGTATGCATTAAACTATATACCCCATATGGTAAACATTTGGCATTGTTGCCCAATGGACCTGGAATGAAGGCAGAGGTTTCAACAGATTGCCAACGAACATCGAAGCACCGAGGAATTGTTGGAAGAGACTCAACAGCAGTTGAATTCGGTGGAAGAAACAAGGGAGGAATTTCTTAACCTGTATACGCCGAGGGAAGAGAATCCAGATGGAAAGGAATTAACTCGCACAACTCGGAGTGCCGAGGGAGCACAAGCGTGGAGTGAACTCTTCATCCGCGATACACTTCCAGAATGAACAACTTCGCATGAGGAAAACCCTTTTCCACTAAGTAACGCAATTGTTGGAAATAAGACAATTGTCCAAAACAACACGGGTGTGCAGAACAGTGCGGGTGCACAAAATAGTGCAGGTGTGCAAAACAGCGCGAGTACACAACAAGTACCTCCAACTCAAATAATAATGGCTGGACCAAAGGAAAAATTGCCAAAGTTTGATGGTGATGGAACAGTTGATCCAATCAAACACTGTAAGACATGCGAACCAATTTGGATGGCGAATGGTGTAACCGACACAAATGAATGGGTCCAACAATTTCCAGCAACCCTAAGGGGTGTAGTAGTTGATTGGATTGTCGACACCAATCCCCAAAAATTAACTACATGGGCGGGAGTTAAAAAGGAGTTTCGGGAGTTAAAAAGGAGTTTATCACCGAATTTCAATTGCTGCAAGACGACAATGAGATCGTAGCAGATATCTACACCACAAAGCAAGGGAAAAATGAAGTTGTCTATGTATATGCCAGAAAACTAAAAGAATTAATAAATAAAATGGAAAGTAAGCCGGTAGATGGGCTGAAAAAGTGATTGTTCATTGAAAGACAACGCCCGGAGTTAAGGAAGAAAATAAAGATTGTGCTGCCATCATCATACACCAAAGCATACAATCGAGCGATGGACTTAGAGAGTGAACAGAAAACGAAAAAAGAAAAAAAGTAGCTCGTCTGATTCAAATGACTCGTCTTTGGAAGCAAATAGCAGTGGTGATGAAAAGGACAGAAAGAAGGTCCGAGCCCTCTAGAAGAATATGATCAGAATGATGAAGGAATTTAAGAATATGCAGAAAGAGATGAAGGGAAACGAGCTATGGTGCACAGAATGTAAGACAAAGGTCACACGAAGGGATCTTATCTGAAAAACTAGTTTTGCGATATCTGTCAAATTATGAGACATTCCACAAAAGAATGCCCCTTCAATATGAAAGCAAGAGGACATCAACAAGTGCTCCTGACACAGGAGGCTTCCAGGTTAGGAGGGAGCAAAAACACCACCAATTATGGTGCCACTTCGGATGGGTACAGAAATAATAGAAGAGAGAAAAACAACAATACCAACAATAATAATGGGGGCCGCAATTGAATACAATACGATGTGAATGGTCGCTCAATGGTTCAATGTTGAGCATGCAATTTGTGGGCCCACTTTGCATGGAACTGTACATCAACAAACGCACCAAAGCTGTTATGCAAATGGTGCGGTCCTACAAATCATGAAGATGCCAAGTGCCCAAAATCAAGAGTCAATTTGATTACCATCGGGACAGACCAAGAGGAGGTTCTGGCAATCGCACGGAAACAAGCAAAACTGTACCCCGACCCAATGGAAGAAAAGAAGAGATTAGAAGAAGCACGAGCGGAAATTGAGAAAGCAACGCAGTCAGAGAAATCACAACTAAAGGACACTACCGGTACCTCAACAAGAAACTGCGCAGAACTAAACATCATATGGCAGATATTACAAATTGAAGTACCAGTCAAAATAGACGATCTGCTGCTCACATTGCCTCAACTTTGATCGGCACTCACAAACATCGCTCCAACTGCTAAACCACCGGGAGAACATGGAAGGAAAAAGAAAAGTGGAGCAAGTACAGCAAACCCAATGCTGCTAGCCATCACATCCGGACGGCATCCGGTGGTCGTAGAGATGGGTATATTAGGAACAGTCCTTTCAGACACAATTGTGGACAGAGGTTCATGGGTAAACATCCTACCAGAAGATACCTAGAAGAAGTTGGGACAACGGACGTTGTGGCCACCTACGTTCCAATTACTAATGGCGGACCAACACGGCATTAAACCTCTCGACGTCCTGATGGCACAACCAGTGATTATTGAAACACAGTCGTTCCTACTCAACTTTGTCGTCATCCCACTAACGAGGAGAGGATATGACGCCATTTTAAGCCGAGGATGGCTCGTACAAGCAAAGGTTAAGCATGACTAGAAGAAGAATACACTATTAATGGATAGCAAAGGACGAAAATTCATTATTGATTTACACACAAATGGTAGGCGAAGAAGCCGTATCATCTGATTCCGAAAAAGAGGATGAAGGAAAGCAGCGATTGGAACCCAATGAGGAAGGAGTCCTACTGTTGGAAGGTGGATCAACGGATGATGATTTGGATTCGGTGAACGGCCTTTTCCACTGGTAGATGGAGGATTATGAGCTCTTTCCAAGCTGTAATATATTAAGGGTCAACGAAGGGGAGAAAGAAGAGGGAAATGAATGTTCGAAGGAATACAGAGAAGAGGAAGAAAGAAAGGCGGTTATGGCTGAAGCTGAAGGGAAGAACATACAGTACGAACCCAGAAAAAGGAAAGATTCCATCATACGGTACACAGTGAACAAACCGCGCAAAAAAAAAAGGTTACAACACACCACAAATTTACGAGAAAGGTGTCGGGAACAAGGAAAACACATCGTACGGTCTGCACAAGAAACAAAGAGGAAGGGCTTAATAAAAACTTCAGCAATACAGAGTGAAGGTTCTAAAATCAAGAATATAGCTATTGACGGCAAGGAGTGGTTGCCAACGGAATTCATGATACCAAGTTTCGAGAACAAACTGGGCAATATAGAAAACCTGAGGGAGAGATTGTGTAACTTAAATAAACTTGATGAGCAACGATTGTAGGCACAATGGGCCATGGAAGTTACACAAAATAGGCAAAAGGTATGGCATGAGAAGCATTTAAAATTGAATAAATTTCAACCAGGCCAATTTGTATTAAAATATAATGGGCGGAACGAAATCAAACCCGGAAAGTTCAAAGTCAAATGGGTCAGACCATACCAAATATGGGAAGTGGGCGATAGTGGAGCAATAAAACTATGAACATTGGATGGGCAGGAAATTCCATAAATGGTGAACGGTTCCAAGTTAAAAATATACCATGCTAGACTTGTTCCCCCGTCAACAAACAATGAGCAATAGTTTCAAAAAGAATTTTTTTTTTTTTAATTTAAAAAAAAGAAAAAGAAAAAAGTTAGTAAAGATCACCGTACGACCAAGGAAAAAGAAATGATATTTTAAATCTATGCACCCTATAGTCTTCTTATTATCCCACCGTACGACGAACTAGGTTGAAGGCAAATGAGGTCAATGCGGTGTACGGCAGTATAACATCATTTGGCAGACACCGTATAGTACATAAAGGAGAGGTAGAGGATTCAAGTTAATCGCTGTATGGCAATTTAACAAAACCGGGAGGAGGAAATCGTACACTGTATGACAATTCAAGGCAAGGACATTGCACCGTACGGATTCCTAGTGTTATATTGCGTGCGTAGTACAGATTCAGGAAAGGGATACACAAGCACCGTACAGAAGGGCGCAGGGGTAATATACCAATCATCGTATAGATGGGAGAAGTTAAAATACACCACCATACGGCCTTGAAGGGCAAATGCGTCCAGAAGCAGGTTGTCACACCCTACGGTCAATGCAGGAGGAAGTGAGGGAGGCCATATGGCCCTACAACAATTAAAAATGTCCATACACAGCACAGTAAAAAGCTACAGCACAGGTGAATGATGCAGAGGATGTAGCCGTACAGCAGAAAGATACAAAGGAAGGAGCTAAAAAAAAAATATTGACAAATCAAAAATGTTCGGAATGAATAATGCATGATACCGAAGGGAAGAGAAAGGCATAAAAGATAGTAAAACATAAGTAGTTGCTAGAAATAGTGTGGGATCGGAAGAAAGTCACAAAAGTGGTATGTTCCATGGAGTTTTGTGTGGGTTTGAGAGTGCTAATTTGGTCTTCGCGGCGGGGGCTTGACCTCGTTGGAGGCGATGCCCCCTAAGCCCCCAGTCGCTTCAATTATCAATCATGGGAAGTATGACCAGTTGATGAGACCTGGAGCTGCTACAAGCATGGAGTGTCTATGTACCACAAGTGGAGAGAACAATAGAGCAAGCCTTTCGAGAGGGGTGATACACTTTGAGGCACTTGGAGTAGGTGTTGGATGTGAAGCTATCTTGATGGATGTATAGAGAGCTCAAGAGAAGCTGATCATCCAGTTGAAAGCAGTACAACGACACTTGGCTCAGTATACCCAAGAGTAGTAAGCAGAGAAAGCGACACGGGTGGATATTTTGTAATTGTTGTCTAGAGACGACTTTTCTTTTTTGAGGGGATGATGTTGTCGGTAAAGTTATAAATAGCCGATGGGTAGATTAACATGTAGTCGGTAATTGTTATGTAGCCGACGGGCCCCTTCGGGAAGGTTCTTCGAAATGGTATATGTACAACTTTGGATCATTATTGTAATCATCATTGGAAGCACTATGTAATCTCTTCGGCATATATGCGAATAATAAAAAGAGTACTATTGTGTGACATGTTCTTGTCTATTGTCTGTATGCATTAAACTATTTACCCCATACGGTAAACAAACCACTTGATGGTGTCGTCAAAATTGTTAGGTGGCATACAGAATAGTAGTTGTTGGCAGTATCCAACATGTTGCAAGAAAGTCATGTCTATCACCTATTCCCTCATTCCCTATGTGAATGGACTCATGCAAATGGCAAACTATAGGTGTTGTCCAGTATGTATCAAGTCTTCAGTCCTACTCGTCACGTGATACTGACAACGAGTTCCTGACTATCCTTGAGTGGTTGTCACAAGCCACTTCTGCATATGATAAATTGCCCCTCTATACCTTTTGTTTATTCACAGAGTGATCACATAATTCTCTATTAAGTCGATGAACCAACAAGGGAGCGGTGATGATACTTCGCTTATGTGCATTAATGTCTCGTGGTGTTAACTGGGGTGTCATCCATCTCAATGAGACTAAAGGTTGACCAAGAAACTCCCGAGACTACCGTTTACCAGTTAGTTGCTTCCTTTTCTGTGCGACTTGGAACCCAATAGTCCACCCCATGATTCCACTATTAATTTTCGTTCAATCAAATGTTTGGGGCTACATCCAAGCACTAACCAAGATTAGCATCCTCATCTTGCAATGATAGTTTACATTTCTCAGTTTCCAAATTAATTTTTTTCTTTTTCTACGTATCCCAACTCATCTCCTCACCCGCCAATATCATCACGAGAGAGTTTCTCGAATTAGCTTTACAAAATACGCACTGCTAGCTCAGTATGCCGAGGGAGAGACATTAGAGGGATATAGCAAAGTTGCGGCACGGAATGTCAAAGTTCACACCAGACTTGGAAGAATTGTTACAAATCTATAGTGACCAACTCCTAAAACATGTCACACACAAGATAATTTTAAATGAACCATGTCAACATAGCCTATTTGCTAGTGATATTCATAGACATAGTCCACTTGTAATCTTTAAAGAAATACCCCAACCTATCGGGATACAAAATAGGCTATAGTGTGGCTTAGGAGATTAAGCAAAATGGAGGGACATGACAACATTACACCTATGGCCTACTATAATCACTACAGTTCTCTCGCAGTTTATGTTCATCCTAATATCCTTACAACCCTAATTTCCCACCTGTACAAAATCATTCTTGTTGCTCCATTGAATTTTTTACTTGTTCAATTGTTCAAGCACGTGAGCACCAACAAATGGACAAGTTCCCACATTGACTTTGTTCTTCATTATCTATATTTCTATAATCTTTGATTTCATTAAACTTCTAGTCGTTCACAATGAATTGAACTGTTTGTATTGACGAATCCTAAAAATAGTAAATCTCCTTGGCAATGTTGTGCACTCTCATTTTTTAACCTTCCTTTATAATATATCCTTATAGCCCTTGAGAGTGCACACTCTCTCAAACCCTCATTGTTGATCTATATGATTTTTCTTCATTTTTGGGTAGCAACAAGCAATGGATGCTGGGATACTAACAAACATATGGCAAACATATTCATTCCACATATGGGTGTTGGCTACATCCCCAAGAGGAGTTTATTTGAATACAAAACCATTCAAGTGAACAATCTTTGGTTGTTGCCTATACTATAGTGGAGTTATTGGCTAATTGTTCCCTCCTACATAGCAGCTTTAGTCAAATCAAACTATATATATATATATATATATATATCTTGATTCTAGACTACACATATATAGCCAAGGCAACAATGCCCTAAATGTAGGAGAGAAATATCCTATGAATACTTAACACTTCAATAGGTTTATATAATATAGTAACATATGACATGGCAATTCCAAATGCATTCATTACCTGGCACTTAGGACACACAAAATGCTTATACAATAGTACAATAATAAGAGCTACCTTTAGTAAATGTATCAGATGCTATTCCATGATTATGTATTCTCTGGACAGACATGCATACATAAGAGATTGAAGAAAAAGAATCAGGCAAGCCTTCACACCTCCATCTGTTGTACATCAGGAACTGCTGTCTAATACAATCCTCAAGTGCACAAGTCAATTTTCTAGGCTATTACAGTACAGATTATGCAGCGTAGGTTCAACTGTCAGATATTCTACGGACAATAAATGCTTATCATTGACACTGCTCTCTCTCTCTCTCTCTCTCTCTCTCTCTCACACACACACACACACACACACACACACAATATTTTAGTTCTAGCTAACTAAGATATTCTTATATTATTGAAACTTTTGGATGCTAGTATTTGGTGGATGACAGAATTGATTGAATTTAAATTATGGTGATTCCAGAATTGTGTCCTCAATTTAGGGAAACATTATTTGATTGTCAGTAACCAGTTTACTGACAGTTACTAATTATGGTAAAATTCTCCCCTGGTATGAAAGGAAAAAAAAAATTGAATATCTAGGAAAGTGATGTGAAATAAAAAATACAAGAATTAGAAATGTTGAACCCAATACTTTCTTTCCATAGATAACATCCTCATTCCAAGAAGCTCTTTCTCTTGTATCATCTGTGTCTCTTCTTTCCGCAAGAAGCAATATGTAGGGCAGCTTTAAAAATGCAGAAGCAATTTTTTTTGTAAGTATATAGTTGTTGATTTCGTAATCTCTAAAAGGCAGAACTCAGAAGCCTAGACTGTATGTATGAAAGCCACCATGCCTAAACAGACGCACATGGATCTTTAAAACACTCCAATACAATGAACTTCAAATAGTGTCATGTGATGTGAAATGGACTTAAAAGAAACAAATGCATTAGACCAGTAAACATTAATTTATGAAATCTAAAACCAATGGGATGCTGTGGTAATTCACTAATTTGTGATGCAATTTCCATAAAGGTATGTCAGACATAAAAACTCACAACTAAAAACACTTCAAAAACATGGAAACAAAATTGGCCTTTTGATTAGAAAAGTTGCATCCCAGCCATAATAAATTCAAAGCATATTTTGGAATTTTAATACCAACCTTATCATCATTGGACTGTACATTTGTGATGGTATGAGCACGTAAATTAGTGCACAAAGACTCTAAATAGCTTCTCACAACTGCTAGAAAGCCTTCTGCTGCCTGAGCCTGTATAGGAAAGAGAGAATGCCTTCAACATATCAGGTCGGTTGGTTGATTAGTACAGTTTGATGTAACAAAATCCTTGACAATTTCGATTTTGGTTTGCAATCACTCTAAAATTAAATAGGACAATTTTCACATACCTGTTCATTTGTGTACTCATGAACAGGCCTCTTATTTGCTAGATAACTTTCAGAAACAAGCTTTTCATGATAAGGCACCAATGCCGATAATAACTCATGGTGGTGGGGCAGTTGTGGTATCGAGGGTGTCTTAACCTGATTTTTCAGTGGGATTGGAATCAGACTTGATTGTGAATTTTAAATTCTAGTACAAAAGATCTGCAAAGTGGATATCCTAATATTCCAGAATAAACAACAATGAAGGGATTCCCGACCAGGACTTAATTTTAAAAATCAAATATTATCTCAGTTACAGAAAAAATACACTCCTTATAAAAAGATGATGCAGTTGAGCAAAATGTACTAATTTTCAAGTGCCTCACTATGTTGATTTTAAAATTCAAATATAATCTCAGTTACAGATCAGGAAATACTCCATTCCATCCTTATCAAAAGATGATAGGCAGTTGACCAAAATGTATTAATTTTCTGCTGCTTCGCTATGTTGATATCTTAGTGTTGAGAATCAGGCTTGGTGAATGCTCAGTAACACAACATTTAAAATGAACTGACTTGGCAGAGAAACCCCGTCGTAACAATACCATGGTTTCTCTTCCCACCACCATTTTCGATCTCCAGCTGTGATCTTTAGAGATTACTAAAGTTCTTAATGCTTTAAGCATAGTAACCAAGAGAAGGGTACTTGGAGATACATACGTGTACCAGTAACGCTAATTTCAGAAAATAAGACACAGGGCTACTTAAAAATGTCAATTTTTAATATAATGAAAAATTTTCCAAAATAAAAACACAACATAGAACTTTGAAAACAAGAATAGTATATTAGTCATACAAGAACAGAAAATACTAAAGGCAATTTTTCTTAAGACCATTACAATGACAGGAAATCAGTCGTACAACTGTTTAGATCCCTCTCAAAAAATCTGCACTGTCAATAGATCTGATCACTATAACTTTGCATGGTGTTTCATATCATCCAAAATATCAGCATGAAACATTACACAGGTATATTTTATTAATCTTCCTTTATTCTTTTCCTTTTAACAAATTTTTCCTTCAGTTTTCTGGCTGAGACATTAATTTCTGGCCGGCAGACATTGGCGACGACGGAAGACGGCGGATAAAATAACTGTATGCATCGGGACATTTCTAGGGATGTCTCTGGTACTGGAAAAGTATTTCCATCTCCAAGGCGCATATCAGGGGGCAGGATACATGTCTCTAGGTTTCCATGTTTTTATGTTATCCATAAAAACCCTCAAGAAGTGTACTAAAAGAAAACATCATATTGGTAACCTTGTACTCAACAAACTACCTCACAGATATGGTTGTAGGTTATACTGAATCAGCTGTATTGTCATGTTATGTGAGTTAAACAGTTAATGTTTCATTAATTTACATGTTTGTCAGGGAAGTTAGCCAATTGTCACTCAATAAAAGACACCAATATAGAAAACAATACATCTTCTATAGGAGAATCCAGCATGCACTTTTTCCATTATTGATTTCCTCACCTTGACTGTTAAGTTTCATGTGTATATTTTAGTGACATTCTTTGAGATCCTTCTTCACCGAGTAATCATTAATAAATGAAATTTATATTATTCAATTTCCAAGTGTGTATGTAATTTGGTGTTTGTTTGAAGAGATTATAAGCAGTCTTTGGTAATACTCGCAAGATAAATAGGTGTCAGGTTTTACCTTACTTCTCTGATGTTTATGACTTACATGATGCCATAAAGAAGAAACCTTCAAAGTCGATTTATGGGCGAACAATATTAGGTTAGTATTTGTGGGAAAACAGAATAACTGCAGACAAATAGCATAGGAATTCATTCCTAAAATCACAAAAAATCATGTTGGTTCCCAAATCGCCAGATTCAAATCCTACAAATCTTGCCAACTCGATGCTATGATATCCAACTGGTTATAGCCAATTTGACGGAACTGAATAGTGTAGTCCGAGTTCCCTACACTTCTAGCTTTGCAAGGCCAAGACAAGTGCACCTAATACTAGACAACAACTTAGATCCAAGATACTTAACGCAGATTGATTAGAATTTGAATGTAGTGGAAGTTTCCCAAAACAAAAGTAAACGATTATATAAAAGCAAGAGTGTTTTAACTAAAGAATAATTATGGATTAATGCAACAAGTAAATATATTAAATCTTCAAAGAAAAGAAATGAAATAATTGTCAGTGTATGAATTATGAATTATGAATAACATAAAGACCAGTGCCAAAATTAAATGGGTGATAGAGTCAATATTATAAGTTCAAAACATACAACCTTATAAAATTCTACACATGTCAATTATAAAAAATTTGGTAATCAAGATGCGACAGATCAAATATATGGATGCAATTTTAAAATAGTCTAGAATATATTTTAACTCTTGTGGTTCGGAGACAAATCAGACATAGATTCATAAACAAATAAATATTTCTCAATATGTACGATGTTCAATTTTAAAATGTTATGATTGTCCACTTATCTATCATATAAATTATTTATAAAATTTTTAAAATAATTATAAAGGACAAAACTATATACTAATTCAACTCTAAAGCTTCATGCAAATAAAATAAAATAAATATTTCATATTGATCATGTAGGAAATAAAATTGCAATGAAGACACTCCTTACGGATGATCCATCCAATGCAGTTTGACTCCAAAATCACATAAAAATTTATTCAATAATCCAACATCCATGAGCTTAGTTCAAAAATTCCATTTCTTCACCAATGAGAAAATAATATATCAATAGTGCGTCTATTATAAAGTATGCAAACATTTTGGGAGTATATATGAATTGTCTCAATTGTATCTTTTGCTCCTAGATTTATAGAATTAGAAAGGTGTCAGGTACTTTTCAAAGCATTGCACCTTTTCTTACCAAATAACTAAAAACTTAAATATAATTTTGATTTAATAATAACAACCAATAGGTTGCATAGTTCTATGTTTTATTAGTGATAATAAATTCTTTGAAACCTTAATGCCCCAACAACGCACATAATCTTCATATATGCATGTGACTTGTTTTCAATTCCTCCCGTGAGGCTCTCAACTCACAATCGAGCATGTTGGGACTTCCATCTTCTTCATACACACAAATCATTCCTCTTCTATGCACATTCGATGTTTCTCAAGTTCATTTGTGTATCGCTTGAGAATCAATTTTATTGTTTTCTCTAGGAGAAAAACATTCGCAGGGACTTTTTCTTTCAACATGCACCTTCATTCGACCGGACTCGACTCCAGAGTGCTTAATAATATGTTGATGATGCTTCTTCATTTTTTGCTCGATGCTACTAGGATATTAAACATTTCCAAGTGAATGTTTGACTGGCATTTCTTCGTATACCTTCTCGTCAACTTCCTTCTTTAGCGAGCATTCTGAATAGTGAAAACTTTCAATATTTGCAGATATTAATTGAATATACACTCTATGCCTTTCTGGATGCTGAGAAATGAACTACAACACGAGCCATCATTTCAACTTATTTACTGAGGCTTTCTTCCATTCCGAGCTTGGTGCTTTCACCACTCTTGAAGTCACTCTATCTTTTTCACTGCATACTTTATAATCTCAACAATAAAAATTTGTTTCAAATTACCCACCCTGACATGCAGATACACTGGAATCTTCACAGGCTCTTCCTTCACTATGTGTGCTCATTAAAATTGCAGCAACATCAAAGAAACAAAACTAATATTAAATAATACTCCAGCGGCTTCTACAAAATACGAGTGCGAAAGCTTATTAGGCAATCATCCTTTCTTGCAATAACTGAAATACAAGGTATAATGCCCATCAAATCTTCATCGCCTGACTCCGACAAACACAACTGTTCAAATTGTCATCCTTCTCCATCCTTTGTTGTAGGCTTCTGTTAGTTGCAATTATGCCAAAGAATAACTTTTTAGTCCAATGTCATCGCACATATCACATGGTTGTATCTTTTTCCTTTTATTCCATTGTTATCACTCCATATATTGTGATGGCACAAAACTTTATGTCTCAGTCAAACTACACATAGATGGTATCTCCAAAATACCTGAATTGCATATTTTATTCCTATTGCACGATCTATCACTCTTCATCAAGACTAAATTGTTGTGTATAATTGATGACCATCCCAAGTCAAATATGATGTATGATTATTATTGGTGAAGTTGATTACTCATCGAAACTGCAAGAGCATCTTTGTTGAGTCTTGTTTTATCACTCATCACAACTCTTCATGTCCTCTATACTGTGTGAAGTGGAAAAGCATTATATTAGCCGAGTGGTCTTTTAATACCTCAAACATGAGTTATAAATTCTTGCACTTGTTCGGCCTCAGTAGTGATAGAAATATTGTTTCTTATGTGGTTAAATAATACTAATCTGATTGTCTTCAAATTTTCCATGTGCCTAATCAACATCTCTGAACTTTCCACACATGGGTGCTAGATCATTCCCAGCCTTGATATGTTCTAGTTCCACACGGTTAGGCCTTCTCAAAACTCTTCAATGTTCTCCCTTCAAATCTCTAATGAATTTGCTAATCAGTACTTATTATTTTGCATTCTAGGCTCGCAATATTTTTACTTCTCTCATAAAGTCTTTAGCATGAATAGGAAACAAGTATGTGTGTCTTCATACTTTTAGCCATAAAATATGCTAAAATGGATGCCTAAAATTTTGATTTTTAAGGCTCCATCAATGGCTCTTTCTAGGGACATATGTTCTTTGGGAGCATTGTGAGATTCCAGCTATCTTTGGAGAAGCAAACCGACCACCCATGCTTAGCATGATGCAAGGTGAAATCGGGTGGCCCTAACGTGCCCCCCCCCCCCCCAAAAAAAAAAAAAAGTTAACAATACTTCTTTCCTTTATCGAACAGCCGATTCTGATTGTGTAACACTTTGAACTTGCTGAATATGGTATCAAATGGTTCCTTAGTAAAATCTGATTCATTAGTAAATAAAAAGTAATCATCACATGACATGTGCTTCTTTTTCATCACTTGTTTAGGTTTAACATCTATCTTTGCCCTGTCAATAGAATCATTTGAAAAGAAATAAAGTTCATTATCATTTAATCCAAACATTTGATCTCTTGCTTCACTCATTTAATCATTACACATGGAGGAAAAGGCCTCAAAAGAATTATGATGAAAACTTAAAAGCATTTCCCTAAGCATATTCTTAGCAAACATTATCATAGAGTCTTCAGGGATACTTGCCTCAATATGCCGCTCATAATTCATACCTATATCAAATTCATCACTCTTATGAGCAATACTTATTAGCTCTGCTTTATCAATGCAATCCTTCGCATCTAACTTTTGTTTAGCTTTTGAGAGATCAAAATGTACTCTATGTTCCTCACTATATAGAAAATCCTTTGAGTCACACTTTTGATCAGTCATACAAGTATCTAGATATATCTTCTTTGCACAATTTGCTTGATCTCCATTCTCTAAATGTTGTTCCTCATCACAAGAACGCTTTGGAAATTACTCATATTCAGAAATTGTTGCTCCCTTTCTATCAAAAATATGATCAAATATAACTTCAAGAATTTTTAGAACCATGTTCGTATGATTGCATATCTTGCTCATAGGATGAATTGAAAAATGTTTCACCTTCTGAATGCATATCATACATTTCATCAACTTGAAAATTAGAAGTGGTATCTTCACCATGATGCTGATGGACTAGATTGCATAAAAGATATTCTTCACACAATGAATTCAAGAAACTAGCGACCTTAAGCATATCTTTATGAGAACTTTCATTTGAAACCTCTTCATATTCATATGTTGTCTCTGATGCACTTCCTTCCTCTTCTTTAATGTTCACATTTTCCTCGAGATCTAGAAGTGTTTAAGAGCTATATTCTTCATTCCCTTCTGGTAGTCCATCATATATGGGATCTAAAAATTCTTTTAAATTGTATCCAAATAGATCTCTTTCTATACTTAGACCACAATGCACATCTTCAACAAATATATTACCCTCCTAAGAATCGTATGCCCCTTGCAGTTTATTGGTTTCCTCCTTGTAAAAGCAATATGGATTGACTTCACAAGGTGTTTTATTTCCGAAAAGTAATTCTTCATGCCTTACAAGGAATGAATCTGATAAACTCTCAAGATGAATTATAGGTTCATTAAATATTTTACCTTCTTGGGATTTATCAAACACTCTCTGAATATGTGTTGATCCACTATTCCTCTTTGAGAAAAAAATTTGGGCCATTCTTTTCAACATACATCTTATATTCTGTGTCTAATAAGGCTGAAATTTCATCCATGCTGAGAAAATCCTCTTCCTCATTTCCAAATTCTTCAATCTAATTCCTTATCGATCACATCATGATTTAATTCTTCTTTGATTGGATCCAAAAAAAATTCTACATTTGAATTTAAAACATCATTATGTTCTTGTATTACTTTAGTATTCTTTTCTTCATCTTTAATAGCTTGATCCCATATCCGAAGAAGAAGCTTCACATCAGGGTCCTTTGGTGAGATTCTCAACTCGAGAATTTTGTTTAGAAATTCCTTGTAAGGAGGCTTGAGGTTTGACAGAATCTCATGATAAGTGTTCATCATCCTCAAAAACAAATGTGCTGAAGTCTCGCCTTCATATCTTTCCAAATTGAAAAAGGCATCAAGTGGAGACACGTTGAGATCTTCCATGCTGCAATTCTAATCTTCATATTGTTCATAACACATCTCATCTGCCTTGCTTGCATCATGAAATTTAGATAGGAAACACTGTTCAAATTGTTCCCAGGATGAGATGATTTGTGTGGGTAATGATTCATATGCCTGTCTTGCATTGTCCTTCAAGGTCCTAGCAAATAGCTTCATCCACTAATCCTCTACACAAACCTCATAGTCTTCTATGAATGTATAAAATGCATCCAAATGCAGAATTGCTGATTTATCCCATTCTCCATGGAACTTTGGCACAAGTTGTGAAGGTTTTGGAGATAGCTTGCTAGGTTCATTCCCAAACTTATTGAAATACAATGGCCTGATGCTATCTGGAATAAAAGGTTTTCTTTGAAATGATCAATGCATTTGAAAAAACTATATAGCATTTCCTTTTGAGTTTTCTCCCCCAGCAGAGTCACTAATGATTCAGGCACTTCTTTTGTTGAAGTACCAATCAGAACACAAAAGAGTCACCACCCCCAAATGGAGGAAATAAATAGTCTTCAAGAATCTGAGTTCTTCTCACTAGTAGAGTACACCTCATCGAAAATCAAACCTGTAGCACAGGCTTGAAAAAAAGATATACAATGCTTCAACAAGATCAAATCTTCTCATAGCAAATTAGAATTTACGAAACAAAATCGCAAAGCTTGAAATCAAATGCACTTCAATAAATGTAAAAATTTATTAAGATTTCAAATATATCAAAATAGTTTAACAAACCAAATAGAACTTTAACTCTTACTAGTCCGAAATCATAAACCCTTCGGTTTATTTTGCAACCAATCCCCAACAGAGTCGCCAATCTGTTGGTTCCCAAAACTGCAGAGTGGAATCCTACTGAGTCTTGCCAACTCAGTGCTTGGATATCCAACCGGTTATGACCAACTTGATGGAACTGAACAGTGTAGTCTGAGTTCCTTGCACGTCTGGCTTTGCAAGGCCATGGCGGGTGCACCTTATCCTAGACAACAACTTAGATCCAAGATGCTTAAAGAAGATTGATTAGAATTTGAATGCAATGGAAGTTTCCCAAATGACAAGGATTAAAAAAAACTTTAAACTTGCAAATTACGAATTAAGAGCAAAAGTAAATGATTGTATAAAAGTAAGAGTGTTTTAAGTAAAGAAAAAATATGGATTAATGCCAAAAATAAATATATTAAATCTTCAAAGGAAAGAAATGAAATAATTGCCAACGTATAAATTATGAATTATGAATAACATAAAGACCAGTACCAAAATTAAATAGGTGATAGAGTCAATATTATAAGTTTAAACCATACAATTTTATAAAACTCTACGCACATCAATTATAAATAATTTGGTAATCAAGATGCGATGGATCAAATATATAGACATAATTTTAAAATCGTCTAGAACATATTTTAACTCCTATGGTTCAAAGGCAAACCAGAGATAGAGTCAGAAACAATTAAATATTTCTCAATATCTATGATGTTCAATTTCTAAATGCCATAATTAATCCTGTCCACTTATCTTTCATATAAATTATCTATAAAATTTTTAAGATAACTATAAAGAACGAAACTATATAATTATTCAAATCTAAAGCTTCATGCAAATAAAATAAAATAAGTATTTCTTACTGATCATGTTGGAAATAATGTGCAATGGAGACACTCCTTACAGATGATCCATCCAATGCAGTTTGACTCCGCAATCGCATAAAAAATTATTCAATAATCCAACATCCATAAGCTTAGTTCAAAAATTCCATTTCTTCACCAACAAGAAAATAATATATCAATAGTGTATATATTATAAAGTATGCAAAAATTTTGGGGAGTATATATGAATTGTCTCAATTGTATCTTTTGCTCCCAAATTTATAGAACTAGCTAATATATACTCTATATGTAAAATACGCTAAGATGCATCGAGGCGTTGAATTTTCTTTAATGCATATTAAAAGTGAATAATGAAAAAATTCAACGCCTCAATGCATCAAGGCGTATTTTACATATAGAGTATAAATTAGCTAGTAGCATTCGCACCACGCATACCACATTGAACAAATTAATTTGATTACGGTTATAATTAGGTTTCTAATATAATTAAGGTATAGGATTAGGGTTGGGGTTTACCTAATGTTAGTATTATCATGATAAGGGTTGGGGTTTTGATTATGGTTGGGCTTAAGGGATTGGGACAAGGATTATCATTAGGGTTAGAGTTTACATCATAGTTTTGATTAGAGTTAAAAAGAAATTAGGGCTATAATTTCATTATATAAGGGTTAGGGTCAAGTTGTAGGTTCAATTTAAAGTTGTTTGAAATTTATATAAGGTTCATTATGTTCAAGATTAGGGTTATAGTCCAATTAGTTTAGTGTAAGGGTAAGGGTTTAATTTATTAGGTCACCCAATTTTTCATTATCTTTGAGCGAAGTAGATCTTGGAAGCCTATAAAAGCTTAATTATGGTTATAGTCATGTTTTTCTTTTTTAGTTTATGGTTAAAAGAGCTTAATATTAGGGTTAGGGTTAGGGTTAGGGTTAGGATTAGGATTATTATAAGGTTAGAATTAGGATTGAGGTTTAGGTTTAGAATTTGATTAGGGTTTAGTTTCTAGGGTTTAAGAGTAGGATTATGATTAGGGTAAGGGTTTACCTTACGTAAAAATAATGGTTAGGTTAGGGTTTTGATAATGGTTAGGCTAGGGTTTTGAAAATGGTTAGGGTTAGGGTTTGGATAATTATTTTAGTTAAGGTTTAGGGTTAGAGTTAAGATTATGGTTAGAGCTATGATTTAGGATTGTGACCACGATTAAGGTTAGGATCATGGTTGGAGGTTGGGATTACAAATTAGTGTTTATCAATTACGGTCAGTATTTGGCTTTAGCATTTAGGATTTAGAGTTATAGTTATGATTAGGGTTAGGGTATGGGTTTACGTCACTATTAATATTATTTATAGGGTTAGGATATGGGTTGACATTGCTATTAGTATTATTTTTATGGTTAGGGTTTGTATTAGGGTTAAAAGTTATGGATAGGATTATGATTAGGGCGAAATATTTAATATTAGGGTTTATAATTTTGGATAAGGGTTGGGGCTTAGCATCTAGTATAATGTTGGGGTTTACCATTTACGATTAGGGTTAGGATTATGGTTTAGTACTTATAATTAGTTTATAGAGTTTAGAATTAGAGTTTAGCATTTATGATTACGGTTTACTATTTGGAATAATTATTTAGGTTAGGATTGGGGTTGTACTAAAATTTAACATTTAGGAATAATGTAAAGATTAGGGTTTAGTATTTAGGGCCCTGGTTTAACATTTATGATTTATGATTATAATTAGGGTTAGGGTATGGGTTTACATCATTGTTAGAAGTATGGTTAGAGGGTTAGGATTTGTATTAGGGATAGGATTTATAATTATGGTTTTAACATGCAGTTTCAATATTTATAGTTAAAGTTAAGATTATGGCTTAACATTTATAATTAGGGTAAATAATATTATGTTTTAGGTTAGGATTTATTATTTAGGATTGTGCATTAAGGATTAGGGTTTAGCAATTAAGCTTAGGAATGGGGTTTATCATTTAGGATTTAGGGTTTTGGGTACAATTAGGGTTAGGGAATTCATTTACGACATGGTTAGTATTATTGTTAAGGTTAGGGATCAAGTATTATGATTTACTATTTAATGTTGGGGTTCAGCGTTTAGCTCTATGGTTCAAATTGAGATTTAGGAGTTATGGTTGATCATCTAAGATTAAGGGTTATAACTTATGATTAGGGTTTTGTAGTTAGGATTATGAGTAGGTTTAGTATTTAGGACTATTGTTTAGCATTAAGGATTAAGAGCTAGAAATTAATTATTTAGTATTTAGGCTTATGATTAAGATTTAAGTATACTTTACATTCTGATTAGTATTATGGTTAGGCTTGGAGTTATAATTAGGGTTATGGTTTAGCATTTAGTATTAGGGTTAGGGTTACTCATGGTTACGATTTTGATTAAGGTTAGAGTTTAGGATTATGATAAGATTTTACCTTGAATGTTTAGTATTATGTTTGATATTATGGTTTTATTAGGTTTAGGAATTAGGATTAGGGTTTAAATTTAATGATTAGGATTACTATTAGAGTTGGGATTTACATGTCGCACTCTGACTATTTTTTTTTTTCAAATTAAAAATATGAAATCATCTAAAAATTTATTGTAAAATTGATCTCAAGTATTCCTATAACCTAACCCCTAATAACAAAACTCAAACCCTAAACCTAAACTTAATTATTCTTATGAACTCAAATAAATTAAATCACATGAATCTTAATTTCTATTTCATATTCTTTGGGTTCCTACTATATATGTTTCTTATCATATAAATATTTTAAAATGTCTAATATCTTTTAATTTTAATTAAATAATAGTAATATATTATGATTAACTGAATAATTATATTTTAAAATAAAAGAACATATTTTAACATTGATAAATACTTTTGGAGAATTAATTCAATTTAGCAATCTTTTTTTAATTTTTTCAATATTAAAAAAAGACCGCTAAATTGAATTAATTCTCCAAAAGTATTTTCCAATGTTAAAATATGTTCTTTTATTTTAAAACATAATTATTTAGTTAATCATAATGTATTACTATTATTTAATTAAAATTATACTTATATTTATACACAGAACATATTTTAGAAATAGAATATTTCTATATTTTTGTAGATATATTTAAAATCGAATTCTAAAACTTACATCTAGATAGAAATAGAACATTTCTATAATTTGTTTAGATATATTTAATCTTTCTAAACTTTTATCACATGTATACATAGCATTTCACAAATAAATTCTAATTGTTTGATAAATTTATAATAATAATACTTAGCCTTCAAGATCTAATACAATTGATTGGATATGGTGTATTGTTCACGGGTGAACTGATAATACTAAATAATTTCTACCCAAAAGCCATTTCAATGCCCATTTCGAGGGTGTGATTCATTTTTGCAAATTCTTCTTTAGGAATGATTTACATTTGAAACACAATAGTTTATGTAATTTTAAATAAAAGTATATAAATTATGTACAGAACATTCAGCAATCTAACGCTCAAAAAAGGGAAAAAATCTTGAGTCTTTAAACTTTCACAGTAATATTATACAAAAACTTTGACAATTTGACTAAAATCTCCCCATCCAATTTAATTTATAATTTACAATATAAATAATGGATACATCCATCAAATTTAGGACAGCTCACGAACTAATTTAAAATATTTATTTTATTTCATTTGAATCATCCCAGTAATAGGATCTCAGAATGCTTGAAAAATTATAGTATGAAACCTAAAAATGCTTTCAGCAAAATTTCTACGACTAAACAAATAACCTAACAAAAATTGATCCCTTGCGCAATGAGAAATTACAGGCAGGGCTTGTTGTAAGGATTCCCCTCCCCAAACTCCCTGTAGCTATAATAGGATTTGCATGTCTTGTTGCATGCCATAGTATCCCCTCTCAGAGCTCCTTAGCTTATGTACTGCGTCGTTGCCAAATTCCTTTTGTTAATCTCCAAATCTATGAGCATTTCTTCATCAATTAAACACTCCTCGATCAATTCATCACAACTTTTCTTCTCTTCTAATGTAAAAAGAGAAGAGATTTTCATTGCATCTTCTGTAGAACATGCCGATTTCTCTACATCCGCCATTAAAAGCAGCAGCAGCCCTCAACACATTCCTAACCTTGAGCCTGCAACCATCTTCCCGAAAATGGAGGTAGAACAAACTCATGATTTGCAACAACAATGCAATATAGAGCAGCTGCAAATCTGCACGCTAGATTTTCTATATAAGATGAGAAAATAGCAATTGTTAATAATGTTGGAAAGAATTAGAATAAGAGGAAATCAAATTAAAATTTATTACTGTGTGCAAATATTAAGATAAGGATATGAAAAGCTTGCATCAATAAAAACAATAAAATCACTTACAGATTTCCAGAAGACGTTTGCAAAAACAAAATGTGGCCTAAAAATGAAATGTGTACTACAAATAGAATAACCAAATTCGAATGAAAACTATGAGCGTTGCTTGATTTAATATCTTGCAAATATCCTAGCATCTCCACTCTTTTGTCATCTCCACTACCTTGTCGTTCCACTACCCTATGTGAACATGCACATGGACGGTCTAATTGAGCATTGAGCATTATATTCAATTCCCATCTATGTGGACCGTTAATTTCACTATGTTATTCGTCCAACTGTCATGGAGGCAAGGAATTTGTAGAGGTTCTTTTTTCTTACGGGCGTTATTTCTAATGACCTCTATATGGAGGTATTATGCCACTATAGGATTACGCCTCTCAACGTAATTAGAAGGGTATTGAGTGCTTTTCAACACATTGCACATTTTCTAAACTAAAAACTAAAAAATTAAATATAATTTTGATTTAATAATAAACCGATAGGTTGCATAGTTCTATGTTTTATTACTGATAATAAATTTTTTGAAACCTTGATGCCCCGACAATGCACATAATCTTCATATACGCCTGCGACTTGTTTTCAATTTCTCCTATGAGGCTCTCAATTCACATCGAGCACGTTGGGAGTTCCATCTTTATACACACAAATCATTCCTCTTCCACGCACAGTCGATGGTTCCCACGTTTATTTGCGTAGCATCTAAGAATCAATTTCATTGTTCGCTCTAGGAGAAGCCTTATCAAAACATTCGCAAGGGCTTTTTCTTTCAACATGCACCTTCATTGGACCGGACTCGACTCCAGAGTGCTTAATAATCTGTCAATGATGCTTCTTCATTTTCTTCTCGATGCTACTTGGCTATCAAACATTTCCAAGCGAATGTTTGATTGGCATTTCTTCTTATACCTTCTCGTCAACTTCCTTCTTTAGCGAGCTGTTGCACATAGTTGGAAAACTCGCCAAAGGCAAAAACTCGCCAAGCCCCCCAAAAGTTTAATCGGGAAAAACTCGGCGATTTAAAAAAAAACCTTGGAAAAAACTCGAGAACCTAAAAAACCACTGAAATTTAATTAAAAATACATTTATTTTGCAAAATTTAAAGAGAAGATGCATCTAATAAGTTAATTAAAGACAATACAAAAGAAACAAACAGAGTTTAGATATATATAAATGCATAGTGCGTGCAAAATTGCATTCTCATGCGGAATGCTCATGGTAGGAAGCAAAATAGTAAATAGTTTCAATCTGTCAAACTAGAAGTAAATACTAAAAGTCTAAATACATCAATACAAAGTCAATGACTCAATCACATCTTCCTCTTTCCACTTGCACTAGCAGGAAAGCGAGGGGGTCTAGTCCTAGAAGAAGTGCCCTACACTGGGATAGGGCGTGAGCTGCGTAACTGTGAACTCTGAGGCTGTGCCCCCTCGCTCGATGTCCCTACTAACTGGCTTGGCATCCTAGAAGAGGATGCATCTCCTAATGGTAATGCCTGATCCTCGCCTGAATCATCCTCGTCCTCATCCTCAATGTCATCCATAGTGAACTGAAAATCAGCGTCAGCCTCCCTCTCCATGGCCTGCCTCTCCAAATCAACGATCTCATCTGGTGCAAACAATGGACCTGGCTCCTGTGCTATCCAATCAGAATAAGGATCTATCTCATCTAGATCAAGTGGACCTGGTAGTTCTAAGAGCTGTGCCTTTTTTATGCGCAAATTAAGATTATAGTGCACATAAACAAGGTCATTAAGCCGTTTTTGAGTCATTCTGTTTCTTTTCTTTGTGTGGATGGACTGAAATAAGCTCCAATTGCGCTCACAATGGGATGAGCTACAAGGTTGGGATAGGACTCTGAGAGCAAATTTCCTTAAATTGGGGGTATTGCCACCCCAACTTGCCCACCAAGCATCTACAAAACAAAATTAAAAAAGTTATAAAGCAATAAGAAAAATAATCAAAAGCACAACTTATCAATTAGCAAAATTTTTAAAGTTTGATGCTTTACCTAGTGCTTGAGTAAATCTTGCTCTCTTTGCTAGCATAGAAGAGAACAAAGGACCCCTCGATTCCACATAGATTTGCTGTTCGGTCACAATAAGGTCTCTCTCCTCTTCACTTGATATCATTCTCTCAATGCATTTAGAGAGACCTTCCATGACCTCTCCATTAGGATCTGAGTAGGAATCATCAGCCCTAAAACAAATAGAAAATGATATCAAGTCTTACTACACAACCTTAAAAAGTAAAGTAAAATAAAGTCTTAGTAAAATCCCAACTTCAAGGACAATCAATTATCATGATTCATAGTACCTGAATTTGGGATTGAGGAAGTAGCCTGCTGCATGAATAGGTTGGTGGAGCATATTGTTCCACCTCCTATCAATTATTTCCCAAATGGGGTCAAATCTGAGATTGTCCCCATGATAGTAACTTCTAACAGCCCCTTTCGCCCTATCCATGGCCTCATAAAGACCTCCCATTGGGGATTGCTGCCCATCACATATGCGCAAGACTAGAACCAGGGGCAAAGACATCTACATTTGAAATTTGAAAAATACAAATTAGTTAATAACATAGTAAGTTATGAATTGATAATGAAACTTGAATAAACTAAAAATATAATGTTTTGATTTTTGATGTTACCTGCACAATCTCCTTGGCCTTTGCAAAAAAGCTATCATCAAAGACTATTCGTGCCACAGCCTCTCCTTCGAGCTTCTTTGAGTAAGGTGAAGCAACCCAATCAGCACACACAAACATTTGCTTCAAAGCCAATATGTGGTCAAGAATACTTTGCAACGTCAAGAAGACCATTGCAAACCTTGTCATAGCAGGTCTCATCAAATCTTTGCCTTTAGTGGCTTTTCTCATCAAACTGAGAACCCATGGGTGATTATAGATATATTTCGTGACTCGCCTAGCATCTTCCACAACTGGACTCACCCAATCAAGTTTCCCTATGTCCTCCAAAAGAAGGTCAAGGACATGTACTGCACAAGGTGACCAAAAAAGTGTGGGATACCTCTCTTGGAGGATTCTACCTAAAAGATTAGCAAAAAATCAATAATCAGTAACAAATTTTCCATATTTAGTATTTACAAATTACATCGAATATAAATTGAATAATACCATAGCATTACATTTATGATTCATATTGATTCGAATATAAAAAATTAAATTTACCTACTGCCACATATGCTGCTACATTATCCGTGATTATTTGCACCACATTCTCTATTCCCACCTCCATGACAACATTCTCCAACAGTAAAGGCAATGTGGCTACATTTTTCACTTTGTTGGAGGCATCCACAGATTTCCAAAACACCACATCATCTTTGCAAGCAACCAAGAAATTAATAATGGTTCTACTTCTTCCATCTGTCCACCCATCAGATAAAATGGTGCAGCCATACTTCTTCCACACTTTCTTTTGGTCTTCCATCAATAATGTTGCCCTACCAACTGCTTTGTCAAGCAACCTACAAAATTTAGGTGTAATATTAAATAAAGTGTAAGTGTTAGAAAAAATTAGGAAATAAGTTATAACAATTAAGATTTAAAATATAACAATGAACTAAAGTGAATCACAATTATTTACAATTACTAAAATTTAAATAGTAAAATACTAACCTTCCACTCATATCCTTGCAATTAGGCGGCTTGTACCCTTTGCCTGATATTGTTATTGCATTGACCATATTGACCCAATAGGGACTATCAGCGGCATTCAATGAAATATTGTTGAAAAACCAAAAATCAGATGCTGCAATATCAGTTTGCTCATGCACCTCCTTAAACCATGCAGTGCCCTCTAATGATGGCTATGCTCCAGGTGTGTTCCTGGGCACAAAATAACCCCCTATCCCTGATGGGGATCCGGATGGTGATGAAGAAGTAGGAGATGTAGAAGAAGTGGAACCGGTAAAAGAGAAATTTTGTTTGCAGATCCGTGGGCCACGAAGAGATCCTGGTATGTTCTCAAGTGCTTCTTCTTCCTCTTGCATATCAAAAGGAACTCCTTCAAATTCAGCTATGGCTGCCCTCATAGCTAATTTTGCCCTCCCCCTATTCAATTTTTTCTCTTCAGCAGCTGCAAGTAGGGCATTGATGAATCTTTTTTCTTCATCAGTTACCTTGAGACAAGGATTTGAATCATGTTTCTTTATGCCTGCAAGGTGGTATCTGAGGCGGTTTATGCCTCCAAAAATAATTCTCTCACATGGAATGCATATCACTTTCCCAACATCATTTGGAGCTTCATAGGCAAACCGCCATGTCTTATCTCTTGCATTTTTAGGCCGAGTGCCTATATATCCAGAAGGGCATGGTGTTTGTGGCCACTCTTCTTGCGGATTTGTCATGTTTTTTTAATGCTTGAGCACTGCCCTACACATAAATTTATTGAAAAATGAATAAACAAAGTTAGAACTTAGAAGCTAGGGTTTCAAATGATTCAAACTTCAAACTTCAACCATATCCTTGGCAAACAAAAAACTTCAACCATATACTTAGAAGCTAGGGTTTCAAATGATTCAAAATGATTCAAACTTCAACCATATCCTTAGAAGCTAGGGTTTCAAATGATTCAAAATGATTTTAAATTATTTGAAAACATTTACAAACAACAACAAAAACAAAAGAACATTTGTTATAAAACTATAAAAAGTTTTCAAACTATGATAAGATGAACATACTTGGAAAGAAATTTGTCTTCTAAAATCGGTTAGAATCCTCTACAATCCACTCAAATCCGCCTTGAATCACTTGCAATCAGCCAAGAATGCCTCCAAACCTTCTTCTCTTCACTCCTCAAGGCTCTAAACAATGCAAATACAAAAAAGAATGAGAAAAAACACACTCACTGCCGCTTTAACCTGTCACAGGCCGTGGGCAAAACTTTCACTAGTAAATCGCGAGTTTTTATTAAAAACTCACCGAGTTTTTATCGATTACTTGCCGAATACTCGGCGAGTTTTTACCAGATTGCCGAGTTTTTAAATCGGCGAGTTAACTGATGAAAAACTCGCCGAGCTAGGAAACTCGGCGAGTTTTAAAAACTCGCCAAGTACTCAGCGAGTTTTCCATCTATGAGCGAGCATTCTGAATAGTGAAAACTTTCGATTTTTGCAGATACTATTTGAATATACACTCCATTTGTTTCTGGATGCTCAGAAATGAACTACAGCATGGGCCATCATTACAAGTTATTTAATGAGGCTTTCCTCTGTTCCAAGCTTGGTGCTTTCACCACTCTTGAAGTCACTCTATCCTCTTCACTGCATACTTTATATTCTCAACGATAAAAAATTGTTTTGAATTGCCCATCCCAACATGTAAATACACCAGAATCTTCACAGTCTCTTCCTTCAGTATGTGTGCTCATTAAGCCTGCAGCAACATCAGAGAAACATCAAACATTAACTAATATTAAATAATACTCCAGTGGCTTCTACAAAATATGCGCGCCAAAGCTTATTGGGCAATCATTCTTTCTTGCAATGACTGAAGTACAGGGTGTAATGCCATCAAATCTTCATGGCCTGACTCCGGCAAACACAGCTATTCAAATTGTCATCCTTCTCCATCCTTAGTTGCAATGAATTTATGCCAAAGAATTTCTTTCTCAGTCCAACGTCATCGCACATATCACATGGTTGTAACTTGTATGTTTTTCCTTTTATTTCATTGTTATCGCTCCATATATTGTGATGGCACATAACTTTATGTCTCAAACTGCACATAGATGGTATCTCCAAAATACCTGAATTGCATTTTTTATTCCTGCTGCGCAATCTATCACTCTTCATCAGGACTATATTGCTCTGTATAACTATTAACTAATGACCATCCCAAGTCAAAAATGATGTTGTGTAATTGTTATTGGTGAAGACTCATTGGAACTAGAAGAGCATCTTTGTTGAGTCTTGTTTTATCACTCATCACAACTCTCCATGTCCTCTATACTGTGTGAAGTAGCAGAGTGTTATAATAGCCGACTGGTCTTTTAATACATCAAACATGGGTTAAAAATTCTGGTGCTTGTCTTGCCTCAGTAGTGATAGAGATACTGTTTCTTATGTGGTTAAATAATACTAATCTGATGCTCTTCAAATTTTCCATGTGCCTAATCAAGGTTGAGCTGAACTTTTCACACATGGATGCCAGATCATTCCCAGCCTTGATATGTTCTAGTTCCACATGGTTAGGCCTTCTCCTCAAAACTCTTCAGAGTTCTCCCTTGAAATCTCTAATGAATCTGCTAATCAGTACTTATTATTTTGCATTCTAAGCTCACAGTATTTTGACTTCTCGCATAAAGTCTTTAGCATCAATAGGCAACAAGTATGTGTGTCTTCATACTTTTAGTCATAAAATATGCTCAAATGGATGCCTAAAATTTTGAATTTTAGCGCTTCATCAAGTCCAGCACTAGAACTGCAATTATATTTTGACCATGCTAGCAGTATATATTGTTAATTCAACTGACAGGCGATTCATTGTCTCCTTGACTTGACCAAGTAGAAGCTAAACTACTAGATTGAAAGAGGTGTTGGTCACTCTGCGGGATAAGCACAACAAATTCAAGACAAGAAAAGGAAACCAATATTGTTGTCTGTTCGTATGAGATGCTTGTTATGATGGCTTTAAACTTGCATATCTCCTCCCTAGCCTTAAAGCATCAAAAAATATATATAACTAAATATTACTGTCGAGAGTCAAGACTTTAGATAAGGATTTTTGTTCATTTAGAGAAGATTCAAACAAAAAGATCACTCAAAATGGTTGCCTTATCTCTAATCTGCATCAATCCATTTCTAACACCTGAATTTCACCTTCCAACAACAAGATCAGCTTAGACACTAAATGATACAAATTATATGTTGAAAGACTGTTGGATTGAGGACAAGTAGAAGCTAAACTCCGAGATTGAAAGAGCTGTTGGTCACTCTATGAGATAAGCACAACAAATTCAAGACAAGAAAAGGACACCTGAAATCGCAAAACATGCAATATTGTTGTTTGTTCGTATGAGATGCTTGTTATGATGGCTTTAAACTTGCATATCTCCTCCCCAACCTTAAACCATATATATATATATATATATATATATATATATATAGAGAGAGAGAGAGAGAGAGAGAGATAAACATTACCGTTGAGAGTCCAGACTTTGGACAAGGATTTTTCTTCATTTAGAGAAGATTCAAACAAAAAGATCACACAAAAAGGTTGCCTTATCTCTAATCTTCATCAATCCATTTCTAACACCCGAATTTCACCTTCCAACAACAAGATCAGCTTAGACACTAAATGATACAAATTATATGTTGAAACTTGAAAGACTGTTGGATTGAGGAGAACACTTCAGAAGTGAGCTCAAGAGAGCAGAAATGAAAGCAATGTAAAAATGTAATAAATAGAGAAAAGCTTGGTTGATGGCATATGATGAAGATATGCTTCTGATCTAAAATTGGTTCAAGTTTATTCTGGTTCCAGTAAAATTTTAAAGAGGATGTTAACAAAAATCCTATTCACAGAAATTTCAGTTATTTCCAATTTAGTGTCTGTAATTAGCAGGTTGAACTCTCCCAAACAATTGTAGACCTTCAGTCAGAACTTTGAAGTCAGTGTTATAATGAGATATAGGAACAAGGCCAACACTAAGGTTTTCTTTCATGCAACCTTTTGCAACCTTGACTTAATCATTACATTGATCTATTGCAACCTTCATGTACAGGAGTCCAACCCTGACTAATAAACAAAATATTCCTAATTTACTCTTGGCTTCTCTTTTACAAATTATTTTGTTTTGATCACCGCACATTACACATTCCATTTTGAGAGGAAAGAAATATGTTTGCATAGAAATCAAAAACAGGAGTAAGATATTGAAATCAAAATTTAGTGGGAATTTTGGAAGTTTGGCTGACACTCTTAGTAGATTTCCAAGAGCCAAAATTTAGAAACATGCTGAGTTCCATCCAATTCTGCCTTTATTCCAAAGACATAGAAAATAGGAAAACTTATTTTTTATGTTTAATAGTTAAGCAAAAGAAAAAAGGGCAGAGACAACAGACATTCAGGCTCATGGAAAAATAAAAATGTTCACCTGATTTCTGTTCACATCAACCAATACAGCATTTGGCATCTTGGATCGTACTTCTGGAGATCTGTTCTTTACACCAGCCTAAAATAGAATTTCAATACATCAGTTAAAAACTAGTATTTTTCTAGGGACGGTAGCAAGTGACACCTGAAACAAGTAATATAACAATAAAATGGAGCACAAACATTCATGCAATCACCTATCTCAATGTCCCACGGTGAAATGCAAAAACATTCACTTTTCTCATACCATACTTTACTATTAGACCATTTCATCTATTTATAATTTTATACATCTTGGATGAGATTTTACTTGATACCTAAACATATATCAAGCTTGAATAGTTCACATTGAACTCACTGCATTTGGTGTTTCTCATAGGGATGAAGGGACTGAAACTAATGATGAACCTTCACATTAATTGTGGTAAAGTTGTACGAGAGCTTGTCCCTAACAATTGTGCCTTTTATTACTTTGCCCTATACGTATATTTTTAGTTGTTAACTGTAAGAGCACTCGACCATGTAACAAGGCTCTTGGTGGCTACAAAGGCCACAGAAATGGCATCTCAAAATCCTTATTTCCTACATCTCTATGAATTGTTTGTACTTGTTAGTGCTCTGCGAATCAGACATCTATTGTATGTATCCATTCATGTTAGGTATTTACATTTTCGGTGTCCTTTCTGCTTTATCATCTAGCTGTCTATGTCATAGCATGGCCCTGAATCAGAGCCTTGCATTCATTACCTCTATGTAAGTTTGCAGTCATATATTTGGAAACATATTTTGTAGGCAAAACAAATTTTCAATACAATTTCACACTAGGGAAAAGGCTGCAACTTCTACTCAGCTTTTGGTAGAGTTAAGGTGATGTGATATCTAGAGCTGGAAAGAGAGTTTTAGTGCAAGCACATTCATACTGTCCTATAGGAAAAGGAAAACATCACAGGCCAATGAAAAGGTAAAAAGGTCAGAACATTCAAATACAATAAAGAAAAAATCAAGTGCTGATGGAACTGTTTATGAAGACATGATATTCTTTGAATTTATGTAAAAAGTTACTTTTATCTTTGGCAAGTTTTCCATGAGACTAACATCAAGGGATGTGGATAGACAGGCAGGCCACAGTACATTAGAAGGAAACTGCAATAAGTGAAACAAAAAGTTCAGCTTTGGAAAATGAATGCAAATGATTTGCTAATGCTTAAGGTCGAATGGATTTTCCTCTCTAGTGGAAGTATCCCCAATTCAAAAGACCAAGAGAACCAAAAAGACCAGCAAGGAAACAAAAGAGCATAGATCTCACAGTGTATAACAAATGACATTATTATAAAATGCAAATCAAATGGCTGACAAATAGGGACAGAAGGACAGTCCACTTATCAACCAAGATATTCCACTCAAGGAGAAAGAAAAGCAAATGAAACTAAGCTAAACTACATTACAAATCAAACATAGACCTAGTTACCAAGTTTACCACAGATATGTACTGAGGACATTGTTAGATATGCAATAAAAAGTTCATCCAAGCACACCAATTAATAGACAAAAGCATAATGTAAATCAGACCATAAATCATGAATATGAATGTTGGGAATGATGATATCTAATGCTTCAGGTACTTTACAGAAATGGGCAAGTGAGAATCACAACAACAAACATCTGCTGGGTATTATGTTCAGATTTTATAGTTCCAAGTTCTCACCTACTTGAAACCTGTTTTTTTGTGAAGGATATGCCTCCTCTGTTTTGGAGCAGTAATTCTTTCAAACACATTTCCAGAGCATTCCCTCAATCAAAGTCTCTGTAGCATAATCACTAAACCCATTGATTTCTCTGTGTCACAGTTTGGTTTCAAAATTTAGAGCTTCTTGAGTGGGCATGCATTGGGATAGTGTGGGCTTTAATATGGTACAGTAAAGGACTGTTAGAAATAGGAAATACTGAGAGAGTGGGGGCTGGGGGGGAGGGTGGTGAATCAGTATTTTACAAACGTTAGCCCAAATCTAGATATTATTGATAATCCTTTAACTTGCATATGAAAGAAAACTAACTATGCTGAACAGTAAACATAACCATACAATAAGAGAACTCATAACGCCATATTTTGTTAACTGGAGAAACCCTGGCCAAGGGAAAACCCTAGTAGGGATGATTCCCACAAAATGATCCACTAATCAAAAGTATCTGGTGAAAGATATTGACCATGTTAGGAGTCTATTAAATCCGTATAGTGTCTTGGTACTTGTTAGAGGAATTAGGCCTTGTTAGAAGCCTCAACCTTGTTAGGAGCTGTTATATACAAATACAAAGTGTATGCAAGATGAGCCCACTGCCCAAACATGCAATATACAATGTTGTTCTTTAATACAAAGAGATGGATACAAAAAAATATATCTTTACACTGTTGCTGATATCTTCAATATTTGATACTGCCTTTTTTGCTCATCACATAACGCATTCCTTTGATCATACATCAGAATTCGCATCACATAGCATTACTGCTATTTCCACATAACTTCGCATTCACAATCTTTCCTTTATACCTTGCTAATTTACAAATTACAGCCTAGTCAGCCTTCATGTCTTTATACACTTTACAAAACATAAAATTAATTTTCACCCTCTTAGGGTTAACATCTAGGATGTCGTCCCTAATTAGTTAAAAAATTATTTTGTAAAAAAAATAATTCCTGTACCCAATATACACATTTCTCTATCTTGCTCTGTTCTGGCTGTATACTGCTATAACTGGTAAACTTACCATAACTCTGTCCATACAGCCTTAACTGTCGTGTACACTCACATGCGTCATCATCATAGTGTCAAGTATCCGTACCTAACTATGCATGTGTCCATGATAAGTCTGTGAAGCTTGTCAATCAAGACTTTATCTGTTCTGCCAAATAAACTATATGATACTTAGACAATTTTCTAAGTATACATGCCAATACTTCATCTTCATGATTTGCCCACTTTACATGACTGGTATGTTGCCATAAATGACAACATCAAAATGTCTAACCTAGCCAAATTGTCAACAAGGAAATCTCATCTTAGCATTCGCTATCATAGATTTAGTTCCAACTATCTCTGCCTTGAGAGTATAAGAATGCAATTTTACTTTCTTCATGAACTATGACGCCTGCCATTGTTCCTTGGAGAGGGTTTTGAGTCCTAGAGTTCAGAGTGGTATCAGAGAAAGAGGATTTGGGCTTGTGACTAGATGTTTCAGCCTGAGGAATTAGTTGGAGAGTCAGCAATGGTGACCAACGCAAAGCTAACTAAGGAAATGGGTGAGCAAAAGGAGAAGAATAGAATCCTTGAAGAAGCCCTAGAAGAAATGAAAGCGAAGTTAGAAGAAGTTGATGAGGCAACTAAGAAGAAAGACCAAGAAGGTGAAAGCAGCAGTAAGGGTAAAGAAAAGATGGATGAGGAAGATCTTATTCCTGAACCAGGGCCTCCAATAAATGAAGAGTCATTCCTAAAAGCCATCAAGGCATAAGGTGGAAAGGCCCTAGAAGGAGTTCCTTTGTTTAGTGGGAAGATGGACCCTCAACTGGTCATGGAGTGTATTGAAGGGATGGAGAATCACTTTGAGTGTAAATGGGTGACCGAAGCACAAAGGATTAAGGTGGCCAAATCTAGGCTAAGGGGATCAGCCCTAACATGGTGGCAGTACCTCCAAGAAGAGAAGGAGAAAGTGGGAAAGAAACCTATTGCAAATTGGAAAGCCATGGTAACAAAGGTGAAAGAACAATACCTACCAGAGGACTATGAAGTTTAACTACACAAAAAGAGGCAAAGTTTAAGACAAAAGGGCATGGATGCGGAAACTTACACTGAAGAGTTTCAGAACTTGTGCTTTAGGTCAAGAGTATAAGAGGATGAAATTATCAAAGTGGTTAGGTACCTAGGAGGCTTGAAATGGAACATACAAGAAGAGATCAGCCTATAGACTCCTACAACAGTCCATTAAAGATTCCAACTTGCTCTAAAAGTGGAAGAGAAGAACAAGAAGAAAGCAAACTCTAATTTTAGAGGCAAAGGTAAAGGCAGGGATGGAAGAGGTCAGAGAGGTTTGGTGGAAGATGAAATGTCCCATTTCTGATTTTGTATGATATTTCCAATCTCTAATCAGATTTTCAAGATCAAACAACTAATATCACAAAGATCCACCAAATTTCTCAAGAAACCCCAAATCGGGTATGCCAGAAATTGTGTCAAAAGCTTCACAGCTTCACCTATTATTAATAAATCTGAAAGTGGACATTTTTACAGAAATTTCAGCAGCATAACAGCCTACAAAATGACATTTCCAGATCCATATAGCCTTTACACAATAGTTCTCAAATGTAGGACAAAAACTATGCTCATCGGGCTCTCGAAATTAACACAAAAATGCCCGGAAACACCACAAAACACTAATAATCTGTCTCAGAAGTTTAATCACGTCCCAATACATATATTTAGCTCTATTTTAACACCTTAAAGTCTGAAATACAGCAGCAACCCAAACTGATATGAAATACTCAACTGAAAACACCAAACTCATACAAAAAACACACCCGAAAACCCACAAATCTGCACTGTTCAGCACAAAGGCAAACTCTGTATGAGCATGCACATGGAATGGCTTCAAACTCCCATCCTTAGCCTTCTTGGAAACCTGCAAACTCCCGTTCTTGGGTCTCCCTGGAAACCTATAAACTCCCGTTCTTGGGTCTCCTTCTCCACAGGTTTGGCAGCCTCTGAAGAATAACAAAGAAATGAGCAAAATCAAGTTCTCGAATCCGCCCAAAATGCCTCCAAACCCCTTAAAAGAGGGCATAACCGTAACTCACGTCCAAGAGAGGTTAATGAAACATATTTTAATAATAATTTTCATTTATTAGTCCAACGGTTTCCAAAGATTAACCCCCTTTTTCCGAAACTTCACTTTCTTGGGCCTGCCTGCCTTAGCAAAGATTATTATTTTTTAATTATTTGAAAAGGGGACATGACAAGTCCTCCCCTCCCAAACATTGCTTGTCCTCAAGCAATGGTTGAACAATAAACCAATCAATCCACCTGGATCCCAAATGTAGTCATGAACTATACTACTACCAATTAGCACAGGCTCCTGCAATATCCTCTGCAATATGACCAAGAGGAATCCATAATCAAACTGACAATTATAGCTCAACCAAACTCCAAAATCACCACTACCACAGTCAAAAACCCATGAGACACAAACTCTTAGAACATCAGAACCCAAGTAAAGTGGACAAATCAAACTACCAACACAGTAAATACCATCAATGCATCCCACTGGCCTATACGGAATGTACAATCCAACTCTGCAACAATGGTGAACGCTCTCGAATGAAACTGTACCAAGTATGGGAATCTACACATTGTACAACTCCTGCAGTCAACACAACTCTGCAAATCACCGGCCACTATCTCATAACCATAACTCCCATGCACTGCTGATGGTGAAAAGACATTACAAGATAAAGAGTAAGAAATGGAATCCAAACCAAATTTGCCTGCCATCAACTCCTCAAAACAAGGATCAAATGCTAACTGATGTACATACCCTGCAATATAATGTTGATTAAAAAAACCAACCTCAGTCAACAGCTCACCATGAACAAGTGATACAACCCACTGTGACTGATCACTAGCTAAGTCAGGAGATGTCATAGCCAAAGGAGTAGAATCAATAACAACACCCACTGAAGCATCACTCCCAAACTCTTGCTCTAAGTCACATATTATCAAGTTGTCAACTGCAGAACCTATCACCATGTCATGCCCATCACAACTCTCATCTTGAGGCATCAAACTGTCCCATAACTGATGATAAGCACTAGGAACCAAAGTACATCTCGGTATCATCATCTCATCAACATGGTCATCAAAGGTAAATTGATGAGCGTACCTCATAGTGTAATGCCGATAGAATTCGCCAATCTCAGTCAGTGGCTCAAACTGTAATCTAGATGAAACTAACTGGAATTGATCATTAACCATGTTGGAACTGACTACTACCTCCGAAGATCTCACCAAGGGAGTAGTATTACTAGCCGGAACCATGCCAACTGCCGACTCACCAACATCACACATGATCTTTGATACATCTCTAGTCTCCGTGCCATCAGTACTAGAGGCCACCACCATGTCAGGCATACAACAATCTGCTACAACACCCAACTCAACTGAACCTGATATGCCAATGTTAGTATCAAGGATGGATGCATCCCTATCTCCATTGTCTCTGACAATCTCGGCCATGGACATCCTCGGATCACCAAACACCACAGCTTGTGACTGTATAGAATCAGGTAAAGACTGTAGTCGCTCTAACTCCATGGTCACCTTAGCCAAATGAAACTGTGACTCCTTGAAATCCAACAGTGTACTCTCAAGAATCTCAGATTCACCTCAAGCTACTCAGTAAGCTCACTCACCTCATCTTCCTTGGCCAACAATGCATCATATGCTGTACTGCCCCATTCCATAAGATAATCTCTGCCGGCTACCAACTGCATATAATTCTGTCTCAAAATCTGAATAGCCTCCCATAAAGAGTGGATCTCTGTCAAGGAAAGATAACTGCCTTCCTGCTCATCACTAGTAGGAGAACCCCATCCATAAACTGCTAACAACTGACGAGCAGCATCAAAATGCTGGCAAGTGACAGCAATGTCTCGGTCACTAACTCTCAACTAATTAGACACATGATGGCACTGGCTTGACTGTCTCCTACAAACCTCCTCTGATGCACTGTCTAAAGGAGTATCCTCAAAGTTACTAGTCTCTAGAGTATTACCATCCATATCCTGTGAATCAAAGCTAAAGCTCATATCAACATACAGAGTATCAAAAACATTAGCACTGCTGTCCAACTCCTCTGTACCCAAGGAAACTAAGTCTTCAAAACTGCCCATTGCATCCTCCTGGATGTCATCAATGCCAATATGATCCTGGGACTCATCTGTACACACTACCAAATATGAAATATCATCAACACATTCCAGCAAGTATGGTCAACTAGATATATGAACAAAGCCCAACACCGGTGTATAAAAACTAATACCAACATCGGATAAGCTCTTGGCACAAGAAAAGACAACACCGTGCAATCTGCTAATCAAATCCATGATAGCACCCAAACAATCACTGCTACCAAAAAGTGTTAAAGATTTCCAGTCAACTGAATCCCAAATGCCAATATAACAATCTCGAGTCCATATCCGTAAACTATAATCAGCTGGTAACTCAAGCAAAATCTTCACTTGAGTAATATGACCAATACCAACTAATTTCACATACCTGTCATGATGAGATAATGTAGTCACAATACTGTCTTCACTCACATTCAGCTGGCGGGATAAATCATGTGAAGTACTACTAGCCTCAACCTCATGTGACAAAACATCTAACTATGCCTGGTACTCTCTCTCAGAAAAGTCATGAATGCTCAATGTCTGCTCATCTCTACCAAGTATCTAACCATCATGCACAACAACATCCTCATAATCATCATCCTTGAGGTCAAATCTATCTATCACTCTTTGACTAAAATCATCAAATGTAGTTACCTGATCATGAACTTGAGTAGTCATTCCATGATACCACCAATCATAGGCTGCATCTTCCAAGTGTATATTTGCAATTTGAACAGCATCACTCTCCTTCATGGGGTTAAATGTGAAGAAGGTCTGTAATTTTTGTAGCCATGCTCTAGCTGAAATTTTATTTGTTCCATCAAAAGTAGGTGCTATAAACTTGCTTATTTTATTTTTGAGCTCTCTTCCACTTATGTCATGCTCCCTTCTGTACTCTTTCTTGAGCATCAAAGTGTTCATCATATCCACATATTCTCTAAAAGGAACCGAACTACGAAAGTCATCATCTAAGCCATTGTAAGTAGCTCTTAATGTAATCAAGTTACCTATAACCTCTTCCACAGGATTAATGGCTGGATTTGGTACTGGTGGCTCATCTGCAGGCAAGAAAATAGTTTTGGTTGATTTAGATGATGTGGATTTCAGATTTCTTGGCTCCTCTGAAGTGCTCCCTTTCTCATTAATAGATGCAACTCCTTGTAGTTTTTTTGTCAATATTCGCAAAGCCTCTCTAGTTTCTGCCAAACTATCCACTGTTTGCTTCTGAGTATTTTGGATGTCTTGGAAGAATTTCTTTGCCATCTCATCTAGATCAGCCATACTTTTCCCTTCCTTGGATTTTGTACTTTTACTTTCAACTGGAGGTTTGATCAAAATTTCTTTATTCTTTTCTCGCTGCAAATATCTTTTTTCTCTTTCACTTAGTTGCATGCAACCATAAATTTTGACATGCAGCTGATTAAAAGCAACATGCAACCACCAAATTCACCAAAAACTAACATGCAAATGATTAGAAGTAGAATGCAACCATAAATTTTGACATCCAGCTGATTGGAAGCAACATGCAACCATAAATTATGACATGCAAGATATCAAAACTGACATGCAAGATCTGGGTAGTTGTCAAAACTGACATGCAAGATCTAGGTAATTGTCAAAAGTGACATGCAAGATCTGGGTAGTTGTCAAAACTGACATGCAAACTTCTACAAACCCTCAGGCTGGCAAGATCATGGCTCTGATACCACTAAAATGTCCTTTTTCTGATTTTGTATGATATTTCCAACCTCTAATCAGATTTTCAAGATCAAACAACTAATATCACAAAGATCCACCAAATTTCTCAAGAAACCCCAAATCGGGTATGCCAGAAATTGTGCCAAAAGCTTCACAGCTTCACCTATTATTAATAAATCTGAAAGTGGACATTTTTACAAAAATTTCAGCAGCATAACAGCTTACAAAATGACATTTCCAGATCCATATAGCCTTTACACAATAGTTCTCAAATGTAGGACAAAAACTATGCTCATCGGGCTCTCGAAATTAACACAAAATGCATGGAAACACCACAAAACACTAATAATCTGTCTCAGAAGTTTAATCACGTCCAAATACATATATTCAGCTCTATTTTAACACCTTAAAGTCTGAAATACAACAGCAACCCAAACTGATATGAAATACTCAACTGAAAACACCAAACTCATACAAAAAACACACCCGAAAACCCACAAATCTGCACTGTTCAGCACAAAGGCAAACTCTGTATGAGCATGCACATGGAATGGCTTCAAACTCCCGTCCTTAGCCTTCCTGGAAACCTGCAAACTCCCGTTCTTGGGTCTCCCTGGAAACCTGTAAACTCTCGTTCTTGGGTCTCCTTCTCCACAGGTTTGGCAGCGTCTGAAGAATAACAAAAAAATGAGCAAAATCAAGTTCTCGAATCCGCCCAAAATGCCTCCAAACCCCTTAAAAGAGGGCATAACCGTAACTCACGTCCAAGAGAGGTTAATGAAACATATTTTAATAATAATTTTCATTTATTAGTCCAACGGTTTCCAGAGCTTAACCCCCTTTTTCCGAAACTTCACTTTCTTGGGCCTGCCTACCTTAGCAAAGATTATTATTTTTTAATTATTTGAAAAGGGGACATGACAGAAGAGGATCAGATTCTAGACCACAATAAGACAAGTTGACTGAACAACAAGAAGGAATTTCAAAAAAAGGAAGTTTCGGTAGAGGTAGAAGCTCTGACACTAGTTGGAGAGGAAGGAGCAGCAACCAAGGGAGAGGATCCTACTTTGCCACCATGAAGTGCTACCATTGCAATCAATTAGGACACCCTACATATAGGTGCCCTAAGAAAGGCTCTACTTCCCAAGGGAGTACAAAAGGGGTCAACTATGTGCAAGAAGCATCTAGTAGCAGCAACAAACACTATGAAGTACCCCTAGAGTCAAAAGAAGGGGAAAACCTAATGATCAAGAGGACCTTGATTAAGGAAACCATAAAGGAAGAACAAGTCAAAGAAGGGCACTCTTTAGGATCAGATGCAAAATTATGGGGAAGGTGTATAGAGTCATCACTGACTCAAGCTCAATGGATAATATAATCAGTGAAGAGGCAGTCAGCAAACTGAAGCTAAAAATAATCCCTTATGACAAGCCATACAAGGTCACATGGCATAACAAAGGACAACATATTCTTGTGGGAGAGCAAGCATGGGTAGAGTTCATCATAGGGAGATACAAGGATAGAGTGCTATGTGATATTCTTCCCATGGATGCATGTCACCTTCTACTTGGAAGGCCATGGCAATTTGATAACCAAGCCATACATGATGAGACAAAAAATGCCTATTCATTCAAAAAAGATGGCGTGACTTTCAAGATCCAGTCCTTGTTAGAAGGAGAGGTGAATACCTCAAGTCCAAGTGTGCTCATGGTTGGTGAGAAAGAGTTTTTTGAAGACCCTAGAAGAAGGATATGGGGTTGGATTTGCACTAGTTTTGAAATCTAAAGATGAAGCTTCTGTCAAGAAAACAGAGATCCCAAAGGAGGTACAAGAATTGCTTGAGGAGAATAAGGTTATTGTTAGTGATGGGAAACCTACCACCCTACCTCCTAAGTGACTTGTTAGCCACCAAATAGACTTTATTCCAGGAGCTACCCTTCCCAATAAAGCTTCCTCTAAGATGACCCCTCAACAAAATGAGGAAATAGCCAAACAAATCTAAGAGCTCATAGACCAATGCCTAATTAGGAAGAGCATTAGCCCATGTGCAGTCCCCACTATTTTAGTACCCAAGAAAGGAGGAACTTGGTGACTTTGTACTGATTCTAGAACCATTAATAGAATCACCATTAGGTATAGGTTCCCAATACCTAGAATTGAAGACCTAATGGAGTGTCTAGGGGAAGAAAAATATTCCTCTTTAGGATCAGATGCAAAATTATGGGGAAGGTGTGTAGAGTCATCATTGACTCAGGCTCAATGGATAATATAATTAGTGAAGAGATAGTCAGCAAACTGAAGCTAAAATGAATCCCTCGTGATAAGCCATGCAAGGTCACATGGCTCAACAAATGACAACATATTCTTGTGGGAGAGCAAGCATAGGTAGAGTTCACGATAGGGAGATACAAGGATAGAGTACTATGTGATATTCTTCCCATGGATGCATGCCACCTTCTACTTGGAAGGCCATGGCAATTTGATAACCAATCCATACATGATGGGACCAAAAATGCCTATTCATTAAAGAAAGATGGTGTGACTTTCACGATCCAGTCCTTGATAGAAGGAGAGGTGAAGACCTCAAGTCCAAGTATGCTCATGGTTGTGAGAAAGAGTTTTTGAAGACCCTAGAAGAAGGATATGGGGTTGGATTTGCATTAGTTTTGAAACCTAAAGATGAAGCTGCTGTCAAGAAAACAGAGATCCCAAAGGAGGTACAAGAATTGATTGAGTATAAGGCTATTGTTAGTGATGGGAAACCTGCCACCCTACCTCCTAAGAGACTTGTTAGCCACCAAATAGACTTTATTCTAGGAGCTACCCTTCTCAATAAAGTTGCCTCTAAGATGACCCCTCAACAAAATGAGGAAATAGCCAAAAAAATCAAAGAGCTCATAAACCAAGGCCTAATTAGGAAAAGCATTAGCCTATGTGCAGTCCCTACTGTTTTAGTACCCAAGAAAGGAGGAACTTGGCGACTTTGTACTGATATTAGAACCATTAATAGAATCGCCATTAGGTATAGGTTCCCAATACTTAGAATTGAAGACCTAATGGACTGTCTAAGGGAAGCAAAATATTTCACTAAGATAGATTTGAAAAGTGGTTACCACCAAATCCTAATCAATAAAGGGGATGAATGGAAAACAACCTTCAAGACTACAAAAGGTTTGTATGAATGGCTTGTAATGTCATTTGGTTTGTCTAATGCCCCATCTACTTTCATGAGGGTTATGAACAAGGTCTTGGCAAGTTACATTGGTAAGTTTGTTGTTGTCTATTTAGATGACATCTTAACTTTTAGCAAAACTAAAGAAGAGCATATTAAGCATCTGCAAATTGTTTTTAAGAAAATACATGAAGAAAAGCTAATGATAAACTTGGAGAAGTGTGACTTCACGAAACAAGAACTAGTTTATCTTGCCTTTGTTTTGTCTCAAGGTAACCTCAAAATGTATCAAGAAAAGGTGGATGCCATCCTAAGTTGGCCTACTCCCAAGACTACATCAAATATAAGAAGCTTCCATGGTTTGGCCCAGTATTATAGGAAGTTATCAATCATTTCAGTGGCATATGTGCTCCTATGTTAGATACAATCAAGGGTGGAATGAAGGCAAAGTTCCATTGGACCCCACAAGTTGATCATGGTTTTGAGACACTCAAAAAGAAGATAGTAGAACTGCCTACACTAGTGCTCCCTAGCTTTGAGAAACTTTTCCAAGTGGAGTGTGATGCTAGTAATGTGGCTATAGAGGCTGTTCTAAGCCAAGAAGGAAGACCAGTGGCTTTTCATAGTGAGAAGCTCAATGATGCAAAAAGGAAGTACTCTTCCTATGACTTAGAGTTGTATGCTCTAGTCCAAGCTCTAAGGAATTGGAGGCACTATTTGCTTCCAAAGGAATTTGTTGTTTACTCAGATAACCAAGCTCTCAATTTTCTTAAATCCCAGGACAAACTCAACAACAAGCATATGAAGTGGGTAGAATACCTACAAGCCTACACATTTACCATCAAACATGAGGAGGTGCATAATAAGGTAGTTGATGCATTGAGTAGGAGACTCCTCACAATTCAAGAGATTCAACTACAAAGCATAGGCATTGAAAGATTCAAAGACCTATATGTTGATGATGAAGATTTTTCTCAAATCTACAAGCTATGCAAGCAGTTCAAAAACAACTTTCATGTGAGTTTTCTAATTATACATTGCAGAATGATTTATTGTTTAAGGGAAGTCAACTTGGTGTTCCTACAGGGTCAATGAGGAGAATTTGATCCAAGAAAAGCATCATGGGGCACTTGGTGGTTATTTTGGAGTCATTAAGACTCAAGAGTTATTCACTAGGTTCTATTTTTGGCCTAGTATGACTAGAGATATCAAGCACTATGTGGAGAGTTCTATAGTGTGTCAAAAGGCAAAGGGCGCATCCACCAATGTTGGTCTTTATCAACCACTTCCAATCCCTAGCAGACCATGAGAATGCATCTCTGTAGATTTTGTAGTTGGCTTGCCAAAGACAAGGCAGCGGTATGATAGCATTTATGTGATTGTGGACAGATTTAGCAAGATGGCCCATTTTATACCCTACAAGACTATACATGATGTTTGTCAGATTCCTCACTTGTTTTTAAGAGAGGCGGTTAGGATCCATGGACTACCTATGAGCATTGTTTCAGACTGAGACAGGAAAATTCATGAGCCACTTTTGGAAGACATTGTGGGAAAATCTTGGAACTAACCTCTCTTTTGGATCTGCCTATCACCCACAGACAGATAGCCAAATAGGGGTGATTAATAGGAGTCTTGGCAACTTGCTGAGGTGTCTCACAAAGAAGTATGGTCAAGCATGGGACCAACTCATTGGGCAGGCTGAATATGCCTACAATGACACAGTGAATAGATCAACTAGAAGAGTCCATTTGAGATAGTTTATGGTTTATCCTAGAGGAATATTTGAATTAAGAGAGTTGAAGGATGGAGTACACGGTAGTAGCTATGCTGACGACTTTTCCCATTCCATGAGGGAAGTCAATGAAAGTGTAAGGAACACACTAACTAAAAATGCTGACAAATTGAAGCAAAAGGCGGATGCTTCAAAGAAGGAGGTGTAGTTTCAGATAGGGGATCTTGTAATGGTGCACCTGAACAAACAAAGATTGCAAAAAGGGATACCACACAAGCTGCAAATGAGAAGGTTGGGTCCTTGCAAAATACTTTCCAAGTATGGCAACAATGCTTACAAGGTGGCACTTCCTATACACATTGGATTGTCACCCATCTTCAATGTTTCAGATTTGGTTTTGTACAGAGGAGTTATCCAAGATGCTGATCAGAGTCTTCAAGAGGTCACACAAGATGTAGCAGATCTACACCTCACCCCTCCTCCACCTCTGCAAGCAGGTAGGATACTGAACTCAAGGATCTACAAACAGACTAGGAAGAAGAACTACTTATGCTGATGTTACTTGGATTACAGAGACAAACTTCAAGAGGTTGGGTATTGATTCTATTGTCTTGCATTTCGTCACCACAAAATGTAGCCAACAGTATGAAACTTTTTCAAACTAGTTTTGCATCTCTCTAAGTCGAATTTGATATTCAATTGCTTAATGTTGATTGATCAATCAACTCCAATTCGTATATCAAAGTGTTTTACTGAAGGCTTTCATCAAGTCTTTTACATTTTTCTTTCTGTTGACCCTATGCATGATTTTTGAGGCCTTCATCGTCCTTCTCTTTTCTTTCGAGTGTGCGTTTGTTGATTTTTACTCCTTTGGTCTTGCTAAGGTCATGGCTTTCGGTTTCCTTTTTTATTTGATCTAACCTAGAGCGTAATCGAAGTTGTCAGTCAAGAGATGTGGCCGTTTTAGTGCCCAAAAAGTGGACATTTTTTATGCAACTGCACGAGTCAAAAACATGATATATTTTTAATTTGACATTCACTTTTTGAAAAATATAACTTAAATTCACTTTATGTTATGTTTTTAAGTTACTTTATCTTTTAAATTTTCACTTAAAGTAACTACAGTGCACTTTATGTTATAATTTTAAGTTGAGTTGCTTTTAGATTTTTCACTTAAGTGACTATATTAACTATATAGTTCAATTTCATTTTTAGCATTTAAATCAAATGCTCTAGTAAATATTACTTTTTAAATAGTATTTACATGTTATATTATTAAAATGATATGTAAATATAATTTATGTCCCACTTAAGTAATATTTTAAATTGACATGTGCTTATTAAATCACTTAAAAGTTATCAAAAGTGGACATTTTATATGTCATTACATGTAAAATCCATCAAAAGTGGACATTTTACATGCCATTGCATATAATTTTCAACTTAGAAGTATAAATCCATCAAAAGTGGACCTTTTACATGTCTCTGCATATTTAAGTCATCAAAAGTGAACCATTTTTATGCCATTGTGTATTAACTCACTCAAAATGTGCAATGACATCAAAAAGGTGAGTTTTCAAACCAAATGCATATTTTAAAACATGTCATGCCTCCCAAAAGGTGCGTCTTGCATTGTGGAGGGATTTTTAAATACGCAATGGACACCAAAAGGTGCGATTTTCACCTTATGCATATTTTAAAACATGCTATGGACACTAAAAGGTGCGTTTTGCACTAGAAGTTCATGTTCTTGCCCTCAAGAAATACGTTTTTGGAAGAACAAATGGAAAGAGCCTCCAAGAACCTGATTTTAAAGATTGTGGGAGATTTCCTTCATGGTTTTTCATGAAATTTTCTCTAATAGGGTCATTTTTGCCTATCAAAGGATTTTCCAACATTGAAAATGGATTTATCTTGCTAAAAAATGTTATTTCAAGTTCCTTCCAAGGGCAGGTTTTTTAAAAAATCTTCAAATAAATCCATATTTGGCTCACGTTTTTGCCCCAAGAGGAATCGTTTTGGCCTTTCTTGGTGTTTACATTGCATATTGATACACGTTTTGGCTTTTGGAAACCAAAAAGTTTTGATCTCACACCTTGAGAAAAACATTTTTGGCAAAAAACATCCCATATACATGCAACCAAAAAACGTTGGATTGTACAACAATGATAGGGCACGTTTTTGGCATCTACTACTAAAAACACCTCATTTGTTGCCTTCTCCATTTCGAATTAGCAAGGTTTGAAAGAGTATGTTTTCGAACCTTTGTTGCTGATCGAGAGTCAACTTGTATGGAAATTCCTTCTGATGATGTGTTTATGTTTTGGGATTTTGGTGTTGCAGCGCAAGCGCAAGAGATGCCCTAACCATCGAAATCAAAATCCAAGGCAAGATGAAATATCAATTTGATAAAGAGTTGCCTCATGCAACTCCATCATCAATTCCATCTATTCTTGACAACGTGATGGACACAAAGATCGGTCATGTGGACGTGGCTGATTTTCTGTGGAGAGTAGAAATTTCTATTGGCCACGAGATGAAGTGCATCAAAAGAAGTCACATTCACTTCGTCTGTGCATTTTCTATAGCTGCCATGGAACCTGATTTTGTTCTTGGATGTGCAAAACGTTTTAGCCCAGAATCGAAAACAGTTGGTCGTCACCTGCAGTTAATAAAGTAATAATTGCATGAGCTTTTATTAGTTTTCATTAGACCCCCTATTAATTTGTGCAACCCAAAAAAATACTAAGTTCTAAAGTTCAACAGATTTTTTATTTTTAAATTTATTTATATTGATTTATTCCTTTTTTTCAATTGGTCCCTTGCATTTTTGCTAGGGTTAATTCTATTTTCCCACTTCAAAAAATATGAAAAATTATGAGTAGATATCATTAATTGCATTTATTGTACTGTTTGACATTGTACTATTCCTATTAATTAAGTGATTTGTGAGGGAGCTTTATGTAAAATTGGCAAAAGAATTAGCCTGCGACATATCTATTGCCATCTAATTTTGTTGTTTCAATGATTGATTGCCACTTGTCAAAACATGTCCTCAAATTAGCCTGCGACTTATCTATTGCCATCTTCATTGTTTTGGAATCTCCAAATTCTTAAAGCAACTCAACTTTACAAGCGAATAAGAACTTCATCCGAGCAAACAATTAAAAAACATCACAAAGGAACATAGGCAAAACTTTAAGACTTTTCCGTCTCTGCCATTAAAAATAGTAAAGGTAAGAATCTCACGTTTAAAACTATTGTGGGTATTACAATGTTTTTTATTTATTTTTGGAGCCGTTTTTTTTTTTCAAAGTAGATGGTCATGTGGCATAAGATCTCTTAAATTGGTGTGCACAAAACTTTAGCATTATCGGAACATCGAAAAGCATTTTTTTTAAATCTATAAACAAAAGCATAGAAGTTTCTATTATTTAATGAGATTCTATTATCTTTAGCTAAAAACAATTAATTTTTTGTTTTTATTATTTTATAAAATATAAAATTGATAAAAATAAAATAAAGTATAAAGTATATTTAAAATAATTGATTTAATTATATATATATATAAATTATTAGTATTAGTTTTTTAAATTTTTATAAAATAGGTTAACTAAGAGTTACATTTGTATGGGGATAAATAACTTATATATAAATTATAAATATTAATTTATTTTTTAAAGTTTGAGGTCATCCACAAATAAGTTTCGCTGTCAAATTCTTCTTCCAAGGCATGATCCCGACCTCATCCCCTAACCAGTAGACCAAGGGCTGATTCACATATTGAATTTTTTTCAAAATCAAATATAAATAATTAATTATTATATGTATGAATACAAATACATTATATATAAATTATTAATATTAATATACATTATATATAAATTATTAATATTAACCTCCATCTTAATGCATAGTGTCTAACATTTCATATTTAATCTCGTTGCAACATCCATAAAAAAAAAACATATTTAATTGTCATTAAAAGACATGATTTTAAATGTCTTACGATTGCTCGTCCACTCCCTATTCTTTTACAAAAGAGGGCATTCATTAGGCATGCTTTATTTAAGTTTTTTACAATATTTAAAGGGCTCCTTGATGTAAATTGTTATTGTTTTTTCATCTAATTGATTTAAAGATCATTTTGCACTTTTATTTATTTATAAGTAGGGATCTTGAGTTTATATTTATATGATATCTATTTCTTAATCAAATTTCAATATAAAAATTGATTAAGAATATCTAATGTGTATTATTACTTTCTATATTGACAATTGTGTATCTACTTTTCTTCTTGAGATTTGGTAACATAATCTACCATTATTATTAGTTTATTTTTTAATTTTCGGGTTGAAATCTTCTTTAAAGATCCTGTTTGAGCACATAATATTAAGATCATATGATTCTTACAAATATACCTATATCTTCTCAAATTATATACATACATATATAGTACAAATCAAGTTTAATATTGAATCATATGATTGCCAATACTTTAATAAACTTAATTTTAATATATTAAAAACTTTAAGAAAATTAACTCCAAATTTTTTACATAATTAAATTCAAATATATTTCATAATACACAATTATTAATCTCTTCTAAAATTAATATTAAAATATTAATATTGAATATTCACATACTATACATCTTTACCTATAATTTTTACTCATCTTTTTACAATAGGCAAGGACTCCTACTCCAATAGAGCTCTTGTTTATTTATTAATCATTGAGTTGCATTATTATACTAATGTTTATATTATTATAATAATAACATTAAAAATTATTTCTAAAAAGTGTGTTGGAGAGTTTCTATTGTTGAGTTTTCTTGGGAAACTTCCACAATTTCTAAGGTGGAGTTTTTTAGAAAACTTTGGCCAACAGAAGATTATAAATGAGAGTTCATTGCATTGGGAAAGGCACGCTTGAAAATATATTTTATTTTTGTGTCTTTTGTGGCTTTTCCTAATTTCTGTCTTGTGAGCCCTTGTTGAAGTATAAGGGTCTTGTCTAAGAAGTTCTTGACAATTTTGCTAAAGCATACAATTGGCCAACATCTCCTACTATGCATTTTGTGGCTAAGGAAAATGATCTGGAATATTTATATTGATTGGTTGAGAGTTTCTACAAAGCTTTTCGGAGAATTACTCTGACTAGTGTTGCAATTTGTTGCTGATGTATAGCAGATTGTGAATTCTCCTACTATTTCTTATTGTGTATTGGAGATTGATGTTTGGTTATTGACTGGATTAGTGAAGTAAATCGAATTTGCCTTACTTTTGGTGACTGCAAGTTGAAGAAAGACAAGTTTGATAGAGGGTTGTCGAATTACATCTGGCGGCAGTGTTTTACATAGCAATTGTTTGAACAGTGTTTTGAGTTGAATTCAACAACCAAGGAGTCAGACAGCATTAGCATTGGAGTTGTGTTTTAGTTGCCAATCATCTGGATCTTTCACCCCCATCCCAAAAGTAGAATTAAGGACCTGTGTTCAAGTTTGTTGATACCATGTGGGGTTTGCATTGGGTTTGAAGGGCCGGCTTTGCATACCAATCAACTATGATTTCCCTAGAGGATCGTTTGGCACACCAAGTAATATTTCAAGACTTCCTGACTGGCGACAGCATCATTGAGGCTTCCGATTTGATGTGAGCTAGTCATTAGACTTTGCAACATACTTTCAACACAAGGTTAATTCTATAATAGTAGCCAATTGGAGGTTGACATTGGCAATTATAACAGGTTCTCATTTTGGTGAAATTGTATTTAATTAGTGGAAGCAATTTAATATTCAGACTTGTCTAATTTACAATGACCTCCCTCCTTTATATAGAAAAATAGGAGAGAGAAAGGTGGAGGAAAAAGTGGAACAACCCCAACTACCTTGACTTATCTCTAACTAACTACTTTGACTTATTCAAAGTTGCATGCCTAAATGTGATTGAAATTTAACTACATGAGTTGGTTGTATAGGTGCATGTTATCCCGTACTTACAACATAGATGCTCTTTACATGTAACTTTCCTATTGCTATTCTACTTAAAGAATATGAAAATCTCATTTGAAGTATTCACATGGTATCAACCAACTCTCCAAACTTTCGTAGAGACTCACGTACAACTGCAGCATCTGGTTCACCAATGTGTTGCAAGATCATTGTAACCTTCCCGAGTATGCATGTTTCTCCAAATACCTCTTTGTTACAAATCTCTATTTGATTTTGGAGATTCTTCACTGAATACTTCTAGCTTGCAAATGTATCCATTACACTGGTGTTGAAGCCATCCACTTCAAGTTGTAAACAGATGGCCTCTTCGAACTCTATAAAAACATCTCTTGATTCTTGAGTCTGTTATCTTCAGTGGTGATTTCACATGATAGCCCTCTGAATGCCTCTCTAATCACGCTTTCTTGGTTAGTTATCCTGGCTACTATTGCCTTTGCATCTTTTGCAAGTCCTTGTAGAACTTTCTCTTTGTTGTTTATCACATGTGCATAATCATGGTACATTTCAACGGACATGATGACTTCAACCTCGCACAAGACATCCAAATCAATCTTCATCATGTTGTTCCAGGCACCAAGATTCCATCATTCCATCCAACAACTCGAGTTGATGATTGAGTGACTTGAGAATGTCATTCAATGCAGCAGTAGTCTCTTTCCCTTTTGCTAGTGTAACACCTCTTAGCATTGCCGATTGGTGTGCCTACACAACGGTCACATGAAAGTTCCATAGTGTATGAACATCGTCATATAAAGGGTCCATAGCAAACTTGGGTGTGTAAAAACACATATTCGAGAACGGTATGTATATAGAAAAGATATGGAATGGTTAGGGATAGTGAATGAGAAAGTGGGTCAAGCTCAGGATGACTAAAATAGCCAAAAGCGGGTTTATTGGAGTGGATTGTAGATGTGAATATCGAGCTTTAAAATGTGCTATAGTGTAATGAAATGGAAACATAACATACTTTAATAGGTGTAAGTCATACTATGTATCTGACAAGCATGTGGGAAATTCTTCTTCATCCATAGGACAACCATATGGAGGTTCACGGAATGCGTATTGGTGGGACTTGCACTTGCATTCTCAAGAGGAGAAAAGAGGGACTTGCTTCCATATTAGAACAGGAGTTTATCCCCGACTACACATGCAAGTAAATGAGACCTTGCATATGCAACTTGAAGAACAAGAGAGAAGAAAAAGAAGTGACAACATATATACAAAAACATGCAAATATGAAAATGGAAATGATGAGACTTGCATATACAACACAACAAATATATACAACAAAAACCATATGAAAAATAACAAGGAATCATACCTTTTTATCAAGAGGCAAGAGAACAAGACATTTTAAACACTTGTGAAAAATATGAAAATGCAATCAAAGAGATTTCATGGATTTAGAAAGATTGCAAGACAAGTGTTAAATAGACTTCAAATCTTGACTCGATCCTTTAAAGAGATGAGTCAAAATTCGTAGTTTACCAAGTGTAGGAAGTTAGAGCAAACTATTGCATCATTTTAGCATCCATTTTGACCAAGCAATGTGCAACATGTAAAGAATTTGGAAAATGGCGTCCAAAGCATATCAAGTGATTTAAAACTTGAATATAAGCTAGGAAGGATAAGAAATGCTTTCAAACTTACCTTCATCCAAACACTTGTTGTTTTAATGGTGCAAATTGCTCAAAACTAGGGCATTTTTTTTAACAAAAACATGCCCTAGATGGGTTGAAAAATGAAGAAAACACTAAACAAACTCCATTTTTTAGTAGCCCAATGTGTTCTTTGAGTGATTTTAGGCAAAAATGACCCTTACATCATTAAAAACGACCAAGAAATGCTCAAGATATGAGCATTTGAAAGCTGGAAAATCCATTTTCGGAGAAAAATGCCCAAAAAAAAAGTTTTTAGAGCTAAAACCATGTGTTTTTGGGCTAAAATTGCCACTTTAGGGTGTTTAATCAAAAAGTCTCATGTGATGAAGTAAAAATGAACTTTTTAGTTGCATTTGCATGTGAAAAATGTGCCGACAAACCCTCCAAATGCAAGCTGCGAGTTAAAAACGAGATTTCCTTGTGTATCATAATGCATGCAATGTGCTCCAAAATCACCACTTTTGTGTTTTCCATTAAGGACTTAGTGCAAAACGCACATTTGGAGACCATTTACATGTTTTTGAAAGACATGCAATAGCAAAAAAAATCACCACTTTGCCTTGGTGGGGTTTTAAAACATGAAAACACATTTTAAAATGCATTTATTTGAGCTAAAAAATGTCACTTTGGCTTAGGCTAAGTGACATGGGTTTTTAAATTACATACACATGCAATTGGGTCCAAAATCACCACCTAATGCATCTACATGTTATTAAAACATTTCTTCTAACTTAAAAAGTCCATTAAGTGGCGATTTTAAAAGATGTATGTGTAATGGGTTAGAAAATCTCCATTCAAATGGATTAATATAATTAAAATAAACTTATACATGCAAAACCATATGTAAATGGACTAAATTTTCTCACTTGCATTAATTAAATAAGTTTAAAATATGTAAATACATATTTAAAACCCACTTAACACATTAAAACGTGTTATTGCATATAAAAAGTCTATTTAATTTAATGTTGGGACTTATAATTTATTGGAAGTGGGTTTTCACATAATGATTTGCATGTTGATGTATGCAATGTGTAATAAAAACCCACTTTATGCACTTAAGTTGTCTCAGGTATTTCTATTTAATATCTAACTATAGTTTTTAATAAAATAACATGAAAAATAGTCTTAAAATAGGCTATTTTCATAAAACATAAAAAACTAAGGTCAAATCAACTCAGAATGAGTTCAAATTTTAAAATGGACCACAAAATTCACTTTTAAATATTAAATATAACTTTTTATTGTGTAATTGTCAATAAATAACCTACTTTTATGAGGTTTTTAATAAAACTTTGCAGTTGACTTGAAAAAACCCCAATTTTGCCCTTAGAATTTGAGCTAGACAAGTTCGTTTTAGACCTAAGTTAGCTCAAATCGAGCAAAATTCCAAGGTTTATTCACCTAAGGCCAAAAAAGCAAAAACTATTTACAACACAAAGAAAAATGAAGAAAAGACGTGAAAGTTTAACAAAAATTGAGTGTTTGCAGTGCGAGAAGAAAATCTTACCAACAAATAATTGGGGATAATCTCGATGGAAAACCTTCAAAAGAACACATAGGCAAGACTATACAAAGAACAATTCGGAGATATTAAATTGTTTTCATGATACCTCATCAATGCGTTAAAACCATCATAACGAGAATCGCCTGAATCGCTAGTTTGGTGATCCAATTCATGGTTCCCCATATTTTTGGAACCGGTGAATCAGTTCAGCAAGTTCATGAAATCAACTTGTTAGTGTAGTTTTTTATTTTTCCTATTTTGCTAGGTTTTTCCTACACTTTTAATAATCTCGCTTAGGTTAATAAAGCATGTCTTATTAGGTGAATGATTGTGAGGTGTCACCTTCCTACATGTGAGCATCCATTAGCTATCTTGGGAAGATACTTTGCTATCTTTAGTCCGATAGATGGTTGCTCCTCATTGGTTGGTGTTGCCACCTCCTCCCTCTTCCTAGCCTATATAAGCATGCTACCTAGCTTGTATTTGCATCTCTTGTTTTTGCATCCTCTTAATGCTATTTTGCTTCCAGCATTTGCATTACTCTCTTGGAGACTAACTCTATGATGCTATTTTGATTTTGTATCATTTGCATTCATAGTTTAGATATTTACTCTTTGCACTAGTTTTCTGGGTTATTAATCTTTTCAGATTCTAACACAACTGCGATTCATGCAAAAAAAAATTCTCCCCCTTGTCTCCTCCATGGGATTTGAAAAGGCCATCCAGAATACCTCATTCCAAATCGGTCAGACACTACACCAATCTTTCCAGGCAGCAATACTCCTACAGCAGTTCTCAGCAATGATCTAAGACTCTGGATTGTCCACAATCATATCCCTCTGTGACTGATTTCTTTGTAACAGGGAAGGATCCTTAGTCCTTACCTTGTTTTTCTTTGGTTCAGTGTCTTGTTTTGTTTCTTCTAGTCACCGTTTGGTGCTCCTACTTTGGCCGGCTCTTTTGTTTGTATGCTCAGTCCCATAAACCCTTGTGGTTTTTCGTTGGACATTAATATTATTATCTTATCTTAACAAATGGCAATACTAATAATGAAGGTGGGCAACTATTCATTGTGCCTCTTTGGCTCTTATATATATCCTAGCCGATCAGCTATCGAAACATGATTGAGAATTGATTTTATAAATAAGTTTTCTTGTTGATTCTGCTAGTGCAGAGAAATTGATTGCTGGTGCAAACCTCATAAAGTGCAAGTATTATTATCACAGATCAGAGATGGCACCATATAAAGAGCATAAACACATTTGATATATCAGACCGATGGCAATATCTGCCACGTGACCATCTTGTAATTGCAGCATATTTCATATTGTACATCAGAGATAGCTAACAGGGTAACGTGCATATTATATGTTGCTAAATCAGAGACAGCCATTTATATATATATTGTTCAAACAGCCAAGTAATTATTGCAGTCAAAGCATTGATCAATTAATTGTATTCCATTGTGTCATTGGAATTACAGATATATATGTCTGTGAGTGTGTAGATATATATACATACATATATGTATAGATATGTGTGTGTGTGTATATATCTATACATACACATATGTACACACACACACACACACACACACACATATAATTTCCATCTCCATTATATAATTGATTATCATTACAATTGTACATTGCATATTAAAGTTGCATTGTATTTCATTATACATTTCCAATATCATTGCACCTTTTCTTTGCATCCTACTTGCAGCATTATTCTTTAGTGCAATTCCATTTCCATAGCATTTCAAATTACCAGTCACATGTGTATTTCTTTGACTAGCATTCATAATTCAATAGCCTAAGTCATATATCTGCATTTGCACTCATTAGTTTATATTGTGTCCAATTGACGTAAAATGGGGAGATTACACTAACCAATAAAGCATATTTATCAAGCAACAAAAAACAGCATAAGATTTAATTCACCGCGTTAAGAATACAGAGACATTTCCAGTTACAAAAGACCATGATTATCATCAAAGTCTTTTAAAAGGGAGAAAAAGGTATTCATACTTACTATGTAAGGCACAGGAGCATCCAAGAATTCAAGCATACTATTTGGTAGAATCTGGAAAACGCTCAATATGCAAAATAAAAGAGAACCATATAAGTTCAGAATAGAAAAATCTACCCCATTGTAACTCTAAAGTAAACAGTATAAGCTCATATAACCATCAACAAGCAATCATGTCATAATATTAGTTTACCCTGTATACATTATATTAATCAAAATCTTTCAAAACAATGACATACCAAATTTAAAGATCTCAAATTAATAATGGTTCCCAATAATGGAGAGTAGGTTTCGCACCGGCAGCAGAAGACTTTGCCACTGGAAAGGCCGAATCAAAGGTATCACTGAGAGGACCGCTGCTGAGAGCACACCCTGATAAACAAAAATTTCAAGAATTTGACCTCTTATCATTCACGTGAATCACAAATTACAAGTAAGAGAAACATTGTTGAAAGAGTTTAAGACTCTCTGATGCCTAATCATAAAGTTTTGAAGTTTATCAAAGTATTGACAGACTCAAATGGAAAACCATTTAAAAGATTCAACACAGAACTCAGTTTTAGATTTAGCATATATATCTAACACCAAAACATCTCAAGGAGACACGAGCCTCCTAAATGCAACCACCAGAAAATATGTTGATCGTACTTTTGGAGTTAAACATACCCCAATGCACACAATGATGCATCTCGACAGTGTTTAGAACATGAAAAATCTTACATCATGAAGAAATAATTATGGATAGGTCACTGTCTCCTGTTTGTTACTGGAACACAGATCCAAAGAGAACATTGTTGTAGATCCCTAGAACGGTAGCACGAAGACAGAGAATATTGAAAGAGAAGAAATAAAAAACGCATGCAACCCTTGAAGAGTTCAATGGTGCCTAGGACAATCTAGCATGAGACAAATATTCAATAAATATTATCTTGAATTTCTCACCAAGTTTGAACAGACAACAATTATTTGTTTCTCCAGTAATGCTGCCGAAAAGATAGCCAGGACCTGCATAATTATAGAGGATTAAGAATTTTGTAATATATAGTAGCCTAAAAAACAAAAGAAACTGGTAAAAGATCGTAATTCCAAACAACTCATTTTTAAAAAACTGAAAAAAGAAAGAGGTATATGTATCCCCACGATGAGTCAAAAATATTAACTGAAAAAAATTGTTTGAAGGGTTTACTCATTCTACTCTGCACCTTAGGCTTAATCTTGATGACATCCATTACAAGCTTATCCAAATCAATAGGTTTGGTAATTCAAAAACATTTTGAGTATAAGAATTCTGTAAACAAGAAATAGTTTCTATGATGCTTTGACTGCTGTAACATGTTTAACTTTTATAAAACTCTCCTTCACTAGTTATTCTCTTCCACAGACAGACTGAACTCTATTATTAAAAAAATTGATAATATCGGGAAAATATTTATATTTGTTTATATTGGCACATCAACTTTATTTGCAGCATATTTAATTCAATGTTTCCTCTCTTGTAGTATTATGAATATGAGCTGTTTACATGAAGGAAAGCTCACACTTTCAAGTGGAAGGACACCACAAATTGTTGCTACTGTCCAAATAGATAAAGCTTGAGCCTCCTCTTCTGCATCAAGTGTGGCCTGAGCCTGAAGCTCAATTTCATACAAAATTACCAAACATATAAGTCTTTTGAGTTAGTAAAGAAATAGTAAAAATCTTTAAGATGTGAAACTGAATGCATCTAAACTGCCAAGCAGTGTGCATGAAAAGAAGAGTGGGTTTTCCTGAATCATCCTTAGAAAACAACCAGAAATACCTCAGCAATCTCCAAGCTAGTTCTGCGAGATCTTAAATTGATAGAGCTTCCAGCAGGTTTCAACTCTGCATCCCCAAGCCTATGAAATTCCAAAGGCTCTAAGTGTTCCAATGGTTGGAAAACAAGGGATGAACCTCGAATAGGAAGTGGGAGCTTGTAGTATTCACAAACAATCCGCAAACAATGATGATTATTGGCCTGCAAAAGTTTCAAGCATCAGTAAATATGTCAACAGAATTTATGATCTCTGCAATATCAAGACAAATGTACCCTCATAGGAAAGCCAGAAGTACCTTTGCCCAAGTTAGAATTGTATCAGAAGCATTAGTTTCTGGTTTCCCTGAAGAACAAGCCTCGTGTTCATCCTCCTCATCATCCAAACTAAAGCTTCTAAAATGCTCCTCATAACTATTATTTGTAAATATTTGAATACTGTGAACAATTGACAGCTTCAGCAACATGGTATGGGTTGATCATAAACGACTCAAGGTAGAGTTTAAAAGCATTTTGACATTGACAAATTATGATCTTAAGAATTTATAATATTATAAAAAAATGTTTAAGGTATTCATTCTAAGAAACTAAGTCAATGATAAAATAACTTTTAAAAGTAATTCTTTATTTACTAACAATGATCAGCAAATTTGCTAAACAGCATTCTCAATTCTGCAAGAGAAATAAAAACAAGACAGGATCTGCAGTCACAACCAGATTTAAGACCAAAAGTTTCATGACTTTCATATGGCATGAGGTAGAATCCTTACTATAGTGTCAAATGTGGTGGTATACTACATATCATCTCATGTGTTAATTAAAAATCTGAATATGTCAGTGAGGTTAACACATGTTCATGATCTCATACCTGCTAGATGTTCATGATCTCATACCTGCTAGATGAACCTTGAATCTCAGGGCATCCATGCCGAACATTCCTATTGAGAATAACCTTGGTAGCAGCATTTTTATTTACAGTGCCTTGACCTAATCTGCACGTTTTGATTTCTTCCTGAGGATCTTGTTTCTCTTCACTGCACATTTGTTCAGACACCTCTGATTTGGTATTGAGCTGTAATACCTGACTTCCAAAATTTGCCTTTTCAGTCTCTTTTGATTCATTTGGATATATGGGAACTGTATTTTCACTTCCATCAAAAGAAGAAATTGCATCATAATCAGATCCAACATTTGCAATGGCCTTGGTTCTTTTGACCAGTTCCTGAGTTGCCACCTTCTCTTCAGTCATGATTGGTTCACTTATATTGTCTTCTTGACCAAATGTATCATTAGATTTATGTGTTTCTTCTTTGTGATTGGCTTCTGATGTAAAACTCAACTTGCTGACACTCTCTGTTATCCGTTCTAACCTTTCCTGAGAGAATATACTGTAAATTTAAATAAAAAGTCAGGAACACAAAATGCATATTTTATAAAATTACAAACAGCAAGAAAATTGAAATGTTAAACAACAAATCATCAGTAACTGCATGGAAAATAAATGCTGAAGACTTTCCTAGCAAAATAGTATTATTCAATAAGAACACATGTGAAACACATTTCAGGAAAAAAAATGTAAGATGCCCATAACATATGCTTATATCTAAGACTTTACCAGGGAAGGCATGTACGGCAAGATTCGAGTATCAATTCTGATTCCCCTTGCTCTACCCACCCCCAAAGGACACTATCACAATTTGTGTTAAGTGGATAATCATCAGCCATTCATGATACAAACTATAATTAATAGTTGGATGTCATTCTTGGCCTCCCTTACAGAACTGTAAAACATTCTGAGGAAGGCATCTTAATGGGTTGTACTAAGGGGTCAAATCTCATTATTGTACTCAGCAGGCATATCTTAACATCCACTTATTATCACTTATAAACAATGAATATTTAGTAGGATTCTACTTGTTTAACATGAGGAAATAATCAAACAAATTCTAAAAGAAATGCAACAAAAAGTGCTTACAAAGCTGGCATACTGTCTAGTTCAACATGTAACAATGTAATTAACCCTGGAGGAATAAAAAGGATTGCTGTCAGAAAATCATCAGTACATACTCTTAAAGACTCTGTAGCTCAAAAATTTTAATTTTTTCTTGATGCAAAAATTTTGGAAATCTGATTTTTATTTTATTTTCAAAATCAGCAAAAATTGTGGACTGAGTCAGACAAACATGATCATGCAAAAATATTGATTCAGAACAACAGAGGTGATTTTTGACAGCAATGTAATGGCCTCAGGATTCAAATTTACATCAAAACAAATAATTGTTCTCCAACAATTACAAGAACCCTAGCATATGATACTTATGAAACAACAAATAACTAAGTCGCCTATATTTTAGTTGTTGGGGTCAGTATCTGTCATTCTGGGTTTTCCTTTGAACATGGTCTTCATGGACAATGGGAACCTGAAGTGAGACAATGTGATTTTGTTTTCTATTTCACTTATTGAACCAGGAAGAAGTTTTTGTAAAACCCTTTTAATGTAAATATAAAATAATTAAGCAATAATAAGCACCAACCCCTTGGGATGCAACAAGTTCCTTGATGAAAGGGTATATTGGCAGGGTACAAAATAAGGTTAGAAGAGATGTAAAAGATTATTCTATTCATCGGGGTAAACAAGCAGAGATATGTCCTAAAGACATCAGCACAACAACAGAATTAATCGTATATGCAGCAGAGTGATCTATGTAACAGTAATAGTTTTTTAAATTGTGGTGGGAAAATTATGAGGTAAACCAAAAGAGGGCATCAAGCAGATCGACCAAGGCCTAAATTTAATTAAGGAAAGAAGATCAATACAGGAGACGTCTGGTATAAGATATTAGAAATCATATAAAGTGGAACAGATCAGATTAAGATCAGAGCTATTCCAATTCTCTGTGGGGGAAATATTAAGTAAACCAGATTCAGATTGGAGTTATTTCAATTTTCTGTGGGGAATACTAAGTGATCTACAGAAGGGACATTACAAGTGATCTCAGAGCATTGTTCCCACCAGTCAATGCAACTTAGTCCAAGAGCTTTAAGGGCTCTACAAAGAGAAAAAGTTATTACAGCACCTGAAAGGTGACCTCTCAATTCCACAACCACTGTAAAATAGAGAGTGGAATGAAAAAGGATTTGTTTTGAAATAAAATTTCTGAAAGAAATGGACTTGTCAACCTTAAAAGGATTCAAGTGGGTATTGCAACACTAGGTTGAAATTAGAATCTAAGGGAACATAAAATAAATTCACAGATCACAGAAATAGTCATATCCATAGACTAGTGTAAAAGTTCATAGAAACAATTTATTTGGAATACCAAGAAAAAAATTTCCTTAACATATAATAATGATGTTTCTCTTTGTGATATTGTTATCAAGATTTAACTGTGTGATTTTGAGTCAAACTCATCGACTCATGTTTCATAAGGAGTGATTCAACATGAATCCATCTCTCATGAGTATAAATGGAACACTTAGCACTCATTGGATCTAGGAGATGCTCACAGGGGTGAAGCACCAGGACTTCTTGGGAGGTCAACCATCCCAATACTACTCCAGCTTGAAAGCACTTAACTATGGAGTTTCCTCCATGGTTAAACCCAAAGCTTGCAACCCCATTTGCAAAACCTTCGCCAAGTGTTGTGCCTTATGAACCATTCATTAGAAAGCCACTTAAGCTCATCAATTGATAAGTAGGAGATAATTTCCATAGCAAGTCAAATTGTGATATTGTTATCAGGATTTAAATGTATGATTTTGAGTCAAACTCATTGACCCAGGTTTCACGAGTAGTCATTCAACATGAATCCATCTCTCATGAGTATAAATGGAACACTTAGCACTCATTGGATCTAGGTGATGCTCACAGGGGCAAAGCACTGGGACTTCCCGGGAGGTCACCCATCCCTAGACTACTCCAGCTTGAGCGCGCTTAACTACGGAGTTTCCTCCATGGTTAAACCTAAAGCTTGCAACCCCATTTGCAAAACCTAGATCAAATGAGTGCTAAGTGTTCCATTTATACTCATGAGAAATGGATTCATGTCGAATTCATGAAACATGGGTCAATGAGTTTGACTCAAAATCAGATAGTTAAATCCTAATAACATTATCACAATTTGACTTGCTATGGAAATTATCTCCAATTTATCAATTGATGAGCTTAAGGGGCTTTCTAATGAATGGTTCATAAGGCACAACACTTGGTGAAGGTTTTGTAAATGGGGTTGCAAGCTTTGGGTTTAACCATGGAGGAAAGTCCGTAGTTAAGCGCGCTTAGGCTGGAGTAGTACTAGGATGGGTGACCTCCCCAGAAGTCCCAGTGCTTTACCCCTGTGAGCATCGCCTAGATCTAATGAGTGATAAGTGTTCCATTTATACTCATGAGAGATGGATTCATGTTGAATCACTACTCATGAAACATAGGTCAATGAGTTTGACTCAAAATCACACAAATTAAATCTTGATAACAATATCACAATTTAACTTGCTGTGGATATTATCACTTGCTTATCAATTGATGAGCTTAAGTGGCTTTCTAATGAATGGTTCACAAGGCACAACACTTGGTGAAGGTTTTACAAATGGGGTTGCAAGCTTTGGGTTTAACCATGGAGGAAACTCTATAGTTAAGCACTTTCAAGCTGGAGTAGTACTGGGATGGTTGACCTCTCAGGAAGTCCTGGTGCTTCACCCCTGTGAGCATCACCTAGATCCAATGAGTGCTAAGTGTTCCATTTATACTCATGAGAGATTGATTCATATTGAATCACTACTCGTGAAACATGGGTCAACGAGTTTGACTCAAAATCACACAATTAAATCCTAATAACAATATCACAATTTGACTTGCTGTGGAAATTATCTCCTACTTATCGATGTTTCTCTTGTGAAAGAAGCAAGTTAAAGACAAATGCAGTCCTCTAAAAATCAGAAATAAACACAACACCTTCTTTATAATCAAATAGCTTTGTTGGAGGCTAGGATTATTTTGATTCAAAACATGTGTTTTGAGTAGAAAATGGAATGTTGATAACTAAAGGAAACTCAACCCCAGATTATGAAGAGTGAAAGATATCATCTCATACAATTCTGCAGCAAAAGTATTTAAAAGAAATAGTAAATAACCCATGAAGTAGGTCTGATGCAAATATTCCAAATCAATATTATCTAGCTAATCTTGGAAACTTGAGCGGCAACTCGAAAAAAGTAATAGAATTATAGAAATGAAAATAAAAGTGATAGAATTATAATAATTAAGCTTGAGGGTTATGTCAAGAAGGGATCCCCCTAATATGAAATGATGCTGAGCCCCTTTTTGTCTACAAAAGAAATGAGAATCATGGCCTAACAAGAATAAATGAACCTTCATCGGTATGAGGAGAAGAAAGATAGTAAATAGAATGTAGGCACCCCTTATCCCATCTTCTTGAACAAATTCAAAATAAAAAAAGAAATAATCCCTGGAAGTTGAGACTTAACAGTAGCTTTGAGAACAAGGTTAGACACCAAGGAAACTCCACTGGCCTCAAGAATGAGAGTGTAAATCCTTGCTCCAATAAGGCAAAAGGGAAAACAGAACTATAGTACATTTGCAAACCAGAAATAGTATATGGAAGGTTTCCCTAATATTGTTAATGGAGTTTGTTGAATTTTGTAAATGATAAGTTTAGAACTTGAAAAGTAGAAATAGCAGCAGCAAAAATGTTGATGTTTGATAGCTTTAGTTGAATAAACTATAGTGCAGATAAAATATAATAACAAATGAATCTCTCATAAATTTTAATAATATATATATTATATCTCACAAATATTCATTTGTTATTATATTAATTTAATATTAATGAATAGAGAAGGGACATGTCTATCCATATCTCATCCAATATAAGAGAGATCGCTGCTCTTGGAATGCACATAACAAGAAGGCAGTGCTGTTACATCTGCAAGCGATCCTAAGAAAACCAACATAGTACCAGAGCCAAAATCTTAAGTGTTTGGCACGCTTGATGAGAGTATTATGGAAGCTGGAAATGTGTGAGGTTGGGAATCAAAATTTCTAAAACTCACCTTTTACCATTGTCTCTGACAGGGCTCAGCCAAGAATCAATGGCTCTGGAGAGGTGGACAGTTGCAATCAATTCCAGACAAACAGAAATCTTATAAGGAGGCTAAGCAGTCATTGATAGCAGAAATACAGGGCTGTAGAAGAGTTCAGGTCTGTGGCTTTCACACAAGCCCTATCAAGTGTTGCCTTGAATCTATGCAAATACCTCTGCATCTGGACATATGGTTGTAAGTAGATACTGTAATGCTCATAAGCTTGACAGAAATTGTATGGTATCATCATGAATCATATGTTGAACTGTTCTTTAATCTGCAATAAATTTTCTAAAGGTTCAAGCTTTTCCCATTTCAAACAATACACTCCCTGGGGTGACTGGTATGGTGCAGCGTATAATACATTGACTGGTATGGTGCAGCATATAATATATTGACTGGAAGAGAACCAAATATTTGGATAAATATATCAGGCACTATAGATAAAGATGGTCTTATGTCTTGGCACAAGATTTTCAAACACTAGGTGCCAGCGAAGACATAACTCAAAGGCACAAGACATGGCATAGAGATTTAATATACAACTCCTATGGTTCGATTTAATATATCTGAAGAGTAATATTGTATAGTGTTCGGTTGAATTATTTGAAATTGGGCATTTCATTGGTTGAGACCTCTCGATAGTAAACTAATACTTCAAATGGTTTCTATCATAAGTACACACCAATTCATATCTATTGCTTGGTGGGTCATGTGTATCTGTCTGTTGCAGGAAAACTTGTCTAGAGACTTATCAAGTCTAACAGATGTGAAATCACAAGCATCTTTCCAAAGTAACGATTGACACAGATAAATACTGAAGTGAATATAATCTTGATCAAAAGAAATCAACTAATCATTGATTTAAAATTTATAGAAAATCTTATACCACAATGAATGACATGGAACAAAGGTGAAGATGTGGAACAAGGAACAAAAGCATCAGGCAAGACATGGGCCCATCATGGTAAAGTGTATAGGTATATAAATATTGTTGTTATTCTTAAATGTTATTATTGTTATATATGAATTTATAATAAGAATGACATTATATTTACATATAAATTAATTTGGTAAGTGATAGTTGAAAAATTTAGATTAAAGTACACATTTCAATTAGAATGATCTTATTATGCAGAATTATTTATTATTCTTGAGTGTAATATCAGTCTTTCTCTTATTTTTGTATTTCTATACAAGCCAGTTGACTTGATCTTTTCCTTCAAGATTGTTATTGCAGGAAAAATGATATCAAATTCAGAGGGAGTCTGACACTTTGTTAAAGGCAAGTTCGGATAAGAAGTTCAGAAGATTGATGTCTAAAGGGAGTCTGAAAGTCCATGTGTGTGACTACATGGTTTTAATGGGCCTACCCCCTATGTACATCACGAAGAAGTGACAACTTCCAAATGATTATTACTTGTGTTTGCAGAAATTATTGAATGGTGACAATCTTGCAATAATTTAATTCTATATTATGATGGATATCTTACGATGTCTATGCAGATCATGATAGATTATACTTTGCATGGTCGATGTTCATATGGTAAGCATTATGAGAATGCGTGTGCACATACCTTACGAACATTTTGAGTACATGGTGAATGTTATGCAAATTCATGTTCAAGAGGCCATTACACAGAGTACTTGGTGAATAGCATATGAGCTGACATTCAAGAGGCCATTACTCACAATACTTGGTGAATATCTTGCAACTCAAGATTCAAGAGGCCACTACTCAAAGAGCACATGGTGAATGTCATATGAGATGACATTCAGAAGTTTATTACTCCCAATTTCATTACTCAAAGTATTTGGTAATATCATATGTTGATATTCTGGGGGCCAATACTCATGATAACAAATGTGATATCAAAATGTTGAATATCTTATCAAAGATATTCTTATATTATATTGAGGTAATAAACAGTCATGTGTTTATCCTCCCTAGCTAAGAGGGAGTGTTGATGTTTGATAGCTTAAGTTGGATAAACTATAGTGTAGATATGTGTGTGTCTGTGTAGGTGTGAGATATTATATATATATATATATATATATATGAGATATTCATGTTATTATATTAATTAAATATTAATGAATAGACATGTCCCTTGAAGGTACATGTCTATCCATATTTCATCCAATATAAGAGAGATCGCTGCATTTGGAACACACATACCAAGAAGGCAGTGCTATTACATCTGCAAAGCGATCCTCAGAAAACCAACAAAAAATAATAAATATTGCAGAATGTAAGACAATTATGAAAGCTAAATTATATAAGGCTTGCCAGTTTGAGTGGAGGAAGACATTTAAGTATTTTACAGATTGGTACCAAAAAAAAAGACACTGAAAAAAATAAACTTCTAAATTATGCCACTTGTGGGATAAGAAGCAAGATAGACTACCCCAAGAAAGGATCTAGTTCTTGTTGGACATTACTGCCTCTTGTGAGCTAAATGATGAACTGATTGTACCAAGAGATGGATCTGGTCCTCGTTGGATGTTTCTGCGTCTTGTTGTCTAAGTGATGATTTCATTACACCAAGAGATGGACCTAGTCCTAGTTGGACGTTCGTACCTCTTGTGGACCAAACTCCAAGGCATGCAACTTGTCACAATTGAACGTTCCTACCTCTTGCAAGCCAACTGAATTATGTACACATATTCATTTGTCTACTCCATGTTTTATGTATGTTTCATATTTTGTTCATGCCTGATATGTTTCCAGCATGCCTATTCCATGAATCCCTACGGTTATTGCTTTGGGTTGATCTAGAATATGAGAATAAAAAGAGTGAACCAAAAGAGATATTAATTTAATGAGGAAGAAGCATTGCATTTAGAGTCAGGGATGTGCATCATGTTTCTAATCCTCTTCTCAATTTTTTGAAGGTTTGCCCTTGATTTATTCCGAAGGAAGATCCATAAGACCAGCCAAAACAATTTTTATAATTACAACCAATGAGAGAAAACATTACTTCAGATTACCAACCTTGTAAATTTCCAATCATTGGTCGATGCAACTCACATTGAATTAAACACTAACAAATATGCTGTGGGATATTATCAAAGTTCCACAGTAGAAACTAATTGTATCACCAAGAATATATAAGGGTTAGTGTAAGGATCCTCACACTGACAGGATTGAGTTAGAACTGTCATTTCTTGAGGGCAAGCAATATAGGGAAGGGTAGACTATCAGGTCCTTCCCAAAAATCAGGTCGCAACACAAACTACACTTATAAATAGCCCTAGATCTATGCTAAATAAACCCTACTCAACCTTAGACAAAGAGATTTAAATTGTTTTCTAAATGTCATTTTTATATATATTTACAAGAGGGACAACCCTCTAAGAGCTAGCGCTCCTTTGTGAGAGGGAATAAAAGCAATAAAATCCCTATAGTCTGCCTTGGCCAACCTCTTAGGGAGAAGTGCCCATCCTTGTGCAAAGAAGCTTTTATAAAATGCTTTTTAATGCCAAATATTAAGTAATTAAGCAAAAATAAAGACCAACCCCTTGGGGAGTGACAAGTTCCTTAGTGAAAGGGTGCGTTTGTCAGGTATAAAAGAAGGTTGGAAGGGATGTAAAAGATTATTCACTTCACCAAGGCAGATAAGAAAGGATAAGTCCTGAAGACATCAGCACAACTGCAGAAATAGTTGTAAATCCAGCACAGTGATTTATGTAATAAAATTTTATTTGTGGTGGGAAAATTATAAGGTGAATCAAAAAAGGGCATCAAGCAAATCAACCAAGACCTGAATTTAATTAAGGAGGGTATTGCAAGCATTTTTGCACATGTGGTCAGATTTGTAGGGATAACAAGCAGGAAGAGTTAGCGCAAGAAATGCAGATCAGCGTTTAGTAAGTTGAGGATTGATTGATCCAGCTTCAACATAATGAAGATCACTAGAGGGAACCCACTACAGATGATGGTAATGTTTGTACTACCATCTTATTTAGTGAATTGAGGTTTTTATTGACAAACATTATGTGAAACTAAGTCTCTCCATGAGGATGAATTATGTAGAGACAATGACATAATAGTTGAGGAGACTATACATTTTGAGATGGAAGAAAATAATTAAGTTGGAGCAGCTGAAAAAGAATATGAATCTAGCATTCAAGAACTAGACCAAGACGATGTTACTATAGGGGCTGATTTGAAGGACCAATCAAAAAAATTCAATTTTAGATGATGACATTGGAGCATATAATTTGGAGGATAAGCCGAAAGTATCAAATGATATGATCATCACAGCCTTGGTGTATTTTCATTGTTTACCGTACTGGTAAAGTAAATGAACGCATACAGACAATAGAACATGAACAACAAAATTATATTCGCAATAGTAGATGAATGATGCTTTACAATGATCCCAAATGGGATATAAATACTACCGCCGAACCTTCCCGAAGGAGTCCGTCGGCCACAATTATTCTATCCGCTACAAACTATTTACCGACGACGTCGGCTACAGAATACAGAATCACCGCCGAACCGTCGGCTACAGAATACAAAAACACCGTCGGACCGTCGGCTACAGCATACAAAAGCACCGCCGGACCATCGGCTACAGAATACAGAAACACCGCCGGACCGTCGGCTACAGAATACAGAAACACCACCGGACCGACGGCTATAGAATACAGAAACACCGCCAGATCGTCGGCTACAGAATACAAAATACCGCCGGAACCATCCAGTTGGCTAACACCATCCCCCCCAAAAGAAAAGTCGTCTCCTGACGACTGAAAAAATATTTGAGACAAATTAACAAACAAAATACATTAACAGAGTGACTACAACAAGAAAAATCTGCTTCTGTCACATCACTTCCACATTCATCCCGTTACAACTGTAGCCTCCGCTAACACAACACTGTCTCCTCAAGCTGACCTTGATAGCCACCTGTGCTGCTTTCTCTGTTTTCAATTCGTCGGTACCCTGAGCCAAGTGTCGCTGCACTGCCTCCAACTGGATGATCAGCTCCTCCCGAGCTCTCTACGCATCCACCAAGACAGCCTCACAGCCAACACCTGCTCCCACTGCCTCTGGTACACAGAAAGTCCATGCCTGCAACAACTTCAACTCTTCTCAACTGGTCAGACTGCCACGATTGATATCCGCCACGACTGGGGGTCCAGGGGGCAACGCCCCCGGCAGGGTCGAGGGTCAGCGCCCCGGGTGCGCTCCCTGTCGCAGTACAGAGCGGGGTCGAGGGGTAGCGCCCCTCACCGCCAAGACCAAATTAACACTTCGCAACCCACACAGAAATGCACGGATCACACCATTTTTGTCATTATCTGCCGATTCTGCACTCTTTTTGGCAACCACGAATGCGTCCCCTTCCCTTTGGCATCATCTGTCACTCATTCTGAACAATTTGATTCTGTCGTCGTTTTTTTTTTTTTACTGCTTCCTCTACAATCCACCGCAAATCCCTCTGCACACAGAAATTCTTCTCCATATTTGCCGCCAACTGACTCTTCCACGGCTTCCGCTTGCCTGCTGACTCCATGCAACAATGACTTATTTCTTCTTATTTTGTTTCCTCTGTTCGTTATAAAAAAAATCTCAGCCCGCGAAAGAGGAGAAGAGAAATCTTAATCAACAGTGCTGCCAATTAAACCAATACTTGCCAACAGCTGTGTGTGATTGTCCCTCCTTTTTCTGGTATTTGAATTCTTGCAACCGCATCATTTGCATTTCGAACCGTGCTCCATGGCCTTTTTGTCCTCACCAGTGGCCTTCCTGTCGTCACCCACGACCTTCCTGTCCTCCTTGCGGCCTTTCTTTCCTTTCTCGCGGTCTATGTTCTCCTCACCGCGGCCCATTCTTCTCCTACCCGCGGTCTTTGTTTCCTTACCCACGAACTATTCTTTCACTGGCGATTAACGGCGAGGATTTTATAAAATATAATGCCCGTGGGGGCTCTCTCTTCTTTTTTCTGCCGGAGGAACTTATGCTGTCAGTCTTCCTCCTTTCTCTGCCGGAGTAAATATGTTGCGAGGCTTTACACTCCGCGGGGGTCTCTTGCCCGTGGACCCGCGGGACTTTAAGTGCCCGCAGACAGGCAGTTGCCCACGGGACTTTCAGTCCGCGGGCCTTCTAGTCAGTTTTTTTTTTTTTTTTTTTTTTCAAATTTTCTTTTTCAATTTTTTTTTTTTCCCAAAAGAAATCAAATAACAGAGGTACCTCCATTTTGCCTCCAGGCGTCGCCATTCTGCAACGACAACGGAGTCAGCTGGCCATCCTGTGACAGCGATGGAGTCTTCCTGGCACCATATATTTTGAATTTGGATCTGTTGATTGCTGGAGGTATCTTCTGCCCATCCAAAGTTGATAATCTGATCACTCCATTGTCGTCGACCTTCCGAATCTGATATGGTCCAACCCATCTGCCCTCAAACTTTCCCACTTTGATTTCATTCTGACCATCGTACGCCTTACGTTTGTTCTGTGTCACCCCCGTCGCCCACTGTGCCTGCAGTCGTCGCGCAACTGGATTATTTCCTTGTTGTCGGTGCCCTTCCACTAAATTTATGCTGCGGTGTAACCTTTTCTTTCCGCGCGGTCCATTCACCATGTATCAGACAGTGGGATTTTTTGTTTTTCTGTGTTCAGACTGTATGTTCTTCCCCTCAACTTCAGCCATGGCAGCTTTTCCTTCTTCCACTTCCCTGCATTCCTCCAGACATTCGTTTTCCTCCTTTTTCTCATCTTCATCGACCCTTAGCATATTACAACTCGGAAAGAGTTCATAGTCTTCTATCTGCCAGTGGTAAAGGCCATTCACCGAGTCCAGGTCGTCGTCATTCAATCCTTCGTCAAGTCTCAATACTCCCTCTTCGTCTAGTTCCATTCTCCTCTTTGCTTCGTTGTCACTTTCGCCGTCACTCTCTGAATCTGACGATGCTGCCTCCTCACCGACCATTTGTGTATGCAGGTCAATTGTGAATCTTTTGCCTCCGTGCTCCATTGATAGGGTATTTCGTTTCCAATCATGCTTTACTTTTTCTTGCACCAACCAATCTCGTCCCAGAATAGCATCATATCCTTTTTTTTTCATGGAATAACCACAAAATCCAATAAAAATGGTTGCGTACCAATTGTTACCGGTTGCGCTTTCAAGATTCCCAACGGTTTGATTCCATGTTGGCCTGCCGTGAGCAACTGAAATGCAGGTGGCCACAGCATCGACTTTCCCAACTTCTTCCAAGTATCCTCTAGTAAGACATTCACGCCAGACCCTCCGTCAACAATTGTCTTTGTCAAAACATTTCCCAAAATCCCCATCTCGACGACCGCCGGATGCCGTCCGGAGGTGAGTGCCAGCAGCATTGGATCTGTTGTCATCACTTCCCTACTATTCCTTCCTGTGTCCTTCGGTGCTTTCGAAAACAGTGTATGATTCAGAATAGCCATCCGTAACTGGGGCACTGTGAGAAGGAGGTCACTTATCTTGACCGGTATCTCCGTTTGTAAGATCTGTCGTACAATGTTTTGTTCTGCGAAGTTCCTTGCCAAGGTGCCGGTGATGTCCTTCAACTGAGATGTCCCCGCCGACGATGCCTTTGCAATGTCTGCCTGCGCTTCCCCCACTTTTTTTTTTTCCTCCGCTTGCCTCCGTGTAATTGCCAGAACCTCCTCTACATCCGTGCCAACAGTGATCAAGTTTACTCCAGCCTTTGGACACTTGGAATCTTCGTGATCGCCGAGTCCGCACCATCTGCATAATAATTTCGGTGTGTTTGCCGCTGTACATTCCCGCGCAAAATGACCCCACAAATTACATGCTCGGCATTGAACGATCGGCCGTCCGTTTGCATCATACTGAGTTCGACTTCGGCTCCCATTATTATTGTTATTATTGTTATTATTTTGCCCTCTGTTATTATTCCTGTATCCTCCGAATGTAGCACCGTCAATGTTTGCATTTCCGTTACTGCCCGACGGGGAAGCTTGCTACGTAAGAAGCACCTGCGGAGATCCCCTTGTCTTCATGTTAAAGGGACAATCCTTTGTTGAATGGCCCATGATCTGACAGATGTCACAGAATTGGTTCTTCGGACACGATCCCTTAGTATGACCGTCGGTCTTACATTCCGTGCACCACAATTCACTACCTTTTGGCTCTTTCTGCATATTTTTAAACTCCTTCATCATTTGAACCATATCCTTCTGTAAGGCACGAACCTTTTTGCTACTACCTTCGTCGTCGCTGCTATCATCTCCAGCAGATTCGTCATCATCAGAGTCAGAGGAGCTAGTTTTCTTCTTCTTTGTCTTCTGTGCACTTTCAAGGTCCAGTGCTCTGTTATACGCATCCACATATGATGACGGTGGGACAATTTTCATTTTCCTCCGCAACTGTGAGCGTAGGCCATCCACAAACCACCTTTTTTGCAATCCCTCCACCGGCTTGCTTTCCATTTTGTTTATTAAGTCTTTTAATCTCCTGGCATAGACGCGGACAATTTCGTGCTTCCCTTGCTTGGTATTGAAAATTTCCGCTACGATTTCATTATCATCCCGCAAGAGTTTAAATTCTGCCAAGAACTCTTTTTTAATGTTATCCCATGTATCCAGCTTCTGCGGATCCATATCCGAAAACCAATCAATCGCGACACCTCGTAGGGTTGCCGGAAATTGCCTGGCCCATTCATCGGCATCTGTGATTCCATTTGCCCGCCAGATCGTCTCACATGTCTTACAATGTCGGAGAGGGTCGGCTGTACCATCGCCTTCAAATTTCGGCAGCTTTTCTTTGGGTCCCGCCATAACTCTGGAGGTCTGCACTCCTACACGGGTCGGCACTCCTACACCGGCGGTCGGCACTCCCACACCGGCGGTCGGCACTCCCACACCGACAGTCTGTACTCCCACACCGGCGGACTAGTCTCCTACATTGGAGGTGTCGACAACTGCGAACCTTGGTGAAGACGAAGGATCCTCCGAAATTGTTTCCCGCGGAAGTCTATCCTGGACAAAGAGGTCACTCCACGCTCGTGCTCCGTCGGCACTACGAGCCGTGCGAGTTGATGCTCTCTCGTCTGAATTTTCTTCCCTCGGCGAACACAAATTCAAGAACTCCTCCCGTGCTTCTTCCACCAATTCCACCCGCTGCCGAGTCTCCTCCAACAATTCCTCCGCACTTCGGTTTCCATCGGCAATCTTCTGAAATCTTTGTCGGCGTTCAGCTTGCTATGCCAGAATTAAATTCTCTTGCGCAATACGGATTCCATCTTTTCCCTTCGCCTTATTCCGATCCTTGTTAAGCTTATTTGGCATTAATCTTCATTCCTCCCACCTTCCAGATTCGTAAGGCAACGACGCCAAATGTTTACCGTACTGATAAAGTAAATGAACGCATACAGACAATAGAACATGAACAGCAGAATTATATTCGTAATAGTAGATGAATGATGCTTTACAATGATCCCAGACGGGATATAAATACTACCGCCGAACCTTCCCGAAGGAGTCCATCGGCCACAATTATTCTATCCGCTACAAACTATTTACCGACGACGTCGGCTACAGAATACAGAAACACCGCCAAACCGTCGGCTACAGAATACAGAAACACCGCCGGACCGTTGGCTACAGCATACAAAAACACCGCCGGACCGTCGGCTACAGAATACAGAAACACCGCCGGACCGTCGACTACAGAATACAGAAACACCGCCAGACCGTCGGCTACAAAATACAGAAACACCGCCGGACTAATGGCTATAGAATACAGAAACACCGCCGGATCGTCGGCTACAAAATACAAAATACCGCCGGAACCATCCAGTTGGCTAACATTCATAACCACCATAAAGATATTAAGAAACCATGTGGGCAGTTAAAAGGGATGAAAAGGAGAAGGAAATAATGAGTGGAATTAATAGTCCATTACTTCACACTCTAAAGGAGGTATTGGAAAGAATGAAATAAGATTATTTGAAGCTGCTCAAAGACAGAGATATTGCCATCAAAAATGCAAAAGATAAAGAGAAACAGGCAGACGAGTTATGTCTCCAACTAAGTATGACACAATACTCATTATATCAGGCTGAAAATCAAGTTTATAGGACACCCATTCATCAAGATAATAATTAAGAACCTAGAACTAAGGAGATCGTACAAATAATAGAAGGAATTCATACACTTCGTGAGAATGAAGGGAGCATTATATATACACTTTACCTTACCAATATGAGGTTCATTATGCTGAAAAAGCTCTTAACGGCTAGCAAATAGTCAAGAACAAGGATTTTGATTTTTATGACAGCAGTAATATACCTTTACAATACCATGAGGAAAAAGATAAACCATGTGATTCTACTTGGGAAACTAGGTGGGATGGTGACCGTTTCATTGATGGGGATGTTGATTTGAGTGATGATACTCGTGATTATGGTGAAATTTCAGAATTGTCCTTAATAGGTATTGATAGATTCTATAGATTATCTAGAGATTCATCATTGAGCCTTCCTGAGGTGGAAACTATATACTTGTTGATTGGTGATTTCTACTTCATCAGTGCTTCAGTTATCAATGGCTATCCTACTTGGACTATTAGTACATTTTCAGATTTGGCTTGGCCTACATGGGTTAGCGAATTGCATGCAGATGAGTGGGAACCATATATTCCATATGATATGTTTACTTTTCCAGTTCAGCAGCATATTGGTGACAATGTTGACATTCTTGATGCTAATCTAAGTAATGGCAGTGAAATCTTGAGTGATGATGAGTTGGTTTCCTTGCATATGGGTAGTGCGTTGGGCATCTATTTATTCAGCTGGCTGATTCAGGAGGTTGGTGATTCACCGATCATCTATTTCTACACCCAGGATCTTGCTGACAAGTTGGTTTGGGAACCAGGTGTTAACAAGATGTGTGTTTTGCATTTTGTGGATTGCGATGTGATGCTACATAGTCAGAGATTTATGATCAAAGTCGCATAACGTACAGTCGCAAGGAAGATTGAGAGATTGACATGGGATCCAGTGATCATAGTGATAGATGGAGGGGTGCATTCTAAATTTTTTGTTCCACAACTTGGTGCATCCTGACTTTAGAGTTCCTAGTATGGGCCGTAGTGATGCTAGCAGATGGATATGGGACCCCAGTATTGGTTACAAACTCATGATTGTTTGAGGGAACGCAATCTCAAAGAGGGAGGATTATAATGTCCCCAATTCTTGGACGTTAGGATTTTGAGTCAAACTTCATGTTATATTAAAATTGGCTTTTGTGAGCTTAATGTAAATTCAAAAGGGGTCAACTTAATGTATTAAAGTGAGTTGAAAGGTGAGAAAAAGGGGAATAATACAAAAGGGAAAGAAAGGAAAATTGAAGAGTCACATTGTTGAGATTTAAAACAGGCAGCTAGTTCACTTTAAGCATGTTCGGATTTGAGATTGAATTTCTGGTTTCTCTTTGGAGAACTTTAGAAAGCTTCAACTTTCATCTAGCCTGAGGAGGGAAACCATCGTGCCGGCAGACAATGGACGCAACCCCGTTGTCCCTGGAGACGTCACACCAAGTGTCGCACCGTGTACTTATAGGTTCTTTTCTTAGTTTTCCAATCAGACTGTAAAACAATGTTTAAGATTTTTTTTTTGCTATTATCATATTCCTGATGTATAATGCAATAACACATTTATGAAGAAATTACATGAACAATTACTGGTAATATTGTTGGGTTTCATTGCATAATTTATTTGTTATATTTTATAAACTGTTTTGTAAGAAAATTTGGAGATAATATCCTACAGGGATATGATGCTTGGGTGGCTACCTTCATAGCCAATCTTACAATAGTGACACATATTAAATGAAAAGTCCCTATTAGGGGACATTATAATAGCCCATGCACCAAGCAGATATGCATGACAGGTTTTCATGCCCAAGAGCTCGAAACAAGTTGAAAGTGATAAAAGATTTAATGGTTGTATGTAAAATTATATCTATTTGCCAAAAATAGTTATTTCATTTCCTCATGAATAGGAAACTAACTTAAATATGCTCCCAAGTGGGAACTCTCCTACTTTATGTTTACTGCTTATTTCGCCTCGCATTAAACACAAGGCCTGTAACAAGGGTTATACTAAAGTTGTCTTCAAAGTTGCAAAACGATCTTGGAAGTTGAGATTATTTATATACAATCAAACAGAAAAGCTTCTGCTGTCATACTATTTTCATAGTGTCTATAGCACAAAAGACTAAAAATACAAATGAGAGGAATATAAATCTAAATTCAGTCCCGAACTGAATATTTTTTATCAATAGATGTAGCTCTAAAATATTAACATTTGATACTATAAAATAAAATAAAAATGTTATAGCAGGAAAAATAAAGTACCTTTTCAAAATTGCAAAATGTAAATTGAAAAATGGCATCTTTGAAAGAATGCAGTAACAACGAGGTGCGGAAACAAAAACCCGGCTTAGTGGTGCATGAAACACAGATGCATTAGCATTCATTGCCATTAGACCTGGTGGTTTTTGCACAACTTCTTCTAAAACCATGCAGCATCCGTATAAAGTTACATTGTCAGCTACCTGAAAAGGAATCATAGCTTCTATGAGAATTTTTGGAATCAAAATAAGATTTTCACTTGACTGACCAGCAAGGCTAAGACTATAAATATTTGCATAAATATAAAAGTGGTTAATAACCCTAAAAATAGATTTTACTTTGAACTGGGAGAAGACTGATTAAACTCATTAAATATGACCATAGAAAATTAAAAACATTTCATTACAAAGCACAGTTGCATAAAGTAAAGAGGGAATTATATACAGCCCTAATAACTAGGAAATGGCTAAAATAATAGACAAAAAATTACATGCACTTGTACATGAAATCATGATAAACCGTGTATAAAATAATTCTATAGGACCCCATAAATAAAAAGGGAGTTAATGAAGAAGAGCAAGCATGACGCTGTGAAAGAAATCAAAATTTCCAATAAGAATTGGACATTAAGAAACAAAAGTATTATCATCTATTACCACAGAACAGCATCAAAAAGATTTGAAAATTATCATAATAAATATCCAAATCTGAAGAAAGCACCTTGTACAATCTCAGCATGAAATCTGGTACTCCCTCTAAAGTTTCCTATTTTCATCAAAAACTTATAAACCTCTGGTAGAACCCAAAAAAACTTGCCTGGAGAATCCTAGGAGAAAGTTAGGTACTCCTCCTAGAACCTTGCCTAATATCCAAGTCCTAACAAGCCTCCTATATAACAGAAGACAAGTAAAGTATGCTTACATTCAGAAAACAGGTTAAGGAGAACAGTAGATTCTTCCCTTACTGTGGTTGAAGTTCAAGTCACTTTAGAAGCAATGTGCAAGGAATATTAGCTCACTTATCTCTCTGCTCTATGAGAAGATTGCTTTATTCAATGAGGCATTGGACATTCTCAAACATTACGATGTGATGAAAGGAAGAGGTTGAGTGAAAGAAGGATGTGTCTGAGTTGACAGCTTTATATATCTGTTGTATGGATATGTGTTTATGAGAAGCAGCCTCATAAACAAAAGGGCAAATCAATTCAGATGATGGTATTGAAACAAGGTAAATAATCAACTCCTTGAATCTCTTAAAAACAATATTATCTCCCCAATAATTCATAGTATATTAAAAAATGATGTGATTCTTAGTCAGCATCGTGGAGGGGTCATAGATAAGGATTTCAATCACCCCATACAATATGTTGACATGACTGATTGTGGTGTGCAATTATTATCACATCACTATAATACACGGAGGAACAGGGCATTACTGAGTACAGGACAAGAAAAACAGATAAATCTAGAGGTACATTTGGGTATAGGTGAACATGTCACAGGTAATATGGGTGAAAGAAGGGATCCAGAAGAAGAAAGGTTATTTAATATGCTTGAGGCTTTACAATTGAAGCAGTGACAAGCGGATAAAAAGAATACAGGAACAGAACCAGCGCAAGGATTTGTTGTAGTAGTTGATGGCCAAACAATTAGGAATGAATGCTAATGGTGAGAACAATGGAGGGAATGTTACATCCCAATTTTTGACCTGACTTGAAATATAGCTGTTGAGGTTCGCATGAAGTCAGTTGGCAGTTTAATTTGTTATAATCTGGCGAAATGGTAAGATGGTTAGTCGTGATTTCAAGTGAAGATGACATGTTAGTTGATCGTTAATCACGAATTCATGGAATTAAGATGAAAGTTAACTATTATGATTATTTATGATTAAATAATTCATAATTTAACTACGGAGAAATTCCTTGCAGGAAGCATGTCTAAGGGGTGGAAGCATTGTCAGAAAAGAATTAGGCAGGGCATCACCATCACTGGGCAAATGGGTAGAGGACCTAGCGATTTGAAACAGGATACATCTATGGAACCGCATGAGTTATTTAAATAATTAATTTAATTAAAATAATTGGGTTAAAATATAAAACATATCTGAAAGGATTTTAATTTATCTTTCATCATATTATTATAGTAAATATTTAAATTCGTGTTTTTAAATATAAAAATGATTTAACGTCATTATAATTTAATAATTTAATAGAATGATGTTTAGTTGTACATTATAATAATGTTCGAATTATAGTAATTGAATTATTACAAATTTCAAATTCTAATCTTCCAATTCTTCTTTCCAACTTATTTTTCTTTTATTCCTTTTCTCTCTTCATAGTTGATTTTATAATTGGAATTCGTATAATTATCTTGGGAATCCAAATGGCTTTCTTTATAACCGATGGGAGTCAGATAGTCAGGTCTCGTCCCTTATATGGAAGTCGTCGGATATATTTTCATTCACCCCGAATATTAACTTCTTGGCTACATTTTATTTTTCCTTCAATCTTTTTGTTCTCCGCTACTTAATTATATTTTATGGAAACGAAGTAGGAGTTGAGGGTAATCATTTTAATTTATGCACCCAACTTGTTTTTATTAGTCACGGCTAGACTTTTTCTTTTAAAAACCGTGCAAGGAGTCGGAGACCTGCTTCGTACAATCTCAAGTTGTTTATACTGCTTACCTCTATAATGGCAAATCCTATTCTCATTGCCAGTTTTTAATTTCCATCGAATTCCTTGCAATCATCAAATCTTAACCTTGATTCAATTAGTACAATTTTAACCTATGTCGTACATGTAATTCCGGCTTGGAGATCAAAGTATATTTTTTTGATGGTGACACCTACAATCAACTGATGGAAAATGATTTCAGATCACATTATAAGTCTCAGAAAATTCCGCACTTCATCAGAGTTTCCTTATTTCAGGATGAGCATTTTGGAAGTACAAGGAGATTATATTATTGATAAGAACCAGTATTTCCTTTTTGAGTCTATGTGTGTTGAGAAGAGGCTCATATTCTACTTAGAGGTCAAGAATCTCACATTTTCCCTCATTGATATTTGCTTGCGAATCTGGAACATCTATTTATAATCTTGCAGTGATTTTGTGGTTAATAATTATAAGATTTTGGTGGACTCTTCTAGAGGTGTATGTTAATCTGTATTGAATAACCATCCATAGTTGTCTATGCATTGTTAGATTGAGATCAATTTATAATTCTTTGCTGTTGGACCCCTGCATTACTTAGAGATCATTGAAGATCTTCAAAGAGTATCCTTGTGATTTATATCAATTTTTGAATTCAAAAGGTAGCTGTAAAAAAACCTAATTGATTGTGAGAATCAACATTAATGCCATGCTACCATGATTTTCCGAATAAGATCAGAATTCTATAGATTTTTTAACACCTAGGACTCACTGGCAAATATGTCATGAAATGGTGAAAAGGTGGAGTTAAAGAGAAATCAGTTATGATTAATTTAATTAATTTAAACATTCAAATTTGAAATCGTAAAAGAACATAATTATGTAAACTCAGAATGTGAAATGATGGATGTATGTAATCTTCTTGAGTAATTGATAGAGCCAACTGTTCTAAGAATTCTAAATACCTAGGACTCACCTGGCTGTGTAGACAAGAAGGTGGGTGATGAGGTGTGAGAAAGGAATCATCAATAATGTGAATCAGTATCAGTTGTGACATTTCAATATTTATCATTTAATATGAATTAATTAATAGCTCATGCATATTCCTGTTATTGTGATTTCTTGCTACCAAGTCGTATGGTGAGTTAATTACCAAGAAGCCCAGTGGATGGCAAGATGTTCCCTGTCTATTCTAGGTAGGGAGGGTCTTTCTCTTAGAAATCATGTGGGGATAAGTTGCGTTCCGAGGTTGGGTGGTTAAGCCCCTGACAATGTTTCACCTTTCGCCAAGATGTCAGTGGTGAGTCAGACAGAGATAAGCTATGCAGTCAATTGTTTAACGGAAACAAGTAATATCACTTTTATGAGGAGGTAAGATTAAATTGAGTTTTTTCATTGTTACTGGTATTTTACACCTAGAGATAGATTCATGGATTGCTTTTCCTTATATGAATATCGAACATAAGTATATTTCTAATCTTGAGATACTGTTACAGTTAAGTAATCAGAAGGAAAGGAATTTGAAGCTCTAATTGATTGAGAGATGACTTGAACCCTAAATGATACAGTGGTATCGGAAGCCCTAATTGAATCCGTGGTATCAGAAGCCCTAATTGAATCCGTGATAGCGAAAGCCCTAAGTGATATAGCAGTATCAAAAGCCCTAAATGAACCGATGGTAAATGATGCCCTAATTATTACAGTGGTATACAATGCCCCAAATTTTAAATATAGAGGTATATAATTGTGATGATCATTTGATTTTGATATAGTGGTTTTTAGATGACAGTCGTCATGTGTAATTGTTACAGAGTATTTGTGGACTAACCTGGGTGGTTGCAGAAGCATCCCTAGTTTGATTTCGATCACAGTTTTTTTGAGGTATATGGTTTTCAATTTCTATAGTAATTTCATTTAATGGTATTTCAAGTTTTTAGTTAAAAAAATTTGTCTGATTGATTTTAAGTTGTAATAGTAAATCTTATTCACATGAACATGAATGATATAACTATCTTCCTATGAAACGAAGTAAAAACTGTATTCTTTGAGTTCTTAGATGTTAATTAAGACCCGGGGAAAACCGGATGTTACAGGGAACAATGGTGGAAACAACAAAGGAATTGACAATGGGAATCATGGACAGAATGGAGGTAATGGATATGGATAGACTATTGATAATTTTGGCCATGCAGATACACAAGAGAGTATAGTGTGTTTGACGCCACTTATACCCACCTTTCCCACTAGGCTTCGAATACAACCAAAGAACGAGCGACACAAAAGAATTTTGGGCAGCTATCTTTATTAGAGATTATATGCATGTAAGGTTGAAGCATTTTCCTCACACAAGGGTGATAGGGGACAGAAAAGTGAGCTACAGAAGAAAGTGAGCAGGCTCACATTACCATACTTTGATGGTTCAGGAAGACCAATGCTAGGGCTTGGGTTCTAGAGGTTGATACATATTTCCAATTGAACCCAATGCCAGAGGAGAAAGCGATTGAATTTTCAGTACTACATTTGGATGTCTTAGCACATTAGTGGCGGCATGACAACATGGTCACTATGGGCCACAATTAGATTACTTTCTATGTTGAGTTTACAGAGAGTTCGATTGAGTGTTTTGACAAGAACAATCTCAAATTACACCTTTAAAGAGTTAGCTCAGCTTAAATAGTGGGGCTTAGTTGATAGTGATACATATATTATAGAGACTATCAGTATTGGTTATAAACATTTCACTCAGAAGGCTATTAGTATTGTTCATGGATGGTTTGGCAAAGCCATTGAAGGGATGGATCAAGGATTTTAATCCTAACACGTTATAGGAAGCCTACAAGAAATTGAGAGACATTGAACCTTCATCATCAAAAGACAAATCTCAATCAAAGGGTTTTCCATCAAAGAATGATAAAGATAAGAAAAAATTTCAGAAAGACTCTCAACTTGAAAATGAAACAATAAGGTTGGTCAATGAGCAGTTAAATGACCATAGGGGAAGGAAACTATGCCTTCATTAAAGAAAGCCTTGGGGTCCTTTGCACACATGTTAAGTCAAAGCAAAGGAAGCACAAATTGAGCATTTTTTAGCTAAGGAATCTGAATCAGAGGATGCAGAACAACAATCCGATTCAGAGGGCAATTATGAGGGAAATTGTAATGCTCATTTTCCTTCTTTACCCTTTCTAGAAACTCGATTAGCCTATTATCTCATCTTGGTACACCAATTTAAAGGGATGTTGGGCAGTCACAAATTGTGTTGTGGGGCCTTGGTATGAAGTTTGATTTATTATAATGCTCCTTGATATAAGTTGTCAATATTATAATCCGGTATTTCATGATAGATCTAAGCATATAGAAATTCCTTACCACTACATAAGAGACATGGTGAAAAGAAGAGTTATTCAGTTAGAATATATTAATAAAGGTGATCAAACAACTGACATTCTCACCAAGGCTCTTCCTAAAGTGAAGGTTGGTTGATCATTTTAGAAAGAAACTTGGTTTGGTAGAAATGTAAGTTTATGAGATTAAATCTCAACTTTGTAAATTTGTATTATTTAATAAAAGATGTTTTAAGTGTAAACTCGTTTGTCATATGTGTGACTCTATGACTCACGGACCTACCCTGTGTTCATTATTTAAAAGGTGACAATCTTTTATAATGAAATGTTGATCCTAATAATATGAGGTGATGACTTTATAATTATTAGATTACTATCATAATGAATATCATGTGACTTGATATTCGTGGAAAAATCATGATACTTAAAAAAGCATGTTGACGGATATCATGTTACTTGATATCTGTTGAAGATCAATATGTTCAAACTCGTGGTGGATACTATGTGACTTAATATCTATGGATATACCATGATCTTTTATGGTGGATATCATGTGACCTGATATCTATATACACACCATAACTAGAAAGAATATCATGAGATTTGAATTTCTTAAATATATCTTGAGGATATTACTTTTCAAATAAGGAGAACTTATATATATGCACTTCGTCTTCCCTAGCTAAGAGGGAGTGTTAATGCATGTAGCTTCGATCTGACATTAGTGCGATCAGCATATACATATGTATATATGTACAACAGTATGATGCACACAATATTATACATATATGCATACGTACATTCACAGTTTGAAACCAATGACATATTTTCAGAGATCATTAAGGCATGATCAAAACTACTTTTGATTCCTTTGATATTTAGATCATGATCGATCTATCCTTTATATCAAGCCGCAAATTTAATGATTGGTAATACATTTAATTAATTTGGTTTAAGTCAATAACAAATCATGAGGATTAGTTACCTTTGAATGGGTGTGACAATGAATGTCCATGTCTCCATTTGGAGACATGGCCATTCATCCCCACACCCCTTCCACTTGATATATATCCAATCTGCCCGAAGTAAACAAGGCATCGAAATCTATTAATGCAAGCACTTCAAAGGATTGAAGGAAGTTATGAGTTCGATAATATTGTTTTATCTCTGTTATTACCGCACTAACTTCTACAAATTCTAGAAGCAAATCAGTACATTGGCATTAGTGATCATACCTGCAACACAACTGTGCATCAATCTGCAAATAAATTAAAATCTGGTAAGAAACTTTACACAATTAAAGCATATTAAGGTTTAAGTGAATGTATAGTCCGACTCTAGAACCTTGATTGCATATTTTGAACATTAAATCTTTTATTTTGTTGTTAAGTTGTTATGTTGCACTTTTTGATGTTTTGAAGTCACTTTTAAATGTGTAATTACTTTATAAAGTTGCGCTTTTTCATCTTTATGTTATAACTTAAATTGCTCAAGTCATAAAGTGAACTTTTTCAACCTATTTACACATTACACATGCACTTTAAGTTATAACTTAAATCCCTTACTTGAAAAGTGCACTTTTTGAACCCATTTCCACATTACACAAACTTTTAACTGAACTTTGTAATAGGCTCCAAAAAGTGCGATTTGACTTAAGTGAAACAATTAGACATGTGCAAATTGCTAACCAAGTGCAAAGTGCAGGAACAAGTCATTAACATATGCTTGCAAGTAAATATGCAACTACATAATAAAAAGTGTGATTTGCTTCATGTGCAATATGCAAATGGAGTTGAAAACCACGATTTGGATTTAAAATGCTTCTCTCCAAGTGCCAAATTGCACTTCTTGGCGCATATTTCATATTTCATCACTTTTTCCATCATGTGTATTATGCACTGAGAGTTCAAAATCACGACTTGTGCTTTGTTACCATGCAAAACAACTTGTACTTTTCCAAAACCACTTGGCTGGGCATTTCCTTGCATTTTAAATGCAAATGTAATCACACTTTTAAAGTGAGATTGCATAAGCACTTTAAAAGAAACTCCATCATATGCAATATGCATTCCACTTCAAAAGGTCTAACTTGCTCTTTGCTGCTCATGTTTTTGCCAAGATGAATATGTAATCACGCCCAAAACCGAGATATGCTTCTTGATTGCATATAACAACCAAATACAACGTGCAATCCATGCCCAAATCCGCGATTCATTTCACTCGCATTTTAGCTTGCAAAAATGCAGTGTGTAAATCGCTCCAAGAAGTCTGATTTGCACGAAGTAAATATGCAATACACACTACACACTCAAAAGTGTGGTCTGCTCTTAGGCATTTCACTTGCATATTATTTAAATCTGCAATGAGCTCCAAAAAGTTTGATTTAGGGCTGGGAATGAAGAATATTGAAAAGTCTTAAATACAATATGCAAATGCATTTGAAAAACTTGATTTGGAGACAAGTGCGTCATGACCCCAAGAAAATAAGGCAAAAACAATTGTTAAATAAGAGAAGCATTTGTAGTTTAAAAGAAACAAAATTCAATAATAATCTTTATTAATATCTGTAGTTTGAAATATATTTGAAAAATATTAATAATAGAATAACTAGATAAATAATAATGATATTATAACCTGACCTTTTTTAAAACATAATCCAAAAACATTCAATAAATACCAATGCATTATTAATGATGCCAAACGACATGACCAGTCAAAGGTGAGTTTGGTCGATATATGTATTGGGTTGAGTAGAGGAAAGAAGGCATCAGATTGGAGCAGAGAAAGAATGAAAAGCATCAGGCATTGATCATTAGACAAAAGGAAGGTGTCAACGAAGCACAACAAATACTCAACAAAGAACATCTGAAGATTACAGCATATAGAATCCATGCCACCAGCAAAGATCTTTCACGCAAGACTCGGGACACCACAAGGAAGCAGAGGACGAAGTATAGCCAGAGACATTGACCAAGCATCATCTTAAGTTGGCGCACATGAGTGAGTAGGAAATACTTCCAACAAATCGAATGAGGGATTGAATTTGAATGATATCCAAAGAAACCATCATTCAGGGCTAGAAGAATGATGACCGCACGTAGACCAGTATTGAGAATCTTACTTCTAATAGGTTCCTCCTTTACTTCTAACATGTTCCTCAGCTGTACACCGGGACTCATAGCGCTATCAAGTCACATAGTGAAGAAACTACCAAGAGACCAAGCTAACATTCTTTGAGGATCAGTAATGGTTAAGGAATAGGGTGAATCTACCTCTGTTAGATCACAAGGCTTAGGATGGGAGTCATCTCCCCTAAGAAGGATGGATGTCGTTGATCAAGCATCCATAAGGCTTATTGAGAAGATTGCCAAATGAAGACACTCAGTGAAGAACTGTTCCCAATTAGGAGCCCTGGGAAGCTCTCCCCTATGAGCTAAGTGTTTGACTGCAACTTATCATTAAGAAAGATACGTTAATTTATGAAATAGAATCCATGTTAAAACTTAATAAGAATAATATGTTAAATAATGATCGTTATGAGTATTAAGAATTAATCCAATTGCAGGTTGTTAGCTAAGAAATTCTAAAACCCAGATCTAGGGACATTACAGTGGCATCAGAGAAATCGATCTTTTCATCTTGAGAACAACATTTTATGCAAACCTACGAGAGAAGAACTAGGAAAAATACAATGAATGAAATGGTCAACGAATTAAGAGCTTTCATGGAACCCAATTAAACTCGCATGAGTCAAAACGAAAGATTAGATCAATCCAACTCGGCCCTTCTAAAAGCTCTGCAAAATATGGGGAATTTTATTAATAACCTCAAGAATAACTCTTCCCATGGAAGAGATGTAAGTTCAAATAAACAGGATATTAATGAGTCATTATCATTTAGAATTCCAAGACCCCCCTTCCTACTAAGAGAAGAAATTCAATTAGAAGAGGAAAGAGTAAATCAACCTACCAATAGCACAGTAGAAAATGCAAGAGCCTATGCAAACCTTGAGCCTGAAATTAGGGAACTCATAACATTTGCAAAATTTGTGAGGGACAAAAACATTAGGCCCCTAAAAGAACCTGAAGGAAATTAAACAAAGAGCTTAAACATAAGGTGAACAAAGTAATGCTACCCAATTTTGAGGGATCAAGAAAAATAACAGCCCATGCATGGCTCCAAAAGCTAAACACCTATTTTACTCTTAGCCCGATGACGGAGGAAGACGCACCTCAATTTGCTATACTACACTTAGAGGGAACAGCACATGAGTGGTGGCACAATGGGCTTCTCTCTTTAGGCCATCAAAACATAACTTCTTACCAAGGATTCTCTCAAAAGCTTATCAAATGTTTCGACCAAATTGAACTTGAATGGTACTTCAAAGAACTAACACATCTAAAACAACACAAAACCGTAGAAAATTTTTCTAATGAGTTCTAAAAGCTTTCAGTCATGGTCCTTGACCTATCCCAAAGAAGGCTCACATACTTATTTGTTGAAGGTTTAAAAGACTCTATCAAAAACATAGTTAACCCTTTAGAACCTCAAACAGTACACGAAGCCATCCAAAAGGTCAGAAAGGTGGAATCTAATGTACCCAAAGAAAGAGTTAGAGCTTAACCAAAAATGTGAAACCTAACATAACCAGAAAGGTGGAATCTAATGTATCCAGAGAAAGAATATATTTATGTTTGCATTGTAAGAAAGCCAAATTATTTGAAAGTGGAGTGATACTTACCTAGCCTCTACAAAAATTCTTTAACCAATTAACCAGCTTAGCATCCTTGGTTTTGGGACCATTCCAATGGGCAAAGATGCCCAATGTTTTGCATTGATGCCATCAATCTTCACTGTGTTTATTACTGATGATTACTACCTTATCCTTGATATTTTGATTTATATCTGATTACTTCACATGTTCGTCTACAATACTGCCTTTGGTTTTTTCTCCCAAATTGTGTTTGCTTTGTGCCGTTATAGTCGATCTCTATTTTGGTTAGGAAACATTTTTCTCTTTTTGTGATAACCATCAGATATCAATCCTTGTCCATCACTTAGATTGGAGCTTCATTTATATGGGAGAGATTCATCATTTTTAGCGGGTTTGGTAAGGTTAAGGTTTGTTCTGATGTTGTGAAAACTTATTCTGGAGCCATCCTGGGAGTTCTTTTCTTGATTCATTCATGTCATCCTTGCTGATATAGATTTAAAGCCTCTGACTGTGATGGGAGTGGGTGTTTGATTGGGAAAATGTAACCAGGGTCTTTTTTCCATTTATTCTTTCTACCTACTGTAATCCGTTCATTTACCCTGTCATTATTTCTGAATTTAATATGGCTTTGGTTACACTCCTTATTGTTGCTTTGTGTTCCTCCTAGATCCTTCTGTTCTTGGCAATGGAAATCTGTTTTATTTATACTCGAATAAGTTTGGCATGTTTGGTTTTTGCAAAATGGTTTCTTTGTTCTTTGACTGAAGGTAACTTGGATGAGTTTTCTCTTGATCCCATATCTTGATATTTGATTCACTGCATGTACCGGGGCTTGATTCCTTTTTTCTTTCATTAGATTCTACTTTAATTCCATAGCAAGATCTTTCAGATTGGATCTTTGTGGATTTTTAATTTGTGTTTCTGTAGCTGGAGCAATTGATATGTGAGGGTTTTTTGATTGTGTCTTATCACCGATAGTTGGCAAGACCTTATTTTTCTTTTTAGCCCTTCTTTTGACTCTAATCCAACCCTCGTTTTCCAGTGTATCCTTGTTTGCTCCATACTGGATCTGATCCGTTTGCGAAAGAGGGAGATGTCCTCTCCTGTGTGATGGAAGATATTTGGTTTGGGTGTCACCATTTTTTCCATGATGATCAGATTTATCAAAAAATGCCCTAGCTAGAACTTCAAATCTATTTCTACAAGGCAAATTGGTCACTATGTTTTTAGCCGTATTATATATTGCTTGACCATATTTGGTGTTCACAAAATGCAACACTTGTTTCGCATATCTGAGACTTTTAGAGAATGCATCGTTTTCATTGAAATAGAAAGCAGAGTTATCTGCAGGTTTCGCTGGAAATGAAGAGTTCACATTTTTCACTGGTGCAGAAAAGTTCGCCATTTCATTATACCCAAACTTAATATAAATAATATTTATTATTAATATTAATAATGCCATTTTTAATACTATTGCATACTATATTTACTTTGTATATTATTAATAATATTTAATTATCATACTTTAACACTAATATATTATGCAATATTATAGTATGAATATAATGAATCATTAACTACATCATTATTTATATTATTACTATTTTATTGATTTATTATTTAACTATATTTTAATTATACAATTCTTATTTTGATGGGGATATCACAAGCAGTGGTATATTGTGGTGGTTTGTATTACTGTAGTAGTCCATAGTACTGTAGCAGCGGATTACTGTACGATTCCCATAATTATTAACACTGTTGTAGCTGCAACTTAATCATCTAAGCAATGAGTATGTAATGTTATTTGAATATATAGCTGTCATAACATGCTGAGTTTAATTATTTGAGAAGGGAATGATTGTTGTATTTGTAATCTCTGATTATCTGAAAATAGTTCATTGATATTAGCTGACTATTGAATGAACTCTTATTGAAGTTATCATTTCTAGCATTATACTCTATTGGTTCATTGTTAGTATAACATTCTATGTTGCATCTGTTAATATCAAGGATCTTCTACAAATGTTTACAATCCTCTATCTTGATTCTATTTGGGCAGATTGCTAGAAGAGCAGACTTCTAGATTTCGGTGTGTCTTCTAATCTGCAATCTAACCCTCCCTTATACCTAACTCAAGGGGCATGTTCATTGAATGGACATGTCCCTCTCTAGGTTGGCCTATTTAACAACATAATTGTTTCCTCAAGATTGGTGCCCATTCTAAGAGTTACTAATGGTTAGTAACTAACTAACCACATTAGTAAATAAGAAGGCTTATAAAAGGCAAAGGAAGATGCCAATCTTTCTAGAGGGAACAATATGTTCTAGTGACCAATACATAAGGGAACTCATGCATCTAGATCAGACTGATCTGAAAATCATAACACTCATCTTGTCAAAGTTACAAAGAATTAACACTCTCTCTTAACTTGATAAGATAAGTGATAAAAACACATCTAGCAACATCAATAGAGATGACTAACCATAGATATACACTTTATACCTTTCTAAATTTCAAGCATGATGTATCATTATACAAATGATACCTGAAAAACACATCATATTACAAATCTTGTAATATACGCTATCACCGGAGCTTGTGATCAAATCACTAAGCATTGTTCGTAATACAAACTATCAAATCACCTAGGCTTGTAACACAGGATGTTTCACAAGGCTAGTGATATGAAGTATTACCTGAACTTGTGATAACAGTATTGCATAGAATGCAATACTCAGGATAAAGACTAGAGAATAATTAAATTTTCCCTTTACCCAAGTTGTGACGTCTGGAGTTTTAGAAATGTCACTATCACAACATGATCTTGATTTTGTCCAAGATCTAGACTCTACCAGTAATACATTACTAGAATGCCTTACATAGGATGAAATCCGGAGAATAATTAAATTTTCCCTTTATCCAAGTTGTGACTCATAGGCACACAACATGATCCTGAATTAAGATCTGCCAGTACACTGGATAAAATCAGGAGAATAATTAAATTCTTCCTTTATCCAAGTTGTGATTCATAGAAATAGAAATGTCTCCATCACAACATGATCTTAAATTCATCCAAATCTGCCAGTAGTTCTCTACTAGTTAGAACATTATTTTAGAGATCGTCACCTCTTATAATGTCTTTATACAAGTGTTCATTATTTCATAGATCGTCACCTCTTAAATAGCAAACACAAATGGTGAAGCCCCATAATAGTCAATATCCTGACAATAATATAAATTATCATAAGAATACAAAACAATTCAATCGTACCTGAATCTTTCCAGAGATGATCACTCTCAGAGAGGTTTGATAAGAATATATGCTTTCTAATTTCCAGTACTTAAGGACGAAGTCTAGAGAATAATTAAATTCTCTCTTTATCCAAGTTGTGATTCATAGACATCGAAATGTCTCTTTCACAACACAATCTTGAATCTATTCAAGACTTGCCAGTAGTCCTCTACTAATTCAAAAGCACCATAAGATCATTTGCTATCACATCAAATTCGTGCTAGAAGATTCTTTTCTATTACTGCAAACTGATGCTGCAAGACTGTTTGCTAAGAAATGCTTCAACACCATGATGTTTATAAAGGTAGGCCCATCAGATGATTGCTCACTTTAGATTTTCAAGACTCCTACTAGATATCAAATCTTCTGAGCTCCTTATTCAAGGTTGCCTTGATGAGATGTTGGACTCCCTCTAAATCCAAACTTCTTTCCTACAAGAAAATTCTTCAGAAAACAAAATCAAGGCATATACTCTTCTTATAAAAAATACAAATGAAAGATATTATGGACATAAGGTAAAAGGCGAGCTCAAGTACAATAAATACTTATCTTTCCATCATAACCTTGATGAAAGCTTTTGTACTTTATGAGTATACACCATCTTGACATGGTATACTCAGTTTGAGTTTGTATAACCTAGATCGTGGGGAGTCAACTTGATCTTCTAAGTACTCTCTATAACATATAACCTTCTTATAAGATGATACGAGTTTTGCTACAAATTCTTTATTACTCCGGAATAAATAAAGCATGGTCTACTCCCTCTGAGTCAAGATTTGTCATTGCAAATCATTTAGCTTCTCCTTTTTGTCAGAAAGGCATACCATGCTAATATCCATGATCTCAGTGTCACAGCATGATGTCACTTTATTCCCTCCTTTCTAAGAGAACCAATACTAATAATCTGAATAGTCATAAGGTTATATAGAATGCATCTTTTCTAAGTCCACAATCATTAACACTCCCTCTTGGACTTGAGGGAAGATCAGAAATGCCTTGAGTAATGTGTTTTGGAGATGGAGCAACAACAAGCTTACAAAAATCCCACCAAATATTGTCATGTCCAAGCAGCAAAAAACTTTTCAAGTTTCAGCAACCAAACACTGCTGACTCAAAAATAGATTGCACAACACATATCACAATGACCTTATCTGGAAATCACTATCTACTTCCATGTTGTAAACATAGTGGAACTGTAGTCTTTCACTAATTTGTGACAATAAATTTCTCATCAGACGTAACAAGATGATGTTATTTCTACAGATGGTGTGTATTCTTATTGTTGTGCACCATATCTCTAAAAAACAACCCCATTGATGAATCTTGAGCCCATGTCTTACTCTCATCTTATTTGCAAGTCTAGGTAATTATAGAAAACTTATAATGCTCAGAAATCTGTACAATTTCTTACAAGCTTCCCGCAACCAATCACAATTCAATCTAAGGCAATCATCGATTCTGAAAGGTAGTCTACAGCTTGTGCCAATCACTAGTTATTCTTTGAATATTAATCTTTATCATTGCTGCCACCTTTCTCTTATCTATATCAACTAGCACAGATGAATCACAGTAACCAACCATATAATGATTCTTTTACCCTTGTCAAACAATCATATCATTTGTATGAATCTGATGCGGAACTATGACAGTGGTTGTTTCTTGCTGATAGTTCTAGTGATCTCAGACTTGTGTGCTTCATATGAATTCTACACTCTTCCCATCTCTTTATTTAACGAGGATCAATAATTATGAAGCCTATGAAGTATCTCGATAATTATTCTTTAAGGCCTGATTCCTATATGTTTTTAATAAGCACAATGTGGCCCAAATCTCAATAGGGAGCTTGTGTTTATTGAATGTATCTGGCTTTCAATCAGAAGTTGTCTCCACACACATCGCAACTGTGGACTCCAAATGTCTCGCCATTTTAATAACTAGTAATAATTAGACATGAACTGTTGTCCATGCTCCTTAACGCAATAGAGTTTCGTAGAAAACAGCAACTGTTAATTTTCAACTGATATAGATCTGTGCAGGTGGACAAACCAAATCTGGCTTATCGGTTATGAAACCGGACAACCACATATTCAAGGTGCAAAGGAATTGTATATGTGACCATTGCAAAATTAATATAATGTAGTCTCGATGCAGTCCAATAAATGAACTCATGCATATACAATCAATGCTCATATTAAAAGATTTTCTCCCTATGTTTTGACTTTGACATGAACTAGTATTCACAGTATTATACTATTGTCATGCCTAGGTAATATTCTCTGCAACCCGAAATAATAGGTTCGATTTTGAATAGTTAATATTCTCTGCAACAGTTTCAATTCTTAATATGTTTGCCTTCACTCTTTGATGCACCACTGGATGCCTCTATTTTTATTCTTCTCATCTCTTTCTTATGAAGAGTAACATTCCTATTCGATATCCATCGGGTAAAAGCACAAACCTGTGTCACCTTTTATAAAGGAGAAGTGATATCAGAATTTAAAGTCTTCAACTTTAATGACATAAAAGTGGCATTTGTACTTAAAATTTGAAGATGATGTAAACTAATGAAATGTGTAAAATTAGATGAAGTTTATGTTTGTAATTTTTTTGAAAAAAATTGAGTGAAAATTTTATCTATTTTTTAATTTTTAAAGTCTATTTTTTAATTTTTTTAAATTGCTGAAAATATAGAGTTTTTTTCCCGTCAAACAAATATATAAAAATGTTCATATTTTGGTCTGATTTTGGAATATGTTAAAGTCAACATGTATACCTAGTGCACCAAAACAGAAAAATTGAAATTCAGCTAATATTTTTTAAGTTATAACTGGTCAAAGCCAAAGTTATCAGAAATTGACAATTTTTTTCTCTCGTCAAACTTTTTCCATCAAATCTACATATTTTTTAAAACAAATTACATATTCTTGAAGAAGACTCTCTCCTTTAGTGCAGCATTAAAAAATAATAATTTTTTAACATGATTTACTATTTTTTTCTTATTTTTGAATAGACATCTTCCTGAATCTTAAAATACCTACTTGTACTATTTTCAAATTATAACATATTATCCATAATCAAAATTTTTAAAAAATTATATAATCATAATCTTGACTCCGAGACCTACAAAACTATATTTTTAGTTTTAAAAAAAACTTCAATTTAGTAAGTCAAATTGGCTTTCAAAGTGAGAAGTTTGCAAAAGTTCTTATTTTTGCTTGTGTGGCTGCCACCTAGGATGCCACATAGGTAGTCCCGGCCGAAACTGTTTCGGCCGTAACCGTTTCGGCCGAAAGTGTTTCGGTCGTAACCCCCTAGCGTATAAAATTATCATCAATCACTTTTTTGCTATTTTTATGATATTTTGGGTCATTTGAAACATGGGGGTTACGGCCAGAACCATTTCAGTCGTAAGTGTTTCGGCCGTAACTGTGCATGCCACGTCGACAGGGAAACTTGCCACATATGTACGGTCAAAACTTGTTCAGCCATAACCGTTATGGCCGAAACTATTTCGGCCGTAACCCCTCCAACTATCACAAATGGTGACACAGGTTTGTGCTTTCACCCCATCATAAATGCTAAATTATTCATTGGTACCATACTATATTTATGCTAGCCTTCAATGATAAGTATCTGCTCATCGTGATTACCCATTATCATTATCGATAAGGGTGATTTATCCTTCACATTTAATTCATCAATTTTCAATTAAGGGAATCACAGTTCCTATTCTCAACCCGGATACTGATATTATAGTATCTCCTTCATTGCACGTAATTCGTATCAAGGACTACTCATATTCTTTCCTTTATTGGTGGAGGATTTTAATGTTTTAGTCTCCTTTATTATCTTCCCTTGCTTATGCATGAGTCCTCCTTTTTAACTATTCATTCCAAATTCACTGCTTTTCCTATTTATTTCTTCATTTGTTATTATGAGATTTTACCCATGATTATTTGGTCAAATCTCCATTTATCTTGCTAGTCAATGGGGCTGCTGGTTTCATATAACTAGTGATTTGATTATCACTCTAGCTCTATGCAAGAAGACTGATGTTACATAGACAATAAAATTAAGGGGTTGGCACGTGTTACATGCATTGATGGGTTCAATCAATGACCATGTCACCCTATATAATTACTTTCTTATTTTCTTTCCCTTACCGGTTTATATAGTTCATTCCTCCTTATTACTCTGTGCTCTATGGTCTACTAATGTTGCTTTGGATAAAGAGGAGCAATGCCAACCTGAGACACTGGGAATGTTGCCCTTGTGCTTGAATTGGGTTCTTTGCAAAAGAATGTGCATAAATATTGATTCGAGATCACTGTGTTTGCGCAGATGCGTAAGGTCTCACGGATAATGGCGGCTGAGATCATTTATCTCAATTCTCCCAGTCCACATTTTGTTGTGTTTGTAGGTTAGATGCTCGTATTTGTAATTTTGCCACAGAAAATAATATTTGTTCCAAAATTGAAAAATAAATGACATATCTTCCGTGTTATTTCAGGTGATTAGATCATATTGTACACTTGCAAAATGGCTCTGATACCATGTTAATATCAAGGATCTTCTGCAAATGTTTACAATCCTCTATCTTGATTCTATTTGGGCAGATTGCTAGAAGAGCTGACTTATAGATTTCGGTGTGTCTTCTAATCTGCAATCTAACCCTCCCTTATACCTAACTCAAGGGGCATGTTCATTGAATGGACATGTCCCTCTCTAGGTTGGCCTATTTAACAACATAATTGTTTTCTCAAGATTGGTGCCCATTCTAAGAGTTACTAATGGTTAGTAACTAACCAACCACATTAGTAAATAAGAAGGCTTATAAAAGCCACAAGGAAGATGCCAATCTTTCTAGAGGGAACAATATGTTCTAGTGACCAATACATAAGGGAACTCATGCATCTAGATCAGACTGATCTGAAAATCAAAACACTTGTCAAAGTTACAAGGAATTAACAGCATCCTATTTCACATTTCATATGACGCACAAACAAACTTAAGGAGACACTAAACAGCAGCAACCTGGTATCCTCAAAGAAAAATAGTTTGCAGGCCAGCTGTTTGACAAAAATATGGAGAAGGATTAGACATTAATAATAACAGAACAAAGCAGCACATTACAATTAAGGATTAACTATGTTTCTTTCAGCAACTTTCAAATAGTAATGACTGTGATTAAAAACCTGTGACTTTCTAGTGCTCCATTCATGACAAGAACCTTCACAAATCTATAGGATCTCATGAAATGTCTTTTCATGCACTTGGTTTTGATGGTGATGGAGACACAACCCAAGAACAGAATGGACACAACAGAAAAGGGAAATTGTATTAACTGAAAAATAAGCTAGTACATTCAGTACAGAGAAAATAAACTTCAAAACATGCCCTAAGGGCTTACAATAGCATAAATGTGGAGATAATTTCTCCTTTCAGTACCTCCTCTCAAACTCCACTTCGAAGTGCCTTTTACAATGCCAGAAATCTCCTTAAATAGACCTCGGAGGGTTAAGGACTAGGAGTACATTCTAGAAAGTGCTAGTAGGCATCCACCAACCAAATAAAAGGTTCCAGAAGCTGCGTTAGAAGTCGACACAAATCTAGAAGAATCCAGAAACAGTAACCAAACTTCCGGGAGGCATAACTTTTGAACCGTAGCTCCGATTGACGAACCGTTTACATTTTCAGAAAGCTCTCGAAACGCTCTATAGCCCTATGGACAGCTTCGCTCATCCCCCATTTTTTGGCCCTTTTTGAGGTCATTTAATGCCCCTAACCTGACTTTGAAGCATTCTTAGGAGGTCTCCACAACTCGAAAAACTGCAATAACTCTCAAACTGTGGGGCCTTTTGACCTGATTCTTTTTCTGGAATGCTCTAAATTACAATTACATTCATCTAGCCAATTTACACCTCCTAGTTCACCAAAATGATGGCTCAATTACATACTCCTATTTTTTCGGGATTTACACGAACACTGATAGTGGAACTGTGAGAGTTGGAACCTTTATTTGACCCAAATGGGTATCCAAAAATGAAAACACATGAAACAGAAACTAAGTCTAAGTATATTTTTTTGGGTGACACAGGAATGCCCTTATACCTCTGGATGCTCCTGCATCAGACACCCAGGGTAGATTGAAAAGTGACCCTGTCACTTTATGAATGGTAGAGGAAATCCCAAATGGGAAACCTCAGCTGCTGAAATCCAAGTTGAGTCCTCGATCGGTCGTCCTTTCCATTTGACCAAATACTCTTCATACTGCTTGTTTCTGGTACTCCTACCCACACGATGATCTAGAATGTCTTCTATCTCCTCCTTCTTAGAAGCAGGAATCGGACATGGCTCTAACACCAACTCCTCATTTGCACCATCATCATGACACTCTGTTAAATCTGCAATGTTGAAAACGGGAGAAATGTGAATACCATCTGGCAGCTCCACTTCATATGCATTTCCTGAGTCATGTTTCTTCAAAATTTTGCAGGGCCAAATTTCTTCATTTTCAGCTTGTTGTAAGTACCGGCTGGAAATCTTTCTTTTCGTAAGTGCACCATGACTAGATCCCCTACTTGGAATTCCTTATGTCTTCTCCTTTGATCAGCCCTAGCTTTATACTCTTGATTCATCTTGGTAATGTGTGTCTGAACCTCCTCATGTAGACGCTTGATATGTTTAGCAAATTCTTCCGCTTCAGCACTTGTCCTCTCCCCTTGCTCTATCTTCCTCAATTCTGGTGCAGTCCTTGGGCTATTCCCATATACAATTTGGAATGGTGATTTTCCAGTACTCCTATTTATAGAGTTATTGTAAGCAAACTCTGCTTGTGGTAGAATCAAATCCCATCCCTTGGGCTTATCCCCAACTAAACATCTCAACAAATTGCCTAGACTTCTATTTACCACTTCTATTTGGCCGTCAGTCTGCGGGTGATGCGTGCAACTAAATTTTAGGTCTGTTCTCAACTTTTTCCACAATGTCCTCCAGAAATACCCCACAAATTTAGTATCTCTGTCAGAAACTATACTCCTTGGAAGACCATGTAGTCTTACCACCTCTTTGAAAAACAAGTCTGCAATATGGACAGCATCATGAGTTTTGTGGCATAGAATGAAATGTGTCATTTTGGAGAACCTATCAACCACCACGAATACTGAGTCATTACCCCTTTGTGTCCTTGGCAATCCAAGAACAAAATCCATACTTATGTCCTCCCATGGCCTTGATGGAACAGGCAATGGCTGATATAGGCCAGTATTGTGACTAAACCCCTTGGCAACTTGACAAACCTGGCAACTCTGTACAAACTTCTTCACATCCTGTGAAATTTGACGCCAAAAATAATGTTCTCTAAGAATGGCAATGGTCTTATCTCGACCAAAATGTCATGCCATCCCTCCACTATGTTTCTCCTTAATCAAATTTTCCCTCATGGAACTCCTTGGAATGCACAATTGACTACCCTTGAACAACATGCCATCCTGAATCAAATAGTCTAACCACTTGGTTCTATCTACAGCAACAGGTTCTTTACAAGCTTTCCATGCTTCAGCAAAATCAGGATCCTCGGGGTACAAATTCTTGAGTTCATTAAACCCAACTACTTCAACCTGCATTACTGTAAGCAACAACTGTCTCCTACTTAGTGCATCTACAACCCTGTTAGATTTTCCACTTCTATGCTTCAACACAAATGTATAACTCAGCAAGAATTCTACCCACTTCATATGCCTCTGATTCAATTTACCTTGGCTATTTAGGTACTGTAATGCCTGATGATCAGTATACAAAACAAATTCTTTTGGCAATAAATAATGCCTCCATTTCTTTAAGGCCTGAACTATTGCATAGAACTCTTGATCATAAACATAATACTTCTTCTTTGCATCATTCAATTTTTCACTAAAATATGCAATAGGCTTACCTTCTTAGCTTAATACAGCCCCAATAGCGCTGCCACTGGCATCACAATCCACCTGGAAAACCTTTCTAAAATCTGGAAGTGCCAACACAGGTTGTTCTGTTACCTTCTTCTTCAGCAATTCAAAACTTCTCGCAGCTGCTGCAGTCCATTTGAACTCTTTTCTACCCCCTCTTATTGTATCAGTTAGGGGTGCACATATGCCACTGAAATTCTTAATAAACTTTCTGTAAAAACTAACCAAACCATGAAATGATCTTACCTCAGTAGCAGACCTTGGAGTAGGCCATTCCAAGATGGCTTTTACCTTCTCTGGATCCATTTTGAGACCTTCAGGTGATATAACAAACCCCAAATAGACTAACTCCCTTTTCGCAAAGATACACTTCTTCAGATTAATTAACAGTTTCTCTTCCCTTAGCCTTTCAAGGACACTACGAATATGCAATAAATGTTCTTCCAAAGTCTTGCTGAAAATTAAAATATCATCCAAATAAACAATAACAAATTTTCCCAAGAACTTCTTAAGTACCTCATTCATGAGCCGCATCAAGGTGCTTGGGGCGTTCGTCAATCCAAAGGGCATGACTAACCACTCATAAAGACCCTCCTTGGTCTTGAAGGTTGTTTTCCACTCATCTCCTTCTCGAATCCGTATCTGGTGATAACCACTCTTCAGATCTATCTTTGTGAAGTACTGAGCTCCACTCAAGCAATCGATAAGATCATCCATCCTTGGCAAAGGAAACCAGTACTTGATGGTTATCCTATTTATAGCTCGAGAATCTGTACACATCCTCCACTCTCCATCCTTCTTTGGTGCGAGTACTGCAGGTACTGCACATGGACTCAGGCTCTCTTGAATCAAGCCCTTCCTCAACAGCTCCTGAACCTGTCTATTTAGCTCCTCTGTTTTAGTAGGAGTCATCCTGTGAGCAACGTTGTTAGGCAAACTAGCTCCTGGAATCAGATCTATCTGATGACTGATTTGCCTTACTGGTGGTAATTCATCTGGAACATTATCAGAGATAATATCTCCAAACTCCCCTAGTAAATCTAAAACTTCAAGTGGTATTTCACTACTACCTTCTTTATCTTTCCTAGGAATCAAAGCATAGCACATATGCTGATGTTTCATGCCATCTAAAAACTTCCTTCCATCAACAAGACAAATCCTAGCACTGCTACATACCTTTTCACCTTCCTTTTTCATGGGCTTCAATTTGTAGCGAACTCCATCCTTTGTCAGAAAGTATGTGTTTGCATGCCCATCATGTACTGCATGCCTATCAAACTGCCATGGTCTACCCAACAATAGATGGCAAACATCCATCGGAATAACATCACAGAGAACTTCATCATGGTAACTCCCAATTTTGAATTTCACTAAACATTGTTCACTTACCAGGACCTTATGATCATCTTTTACCCAAGCAATCCGATAGGGCTGGGGATGTTTCTCCCTCTTGAGCTTCAGCTTAGAGACCATCTCTTCTGATACCAAGTTATCAGTGCTACCACCATCAATGATTACGTCACAACATTTATCCTCACACTTGCATCTGGTACGGAACAAACTCCTCCGTTGTCCTGGTTCAATCTCACCACTTAGTAAGACTCTTTCATTTACCTAGGTCTCTCCTCTTTCTGCATCCTCTGAATGTGATGATTGTGCATCCTCATCCACATGAGCAACCCTAGCTTGGCCCTCAGCTCTCCTATTTTTCCTTCCTTGTCGTTGAGGGCATTCAAAGGCACGATGACCTTCTTCATTGCAATGGAAATAGGTACCACGGAAGCCTCCTCTTCCTTGTCCACGTCCTCTACCTCTTCCTCTCTGATTTCCAAAGTCTTGATCATGAGAGCGGTTGAAACCCTCATTCCTTTGGTTCCTGCTAGTACCCACATCTTCATTTTTCTTTTGGGTTTCATTGCGGCCTCCAGATGATCTACCGCTTCCCCTTCCTCCTTGACCGCGCCCTCTTTGTCTTCCTTCAAACCTTTTATTCAGCTTCTCTTCAACTCGTAGGGAAAACTGGTATGCCTCTTCAACGTCGGTCATTCTTACCAAACTTAATTCCTCCTGGATGCTAGGTCGCAACCTACTGATATAATGAGCAACCTTCTCCTTATTTTCTTCTGCGTGCCCCGCTCTAATCAAGAGTCGGTAAAATTCTTCTGTATATTCTTTGACTGATCTTCCTACTTGCTTTAACCCATGCATCTTCTTAAACAAATCAAGCTCGTAGTCCACAGGAATGAACTGCTTCTTCAATTTGTCCACCATGCAATCCCATCTTGTGATCTTCTCCTTTCCTCTTCTATTTCTTTCCAATTGAACCTCTTGCCACCAGATTTTGGCATGGCCTTTCAGTTTGGCCTTTGCAAACTTAACCCTATCTGGGTCCCTGACATCCTCATACTCAAAGTATTCTTCCAGTTCATTGATCCAATCGATCAACTCATCTGGTTTCAGACTTCCTGAAAATACACCCACTTCAATTGTAGGTCTTTTCCCAAACTTAGTAATGGCCCTAAAAAGCCTTTCCTCTGCATGATTCAGAACTTCCCCATCAAATTCCCCTTCTGGTCCAATTTCATCTTCTACGTTGTCATCTTCACTTTCATCACCTGTGGCCACAGTTGCTCCTCTACAGAGCTCCTCCTGCAATGCTTGTACCTGCCTTTGGAGGGCTCTAACCTCCTCAGGATTAATAGCTCTGACCCTTCCGCCACGCTCTCTTCGTGGAGGCATCTTCTTAACTCAAACCCACAACCACACAGTCCTGGTGCAAACTGCCTCATAGTCGGCGCTCTGTCTACACACTCAGGAAAACCAGCTCTAATACCACTTGATGGAGACACAACCCAAGAACAGAATGGACACAATAGAAAAGGGAAATTGTATTAACTGAAAAATAAGCTAGTACATTCAGTACAGAGAAAATAAACTTCAAAACATGCCCTAAGGGCTTACAATAGCATAAATGTGGAGATAATTTCTCCTTTCAGTACCTCCTCTCAAACTCCACTTCGAAGTGCCTTTTACAATGCCAGAAATCTGCTTAAATAGACCTCGGAGGGTTAAGGACTAGGAGTACATTCTAGAAAGTGCTAGTAGGCATCCACCAACCAAATAAAAGGTTCCAGAAGCTGCGTTAGAAGTCGACGCAAATCTAGAAGAATCCAGAAACGGTAACCGAACTTCCGGGAGGCATAACTTTTGAACCGTAGCTCCGATTGACGAACCGTTTACATTTTCGGAAAGCTCTCGAAGCGTTCTATAGCCCTATGGACCAGCTTCGCTCGTCCTCCAATTTTTTGGCCCTTTTCGAGGTTATTTAATGCCCCTAACCTGACTTTGAAGCATTCTTAGGAGGTCTCCATAACCCGAAAAACTGCAATAACTCTCAAACCGTGGGGCCTTTTGACCTGATTCTTTTTCTAGAATGCTCTAAATTACAATTAAATTCATCTAGCCAATTTACACCTCCTAGTTCACCAAAATGATGGCTCAATTACATACTCCTATTTTTTCGGGATTTACACGAACACTGATAGTGGAATTGTGAGAGTTGGAACCTTTATTTGACCCAAATGGGTATCCAAAAATGAAAACACATGAAACAGAAACTAAGTCTAAGTATATTTTTTTGGGTGACACAGGATTGCCCTTATACCTCTCGATGCTCCTGCATCAGATGGCCTTCCACAACTGGTGACTCTTTTGCAAACTTGTGATTTCTTACAATGTTCCACAGAGACACAACCTGCATCCTGTGGGATGTTTCCAAGAGTTGGGGACTTGGGGTAGACATCCCCTCACATACCAACACCTCTGCAACATCCACTAGAAATTTCAGCAACTGGCCTGCTATTTAGCACATGCCATTACATTCTAATTGCAACCATATATTCATAGTTTTCCTTTCATGTGGCACATCTAGAGATGTTATTTTACAGAATTTGACTTGAAAATTTCAATTCACATCAATTTGTATATCAGCTCCACCTGCCGACCACTACTCCACCATCCCCAAGTTTAGGCCCCTGGTTCCCCCATCCCCCATCGGGAAACTCCATGGAACAATGGTTTTCTTAACAATTTCCCATATGCCCAAACTTCTCTTCTTGATTCTTTTCAACATAAAACTTGGCTATAATACCAATGTTAGTATGAACAAAAAAATGAGATGCGAGAAGAGACGTGATTGTTTAAGAGATCTTAACCTTGTGCTATAGAAGAATGTCTAAGAATAGATTGCAGTTTATAATTTCATCAGTTACAAATAGCCTTAAAAAAGGTAAATACAAAAAACTACAAAGAATTATTCTAATATACTAATAATTATTTGGATCTGAACTATTTCCTAGTTTGTTGATGGGGTGTCCAATATTCTGAAAAACAACCTGAGTGGAACCCCGACCAAACAGGCACATCAGACAGTTCTATTATAAGGAGAAAAGCTGAATCCAGACCTATAAATGGAGCCCTAGTTGAAGCCATTCACAATTTGTTTCTTTGCTGGAAGAAACCTTTTAAATAGCTCTCCTAATGTTACCTAAACAAAATAAATTACAAGAGAGGGGAGTATATTTTGATGGACCGAGTTGAAATATCATAGAAAGATGTAGGTTTTGAAATTGATGCCTCGGGTTCAAAACCCAAAGTAAGGGTTTTTTCTTGGGATAAGGGTAAGCCAAAATATTTAAGAGTAATGATGGAGGGCATCAAGGAGCTTTTCTCAACACAAGAAAAGCACATTTTCTTGACTCAATGATATTCGTTGTGCAAGGAGAGTACAAATAGATGGTAAGTTTATAGCAAATGGACCCTACAAAGAATGGACTTCAGTCTCGGTCATACCAAGAAAAAGATCAGTTCCACATAAACTCAATATGGACGAATGAGGTAAAATCAGGATCAAGATTCTATGGTCAAGGAGGTTTTAAATTTTAATAACAAATAAGCATGAAACAAAAACGATAGCAGTCATTTATTTATCTTTCCTGTAAAGAAGATATGTCATCCATATGAATCATAATTAGATTTAACAAAAAACCAAAGAGCAGTAGTGACATCTCTTTCCCAGTAAAATATTAACAAAATATATTATTGTGTATTAATCTTCTAAGGGAAAAGGTACATGTTATAATCCTTTAAAAATACCTTCAAACGAAATATAAATGATAAATCGTTTCGCTTGAGCTGCTCCTGGAATTAATAATACAATGAACAGAATTAGCAGATTAACAAGTATTTAACAGTATTTCCATTAAAAAAATAATTATCATCCTAGCTCTCTATATATTCTAATGAACTATTTTAGGTTAATAAATAACTGACAAATAGTCTATAATAAAACTCACATGTTAAAAAATAAAGGAAATAATGTAGACAAGAGCTACGAGAGAGAGGTTAAATTGCAAAGGTATCATGGTAGAATGCCTAAAGGTGTTCAAGATCAATATAATTATAGCCTAGAGTAATTTGCCTTCCTGCCATACAAATGCTATGCGTACATAATCTTATTGATTAATGAGTGGATTAAACCCAAGACTTGAGAAAATATTAGAAATAAATGATTGACATAGAGAAAAGACTTAGGCTTCCAATGAATGAGACTCTTGAGAACGGAAGACTAAAAGATCCACATTTCAAAAGCTTAAAAAAATTAAGATGTTCTAAAAGCACAAATATTATGAAAGATTATAAGAACACGCAGACATTCATCAGGCACAAATTTGGTGACCATAACTAGACTTCTTCCATACAAGTGGTCATGCAAAAAGATTGTACATTTTCATAACTAATAAAAGCCAAATTAGGAACGTGTCTTGTGGAAGCAAAGGGACCACAAAAACGTAAAGTGAAATTGAGAAGGGTAAGTGGTTGAGAAGCCCTCTCTTCCCACAAAGGTGATTAACAAGACTATTGTAAGAAAATTCAAATATCATTTAAGAGAGCATAAACACCTTCAAGATCTTCCTCAAGGGAGATAGATTTACAAATTCTAATTATGTTATTATAATTATGTGGAAATGCAAGAATCTACTCTTGGTGGTGCATTTTAGTATGTTTACTGACTATTCCCTTCAGTTTGCCAATAAAAAATCTCTCTAAATGTGTAATAACCCCAATTGGTTATAATTTCAACAAATACCAGCTTCTTTACTAATTCAGTTGTTTGGCATTTCATCAAACACTTTGCAAGCAAGCTCTAATACCAATGTAATAACCCTATCCAGTTATAACTTTGCCAAACACCAAATTCTTCTCTAATTCAGTTGTTTGACATTTCGTCAAACACTTTGCAAGCAAGCTCTGATACCAATGTAATATCCCTTGCCCAAATTGACTGATTTTAGCTCAAGGAATATTGTCAAACACTTGTATGTTGCCTTTCTCTTTTCTAATTTTTTTTGTGTTTCAGATTGTTTGATATAGTTTGAATGATGCTAAGAAATTTAGAATGTTTGCAAATGATATTACAATACCTCTTACAATGAACTAATATGCAAGTGCAGTTCCTTTTGGTATTTTCAATGCTATATGGAAACTAGATATGGAATGCATACCTATAGCCAACTGACATTTTGACAAACAATTGGCATACAACTATTATGCTGATCATATATGCTATTAGATAGACATTTCTTCAAACAAATGGTATGCAACATATATCTCCTTTATTGAATTCATTCTCATGTACAATGTTGCTATGAATTTGCCAATACAAATGGGCTTACAATAATGACTATAGCAATGCCAAATCTGATACTAAGTTATCACTTACAACAACAAAATTATATGCCTAAGATTACAATGCTAACTACTAATAGTTGCAAGAGGAACCTAATAATAATGATGCCCATGGATGGAGTTGAAAGTTGCATAAATACTATAGCACGAGTACTGTAGTGTGGCACTATTTACTTGTACTATAGCAGCAAGGAAAAAACGATTGCTAATGGCTGCCAAAGATGAATCTTCAAGTCTACACTCAATAGTCCTTCAATATTCTTCAAACCCTTCGGTTATTCCTTAACTTTAAGCACAAATAGAACTCCAAAATAAAGCTCTCCTGAATGCCAAATTCAGTGGATATTTCACCAGCTCAAATGGTTGCAACACTATAGAACTGATGCTCTCCAATGGCTAACTGAAATCAAAAACCCTTAGTTTCTTCTCCCAAGTTCATATCAAATGCAATTGACAATAATCGGATGCCTAACAATGAAGCTCTCGCCTCTATTTATTCTTTTTTTTCACCCTTCTAGGAGGAAATAAAATATTATTTAATTGCACTCTCTAGAAGCTTCCCCCTTTCCAATACAATAATTAGTTGTGCTTCTAAAAAATTAAATTAAATAAATATAAAGTCACCTTTAGATTTATTTATTTATTGACTTTAATTTAATTTATTTCTCCACTTAGCCTTCAAAGAATGAAAAGCTAAGAACTCCATTGAGGGTCTAAAAGATGGAGAACATTATAGTCCACCCTCCCTGAAATTGCTTGTCCTCAAGCAATCCAACAACACAATGAATTCCAACCTCCACCTGGATCCCAAACGAAGTAGTATGTGACACCCCTGTCAACATTTAACCAACTGAATACCACTAATATCATCAGGACCAACACCATAACCTGTGGTATAGCACTCAAAACCTATACTAATGATGCAAGAGTTTGAATATCACTGGAAGAAAACCCACAAGAAATATCTTCATCTTGGTACCCAGCCATATAATATATAATGGACTGGAATCCTGATCAACAAACCCTTGAAGAGATGTAGCTATCAAAGTAACGAGAATCGGAATCGTATCGGAATCGGCACGGCCGAATCGAATCGTGAATCGGGGGTGAATCGCCGGTGAATCGGCGATGAATCGGCAAATTTGAAAAAACCCTTTAAATGTAGAGATTTTAACAATTTAAGCCTTATTTCATGCACCCTTTATTGAATATAACTTAAACACACTATAACATCATCAAATAGAAGTTGAAACTTAACATATATAAACATGGAAGTTTGTGTTTACCACATGGGGTAAAGAGTTTTTATAAGACAGCTTCACATCCAACACCTACTCCAAGTGCTTCAAAGCATATCACCCCTCTCGAAAGGCTTGCTCTATTGTTCTCTCCACCACAGGCACTCCATGCTTGCAACAGCTTCAGGTCTCATCAACTGGTGAGACTTCCCACGACTGATAACCGCAGCGACTGGGGGTCTAGGGGGCAACGCCCCCAGCGGGGTCGAGGGGCAGCGCCCTCGCGGGGTCCTGGGGCAGCGCCCCGGGCGCGCTCCCTGTCGCGATACAGGGCGGGGTCGAGGGGCAGCGCCCCCGTCGCCAAAACCAAATTTGCACTCTGAAACCCACACAAAACTATATGGAACACAGTGTTTTTGTGATTTTCTTCTGATCCCACACTCTTTCTGGGAACCGCTGATGTTTTACTACCTGATTATGTCTTTCCCTTCCCTTGGGCATCATCCGTTATGCATTCTAAACATTTTTTATTTGTTGTCGTTTTTTTTTTTTTTTTTTTTTTTTTATAACCTATGGTTCTTTTCTCTTCTCTCTTCTAGTCATGCTTAACAATTAGAAGGCCCTTTAGGGTTATAACAAAGAGGAAAGGTAAAAAAGAAAGCAAAAAACATAAGCGATTTTTTTATTATTTCCAACTAAACATGCATGCTGTTGCCAGCCGATTTTTGGCGATTTCTAATGGCGATTCAGGCGATTTTTTGAGTGAATCGCCGATACATGCGATTCAGGCGATTCACCCGATGAAATCGCCGATCACGATTTCCGACTCCAAAAAAATCGGGGTGCATGAATCTGATCGCTGAATCAGCGATTCACGCGATTTTAGCGCGATTCTCGTTACTCTGGTAGCTATAGGAAAACCATATGCACTCATGCCAACTGTATCAACAATAGGTGTAGCCATATCAAAATTTGTGGACAAAAGAACATTACCAACTGTCACAACACAAAACTGAATCTTTACAGATGGTGAAAACTGAACCCAACTCCACTTAGGTGAGTGATCAACATCAACCTCAAACAACAGATTGTTATAAGAGAATGTTGGATCCATGTCGAACATATGATTGTCCATGAAGTGAACATCAACACTTTGTTGATCGAGAGTATAACATGACTCTATCACTATATCACTCACCTCATCAACAATAATGAGTGTACTATCATCAGAGCACACACCTACAACCACATGCATACTGCTAAACTCCTCGTTGGATGGCTCAACCGACACTGAAATGGCTGCTGACATGACAGTATCCTTGCATGCTCCTAGTCCCACTATCGCTGCATCGCCATCAAATACATGATCCGAGAAACTCATGCCAACAACAACATCATCTGACTTAACCTGACATGAATTATCATCACATTTTGCTCTTTGCAAAAACAATATCATGCTCTGCTCAAATATTGGATTCGAAATCAGTTGGATCATTCGTTTGTGATTTTGATTCATCTCATTCTCTAGCACATCCAACTGTTTCACAATACCTTGCATCCCAGAATCTCCATCCCTTGGCGGAGATGTATGCCCTCTATGGGTATAATGAATGCCAAACCTTCTATCACCATCCATAATGTTGAAAACCAAGTCCTCTACCTATGGGTCAAAAGACAAGTGATGAGCATTTCTCACAATGTAATGCCAATAAAAACTCTCAATCTCATCATCATCAAACTAGGAATTAGAAGATGGCTCCACTCTCTGACTCCGAACTATTGGTTAGGCAGGATTCTGGGCAACCCTCTCAGCAAACCCAACCACCAAATCCCTAATGGGAAGCATTGTAGCCAAAGTCTTTACAATTCTCCTCACCAATTCTCGTACAGCACAAGAGCCTTGAATGAGAGTACCCTCAGATATACTGTATGAACCTCCCACAAATCCATGAATGACTCAGTACAATAGAAATTATATGTGGAAGTATCAATCTGCTCCCCCGAAATCCATAGTTGATCCCTCTGAAAATGTGACAATGCCAACTGTCCAATGCTACCAACTGTATGAAAAGAAGAAATAGATTCGCTTCCAATAGAAGGAAGCAAATCACCATGAGAGCCTGTCTCCACTGATGCTCTCACCTCCTTTGTACATACTACACTCATATCCTGGACGAATGTGTTTGCCACATCATCATGTCCCTCATCCTCAACCAGAGAAGAAAACTCACCACTAACCACAATATCTAACTGAACAGGGTCTAAGACTAGTGTCAACTGTACTCATTCCAACTCCATGGTAACCTTATCCAACTGTAATTGTGACTTCTAAAGAGCCAATTGAGTATACTAAAAAGAGTTCACAGTCACCTCAAGCTCTTGAGTGAGCTCAACCACCTCCACCTCTTTCCCTAACAACATCTTATAACGGGTGCTACCCCACTCCAGAAGGTAATCCCTGTCAACAATTAACTGAGAGTAACTATGCTCCAAGATCCTAACAACCTCTTGAAGCGCATGAACTTTTGCTAGAGAAAGAGTACTATCACCATGCTCATCAAACATAGGAGCACTCCAACCAGATGTAGCTAACATCTAACAAATAGCATCATAATGCTCAAGAGCTAAAGAAATGTTACTATCACTCACCTTCAGCTCACAAGTCACATGATGCCTCTGTAATCCCTGACTCCTATGCAAGTTCTTTGTCTCACTAACTGCACTGGGATAGCAAACTGAATCAGAACTCTCCACCACAAGATCGCTCATATGTGTGCTATCTTCCTCGCACAATTCTGCATCCGACATACAACTGCCATGTACCTCAACCAACTCCTCATCTGAAGAAATGGAAGCCCTTGTCGTATCAATCTCCTCGCACGTCTCAACTTCCACCTCAATAATAAGATCCTATAAGCATCGATCTTGGGACCCATCCAAAACCTCCACAGAGTCATCACCCAATATCTAACAAGGGGTGTCATACCCCATACATCTCATAGCATCATCAAATGGATCATTAGATGTGTCCATACTGTCTGCATCAACATCTCTTTACAAAGTCTCAACTGTAGAATCCTGACTCTGCACACATGACTCAACACTAGGCTGCAAATTAGTAATAATTGAGCATAAACCAACATCTATTGGCTCTGCTGAAACACCCACATCACCAACATCATAACTGAGTGACTCTATACGTGCCTCAGTCCCACTTGAGGAAGCAACTGTCTCCTGCATTATAGCAACACCATGAGATCTCACATACAAATCTCCAATAATAATCCTATCCTCTAGAAAGCAGAAAGTATTAGTGGTAACAACTGGATCAACTGCCTCTACACTAACTGTAGCAACAGCTCTCGGAGCCTCAACTTCCTGAAGCTCAGTGTCACTATCCTCTGCTGCCACTAACACAACCACATGTCCCTATGAAATAAGTCCATCGTCAACACTGCAGATAGGACTAGCAGGTGCCGTACTAAATATAGGTACATCTGCATCAAAGACTCTTATCGGGGAAAATTCAAGCTTCCTTCCTTGCAACCTTGATGTCGGCGTTCTAAAGGCAGAAACCATATACCTTGCTGCCCTTTCAATTGTCTCTGGATCCGACAAGTGCTTTGTCAATCTCTATTGATGAAGCTTAAGTTTCTCCATACTCTCCTACAAAGCATTCATCTTCATGCTAACTTCCTCATTACTCCACCGACTTTTAGAACTATCTGTCACTGGCTAGAAAATGTTAGAGTGCTGGTCACTCCAAATGCAACAACAAATCTAACATTAATATAAATTTTCTATCCCACAGGATGGCAAGAAACTGCTTTGGTACCACTGTAATAACCCCAACCCGTTATAACTTCAACAAATACCAGATTCTTTACTAATTCAGTTGTTTGAAATTTCGTTAAACACTTTGCAAGCAAGCTCTAATACCAATGTAATAACCCTAACTGGTTATAACTTTGTCAAATGCCAAATTCTTCTCTAATTCGGTTGTTTGACATTTTGTCAAACACTTTGCAAGCAAGCTCTAATACCAATGTAATATTCCTTGCCCAAACTGACTAATTTTAGCTCAAGGAATATTGTCAAACACTTGTATGCTACCTTTCTCTTTTCTGATTTTTTTGTGTTTCAAATTGTTTGATATAGTTTGAATGATGCTAAGAAATTTAGAATGTTCGCAAATGATACTACAATACCTCTTACAATGAACTAATATGCAAGTGCAGTTCTTTTTGGTATTTTTAGTGCATATACATGAAAACTAGATATGAAATGCATACCTGCAGCCAACTAATATTTTGACAAACAATTGGCATACAACTATTATGCTGATCAAATATGCTATTAGATGGACATTTCGTCAAACAAATGGCATGCAACATATATCTTCTTTATTGAATTCATTCTCATGTACAATGTTGCTATGAATTTGCTAATACAAATGGGCTTACAATAATGACTATAGCAATGCCAAATCTAGTATTGAGTTATCACTTACAATAGCAAAATTATATGCCTAAGATTACAATGTTAACTACTAATAGTTGCAAGAGAAAACTGATAATAGTGATGCCCACGGATGGAGATGAAAGTTGCATAAATATTGTAGCTCGGCACTATTCACACGTACTGTAGTAGCAAGGAAAAAAACGATTACTAATGGCTGCCAAAGATGAATCTTCAGGTCTGCACTCGATAGTCCTTCAATATTCTTCAAACTCTTCAATTATTCCTTAACTTTAAGCACAAATAGAACTCTAGAATGAAGCTCTCCTAAATGCAAAATTCAGTGGATATTTCACCACCTCAAATTGTTGCAACACTGAAGAATTGACGTTCTCCAATGGCTAACTAAAATCAGAAACCCTTAGTTCATTCTCCTAAGTTCATATCAAATGCAATTAACAATAATTGGATGTCTAACAATGAAGCTCTCACCTCTATTTATTCTTTCCCTTCACCCTTCTAGAAGGAAATAAAATATTATTTAATTGCACTCTCTAGAAGCTTCCCCATTTCTAATACAATAATTAGTTGTGCTTCTAGAAAATGCACTCCTTAGAAGTTTCCCCCTTTCCAATACAATAATTAGTTGTGCTTTTAGAAAATTAAATTAATTAAATATAAAGTCACCTTTAGATTTATTTATTTATTGACTTTAATTTAATTTATTTCTCCTTATTTCTCTACTTAGCCTTTGGAGTATGAAAAGCTAAGAACTCCATTAAGGGTCTAAACGATGGGGAACATTACAAAATGGGCATCTCCATTTCTTGTTCTGAATTGTTTACTTGCTTAAATAATTTTTGCAATCATTTGGGTATACAGTTTTTTGAAATTATGTATACAATTTAAATATCAGATAAATGGACATGGTCATTTAGCCTCTTAAACTCGATCATCACAAATATTGTGAAATATCAAATTGTTTCTATATCTCTATCCAGTTTGTCTCCCTACCATAGGAGTTAAATTTCAATCTGGACTAATTTAAGATTGCATATACATTTGATCTGTCGCATCTTGATTATTTAATTGTTGGCAATATAAATGCGTAGAATATTATAAAGTTGTACGTGAAAATCTGCACTAAAGTTGACTCCATTGCTCGAATGAGTAGAAGCACTGGTCTTTTTATTGTTGAAGTCAGAAAATCCATATCCTCCTTCCTACAAGCATCAAATTCATTATCACAAACCTTATACAAAGCATTCAATTATTTCAAGCATTTAGTTAACCTTATTTTGATAAAGTTCAAGGACTTTGCAAACGACGAACTAAACCAAGCTTAAATTCGCTTTAGAAAATGTAATGTCCCCATTTTGGCAGATCTATGCAGTTGATGGAGTTAGCTCATGATAGTGACCCTCATAAGCTGACAGGGTGTTTTGGGGGTCCCAGATGTAGATTTACTATTTTTAGTAGGTCTATTTTTGGCAGTTGCTATTTTTTGCAATGTAGTGGGTAGCTTCGACAGTTGGTCGTCACCTGCAATAAATAAAATTAATAATTGCTTGAGCTCTTATTTATCCATTAATTATTAAGTTGCATTATTATAATAATGACATTAAGTGATATTTCTAAAAAGTGTGTTCGAAAGTTTCTAGTGTTGAGTTCTTTTGGGAAACTTCCACAATTTCTAAAGTGGAGTTTTTTAGGAAACTTTGGCCAATGAAGGATTATAAACATAGCTCATTTCATTGGAAAAAGCACGCATGAAATTATATTTGTTTTTGTTCTCTTTGTGGCTTTTTTCTAAGTTCTAATTTTTATGGCCCTTGCTGAAGTATAAGGATTTGGAAATTCTGAGAATTGGATTTGCAATTTAGCTACTAAGGTATAGCTAAGATTGTCTAGCTTCTCTATTGTTCATCACTGTAGTTGAGAAGTGTTTTCATTCCATTGCTGAAGTATTAGTGGACTTGATATTTGCTAGATATTTTCCTTACTATAGCATATTGTGGCTAAGGAGAATATTACTAAAAAAATTATTGGTTTGGAGAGAGGATTGATTTGCTAAAGCTGGTATTAACATTCATATCTAGAGGAATTGACTGGGACTTTGAGTGTTGTTCTTCATTCTGAAGTGGAATCTCTTAAATCTAGAAATTGCACCTGCAAGCAATAGTTGGGTGCATTGTTAGCAATCATTGTGCAGGGCCTGCATTTGGAAATTTGGGCCAGCAATCATAAATTGCAAGATATTGTGCATGTTGAGAAGCTTGCGGCTGAATCAAGGTGGGTCGTCACCCATATCTAGACCTGCGTTACTGCTCTTTATGACCTGCAACAGCCTTTGGGAGGCCTGCAAACCACCATAGCAGGCGGCTAGGAGACAAATGGGAGTCTACGAATTGATATTCAAACTGTGATTTAATAATAGAGGCCCCCATATCATTTAGGGAATTTGCGAATTGGTACAAGGATTAGTCAACAATCAGTGGAAACCAAAAATAAATTGGTGAGTGTCCAAATTCATGACTTGGTGTCACATTTTAAATCATTGTTGTTAGGACAGTATTCCAGGGAGCAACGTTCTCTTTCCAACTGGGTATTTGATGATTTTGTTGTTTGATAAGGCAGTGCAAGGATTGGCATTATATCATCAGGTTCAAAGTTCTATTTTATATAAATTGTGATCTGCACAATGTTTTATTAACAGTGAATGATAAGATGATATTGCTCTTGTTTTAATTGGTATCATAGTTCAATCCGTACCAAGATTGAAATTTAATAAATAGATGTTCATAGCCCCGACTTGTTTATTATTTATCAATATTTGGTTTTAGTGTTGCTTGCCGAATGTTAACAAAGTGTCAAACAGTAAATTTGCATAGAAATTGGTATATTAAAGAGCAACAATCAGACGGGGTTTTTAAAGAAAAACTCTAAACCAAGTAATCAGGTTCGAGGAGAAGGTCTACCTGCCTAGGTGTAGCAGAGACTGAAGTGCAGGGGAATCAAGGTGATTCTCGTTCATTGGCCAAAATTGACTGTGGAATCCTATTGTAGAAGTGGCAAGCTCTTGGATTTTCAATCTGTGGTTTTCGGAACCAACAGATGCAACTCAACCAGTCATTACAGGCAATGACTGGTGCCCATGACCTTTCCTCTCTCTTTTTCTTTCATGTTATTTATTTAGGCAGAGTAGGAATATATATCAGCATTTTAGGGACTACTCTCATAGTCAATTATGCGAGAGAATTTTACTTCCAACATTCTTTTATTATTTCAGTTTTGTAAATATCAGTTGTATATTCAGAATGAATAATACAAGGACATTTTCTATTCTTTCAATATGAATGAATAGTGTTTTCTGCAATTTTGAGTATGAGTTGAAAATGAACTTCATTTGATCTTCTTCAGAATTGAATTTTAACATGTGTTAAAATTAAGTAACAGGTATATGAAGAGTCATCCTGATGTGCTTAAAAGGTGAATAAAAGGTGAATAGAGAGCTCATTTTCAGCAGGCTTGGATATTGTTTTGGTTTCAGATTTCTCTTGGAGAAATTAAGGAAGCTTCAGCTTCTATTCAGGATCCTAAGACACAAACCCTTAGGTCTTCTTTGGTGGATTGGATGTAGCCCCAATTCATCTTCTGTGGAGAATTCACGATGGAGTTCACCATTGCATTTTAGGTTCTTTTGTGATTATCCAATCTAATTGTTATCATTGTTTGTACGGTTGGATTATTATTTTATCACTAGTTTATAATGCAATAACGAATTTTGGAGTATTTGCTAGTTATTTTTTGGTTAATGTTATTAGTTATTTAATGGTATTTGCTGGTTATTATTGAATAAACCCTTATTTATGATTCTGAAAATTATTTGAGGATAATTGGAGAGAATATCCGACTAGGATATTACATATTTAGAATAGACATGATTCTTTCAATATGGATTATTTTGGATGGTCCAAATGCATCATGTGAGGATCATATCTTTTCTAGACCTACAAAGAATTGCCATACATAACATTCTTCTTGTCGCCAATCCGAAACTTGATGATTGTGTTTCATCACACTCATTCAATTTTAGACTACCAATTGTTTGTATGTTAATTCAAAGTCAGTAACAGTCATTTCCAGTTGAGTTTCAGGTTGTCATGTCAAAGCATATTATTTAATATTTCTATGACAAGTTCTTGTAGATTCAATGTGCTTGCATATTCCAAGTTAAAAATGAAGATTCCAATTGTGGTGGTTGTACTTAGAGCTGCAAAAGAATACATTGGCAAGAGAAGGAAAATAAAATAAATCTAAGAATGGTCTTTCTAGAATGAAATGAAACATAGATATTTTACAGAGAGCGAATAAATGGCAACACAATCAGCATAATCAGTAAGACATAGTATAAAGAGATATAAACAAAGTGCACATATATATGCTACATTGCAAGTCAATGAATCACACCTATGAGAGAGTAATGAAAAAGCACAATTCTTGGTAATTATTGTAATATTTTGGAAGAGTGATGGATGTTGTAAAGCTGTGCCCGAAAACTTTTTAACTCGGCAATTGTTTTCAGATTTTTTTGTCTTTTAAATGTCTGATGCCTAGAGTTCAAAATCACACCTGAGGAAAATAAAAGATGAGGGCACTCTTTGAAGTGTTGTATCTTTTGAAAAAAGTGGATGTATGAATTTATGACATTGCAGCACAAGGCGTTCTACATGCCACACTATGCCATCGGGCTATTCTTGGAGGCAACGACGCAGATGATCCTCAATGATGTACTGGAGGCCAAACCGGGACCACTCACACCAAGCGAACCCTCGATCATGCAGTGGAGGCATCTCAATACACTTGGCACCAAGACCACGGTTGAACAAAAACAACTAAGACCAGACGGCAAAAATACTAACAATGGTCGCGAGGAGACTTCTTCTAAGGAGAGTGAGACCGACGGGGAGGATGAAGACGACGAGCAGGTAGAAGTAATTACAGCTACACCGTTGAGATTTCCACGGCTTGCACTCTCAACGATAGCACACTTGGTTCCTGTAGGTATACATGGCATTCTAGGGTTTGGTCAATTCAAGCAGCCACTAGTGATGTCTCCAGCTTCAATTATGATTCAGCCTGTTGCAAAGACACTAGCTACTCCAGAGGCATTAGCAAAGGCACATCCATCACCAACGGAGACAATTGTTCTGGAGGTAACGATGGAGCCTGCTTGCGAGGTTTTGCCAGAGGCTAGGGCTAAGGTACTTGTACCTGATCAGGAGATAGGTACTTGAGAAGGAGTGATGGAGATACTGACAGGCAAGGGTTTGAGGACGTCAAGTGTTCATTTAGACATAGTGGGTTCAAATGAGTAGTTACGGTGGATACGGCATTGTTAGCATCACTTGAGGAGCCAGACAGAGAGAGTAGAACTTAGAAGTTGAGCACATACCTGAGTACAAGGTTTCATAGTACACCAGCACCTCGAACAACATACCTTCACACACCTACGTGAGAAGTAGTTCCAAAGGAAGATCCTCTACACACAGGTGGAGGGGAGTCACCCGACACGAACTAATGGACTACCACATAGCATTGTTGAGCAGATGGTGGAAGTAGTAGAGAGGGCTATGGTTGCTCAGCAACAACCTCCAATAGCACCAAAAATAGGGACGAGAGAGGCATTCTTCACTGATATAGCGACTCGGGCTCACCAAATTGCGGCCTCTACAAAGATAGAGCCCTTGGACTCAGTAGTAAAGGACCTAGAGAGTGTGAGATCCTTCATGAGAGTAGGATGCCCGGTAGCCTTTATAGTTTGTTTTGAGGAGCGAGGGTGGCCGAGTGTGTAAATTGCAAAGATGCGCCAAGATTGGGCCACTACAAGAGAGCCAGGTATGGAGAGCTGAGTAAAGCCTTTGACTCAGGAGATAGTTGAGATTCATAGGGATGCATATTATACCATTCGAAGGAGCCAAGCAAACCAGGTAGCAGCGGAGAGGGCTTAGGAGGAGTCAGCTACCACGCTAGCTACAGAGAGGGCAGCCAGGGAATCCTAGAGGGCAGCATTGTTAGCCCGACAAAGTCAGCAATAGAAGGTGGCAGCAGAGAAGGAACAGTTAGCAACAGAGGAGGAGTAGGTGGCAAAGGAGAAAGGGAGAGAGTTGGGAGAGATTGTTGAAATGATGCAGTCAACTTTGAAGCTTCAGATGGAGGCTGAAGCAGAATCGAAAGTACGGAAGGAGCAAGTGTATAAGCTACAAGAAAAGTTGAACAAGCTTAGTGCACAAACAGCTACCACACTAGGGACACATCCCTCTTCTTAGTTTTTAAATATTGATGTAATTAATTGTTTTGGTTGCAATTTGAATTTTGTTGTAAGGGTTTTCTCTATTTTGTCATCTGGAGACCTTAGTTTTTAGGGGAATGATGTTGTCGGTAAATTCTATTGTAGCGGACGAGTAGAATTATATCCGAAAGGGTAGAATTGTATCCAAAAGGGCGCGTGACAGTTGAGTCACCCCTTCGGGAAAGTATATGTACACCGTCCGGAAGCGACTTTGAGACATCATCATAATCATATTGTAAGCATTGGAGTGCATATTGTGTATTTAAATAAAGTATTTGTTCTATGTTATATCTTATTGTACTACATGCGATAGGTATCTATTTACCCTGTACAGTAAATAAACTAATGAGAATAGCACCCAAGAAGTCTGCTTAACGAGATCATGCCCAAAGTAAAAGTGAAACAATTTTGCTAAGTGAGTTGCACCTCTAACAAGCTAAAAAGTATTGCCTAGTCATCTTAGAGAGAGAGCAAATGAAAATTGTGTCCAACGAAAGCATTATTTTAGTTTTTACTGCTTTGGAATGTGGCTTTTGTCTTTAAAAGCATCCAATTCAAATGATAAACCTAAATATCTCTCCTCCAGTGTTGATGTGTTGATAAGTTTTTATTTAGTTAGTTTGTATTACATATCCAAAATAATTCCCAAAAAACACTACAAATAGTGAATAACACATCAATATTGTTCATGGTAAGATGGTTTTTGTTTTCCTAGGATCTTCCCCTTCTAATATGAAGAGCTATTCTAGTACACATTTATTATGTTTTGCATCAGTGAAAGTTGCAAACTAAAATGTTAACAATTCTCCACATCTCATTTTTTTAGCTTGCTTTTTGCGGAACACTTCTCAATCATGTTCTCTTTACATAAAGTGGGGACTTCTATTTGAAATGGGATAAAAGGATAAGTTATTCAAAGGAGAAGAATCAAAGTAAAGTTCTCATTAAAGGTTTAATAGATCTTAAAATTAGTCAACATTAAGAAAGATGAAAAACCCTAGAAGACGAAATCAAATTGAAATTTGATGATGCCTCTAAAGTGAATCTAGGGCTTACAAGTGCAAGCCAGGGGCTCAAACACTCAATGCTATGAGTTTGTACATGGAGATTATCAAAAAAAAATTGGGTCCTAAGTTCACTAATGAGTAATACATTGAGATATGACACTATTCTTGGAAAAATTCAAGATATTTATGCATAAGTGAATCAGAATACAGTGGTAGAAGGCAGTTTGCATAAATGGTGAATGTTGCCATGATATATTTTTGCCAAAATGAAAACATTAGCTATTTTAAAGATTTTTTAAATGGAAGATAAATTTTATCCAAGTAGGGAAGTTTGTTGATATATGGAGAAAAATGGGGTACAAATTATTTGGCTAATAAAGGGTTAGAGAAGTTGGCATACTCTTCATTTTATGATATAAATGACCTTGAGCCTATTTGTCATGTAAAAGGCCATAGGTATGTCAAAACTTTTTATATATGTGGTGTGTAGTAAAAGCTATGTGTTGATGGCCCTTCACACACATTGGAAGAGGTGATGCCTTAAAGTATTGTATTGGCATGCATATTGTCTTCCATATGCCTCGATGTCTTTACAACAGGTGCTTCTATGTTGTCATTTTTGTTGATGAGGGGATCGGTTTAAATGGCAGGTGGGAGTAGCACAAAAACCAGCTTTGTCAGATGCATGTGTCAAACCACAGGTTAAGGAAGATATTTAATTGCCCAAGTGTAGGAAAATTCAAAGTGATTAAGGAAAATTTTCAGGAGTGATGGATAGATGAAAACAGAGAATTGTGTCATGAGACTATTTCTAGAAGATTCTATTATGAAATTGAATATAATTGTGCAGATTCAGAGGTGAATAAGAACCTCTTTGAGATTCTGGTCCATTATAACCAAATCGTGGATGAGAAGCTAGAGAAGTAAGGACAGCCCTTCGTAGTATCACCAAATAGGGAAAATATATAAGAATTAGGCTATTTCCAAAACTAGGGCATGAAACATTTGAAACTTAATTCACATATAATAAATTCTACAAAAAAGCTAGATTTATAATCATATCATTGATTTGATTTTAAGGCTAATAAAAATAATAAAAATTGAGTATTACTTAATATAGAAAGACTTCAGAAAATCAATATAATTTTGTCCGTGTTTACCGTACAGGTAAATAGTTTAATGCATCCAGACAATAGAAAAGAACATGTAACACAACAGTACTCCTTTTATTATTTGCATATATGCCGAAGAGATTACATAGTGCTTCCAATGATGATTACAATAATGATCCATAGTTGTACATAGACCATCCCGAAGAACCTTCCCAAAGGGGCCCATTGGCTACATAACAAGAACCTTCTCGAAGGGACCTGCCGGCTACATAACAATTATTGATGACATCAACCTGTCGGCTACTCAATATTTACCAACGACATCATCCCCCCCAAAAGAAAAAGTCGTCTCCTAATGACAATTACAAAATATCCGAAACAGATTAACAAAACAACATATATTAACTGACTAACTACAACAAGATAGATCTATTTCTATCACACCACTTTCACATTCGTCCCATGCCTGCACCAAACTGGTCTCCAAACCATGTTGCATCTATAGCCTCTGCTAACACAATACTATCTCCTTAATCAAGCTGACCTTGATAGCCACCTATGCTGCTTTCTCTGGTAGACTGAGCCAAGTGTCGCTATACTGCCTTCAACTGGATGATCAGCTCCTCCCGAGCTCTCTATGCATCCACCAAGACAGCTTCACGTCCGACACCTACTCCAAGTGCCTCAAAGCGTATCACCCCTCTCGAAAGGCTTGCTCCGTTGATCTTTCCACCTCTTGCACACTATGCTTCAACAACTCCAAGTCTCATCAATTAGTCACACTTCCCACGACTGATAACTGCACCGACTAGGGGTCTAGGGGGCATTGCCCCCAATGGGGTCGAGGGGCAGCACCCCCACTGCCAAGACTAAATTAGCACTCTCAAACCCACACAAAAGTCCATGGAACACACCAATTTTGTGATTTTCTTCTGATCTCATACTCTTTCAGCCAACCACTTGCGTTTTCTACCTTTTTATGTCTTTCCCTTCCCTTCGGCATCATATGTTACTCATTCTGAATTGTTTTGATCTGTCGTCAATTTTTTTTTTTTAGTTGTAGATAAGTTTTTCCTCCACTTCATCTTTCCTGCAGACTCTATTTGTTCTTCGGCTTGGTTAGGTTACTTATCTCTTCGTACAAACCAACTATTCTACAAACTTCTCTCCTTCCCTAGCATCCATACTACCATCCTTCATCAACGGCTTCTGGCTTCTGCTATCCTCACAAGCAAGGAAATGGCATATGGAACAGGTGTAGAGAGTGTCGTACAAACTTCTGCCTTGCCAACGTACGGGGTTAAAATACTGGATGTCGTATGGTCTTTCCTTCAATGCCTTGTGAATTTGTGAATGGCTCTCTTTTGCCATACAGATCTCTTTCTTTCTCCCTATCGTCAGTCCTTCCCTTATCCCTATATGCTGTACGGTTTTCTTATGATGCCTGGTATGAACGTGCGGCCTCTATACGGATTTAGTCTTTGCCCTACGGTGTTTGCCTACACTGAAGGGGTCATATGGTGTTTATAAAATAGGAACCTGGGCAATTGCTGTACGGGCAATATAAAATCCACCACACGAAACTCTGTGTTGACCCTCCTTTCCGTACAGTTACAGCAGGCACATAAAGGGGTTGTACAGTGCCAATCAATAAGTCTATGCCTTTTAATATCTTCTGTTTCTTTCCGTACTTGAGGCTCTTCAAATACCGTATGGTGGGTATTAACAGGTTGTCGTATGATGACTGTGTTGGCTGTCGTACGGTGACTTTAATCACTTTTTTTTTTCCTTCTATTTTTTTTTCAACTATTTCTCCCTCCGAGTTTCGTCATTCTCTGATGACAAGGGGTCGTTCTAGCATGTACATTTTTAACTTAATTTTTAATGTCCATTCAATGTCCACAACTTAATTGCTCTGTTATCACCTACTTCTCGGATCTAGTATGGCCCGACCCATTTGACTTTAAACTTGCCCGGTTTGATTTTGTTTCGTCCGTCATACTTCAACACCAGCTGTCCTGGTTGGAACTTGTTCAGTTTCAAGTGTTTATCATACCACGCTTTACGCCTATTCTACGTCACCTCCATGGCCCATTGTGCCAATAGCTACTTCTCCTCGAGTTTGTTCAATTATGCAACATTTCCCTCAGGCATTCCAGTCACCTAGTTTGTTCTCTAAACTTGATACCATGAATTCCGTCGGCTACCACTCCTTGCCGTCAATAACTGTATTCTTGATTTTAGAACCATCACGCCATACTATTGAAGTTTTTATTAAACTCTTACTCTTTGTTTCCTATGCAAATCATACGATGTGTTTTCCTTGCTATCGGCACCTTCCTAGTAAATTTGTGGTGTGTTGTAACCTTTTCTTTCCGCGCAGTCTGTTCACTGTGTTCCGTACGATGGAAGCTTTCCTTTTTCTGGGTTTGTACTATATGGTCTTCCCTTCATCTTTCGTCATAACTGTCTTTCCCTCTTCCGCTTCTCTATATTCCTTCAAACATTCATTTCCTTCTTCTTTCTCACCTTCGTCGATCCTTAACATATTATAGCTTGGAAAGAGCTCATAATCCTCCATCTGCCAATGGAAAAGGCCGTTCACCGAATCCAAATCATCGTCCATCAATCCACCTTCGAACCATAGGACTCCTTCCTCATTAGGTTCCAATCAATACTTTCCTTCATCCTCTTCTTCGAAATGAGATGATACGGCTTCTTCGCCCACCATTTGTGTGTGTAAATCAATAATGAATTTTCATCCTTTGCTTTCAATTGATACTGTATTCTTCTTCCAGTCATGCTTAACCTTTGCTTGTACGAGCCATCCTTGGTCCAAAATGGTGTCATATCCTCTTCTCTTCAACGGGATGACGACGAAATCGAGTAGGAACGGCTATGTTCCAATAGTTACTAGTTGTGCCATCAGGATTCCCAACGATTTGATCCCGTGCTAGTTTGTTGTGAGCAACTAGAATGTAGGTGGCCACAACGTCGGCTGTCCCAACTTCTTCTAGGTATCTTCTGGTAGGACGTTTACCCTTGATCCTCCATCCACAATTGTGTCTAAAAGGACCATTCCTAATATGCCCATCTCTACAATCATCGGATGCCATCCGGATGTAAGGGCTAGCAACATTGGGTCCGCTGTACTTGCTCCACTTTCCTTTTCCCTTCCATGTTCTCCCGATGGTTTCGCAGTTGGAGCGATGTTTGTGAGTGCCGATCAAAGTTGAGGCATTGTGAGCAGCAGATTGTTTATTTTGACTAGTACTACAATTTGTAATATCTGTCATATGATGTTCTATTCTGCGCAGTTTCTTGCTGAGGTACCGGTAGTGTCCTTCAATTGTGATTTATCTGCCTGCGTTGCTTTCTCAATTTCTGCCCGCACCTCTTCCAATTTCTTTTTTTCTTCTGTTGGGTCGGGGTACAATTTTGCTTGTTTACGGTTGATTGCTAAGACTTCTTCGTCCATGCCAATGTTGATCAAATTTACTCTTGATTTCGGGCACTTGGCATCTTCATTATCTCTAGGACCACACCATCAGCATAACAACTTTGGTGTATTCGTTGATGTACAGTTTTGTGCAAAGTGGCCCCACAAATTGCATGTTCGGTATTGAACCATCGGGCCGCTGTTCACATCGTACTGAATTCGGCTGCACCCTCTGTTATTATTGTTGGTGTTGTTGTTTTGCCCTCTTCTATTATTTATGTACCCACCTGAAGTGGCAAGAGCACTTGTTGATGTCCTCTTGTTTTCATATTGAAGGGGCATTCTTTTGTAGAATGTCCCATAATTTGACAGATATCGTAGAACTGGTTCTTCGGACAGGATCTCTTCATGTGACCTTCTGTCTTACATTCTATGCACCATAGCTCGTTTCCCTTGGTCTCTTTCTATATATTCTTAAATTCCTTCATCATTCGGAGCATATCCTTCTAGAGAGCTCAGACCTTCTTACTGCCATTTTCATCATCACTGCTATCTTCTTCCGAAGACGTGTCATATGAGTCGGATGAGCTGCTTTTCTTCTTTTTTTTGTTTTCTGCTCACTTTCTAAGTTTATCGCCTAATTGTATGCTTCGGTGTATGATAATGGTGGCACAATCTTCATTTTCTTCCTTAACTTCGGGCATAGTCCTTCAATTAACCATCTCTTTTGCAGCCCATTTGTCGGCTTACTTTCCATTTTATTTATTAGTTCTTTTAGTTTCCTGGCATATACACAGACTGTTTCATTTTTCCCTTGCTTTGTGTTGTATATTTCTGCTACAATCTCATTGTCGTCGCACAACAATTGAAATTCGATGATAAACTCCTTTTTAACCCCTACCCAATTAGTTAATTTTGGGGATCCGTGTCGGCAAACCAATCAATTGCTACACCTCTTACGGTTGTCAAAAATTGTTGAACCCATTCATCTATGTCAGTTATGTCATTTGTCGTCCAAATTGTGTCGAACCCATTCATCTATGTCAATTATGTCATTTGTCGTCCAAATTGTTTCACATGTCTTACAATGTCGGATTGGATTGGCCGTTCCATCACCATCAAACTTTGGCAATTTTTCCTTTGGTCCAGCCATTAATATTCTAGTTGGAGGTACTTGTTGTGTACCCGCACAATTCTGGACAGCCGCGTTGTTTTGAACACCCGTGCTGTTCTAAACACCCGTGTTGTCCTGCACACCCGCAATGTTTCAGAGTCATCTTATTTCAAACAGCCACGTTACCTAGTAAAAAAGGGTTTTCCTCAAGTCCTTCCGGAACTATATCGCGGACAAAGAGTTCACTCCATGCTCGTGCTCCCTCGGCACTCTGAGCTGTGCGAGTTGATTCCCTTCCGTCTGGATTCTCTTCCCTCGGCGTATACAGGTTCAAAAATTCCTCCCTTGTTACTTCCACCAAATTCAACCGTTGTCGAGTCTCTTCCAACAATTCCTCGGTGCTTCGGTGTCCATCGGCAATCTGCTGAAGCCTCCGTCTACGCTCGGCCTGTTGTGCTAAAATTAAAATTTCTTGTGCGGTACGTATTCCATCTTTTTCCTTTATCTTATTTCTATCCTTGTTAAGCTGATTCAGCATTAGTTTTCATTCCTCTGCCTTCATTCCAGGTCCATTGGGAAACGGCACCAAATGTTTACCATACGGGTAAATAGTTTAATGCATACAGACAATAGACAAGAACATGTAACACAACAATATTCCTTTTATTATTCGCATATATGCCGAAGAGATTACATAGTGCTTCCAATGATGATTACAATGATGAGCCCAAGTTGTACATATACCATGCCGAAGAAACTTCCCGAAGGGGCCCGTCGGCTACTCAATATTTACTGATGAGAGTCCAAACATTTCAGAATTGTATTACATTGATTTTCTCTTATTGTTTTGAGATAAAGATGATTAAAAAATACAGTTTAAATACAAGTTTCTTAGAATTTATCTTCAACCCCTAGTTGTCCACAATAAAGACTTCAAACCCTAGCTGACATTTCGAAACTCCCTCTAAACGAGCACTAGGCCTGATAGGCGAGCAAATCAGATATATACATCTATTTTTGGCTGATTAAAGGAGATTTTCAGATCATTTTCAAATATGGGCAGTTTATGAGGGTTTGCACTTTGTAGCTGCCATTGCATACGTTATTGCTAGTTATGTTGGCTACCCTAAATGAAATTCAGGATTCTGGTTTCTATGTTGGTGTTTCCATGTTTGCAATTCATGTGGTGCTACTAGCATATTTTTGATATAAAATAAATCTTCCAATTGCCAATTCGACAATTTTATTTAATATTCTAAATTCTAATAGTAATTAGTAATTCGATATTCAATGTTGAAAGCTTCCATGTTCAAGTTATTTTAGTCTATACTTAGTATTTGGCATTTGCAATTTGGCTGATTTATTTGTTATACTGTTACAAATATTTCAATAACTAACATTTCAAGCATGTAGAATATAGCGTATGCCGTATCCAATGCCGCCGCAAAAAAAAAGCAAAATCACTTCACATTGGAGGGTCTTGTGGGCCCCGAACACATAGCTGCCCCTCCCTTTTCTCTTAATTGCAACTTCAAAGAGGAATAGCTAACTTTTGGATCCACATTTTATGCAAACTTAGAAATTTATATGAACATCATGTTGACTTGGTGATCAGCACCTCCTTTATGGTTCGTGACATGGCTTAACCGCCTCTCGTGGATCTGGGTAAGTCTAGTGTTTGTGACATTCGTTGATAACTTAGAGCTTTTGGCACAATGGCAAACATATCAAAAATTGGTATCAGAGCCTTCGGTCACGGGTTTGAGTCTCAAGAGGTCTCTTTCATTCTATCAACGTGGAACCCTCAGTGTTGAAGGGGAGATTGTTGACTTGGTGGTCAGCACCTCCTTTAGGGTCCATGACATGGCTTAACCGCCTCCCGTGGATCTCGGTAAGTCTAGTGTTTGTGACGTTTGTTGATAGCTCAAGCTTTTAGCGCAACGGCAAACATACCAAAACATTAAAGCATTTGAAGGCTACAAGAGCATTAACAAAGTTGAGGGTGTACTACAACTTCAATTGGATAACTCAAGATGATTTCAGGTTTTTACATTGCTTTGGATTTTATTGAATATTGTTTGAGAAATACTGTTCAATAATATTTCATGAATATCATATTCACTTTTATCAATTTGGCTAAAATGTCAAATAATACTCACTCAATTTATTTTAATATTGCAATCAGAAAAAAATAAAAAGTAAAATAAAATAAAATAAACCAGATGTCTTAGAAATTTTTTAAATGGCTATTTCAACTTGTGCCTATTGCCACATAACAAACTTTTTGAATCGTTTATATAAGTCACGTTTTTAGAATATAACGTAAAGTTACTTTTCGACAACTTAAATTTATTTATTTTTTTGTTTTTGCCACCCCATTAGCAGACAAGAAAATTTGAGGAAACAAGCTGAGGGTCCTCATTACTTTTATGCTACAGAAGAGGCCATGATAGACATTTTAGCAATGAAATGTTCCAAGCGTGTTTTGTTTTTGTTTTTTGTCAAACACATCGAGAAGTAGACAGAGATCAGTCATTATGCAATTAGTTACTTAAATTTTAAAGGAATTCTTTGACTACTTATATTAAGACCAATTGAAAAAAAATTAACTCCATAAGAATTCTCGATTCCCTACAATTTAAACTTTCACACAAGCATTGCATAGATAGTTGTTTAAAGTTTAATGCATAATTCCACGTACCTGCCCAAGTAGAATTTCATTTAATTCACTCATTGAAGGAGTTCGCTCCACAAGACGAGCCTGAAAATTTGATAAAGATCATACAACATCAGAAAAAAAGCGAATTGTCAGATGCAGCTAGCAGAGAATGCATATTAATTTAATTCTAAACATGCAGCATGCAGAATAGCCAAACATATTACACATAAAAATAAAAAGCACGGATTTTATAAACAAAAAATTATTTCTGTGACAAAATAACTCCAGGGCATGCAATGGTAGGTCCACAAAATGAATGCCATATAGAGCATAAGCAATACAATGAAAAAATATTAAAGAAACAATACATATCCAAAAATAGTTTTTATATGTTGACTAACTTGAAAAGATAGTAAGCATAAATCCTATTCTCCCTAAATGGTAGACAAGAACAAGGCCAGCTCCACCTTTCTTTGAGGTGGAATCTCCCCATACGAGGAAGGGTCAAAATGAACTATGATACAGCTGCTAAGGAGAGCTCGCTGGCCTTGTCCTACATGTGGTATCAGCATATTTAGAGAAGACATAAGAAGATGAGATAACCCTGTCTGGTTATGACTAATCATACATCAATTTGTTTTGCTAAATCAGTAGTTTGGCATTTTGTCGAAAACTTGGCAAACAAACTTGACACCACTATAATGAGCTTTGTTTCCTTTGTGTTTTGGGAAACCATTGCATTTTATGTGTGCTGGATATATCTGCCTTTTGTGACTGAAATATGTATGATGCTGAAATAACAATGATAGACATATAATGAAAATGCTGAATGCTTAAATCAGATTTCTTTTAGGATGTTAATGCTCCTTCCAGTTTAAGTTTTTGGTTTTTCAAATTGAGATATATATGCATAAAGACAAATGCTAGAATGCTGAAGCAGGCAAATAACTCAACTCAGAATTTACTATCAACACCCACTTACATATCAGTAGCATACATACAGAAAATAGTAGTAATGGTACCTGTAACATGCTGCAAAATCCTAATCACTCGTATCATCAATACTCTGGTGTAGACGCTAGGTGGAGTACAATAACCCCAACCGGTTATAACTTTAATGCCAAATTCTTCTCTAATTCAATTGTTTGATATCTTGTCAAACACTTTGCAAGCAAGCTCTAATACCACTATAATATCCCATGCAATTCTGATTTTTATTTCCAAATTGCTAACCTAAGAATTTCGTCAAACACTTTGCACGCAAGGGATATATATACATATCTACCAAACTTTAATTGATACGCTTGCAAAACTCGAAACAACCAACAACAAATGTATTTTGTATTTTTTTGAAACATATAGCATTGGTTACAAATTAGAAAATGTGCATCTACAACAATAAGACATTAGGGCAACGCCTGCTATGATTTCCAATGATATTATAATCTTTTTTGACAACATTCATATATTAATCAGATTACAACAGATTTAGAAAAACCCTACCAATGCCCTAAATATCTACTCTCAAACAATGCAAAATGTAATAGATAGAAACTTGGAATTGCTACAAAAATCTGAGTTTTACTACAACAAATCACTGTAGCGACGAGACTGTAGCAGCGTCACTATAGCAAATCACTGTAGCAGCGTCACTGTAGCAAGTTATTGTAGCAGCATTACTGTAGCGGCATTACTGTAGCAGAGTTACTAAACCAATATCCAACTTATTCCTTACTCCATAAATCTAGCCCTAGGCCACAAATTTGGTACAATGAAAAGACTAATTTTCCTTCTCCAACACCCACAACCCTTCGAAAGATATTTCACCACCTCAGTTATGTGAATCAATGGGAGTGTTCATTCCCAACAATCAATGAAGAACTGCAGAAACCCTTGGCTCCACAAGTTATCCGGAAGAGTAGAAAAAACAAATTCAATGATCAACAATGAGGCTGCCCTCCCTATTTATTCTTTTCCTCCAATAGATGGACCTCCTTCTAAAAGAAATAAAATAATATTTAATTCCTCCTTCTAGAAGATTCTTTTAGTTTATTTAACTTTAGTCACTTTTAATTAAATTAATTAAATATAAAGTCACCTTTTAATTTTAATTTATTTAATCACTTTATAAGAAATTAATTTAGTCAATTTCTCCTTATTCCTTCACTTAACCTTTGAAGAATGTAAAGGCTAAGAACTCCATTAAGAGGCTAAAAAGATGGGGGCATTGCATGGAGAGTTGCCACCAATAACCAGGTCTCAAGCAATAGGAAATTTCATGCAACAATCTAGGCTAACAGCTACAATGCAAATCCCCTAAACAGATCGCAGGACTTCCAAATTCAAACGCAACCTCCTCTTTTTCTGAACGTAGATCTCTAATTTCAAATCGTAGACCTCTAATCTTTGTATGCAGGCCTCTCACAGGTAAACATAGGCCCTAAATCAGTGCATGTAGGCCTCAAGAATTGAATGGAGGTTTGAAGTGAGACCAAACGCTGCACCAGGTGCTATTTGCAGCCTCCAAACACATAGCAATTCCCAAAACTAGATCACAGGTCTGTAGATTATAATCACAGCTACCAGATTCTTCTGAATTTAAAGGAATTCTCAGCTATGGTGATAAACAACAAAGAAGTTAGGCAATCTTAGCTATACCTCAGCAACTAAATTGCAAATTGATTGCAAATGTAATTCTCATAATTCAAAACCCTTATACTTCAGCAAGGGCACCAAACCAAACATCAAAAATTCTTCACAAGCAACAAAAGTAAATAATCAACTGGATGCTTTTCCATCAAATGAGCTTTATAACCCCCATTGGCACAAAGTTTCCCAAATGCAACTTAACATAAGAAGCTTCCTCAACACAATATTTTATAGCGCACCACATAATATAATTTACTAATTTCTTTTGGCTCCCAAAAATGACATTTTCAACCATATCACAACATTATCACACAAGGCCGCCGTTTCTTGTGCCCAAGCTTTAAAACTTTCCAACCCAATTCCAACGAGCTATGACACTACGGTAGCCAAAGTACAAAAGCAATAAAAAATAGCAACCTCAGCATATCTAGATGATAAATAATAATTCACCCATCTTGCGAAAATGACTGAAGAAGCATCTGTTTACTGCATGGGGTAAATAGATTAATGCACACAGATAATAGACAAGAACAGCGGTACTTTTATTATTCGCATATGCCAAAGAGATTACATAATGTTTATGATGATGATTACAATGATCTTGGATGGTGTACATATACTTTCCAAAGAACCTTCTCGAAGGGGCCCGTCGGCTACATAATATTTGCCGACAACATACATCCTATTGGCTACACAATATTTACCAACGACATACATCCTGTCGGCTACACAATATTTACTGACGACATCATCCCCCCCAAAAGAAAGTCATCTCTGGAGGACAATTACAAAATATCCGAGAGAGATTAACAAAACGGAATACATTAACTGACTAACTACAACAAGATGGATCTGTTTCTGTTACACCACTTTTACATTCGTCTCGTGCCTACACCAAACTGGTCTCCAAACCACGTTGTATCTGTAGCCTCTGCTAACACAATATTGTCTCCTTAATCAAGCTGACCTTGATAGCCACCCGTGCTACTCTCTGCTTCCAACTCCTAGGTACCCTGAGCCAAGTGTCACTGTACTGCCTTCAACTGGATGATCAGCTCCTTCCAAGCTCTCTATGCATCCACCAAGACAGCTTCATGTCCAACACTTACTCCAAGTGCCTCAAAGCATATCACCCCTCTCGAAAGGCTTGCTCCGGTGCTCTCTCTACCTCTGGTACACAGACACTCTATGCCTATAGCAGCTCCAGATCTCATCAATTGGTCACACTTCCCACAATTGATAACTACACTGACAGGGGGTCTAGGAGGCATCGCCCCCAACGGGGTCGAGGGGCAGCACCCCCGTCACCAACACCAAATTAACACTCTCAAACCCACACAAAAGTCCATGGAACACACCATTTTTGTCATTTCTTTCTGATTCCACACTCTTTCTGGCAACTGCTTATATTTTACTACTTGTTTCTGTCTTTTCTTTCCCTTTGGCATCATGCATTACTCATTCCGAACTGTTTCAATCTATCAATTTTTTTTTTTAAATTTAGAAAACCTACTATCCCTTTCTATCAATCAACTCTATCTTTTGCAACCCTCTAACTGATTGTATGGTAATGCTTATTCTCCCACTGACCCTGCAAGGGCCGTACAGCCACTTCTTTCACTCCTGGGCGTACGGTCCAACTTTGCTCATTCAATAGCTTAGGTCGTACGGCCGTACAGGGCTCTTATAGGCTTCTTCCTCCAATCTAGCCATATGCACTGGATGGGTGTACGATATTCTCTTTTTTCCTTAAGCCATGTGATCATGTCCGTACAGTTGTCATACGGTTCAATAACCCCCTTGCCTTTGTTGTGGTACGATCCGTACAGTGTTGCTACATCCGGTGATCTCCTGTTGACACTACGGTATGTCTTCTTTCTTGCTTTCCATACTTTCTCCCTTCCAATTTGCCCGTACAACTGTACGGTATCTTCCCAGTGTTCACTGCTCTCTGTCTTGGCCATACCTTTTCTCTGCTTCTAGTGGCCGTACGGCTCTCTGTTTGGCTGTACGGTACTTTGTGTGGGTCGTACGATGCTCTCCAAGGTTCTCCTTGAGTCCGTACGGTCCAATTCACTACCTAGTTATTACCTGTACAGTGATACTTATTACCCTCTTAAGCCGTACGGTGTGTCTTGTACAATATCTTCTCTTGTCTGGCCGTACGATGGATCACTTGTGATTTCCTGTCGTCTTTTGCCTGGTCGTATAGTGTCCTTCCTAGGTTGTACAGATTTTATTTTTCTTTACTACCTTCCTTTCTTGCTTACACTCCTGATAGGCCATACGACCCTGTTTTATGGCGACCATACTCCCTTCTACTCTCCCCCACACGTGCCTGTACGAACAAAATTCCTTTTGATGCTTGTCGGTACGATGTACTTGCTTTGCTCTCCTAAAAAGCCGTACTACTATTTTAAATGTACCGATTTTTAATTCTAGATTCTAGTTATTTCCTACCAGTTTGTTTTTTGGTTCAATATCATTTTCGAGGTTCCTGGTTTGTACTGTGGCCTCTTCATATTTTATCGGCTTATCTTCACTGAACGTATGGGCTGGTGTTTCATCCACCTGCGCTTCTCCTTCCTTTAGTTCACTATATTCCTCCAGAAACTCGTTTCTTCCTTTTTCTTCTTCAACGCCCAACATGTTGCAGCTCGAGAAGAGTTCGTAATCCTCCATCTGCCAATGGAAAAGGTTGTTCACCAAATCCAAATTATCGTCCGTCGATCCACCTTCCAATCGTAGGACTCCTTCCTCACTGGGTTCCAATCGCTGCTTTCCTTCGTCCTCTTCTTCGGAATCAGATGATACAGCTTCTTTGCCCATCATTTGTGTGTGTAAATCAATAGTGAACCGGCATCCCCTGCTTTGCATTGATAGTGTATTCTTCTTCCAATCATGCTTAACCCTTGCTTGTACAAGCCATCCTCAGCCCAAAATGGCGTCATATCCTCTTCTCTTCAGCAGGATGACGACGAAGTCAAGCAGGAATGGCTGTGTTCTGATAGTAACTGGTTGTGCCATCAAGATTCCCAACAGTTTGATCCCGTGCTGGTCTGCCATGAGTAACTGGAAGGTAGGTGGCCACAACATCAGCTGTCTCAACTTCTTCCAGGTATCTTCTGGTAGGATGTTTACCCCTAAACCTCCGTCCACAATTGTGGCTATCAAAACAATTCCCAGAATTCCCATTTCGACAACTATCGGATGCTATTTGAATGTGAGCTAACAACATTGGGTCCGCTTCACTTGCTCCACTTTCCTTCTCCGTTCCGTCCACTGTACTTGCTCCACTTTCCTACTCCCTTCTGTGTTCTGATAGTTTAGCAGCTGGAGTAATGTTTGTGAGTGTCGATCAGAGTTGAGGCATTGTGAGCAACAAATCATTTATTTTGACCGATATTTCAATTTGTAGTATCTGTCGTACGATGTTCTGTTCCGAGCAATTTCTTGCTGAGGTACCAGTAGTGTCCTTCAAGTGTGCTTTCTCCCCCTGCGTCACCTTCTCAATTTTCGCCTGTGTTTCCTCTAATCTCTTCTTTTCCTCCGTTGGGTCGGGGTACAATTTTGCTTGCTTCTGTATGATTGCCAAAACCTCCTCTTCATCCATCCCGATGGTGATCAAATTGACTCCTGACTTCGGGCACTTGGCATCTTCATGATCTCCAAGACCGCACCATCTGCATAACAACTTTGGTGTGTTTGCCATTGTACAGTCTCGGGCAAAGTGGCCCCACAAATTGCATGCTCGGCATTGAACCATCGGACGATCGTTCGCATCGTACTAAATTCGACTACGGCTCCCATTATTATTGTTGGCATTGTGGTTTTTTTTTGCCCTTGTCTATTATTTTTTGTACCCTCCAGACGTGGCACCCTCATTACTGGTGTTTCTACTCCCTCTAGACACAGAAGCCTCCTAGGTCAGGAGCACTTATTGAGGTCCTCTTGTTTTCATATTGAAGGGGCATTCTTTTGTGGAATGTCCCATGATCTGGCAGATCTCGCAGAACTAGTTCTTTGGACAGGATCCCTTCATGTGACCTTCTGTCTTACATTTTGTGCACCATAGCTCGTTCCCCTTCGTCTCTTTCTGCATGTTCTTAAATTCCTTCATCATTCAGATCATATCCTTCTGGAGAGCTCGAACCTTCTTGCTGCCCTTTTTGTCATTGCTGCTATCTTCTTCCAAAGACGCATCATCATCTGAATCGGACGAGCTACTCTTCTTCTTTTTTGTTTTCTCCTCACTTTCTAAATTCATCACTCGATTGTATGCTTCAATGTATGACGATGGCGGCACAATCTTCATCTCTTTTGCAACCCATCCGCCGGCTTACTTTCCATCTTGTTTATTAAGTCTTTTAATTTTCTGGCATATACTTGAACTGTTTCATTTTTCCCTTGCTTCATGTTGTATATCTTTGCTACGATCTCATTGTTGTCGCACAGCAGTCGAAATTCAGTAGTAAATTCCTTTTTAACGTCCACTCAATTGGTTAATTTTTGGGGATCCATATCGGCAAACCAATCAATTGCTACACCCCTTAGGGTTACCAAAAATTGTCGAACCTATTAATTTTTATTTGTTATGCCATTTGCCCTCAAAATTGTTTCGCACGTTTTACGGTGTCGGATTGGATCAATTGTTCCATCACCATCAAACTTTGGCAACTTCTCTTTTGATCCTGCCATTATTACTTGATTTTGTGTAGGGGCGCTGTTCGGCACTACAACACCGGCACTGTTCTACAATCTGACACTGACACTTTGTATTCTAACACTAACACTCTGGTCTTCGATACTAATGCTTTGTATCCCAACACCAACGCTTTGTATTTCGACACCAATGCTCAACACTCTAACACCGACGCTATTTAGGACACTCGTCTTATTCCCAACAGCTGCGTTGTTTGGTGAAGAAGGGTCTTGGTTAAGCGAACTTGTCCATTCCGGAAGTGTATCGCAAACGAAGAGTTCACTCCACCGTCGTGCTCCCTCGGCACTTCGAGCCGTGCGAGTTAATTCCCTTCCGTCTGGATTCTCTTCCCTCAGCAAATACAAGTTCAAAAATCCCTCCCTTGCTTCTTCCACCAATTCCACCCACTGTCGAGTCTCCTCCAACAATTCCTCGGTGCTTCAGTGTCCATCGACAATCTACTGAAACCTCCGTCTGCGTTCGACCTGTTGTGCCAAAATTAAATTCCCTTGTGTTGTGCGCATTTCATCCTTTTCCTTTAGCTTATTCTTATTTTTGTTCGGCTGATTCAGCATTGGTCTTCATTCCTCTACCTTTGTTCCAGGTCCATCAGGCAACGGCGCCAAATGTTTACCGTATGGGGTAAATAGATTAATGCACACAGACAATAGATAAGAATAACAGTACTCATTTTATTATTCGCATATGCCAAAGAGATTACATAATGCTTATGATGATGATTACAATGATATTGGATGGTGTACATATACTTTCCAAAGAACCTTCTCGAGGGGGCCTGTTGGCTACATAATATTTATTGACAACATATATCCTATCGGCCACACAATATTTACCAACAACAGCATCAGAATCAAAATCTAACAACATCGGAATGATCCTGATGAAGAAAGACGATGAATCAATTGGACGAGATGACTTACTATAAATAGACACTCCCTCCAAGATTCTTGGAGCCCAAAATAAAACTCGATGTTAAACTGTAGTTCCATCAGATTGATATGATCATGAGATTCATTATAAATGGTAAATCATCATTAGATATATATTCTTTGTAATGACCCTTACTATAAAGGTCACTAAAAACCCAATACGGTACTGTGGCAATCCGTCAAATAGTTTGCAAACAAGCTCTGACAAAGCTACTTACACCCAAAACTGAACCGCATCAATTCATTAAATACTTGGTGTGCAATCGTTAAAGGACCACAGAGGAAACGTTTTAGTTCATCCAAATAAAATGTGTCGAATGCAATACATTTCAAAGAGAGATCTTATTATTGTTTGCACAGATGACTTACAAGTTCTGAAATAAGTACTTATAGTTTCCTCCAATTGAATGATTATCCGATACTAGCAATGTATGAAAAATGTACGCCTATATTAACAACCAAAATTAAATTAAAGGGAGAACCTGTAACAGCGGATAGCTGGATTATGAAATGTCTGATACTGGTTGTTATATATATACTGGTGTTGGGGCAGTGATATGCAGCCTGCTGTGAACCGTCCTGAACATGCGGTGTCTCTAATTTTTCCAAGTTCAACCATTCTGCTGCGTCACCTTAACTCTGTCTCCTCTTGCCCACGTTGATGGCAGATTATGCAAAATGACTCCTTGAAGTCAACTCGCCTTGGACGCTAGACAGTAATGGCACACGGTGTCATCCAATATGGAGATCACAGGCACAAGATGAAGGACGTCTAGCTTGCACAGTCACTTAAGGCTAAGAGGGCTGATCCCACACAAATCGTAATGAAGATCCAATATATAATACCGCCCAGTCCATCAAACTTGCACACCAATCAGATAAAGTTGTCCCCCTGATATAATTCGGCAGTCCACGATGAATGTGGATTCAATTGTTGGCTTGCCGCCTGTCAGGTCTGTGCGATTTTATATAAAACCGCACCCGATTAATTCATTCTCGCCTTCCGCTTGACCTTGAGAAATGTCTGTCACCTGCGATTTTATGTATCGCGACCTATCACCTCTGCTTGCGTTGATACTGAGTCCTATATTCTGACCCGTGTCTATTCTTTGTTTCCGCTACTCCTTGCGATGCGTCTTCAATAAACTCCTCGCGTTGCGTCTTCAATAATTAATGTGGATCGACCATGATATATACTTCAAGTGTGGCAGTCTCCGTCTAGTGATGACTGGAGCTCGTCTACAATACAAAACCTTCAATCCTGCGATATCTTTCCTTGACAAGTTGATCAAAATCGGATTCTTGTCTTTAAACTCTCTTCCCGGCTTCTCTTCGAATTTCCTCTCAATACTGCAATAATTTGTCTAAATGACAATTAATTCTGTTCTAGCTAACCTTCCAATAATCAATGGTCCTCAGATTTGGCCTTAGGCCACATATTCTGCTCCTGATGAAATGACTGTAACGTCACCTCCAATCTGCAATAATTCAGATGATATTTCACACCCTCAAAATTGCGTACCAATTGAGAGTTTTCGTTCTCAATGGCCAGTTGTGACAATTGCAGAAACCCTAGGTTCCACAATGCACATGTGATTGAATCACAATCTGATAACAAGAGAGAGATAAACAACTGCTTGATTAGAATGGAGCCCCGGGGTGCCTATTTATTCTTTTCTCTCCATTTTCTCCAGAAGCTTCTAGAACATTATTTTATTTTATCTATTAAGTGACTTTATAAAATTTTTTTTTTATAATCCAAGTCACCTTATTAAATTAATTAAATATAAAGTTACCTTTTAATATTCATTTATTTGATAACTTTATAAATAATTAACTTAATATCACTTATTTATTTAAGTTAAAATAATTAATTAGTCGTCCTCATAAAATATTCATTATTTTGGACAACCAAATTAATTAAATTAATTAAATCAGACTGCCTCCGAAAAATGGGGACATGACAGTCCGCCCTTCCTGAAATTGCTTGTCCCCAAGCAATGACTAGACCTTAAACCAATCAGTCTGCCTGGATCCCAAATGTAAATCTGTGTATCATCCCAATCCTCACCATACTCCCGTGGAGAAATCATCAATATCAACAGCTGAGTAATTGTACTCAATACCCAAACAACTGACAACTCTGATGAAATCATCTGAAGACTAACTGTAGGTGTCGATAGAAGAAACCATTCTGCAGAACTTAAGCCAACTGAAACATCAACTCTATCAAAACTCAAGTCTCTGTCTAATTGACACTTGCACCCAACTGCGCTGTGGATATGACAACAGCCATAGGTACCTGAGTCACTGCCATTAAATCCAATCTCTGATAAACTGTTCCGGATGTGTCGATATTGCAGGGTATGTGACTTGCAACTTCCAATTCTATTTTCAAAAGATGGTGCCAATCCATCCCGTAATGGATGGTAAGAAACTGGAGCTGATCTATACCTGCGTGAAATCAAATCTTCCATCTCTAGGTCAAAAAAAAAATGATGAGCGTACCCCACCGTATAATGCCGGTAAGAACCTCCAAATTCTGCTACTGGCTCACCATCCCTGAACTGGAAATCAACGGATGGCTCCAGTCTTTGACTCTGAGTGACTGTAGGCCGATTGGGTCCCTGTGCACTTCGCTCAACAAACCCCACCTCAAGGTCCCTGTGAGGTAGCATAGTAGAGAGGACCACTATAATCTTCTCAACCAATCTATGAATAACACTAGTATCTTGGATGAGAACACCTTCTGTCACTTTATGTGAGTCCAAACGAACATGTGCACTATCCAGCAAATACTCCATGAACGGTTCAGTGCAGTAAAATTTATACGAGGAAGCATCAACATACTCCCCTGCACACCACAACTGATCCTCCTGTAAAGGTGGCACAACCAACTGTACCACACTGTCGTCTGTCTGAGAAGAACCAATCTGGAGACTCGACCCCACTAGCATCTCGAACTCATTAGGCTCAACTACTTCCAAATCCTGAACATGTGTGTCAGTCCCAACAACATGCTCCTCAGTAGCAACTGCAGGAGTGTACTCATCACCAACCTCCCCAATAGACAGATGAACTGGGTCTAGTGCTGGTTTTGATCGTAAATGCTCCAACTCCACGGTCACCTCCCTTAACTGAAACTGCAACTCCTGTAGATCTTGCTGTGTGTCCTCTAAAGCCTCAATAGTCACTATGAGCTCTTGGGAAAGCTCACTCACCTCCTCTTCACGATCCAAGAGTGCCTCATAGGCTGTACTCCCCCACTCAACCAGGTGATTACGGTCAGCTACCAATCGTAAGTAATCCTGCTTCAAAATCCGGACAGCTTCATGCAAGGCATGAATCTCTGCCAAAGAAAAGTAACCACCGCTGGACTCATCTGTCATAGAAGTACCCCAACCAGTAACGGCCAACAATTGACGAGCAGTATCAAAATGCTCACAAGCGATAGCAATGTCTCGCTCACTGACTTTCAACTGGCTAGACACATGATGGCACTGGCTAGACTATCTTCTATAAACCTCCTTTAACGCATTGTCTAGAGGAGTATCTTCAAAGTTACTGGTCTCTGGAATATTACCATCCATATCTCGCGAATCATCTCCAAAACTCATATCAACATCCAGAGTGTCAAAAACTGTAGTACTGCTGTCTAACTCCTTTGTACCCAAAGAAATTGTCAAGGAAGCTAAATCTTCAAAACTGTTCACTGCATCCTCCTGGATGTCATCAAGGCCAATATGATCCTGGGACTCTTCTGTGCACATTGTCAAATATGAAAAATCTTCAACACCGTCCAGCAAGAATGGTCGACTGGATATATGAACCAAGCCCAACACTGGTGTATAAAAACTAATACCAACATCGGATAAGTTGCTGGCACAAGGAAAGACAACACCGTGTATTCTGCTAATCAAGTCCATGATAGCACTCAAACAATCATTGCTACCATAAAGTGCTAAAGATCTCCAATCAATTGAATCCCAAATGTTGTTGAAACATTCTTGAGTCCATATTTGTAAACAAGAATCAGCTGGTAACTCAAGCAAACTCCTTACCTGAGTAATGTGACCAATACCAACTAACTCCACATATCTGTTTGACATTGTCCTTGTATCCTGGTTGTGAATGCCAGATGAACTTGCAACATTATCAGCGACCACATAAGTTCCGCCTACTGTAGAAAGCTGAGTGTCAGGCGAGCAAGATGAAACTAAGCCCAGCTCCATGCCATGCTCATTCCCATGTCTCTCCCAGTCCTGTAATGCCAATGGAGCATTCACCAAAGTTGCTCGAGTGTCCTCAAGCTCGCGAGTGAGCCTGTCAACTTCCTCCTTCCTCCTCAAGGCATCTGAATAGTCTCTGACAAGTCTAAGAAGATGGTCACGATCTGATAGAAGATGTAAATAACTCAACTTCATCGTTCCCATTCCTTCTCTAATCGCCTGTAAGTCAACACAAGAGGACTTTTCCTGAACTCCCTTATGTCTTCTCTGTAACTGAATCATCTGGATGTGATCCTCTATCATATCTCGCATCCTGTCATGATGAGATAATGAAGCCACAATACTATCTTCGCTTACCTTCAGTTGGCTGGACAAATCATGTGAACTACTACCAGCTTCTACCTCACGTGATGAAGTATCTAGCTGTGCCTGGTACTCTCTGTCAGCAAAATCATAAATGCTCAATGTCTGCTCATTTCCACCAAGTATCTCGCCATCAACATCCTCATCATCATCTGAACCCTCTGCTCTATAGTCATTGCCTGTTGGAACCATACCATCCTGAGTACCTGAGACATCACCCTTTGGCACCTTGTATACAACTGTACCAAGTTGACAGTTACTATCCATCAGCGTAATATCCTTCACCACTTCTTCCTGTGGCTGAACTGAAACCTCTGACTGATTGTACACTTGTTTCTTGAACTCCTCATTAAGGTTCCTGGTAACATCCCTCACTGAATCAATCAGTGCTTTGCCACATAGAAAACCAGTCGACTTATCGACCTTAATTGGGTCGGACAGCCTATCATTTATACGGTGGTGCTTAACTAGCAGTTCAAACATGTTATGCCTTATTTTCCTGAGTTCATCCTGAATGTCTGAATAGCCCTCCTTTCCACAATTCCGACTCTGGATACTGTGTCTATCAATTGTCCAAGATTGTGTCCTCGGAGACTTTGTACTGTACCTGTCCATTCTGGATAAAGTAGAGTGCTGATCACTCATGTAAGTCGGTTCTCACCCCACAGGATGGCAAGAAAACCGCTCGGATACCACTGTAATGACCCTTACTATAAAGGTCACTAAAAACCCAATACGGTACTGTGGCAATCCCTCAAATAGTTTGCAAACAAGCTCTGACAAAGCTACTAACTTACACCCAAAACTGAACCGCATCAATTCGTTAAATACTTGGTGTGCAATCGTTAAAGGAGCACAGAGCAAACGTTTTAGTTCATCCAAATAAAATGTGTCGAATGCAATACATTTCAAAGAGAGATCTTATTATTGTTTGCACAGATGACTTACAAGTTCTAAAATAAGTACTTCTAGTTTCCTCCAATTGAATGATTATCCGATACTAGCAATGTATGAAAAATGGACGCCTATATTAACAACCAAAATTAAATTAAAGGGAGAACCTGTAACAGCGGATAGCCGGATTATGAAATGTCTGATACTAGCTGTTATATATATACCGGTGCTGGGGCAGTGATATGCAGTTTGCTGTGAACCGTCCTGAACATGCGGTGTCTCTCATTTTTCCAAGTTCGACCATTCCGCTGCGTCACCTTAACTCTGTCTCCTCTTGCCCACGTTGATGGCAGATTATGCAAAATGACTCCTTGAAGTCAACTCGCCTTGGACGCTAGACAGTAATGGCACACGGTGTCATCCAATATGGAGATCACAGGCACAAGATGAAGGACGTCTAGCTTGCACAGTCACTTAAGGCTAAGAGAGCTGATCCCACACAAATCGTAATGAAGATCCAATATATAATACCGCCCAGTCCATCAAACTTGCACACCAATCAGATAAAGTTGTCCCCCTGATATAATTCGGCAGTCCACGATGAATGTGGATTCAATTGTTGGCTTGCCGCCTGTCAGGTCTGTGCGATTTTATATAAAACAGCACCCGATTAATTCATTCTCGCCTTCAGCTTGACCTTGAGAAATGTCTGTCACCTGCGATTTTATGTATCGCGACCTATCACCTCTGCTTGCGTTGATACTGAGTCCTATATTCTGACCCGTGTCTATTCTTTGTTTCCGCTACTCCTTGCGATGCGTCTTCAATAAACTCCTCGCGTTGCGTCTTCAATAATTAATGTGGATCGACCATGATATATACTTCAAGTGTGGCAGTCTCCGTCTAGTGATGACTGGAGCTCGTCTACAATACAAAACCTTCAATCCTGCGATATCTTTCCTTGACAAGTTGATCAAAATCGGATTCTTGTCTTTAAACTCTCTTCCCGGCTTCTCTTCGAATTTCCTCTCAATACTGCAATAATTTGTCTAAATGACAATTAATTCTGTTCTAGCTAACCTTCCAATAATCAATGGTCCTCAGATTTGGCCTTAGGCCACATATTCTGCTCCTGATGAAATGACTGTAACGTCACCTCCAATCTGCAATAATTCAGATGATATTTCACACCCTCAAAATTGCGTACCAATTGAGAGTTTTCGTTCTCAATGGCCAGTTGTGACAATTGCAGAAACCCTAGGTTCCACAATGCACATGTGATTGAATCACAATCTGATAACAAGAGAGAGATAAACAACTGCTTGATTAGAATGGAGCCCCGGGGTGCCTATTTATTCTTTTCTCTCCATTTTCTCCAGAAGCTTCTAGAACATTATTTTATTTTATCTATTAAGTGACTTTATAAAATATTTTTTTTATAATCCAAGTCACCTTATTAAATTAATTAAATATAAAGTTACCTTTTAATATTCATTTATTTGATAACTTTATAAATAATTAACTTAATATCACTTATTTATTTAAGTTAAAATAATTAATTAGTCGTCCTCATAAAATATTCATTATTTTGGACAACCAAATTAATTAAATTAATTAAATCAGACTGCCTCCGAAAAATGGGGACATGACATTCTTTATACATACATATTATTATATATAATATATATATTACACATTATATTATATATATATATATATGGTTAGTTATATTAAATATACTAATCAATGATGATTAACTATAGAGACATGTTTCTTCATAAGACATGTCTCCTCTTTCTCATATTTATATGAGAAGAAAATCTGCAATTGGAACACATCAATAAAATTGAAAATGTTACTACATTTGCAGAAACGATCCTAGAAAATCAACATGGTATCAGAGCCAAACTACGAATGTAAGGAAACAACTTGATTTACAAGGAGGCATGACAAGCAATGACAAGGTAGCAATATGGTAAGAAATATGAATCATATGCCGTTAGTTCGAGATATGATATTTGGAGCTTTCTATGCAGTGATTAAAGGCCGGATAATTTAAGATTGTATGCTGACTAACATCAGATAATTGTATGTCGTCGATAAGTCTTGAAGGCTGAGTTCACATCTAGCAGTGATATTAATATTTGTTAGTCATTGAAGGTAGTGTGTATATTAGTGACTGAAGAATATCCAGTCAACAGTGAATATCGGTGGCTATGAGCAGTCAACAGGTAACAGCGACATATATACAGTTGATATATTTTTCAACCTTGATAAAGTTTTCTGCAATTATAATACCCAGTCAACATATGAAAAGTCAATTTGGCATTCGAAAAAATTAGATTACAATGTTAGAACCTGTGCATGGTGACAAAAAGAATAATAAATTTTTAGTATTATTATAAAATCAAATCAAGCAGCAACATAATTAGAAAGGTTCAAACTTCAAATAACACAATGATTTATGAAGCAATGTCTTATACAGTAATTAAAGAATTATTAATGAAAGGGTGCACTCATTTATTGAAAAGTTATGTCTCTCATGTGCATAAATATAAAAGAAGTATATGTCATTTGCAAAGAATAGAGTGGAACACATATTGAAAGTGAATGGAAAGAAGGAAATCTTCAGCAGCAGTAGCAATAAAATATCAAAAATAGCAATCGCATCATGCCGTGAATGTAAAAATCAATATGGAGAATTGACACTAGATTTGATATAATTCAAATAGTTGGTGGAAGACATTAAAAATAAATACAAACTCTTCATTGTCATGAGTTTTCGATGGATACAATCAGGCGCTGAATATACAAACTCTTTGGTGCTATTAGTGCTAGTTATACTTGTCGTTCAATGCTACAAAGATGAGCCAAACCATTTCCTGAGGGTAGATTGCTGTATGGAAGCATATTCCTGAGTTGTGCATGACTTATAGTTGCAAGATGCCCAAATATTATGGCTAAAGCGTTAAATAGATTTAGACAGTTCATGTCTGGAGAATGCTATTGTAGCTTTGAACATACATATTTGGAAGATGTTCACACAGGTAAAAGCATGCATTTGGTGATTCTGAATCAAGGAAAACAATAAAATGACCACCGTGCCAAGCAAGGAATAACAAAGGATATGCATACGAGAATAGACCAATCCAACAGAAAAGATATCTTCACATTAAACCCACATATAAGTGGAGGTGTTGGACGGACAAATGCATCATACACAAAGATTACCTATGCAGGGGATATGTAATAGCGTTTGCACTATAACCATACAAAGATTGGCACTGCTCATGTAGAGAAGAGATGAGATAAGGATGAGGCATCAAATACGAATGAAAAGAAAACCTAGCATTGATCATATTAAGCGCACATATAATCATATCGCAGATGATTAGCAACAAAAGAATAATATCCAACAAATGGCAATAGAGAGTCCCAGCTATGGTGGATATAGTCTACAATTGAACAAGTTTCGTATATGGAAAATCAATATCAAGATAAAAATGATAGGAATAAGAAAACTAATCTGTATTCATTTAGAAATATAATCAATATATATTCATTGACACTTATATAAATATATGAGTGACCTCATATTATAGATGGTGGTAAGAAGAGAGAATTCAATCTAAGTGTTTTTAAATGTCCCGAGCCAAACACACCAATCCTACGTACTAAAGGTATATGTAAAGTAAGTTATTTCGTTAAGTTTTTCCTTTACATAGACATGTAATATGTTATTAAATATAATGGTTATATTAAGTTATAAAGAATGGTATTTAATATTTTGATAATATTAATATTAGAAATTTAAATTATTTCACGAATGATATTTGATATTTTATTAAATATATAGTATTAGTTGACTTGAAGTACGATTGGTAGTAATATATATGTATATATATATTCAATGAATTTAAATGAATAAGGAAGTCATATAAAGGGCATTTTCTTTGACTATATGAGATAAATATTCTATTTTGAGTATAATTTTCAAGTATTGAATTCTTAATATAATAAATTTGTTATTTTTACATTTGTATAAAAGTTATACCTTGATCTTTTCCTCCGAGAATGTTCTTGCAAGGAGAGGGAGATTAAGAGATAGAGGGAGTAAACCAATGTTGTGATGGAAACTTCAGTGATCAATAAAATTGTAACAGTCAAGAGGACTGGAATTCATGCAATAGGCTTACCCCTTGAGTACATCATAAGAAAGTTATGACTTTAATTAAACTATCAACAAGTCTCTCTTTGATAAATGAAACTGGACAGACGAGTTGTAGAGTCATTCAAGTGGCACAATCATGCTCAATCAAGATATTGGCGTATTGTGGAAGAGTTTGTGTTTGCTTCTACTATTAAGCTAAATAAATGTTCATATTTTCATTGGATAAAAAGAGAAAGTTCACTTAGACAGAAGTTATCATATTTGATACAAAACAATATAAGAATGAGTGGGAATTTTACATTGTGGGGGGAATAATATTCAATGTGTCATTCTCACCTAAACCTTCATTAGAAGAGATGTTCTATTCCCAAGTATTCTAAGAAGACAATTTTTGAATCTTCATGTGTAGACATACTACAGATATTGTGCAAACTCAATCTTATGAAGTAGCTCCAAAGAAGTCATGATCTAGAATTCATTAGTCTTATGAGGATCAAATTGAATAATGTAAGGACCTTGAAGCAAATATCAATGATGATCGAGGTTTTGAGTATTCTTCTTTATTAAGAGGGAGTCTGACACTTCTTCTAGGCAACGTTGGAGCTTGGATTATTTATAATTAGAGGAAGTCTGGAAATACATGGGTGTGACTTTGTGTTTTTGATGGACCTACCTCCATGTACATAATGAGGAAGTATTGACTTATCACTTGAAGGTTGAAAAGATTAAAATATTCAAAGGGAGTTCAAAAGTTTTTATGAGTAGCAAAATGATTTTAATGGGCCTAAACCTTGTGAACATCATAAGAAAATGAAAAGATCCTTTAACTTGCATGATCATACTCTAGATACTAAGTATGTAAAATTGTTCGATGATATAAGAGTTGGAATTTCACATTGTGGAGGGTAATTATAATAAACAATGTTTGAATTCCCACTTGAAACCTTCTTTAGAGAGGAGAGTTAATGATTTGATGTTTATGGATTGTCATAGAAAGATAAGTAATTCTTACTCTTGAGTATTACAGTTACCTACTTACTGAAGTCTCTCTCTTCTTGGTTATAAACTTATACATACTATAAGAGTTAATTGCATTGATCCTTTCCTTTATATCTAAAGATGTTCTTGCAGAAAAAGAAAGTTGGTACATTTGCTACCAAGATTATTATGCAGGCTTTGGAAGTGAACATTTCTTTATTCAAAGGGAGTAGACCATATCACTTCAAAGGTAAACTTGATATAATTAATGTTTATTGTTCTTATGCACTTATTGACTAACATCATATGGTTGATGACTATATGCATACAGTGATAAATCTACTCTTGTAGAAAATGCTCTATGACTTAATGTCATGTGACCTTGTGATATTGGTGCACTTATCACAAGGATGAGTTAAATTTACCAAGCCTCTTGCAAAGTTGGAATTGTGTACTTCAGAGGTAAAATTGATATGACCTTGTTGTAAATGCATTTATTAAACTATATATTCATGAATATAAATAAAAAAAATTCTTCTTGCAAGCTTGTATTGTGAAAAGTGACAACTTTTCTTGTGAAAGGTGACGACCTTTTTTGTGTTTTGATCCTATTATAAAGTGACGACTTTATTTTAGTTGATCTGTCTTCAAACAATGGTTGAATTTGGTGTTATCTTTGTTCTTTGGGCCAGATTTTGCCGGACACATTGATAACCTTCATGGGTCTTCTGGGCAATAGCCGGACACCATGAAAACCCATTGTTTTGAAAGTTCGGATTATCTTTGTTCTTTGGGCCAGATTTTGCCGAACACATTAACAATCTTCATGGGTCTTTTGGGTGATAGCCGGACACCATGAAAATCCATTATGTTTTATTTCTTCTTTCTCTCTCTTATTTTAAAACATAATGACTACACCTTATTGTGTAAGTTAAACTTGTTTCAATTTCCTTTGCTAAAGGAGTGTTGAGGATTCTAGCCTCAGTGTATTGAAGTAAATTCAATATCTTAATTTACATATGTGTGTTAATGAATTCATATTGATATGCCATTCTAGGGATATCATAGTGAGATGATATCTCCTTATACTCAAGAACATAGTATGTTCTATATCAATCCTTCCTAACTAAGAGGGAGTGTTAAACTGTAGTTCCATCAGATTGATATGATCATGAGATTCATTATAAATGGTAAATCATCATTAGATATATATTCTTTATACATACATATTATTATATATATAATATATATATTACACATTTTATTATATATATAATAATATATATACATATATATATATATGGTTAGTTATATTAAATATACTAACCATATATATATATATATATATGGTTAGTTATATTAAATATACTAACCAATGATGATTAACTATAGAGACATGTCTCTTCATGAGACATGTCTCCTCTTTCTCATATTTATATAAGAAAATCTGCAATTGGAACACATCAATAAAATTGAAAATGTTACTACATTTGCATAAACAATCCTAGAAAATCAACACCTAAGAGCATCACCCAACTCCTCTAACTCAAGTGAGCTCATCGGAACCAACTATTGACTTACTATAAATAGTAAGTTTCTCAAAATTGAGCCAATACTCACCATAGGTTGTTGGAAAGCCTATAAGCCCACAACTGAGACCCTCAAATCTCACTGTCATCTCATGAGGGTCACAATGATGAACTAACCAAGCCAACTACAACAACCTGCTAAAAATGGGGACATTGCAGAAGAGCACTTCTCCTTTACTAAAAGCTCAAAACTTTCACAACTACCCTAGCAATCTAGCAAAGCGAAGACTTTTCTCTCAAGCTTCTGTGCAGCCTTAAGATCAAGAAAGGATAACCTTCCACTAAATCGTAGCAAGTGAAATCAAGTGATGGAAAACAAATGTGATAATACTATGTATTGCTGGTTATGCAAACCCATAGCCAGCTAGATGTCATCTGCATCAAGAGTAACAAGAAGGTTGCTTGTCCCCTCCAAAGAGATAGGTCAATCTGATTTCTAAGAATGAGTGCAAGTTCAAAATATTCACAGTTGTACAGATGATCACCAGCTTAGATAGCCCATTAGAAATGATTGTGAATCTAATACATAACTAGTAATCACATTTATCTAAAAGACGCAAAGAGATATTAGTTTTCAAGATGGATGTAATTAAAATATCTATGGTACCTTAAATGCATCATCTATCTATCTTTATATGTTCGAGTTAATTCAAGATCTTCATACATCATCTATTTAACAGTAGGGAGTACATGGAAAAAAAAATTAAAGAAAGGAATCATGAATATTATTACGAAATTCAAAATTATGAAATTATCAAAAATTTAAATGATCAAAAAAAAATTAACATGTAAAAGTTATCTGTTTTCAAGTGGCTGAAAATCCATTCATCTGCTTATTTTTAAAAAATTATTATTTTTTTAGAAAGATGAAAATTCTATTTGAATCAAAGTTGCCAGTTTGGGATTGGGTTTGCGTTTGGATACAAGTTCGAGGAACTGGTTCGCTGGTACAGCAAGATTTTGAAATGGAGTTTGATACTAGAAATCAATCTAACAATTAAGTTTGATGTTGTCAAATAATATCAAATTTAATGACAACTTAATTTAAATATTTGTTGTCGCACAAATCTCATTATGGAATTTTGAAGTTGACGAAACTCATGATATGCATTCAAAAAGTGAGACATCTTTCAATTCATTCTATGAGCTGGAAGTACATCAAACATGTGAAGATGAAATGAAATCATATAAGGATGGTTCTTAAAATTTTCCAAGTGTCATATCTGATCTGATTCTTGATAAAAGTGAAGTAATAACTTATGAACGTGAGTTATCTTCAAAAACTTTTTGTGAGGAGAAACAATATCAGGAAAATGGAGATGGAGCAGATTGTGTGCAAGAAGACAAACAAGCAAAGAAGACCTATTCTAATGCTTGTATGATTAAGCACATACATGACCATAGGGATCCTCCATTCAGCAAGGGCCATAATGCACTTGCTGATCTCTCAAAGGCTAAACATAAGTCAGACACAGAAATTTGCATTGATGGAGTGGAACAAACAAGCATTGTCCATAACGATGACGCATCTAATACAGCAATGGATCAGATGTTGGGATTAAAGGATTATGAAATTTACTTCTTTTCAAATAATCTTGTTGATAAGAAAAGGGAAAATTATAATACTAAGAAATTGATGAAGGGAAAGAATACTACAATCAGGAGTGAGTTATTACTTGATCAGAATCGGGTGTTCGATAAAGGAAAGGATCGAGATTCACTTTTGGGTGCCCTAGGGCCACCCAATTTCACTGTACATCAGACTGAGTGGACATATTTGCTCTGCTTCTCCAGAGATAACTAACATCTTGTTATGCTCACAGGGAGCATATGTCCACAACAAGAGCCACTAATGGAGCCCAAGTTATTTGCGAAATCTTAGGGCCTCCATTTGAGAAATAATGCTCGAGATTCATGATGGAAATATAATCAGTGATGTCAAAGTCAAATACATGAGGTGTATAGAAAGAAATCATCAATAAAGAAACAAATAATTAGGATAGTTTCGTTTATATATCAGTGAAGATGACCACGAATAATGAAGAATGGCCTAGAGAATATTAAAGAAGTAATTACATTGAAAATTCACGACACTACAGGAAGAGTGTACAACAGATCTGAAACTGGAATTGGAGCAATCTAGTAGTCCAAGCCTCACAGCAAATAACCGCATGGAATGTGAGGACTTTGAAAGTGACAGAAGATGTACTCATGGTTTGGCACCCAAAACTACAGTTGTTGCAGTAGGAGTGAATGCATTGCAATTCTTGGGAGGGCTAGTACAGTGGTTGGATAAGCAATCAGTTTTAGAGATATTGCAGACATTACAAAGGTGTATGCTGTTGACCATTCTGTATCCACCCTAATATGTACTTTTGGAGTTACAAACACAATATACAATCAGTATGACCTAGAATTTGTTGCAGAGCTTTTGCTTTCCCTACATGTACCATTGTTGGCTGTACAACAGTTGAATCTTCAAACAATAAGCCAGGTACCAGGCATCCATAGAATAAATTTTGCTACAGTATTACAAGAAAAATTCCTTGCAACAAACTTTCCAGATTGTGCAAAATGAGTGCCAATTTTCAATCAATGTTGTGGATAGTCTTCATAAGTTTATGGAAAATATTGACAGCAGAGGATAGGATCCAATATTGTCACAAGCTCTACAACTTATGCTTCCAAACAGAATTTGAAGCTCTGTATAAACAAATGGTATCTACAGTTGGAGCACCTTTTTAGTTTGGATATTATATTTTGATCCTCGTAAGGCTCACCGGAAGTCATTAAAGGAGAAACAATGGGAACAAATATTACAAGGTTTGGCAATAAAAGTAACTATCGTTCCACCTTCTAGACTCATGGCTTTAAATGGTCAAGTTATGGAGCGGAAGCAACATCAAGGATCACTCCCCCCAGATGCACAATTTTTTCAATGAGAAGGACTATAGTGAAGGCCAATAAGGAAGAAATATATCCAACACTGGGACATACTATAAAGTTTGGCAAGAAAAGCCACCTAGAATGTGCTTGTTTCTTCCCTGATGGAAAAAGCCTTGTTCCATGCTCACTTGATGGATTCATAAAGTTCTAGACTATATCAGTGGGAAAAATAGCAAGGATCTTCAATACCAAGACGATGATGCCTTAATACTGCAATGGAATAAAGTTGCACTCCGCACTTTCTACCACTAGCCGATAGTAGCATTAAAGCCTTGATCGAGGAAACATGTTTGTGAAATCATGGGGATTTGTAGAGATGATTGTATGCTTAAGGTGTTGATTTCTGAGAATGTGGAATAAGTGTGTTTGCCGCTAGTAGTGATATGCAAATAAGAAACTGACAGTTGTGGTGTTACTTCATGAAGTTCCTATCCCACGCACTTAAATACGAGCTGTGTGTGCAAGGTGTGGTTGGGTCACAATCGGGCACCCACAGACTATACATGCTACGCGATGATGAGGAAGAAATATTTGGCCCTCCAAATATGGTCTCTCATCCACTGGATTTTCGAACAACCAATTTCAGATTGGCTGTTGGTGATTAAGGAAATTCACAAGAAGCTTTTCCAGCAGATATTTCAGAGGTTTGGAATGATGTGTGGTAGTCGGTCTAATCTGATATGACATATTGAATCACTTTCACAAACATTCGAATAAACTTATGAAAAGGAAGGTGCGATTAATTAAGGATCAAATATTATTTTTAAAAGTAGGCACATCCATAGTTGAAAAATTACAGACTCTCTATTTGTTTGAAATAAAAAGAGGTAAATGATATTTAAAAAAAGAAGACACATTCGGAAGAGAAACAAAAAAGGAGATATTTTTACTTGTAAGGAGGAATGCAAAATATTAAAGCATGATTTTAATATGAATTTATATATTATATTTCAATAATAAATAAAAAGCCCTTTTCTTTATGTTTATTTCAAGGCAAAGAGATTAAAATTATGATTAAGATCCTTCCTTTAGGATCAGTAAGAAGATTATTGAATTATTCTTACAAGGCTTTTTGCATTGGACTTTTCTGCATTCTTTGTTCGACAATCAAAGACATTGTGAAATACATAGGTGTTTCCTTGTCTCTCTATAATTGGACTTCCGCAGAAGAAGATAAGACCCTTTTAGACTAACATTGAATTGCATATAAGATTTGTCTTTTGCAGAGCTCATAAGTAATTGATGATATTTTAAACAAATATTGTCTCATAAAGTTGTACATAATAGTCTTCATTGTGGTTGAATCTGTTGCTTGAATAAGTAAAGGCACTTGTCTTTTCAATCATTGAAGTACAATTATTAGATTTATAATTGAAGTCAGAAATCTATTTTTTTCTTCTTGCAACCACCGAATTAATTATTGATAAACATTATGCAAAACATTCAATCATTTCAAGCACACTTAATACTTTATTTGATCGAGTTTGAGGACCTTGCCAGCCTAAGAACTCACGAAGTCTAAATTCTCTATATAAAAGCTTTAAACCAAGAAATCAGGGTTTAAGGTGAAGGTATACCCGCCTAGGTGTAGCAAAGCCTAAAGTGCGGGGGAATCAAGGTTGTTCCTGTTCGTTGGCCAAAATTGATTGGGTAATCCTATTGGAGAACTGGCAAAGTTCTTGGATTTCCAATCTGTGGTTTTGGGAACCAACAAGTTCATCATGAAGCTTTTTCTAAGTTGACCTGAAATCTCTAGATTTTTCTGAGATGAGGCTTGACACCTAATCCTCAATGAAGTTAGCAGATTGCTGGAACCTCAAGAGATATGCTTAATCCACTCATAGATCAAGCTTTCCACATAATTTAACCATAACTGTAAGGCTCCACTTAGGAGCACCAAATTAGTTTCAGATTCCTCTGTAAGGGTTGTTCTTCCAGGTTATCTGGTACTCATATATTGGACAGTGTTCGCGCAGAAATGGAATAAATTAATCTGTTTGCAGGTATTTCAATCTAAATATTTTCATTGCGCAACCAAAAGCTGGATTTATTTCAAACAAATCAATCCTTGCAATGATCCATTTTCTTAAATTCATCTCACATGTAAAGTATAATGCACAGGTGCTATTCCTTTGAATAAACAATAACAAGCCTATCATTCACAATATGATTCATAAAATTAAATTTAAAATATCACAGGTACCTACTTCCAGCCCACTTGGAAAGCAAAATGAAAGGAGATCCTTATACTTCAATGGCAATCGCTTCTTTGGAGGATATGCAAACAGAACCTACAAAAGGTAACAGTTGTTCTCAAAAAATGGATGGACACTGTAATGAGCTTAAAACTTTAATCAAAATGAACTTAGGCCAAAATCTCACACCAAAAAGGAAAACATGTTTATAGATAAACAAAAACACAATTGCAGCTGATCTGGCTGTGTTCAACCATCAAATAACCAATCAACCTTAAAACCGTATTACAATACTTTTAACAGACAAAAAAATAAAATTAATGATAATGAAATATCAACAAATACAGACACCATCAAGCAAGAGAAAACTTAAGCATGGTCTACTGCATTTAAAGAGAAACTCGTGACAAGCAATCCAATAGTTATCGTTTGTAAATATAATTTTTTGATGAGTGTGTGTTACCTTTCATTTACCATAACAAATCCCACAGAAAAATACATTGGCTATTGAAAAGGCAGATTTTTTTCAAGGACATTTTGTTATTACTTCACATTGAAGATAACATTTCACAGACCAGGCTATGTTCCATATCAATTATTAACTGCAAGAAGCATGAAAGAAGAAAAGACATTTATCATCTCTTAATATATTATTTATTCTAAGATTTGTGAGCATACAGAAAACATTAAAAAAATAGCTGTTCAGTTTACTTAATTTTTGTTGTTTTCCATACAAATCAAAATTTTGTGGCATTTCATTCAAGTATGATACTTTATTCTTCCTAAAGTGCATGCAGCGTGAGTCTCTATATGATCCTACAGTTGCTACTTATCTAAAATTTCTGAACTTCAGTAATCTCATATTTCTTAGCCTCACTCAAGTGCTTTGATCCTTCTGAGTTACCAACTCAGAACTCTATATATTAAATAAATCAGTGACCAAGTGTTGATGGTACCACAATAGTGTGACTTGTACCCTCTCAGAATTAACAGAACCTTTGTGGAATTCTCAATATGAGCTCGGACGCAATATGTAGTATTGCAGATCCTTACACAGGTAGATGATCAATAGAGAATGAGAAATATTTCTAGCACCTATAGAAGACAAAAACAACTTTATGTCACGGAGTATCTATTGGCACACAATATAACATAAACATAGAAAATAAGAATTATTTCACTATCTAGAGATGTAATCTAAAATGTTTTCATCTATTAATCAACCTTTATATTCCAGAGAGAAAGGTCTCTCAAAGTCAATACTCATCATGGAAATGCACAGATTTGATCACAACATATATATCAATTGTACACAACCATCTGTGCATAGTCATATACGACTAGCCATGATAAAAATGGACGTCTACTTACCTTTCAAAACAGCCAATTGATTTTTGTGTTTTTATTCTTAATAAAAGCATATAAACAAGTACAAGAACAGAAAATCATACCACCACAGGCACTCCTTTATAGTAGTCAGTGTCCCTACACACCGTTCAGACATAATTGTGGGCCTGTGGCATCCAGATTTTATAGTATGTTTACTGGATGGTGAACAAGAAACTGAGATCTGGTAAGCCACAATAGAGGAAGACAGAGGCATTGTCTGCAAGGATGAAGATGGATTCCAAGTGACAATGAGACAGACAGTCTATGTTCAATAGCTGTTCCCAATCTTTTACATTTTCTTATTGTCACGTAATTGACATCCTCTTCCCACCAGTCCAGAAGCATCTATGCTCTTCTGCTAAATTTTTTTTCATTTTTCCTAATGAACATATTTGTGTCATGTCCCCTATTTTCCAGTAAAATTCAATAATATAAGAAGTCAAAGAGATAAAAATTAAATTGATATAAAATTATAGATATGATTTTTAAACATAATAAATAAAATAATAATATATTATTAATAGTAATAATTATAATTGTAACTATAGCGATTGAATTATTACAATAATGATAATTAAAATAATATAATATATTGAAATAAACAAGTAATAATTATTAATAAACTAATGATATAAATAATAAATTATTATTTGACAATTATAAGATAATCTTATAAATAAACATTTTTAGCATCTTATAATTAATGAATAATCATTATAACAATAAATTAAATAATTGAAATAAGATAATAAAATAAACTAACAACAGAATAAACTATAATCTAATTTATAATTATAATTGATAAATATAATAAGAAAATAATAATATATGATTAATAGTATTCAATACAAGATTGAATAATTATAAATATTGTCATATCAAGAAATCATAATAAATAATAATAGTTAAGAACTAATGCTAATTTATAGGTGATAAAATAGATTAATAAATAAATAAAATATATTTTAACTATTTATGTTGCTAAGACAATATTAGCATTTAACCAAGATAATATTATCAGATAGTTCAATGCTTATACCGGAATAAGATAATAATAAAAATTACCATTAAAAGGCAAACCTGAAATTACCGTAGTATATATCACATAACTAACGTATATAGTTTTTCCATCCACAAGTAATATATTTTCAGGTATGACAGGCAGCCACAATAATCAGATATTGCCCACGTAGAAGTCCACAGAATCAGGAACGGGAGTATTAAGCAAATAAATAAAATAATACAACGTTGAATGCTTTTCATTACCATACGATGTGATCACTAGATTAACTAAGCCCATTTCAATCGATGCAATAAAGAGACAAATTCATTGTTATGAACCGGTCAATTGTGATCAGACCCCAAGGGACACAATTGTGATTAAACAAATAAATTACCATGGAGAGATACAAATTACTTACGGAAGTGGCTATTCAATTAGTTGAGGTGTGACTTTTGACTTTCAAAGGATGTTATCGTTCAGCCTTGAAGAGCATATAATAGTGAGAAGAAGTATCAATAGAGGGTACAAGAGCGACCATCAGGAAAATAACACAGATCAGTCACAATCAGCTACCAGTATAGGCCACAGATATACCAGATCATAGCAAGATAAGGACAGAGATTCAAGTCAATACCACACATCGGGAAATAATAGACTGGATATAAATTAGAAACAAGTATTAAAGCCTAGCTGGGACAATAGAAATATAATCTGAAAATGATGAAAGTATCGATTGCCATTATTCTGCGGGATTTTCCCTTTACCAAATAGTAGCGTTCGACTCGGGATGCAAACATAGATACCTGAAATATATTGGATTCACTTGCTATAATAACAACCTACTTGTTGAATGCCTGATAGAATATTTTTTCCCTAAGTGGATAAACATATATTTTTTGAGGCATTCCATATTAGGAATTACATAAAGGTTTTGTTAAGGGATTTAGTTGGAGATTCACAAATATTACTATATATAAGATCCCTCCTTTCAATTTGGCATCAACAATCATCTTATATCAAATTGTCTAAGTCAGTGATACTAAATCACATTGTTAATATTAACTTGAGATATCATTTTGCATTAGCAACATATGAGATTACATCGGAATCAAGGACGCAATTCATAAAAGGGTAAAGAATTTAATTTATTGGTCCCTAAACTCCAAGATTATTTTGAGAGGGGACATTACAATTTGCCCATTGAGTTTTTATTGCTTTTATTATACGTAACCTAATTTAAATGTTTCTTATCAGTCAATGCTTCCATAGGTTGTATTGTCCCCTAACCAACTATGTTGGATATTTAAGGACAATGTTCTTACAAATGATTTACAAGCTTAATAACTCAGTACTAGATGATTCATTACTTGAGTTTGTATGTGCTCTTCTAAGAATTAGACCAAATTCTTATGGTTCCATCTTGAGACATCTCTTCTTGTTCAACTTCTTTGTTTGATACTAATATACTTGAATAATATAGCTTATGACTATTTTGTTAAGTGACAATGATTAATTGATTGCTTGAGATTGTATATAGAATGATTTGATAGTTTGAACAATATCTTCAATAATCGCCAAATGTATAATTTGGATATGTTCCCAGTGCATTATCATTTCTATTATTTTCAATGTAACTGTTCATGCTTAAGTATCTGATTTCGATCCTTTATTTGTTGCCAAGGTAATATTGTTCTTTTAATGAGATTCTCTCGATTATATATCCGATGATGTATCCATTGATTGTTATTCTTGTGTCTCCTCCATCACTGTTCCCTTGCATTCAATGAGTTTCTTATTTCCAATTCCTGAGATTAATTCTGCTTTTGTGGACTGCCACATGAAATATCCGCAATGGATATTTGCTCTGCTGCTGCTATAATGTTTAATTATATAAATTATATTTTCCTAAAGATTTTTCTTTGATCTTATAGAGCTATATAGAAGTTGCAAAAGAATGTTGTTTCTTTTTTCTATTTTTAGAATATAGGTCTTACAATGAATAAATAATACTAATTGATAAAATAGAAGTGATAGAAATCATATGCAGCAATACATACTAATCTGGAAATGATTCTAAAACCGTACCAGCAAAGTCTGATTTATTTCAGAATAGTACCAATACATATGTACTTCAAACAAGGTTGACGCCAAGTGAAGATGGGAACCAGCTACAGCCAAACAAGTTCAAATGATAAAGCCCAAGCCGCTGCAATAAAACAACTCCAAATGACTGCAAATAAACACTTCAAAATTCCTAATGTGAGCTGCTATAAAGAAATGCCAGGCTGAACCGAAGTGACTGCCTTTTCTAAAAATCCACTGCCTGCAAAGTGTGATTGCAATATTAGAAATTGATCCCCTGCCTTGATCAAACTGTATGCATATGAACCTTAGAATCTTATCTTGTTGAGGTCTACGTCCCAACAAATTTGCTCTCAGCACTAGGGTTTGTGTCCTAGGTGAGGAATGCTCTTCCAGAGCAATGACGTCCAAAATAGGTTGACAAAATGATAAAGATACTCACCTTTAGGTTACCATCTCCTTATATCCCCTCTCCAATGCAAATCGAACCCTAAAAGAACCCTAAAGTGGATTTCATTTGAACTTTTTTATATAACATTATTTCCCTAATAAAGGCATCCAAATAGAAAGAAATCATTACTTTATTAATGACAAATAGCTCCAAGCATCAAATAAGTCCCAGCAAGTGATAATCAAATAGTAGAGACTGAGCTCTTTCCAACGAGCTATCACACAAGCAAATCTATCCAAAGGGAGTCAAAAAACTCCTTATTACTCCAAAATGGCTAAACACTTAGCATTATTTAAATTATTAAATTGCTAACTTGAGAGAATATTTAAATATATTAATATATTTCCCAAATAGCCAACGAACAACCCAAACACCTTCAAAACAAGAAACTGAGTCTATGACTGATGCTAGACAACCTAGGCCAACTGCCAATCTCACCCACAAATCTAGGGATACTCCTAAAAAGTAGGGAACGCACCCAAATCTCATGAAATTGAGATCAGGGGTGATCTCATAAAACCTCAACTCTAGAAAACGTCACAACCTCCTAAAAGGTAGGAATCTCCCCCTAAAATCAAGGAACTGCTCTCAACTGATCTACTACTGCTTGAAATACCAAATCCGCACACTGAAAACCCTGACTGAGTCCATGATCACCATTGCCAACCTACAAGACTCCATAATATGCTAACTCTCATGTCAGTGCTAGACAGAGCTAAAGAGGGGACATGACAGTCCTCCCCTCTCAAAGATGCTTGCCCACAAGCAACTACAAAGTTGGATGCTGTAAAATACTCTCGCCCTCCCAAGTAGCGTAGGACAGAAAATCATACCACCACAGGCACTCCTCTATATTTGTCAGTGTCCCTACACACCGTTCAAACATAATTGTGGGCCTACAGCATCCAGATTTTATAGTATGTTTACTGGATGGTGAACAAGAAACTGGGATCTAGTAAGCCACAACAGAGGAAGACAGAGGCATTGTCTGCAAGGATGAAGATGGATTCCTAGTGACAATGAGACAGACAGTCTATGTTCAATAGTTGTTCCCAATCTTTTACATTTTCTTATTGTCATGTAATTGACATCCTCTTCCCACCAGTCCAGAAGCATCTATGCTCTTCTGCTAATTTTTTTTTCATTTTTCCTAATGAACATATTTGCCCATTTTGAGTTTTTATTGCTTTTATTATATGTAACTTAATTTAAATGTTTCTTATCGGTCGATGCTTCCATAGGTTGTATTGTCCCCTAACCAACTATGTTGGATATTTAAGGACAATGTTCTTACAAATGATTTACAAGCTTAATAACTCAGTACTAGCTGATTCGTTACTTGAGTTTGTATGTGCTCTTCTAAGAATTGGACCAAATTCTTATGGTTCCATCTTGAGACATCTCTTCTTGTTCAACTTCTTTGTTTGATACTAATATATTTGAATAATATAGCTTCTGACTATTTTGTTAAGTGACAATGATTAATTGATTGCTTGAGATTGTATATAGAATGATTTGATAGTCTAAACAATATCTTCAGTAATTGCCAAATGTATAATTTGGATATGTTCCCAATGCATTATCACTTCTATTATTTTCAATGTAAACGTTCATGCTTAAGAATCTGATTTCAATCCTTTATTTGTTGCCAAGGTAATATTGTTCTTTTAATGAGATTCTCTCGATTATATATCCGATGATGTATCCATTGATTGTTATTCTTGTGTCTCCTCCATCACTGTTCCCTTGCATTCGATGAGTTTCTTATTTCCAATTCTTGAGATTAATTCTGCTTTTGTGGACTCCCACATGAAATATCCGCAATGGATATTTGCTCTGCTGCTGCTATAATGTTTAATTATATAAATTATATTTTCCTAAAGATTTTTCTTTGATCTTATAGAGCTAGATAGAAGTTGCAAAAGAATGTTGTTTCTTTTTTCTATTTTCAGAATATAGGTCTTACAATGAATAAATAACACTAATTGATAAAATAGAAGTGATAGAAATCATATGCAGCAATACATACTAATCTGGAAATGATTCTAAAATCGTACCAACAGAGTCTGATTTATTTCAAAATAGTACCAATAAACATGTACTTCAAACAAGGTTGACGCCAAGTGGAGATGGGAACCAACTACAGCCAAACAAGTTCAAATGATAAAGCTCAAGCTGCTACAATAAAACAACTCCAAACTACTGCAAATAAACACTTAAAAATTCCTGACGTGAGCTGCTATAAAGAAATGTCAGGCTGAACCAAAGTGGCTGCTTTTTCTAAAAATCCACTACCTGTAAAGTGTGATTGCAATACTAGAAATCGATCCCCTGCCTTGATCAAACTGTATGCATAAGAACCTTTGAATCTGATCTTGTTGAGGTCTACATCCCAATAAATTTTCTCTCAGCACTAGGGTTTGCGTCCTAGGTGAGGAATGCTCTTCCAGACTAATGACGTCCAAAATAGGTTGACAAAAGTACAAAGATACTCACCTTTAGGTTACCATCTCCTTAGATCCCCTCTCCAACGCAAATCAAACCCTAAAAGAACCCTAAAGTGGATTTCATTTGAACTTTTTTATATAACATTATTTCCCTAATAAAGGCATCCAAATAGAAAGAAATCATTACTTTATTAATGACAAATAGCTCCAAGCATCAAATAAGTCCCAGCAAGTGATAATCAAATAGTAGAGACTGAGCTCTTTCCAACGAGCTATCACACAGGCGAATCTATCCAAATGGAGTCAAAAAACTCCTCATTACTCCAAAATGGCTAAACACTTAGCCTTATTTAAATTATTAAAATGCTAACTTAGGAGAATATTTAAATATATTAATATATTTCCCAAGTAACCAACGAACAACCCAAACACCTTCAAAACATGAAACTGAGTCTATGACTAATGCCAGACAACCTAGGCCAACTGCCAATCTCACCCTCAAATCTAGGGATACTCCTAAAAAGTAGGGAACACACCCAAATCTCTTGAGATTGAGATCCGGGGTGATCTCATAAAACCTCAACTCTAGAAAACATCAGAACCTCCTAAAAGGTAGGAATATCCTCCTAAAATAAAGGAATTGCTCTCAACTGATCTACTACTGCTTGAAATACCAAATCCGCACACTGAAAACCCTAACTGAGTCCCTGATCACCACTGCCAACCTACGAGACTCCATAATATGCTAACTCTCATGTCAGTGCTAGACAGAGCTAAAGAGGGGACATGACAATCCTCCCCTCTCAGAGATGCTTGCCCATAAGCAATTGCAAAGTTGGATGCTGTAAAATACTATCACCCTCCCAAGTAGCGTCCTCTAGAGGGAGACCTCTCTAGCGAATCAAATACTCTTGAATCACCCTGCTTCTCAGTTGGCGTTCCCTCTCTTCCAAGATCTCCTCAAGAACCAATGTCAGCTTACCTTCCTCATCCAATGGAGGTATATCTAGAGATGGTATAATATGTTGTCCTAATGCCTTTTTCAGACATAACACGTGGAACACATTATGAATCCTACTCCCAGATGGTAACTCAATCTCAAACAAAACCTCTCCATTCCAACATGCTTGATAAACCTGTATGGTCCATAAAAATGAGGCTTGAGCTTCTCAGCTCCACCCCTTTTAAGGGTGCTCTGTCGATAAGGGTGCAATCATAAGTAAACCAAATCCCCCACCTCAAATATCCTCTCAATCCTGTGTCTATCAATGTAGACTTTCTGTTGATTCTATGCCTGCTGAAGATTCTCTTTAAGAGATCTCATGATGTCCTGGTTCTCCTGCACCCAATCCTGTGCCAAAGGAACCCTGTTGTCACTAACCGCCAAATCAACAAAAGACAGAGCATCATAACCATAGAGGGCTCTACATGGAGTCATAACAATCGACATATGGTACGTAGTATTATAACAATACTTGCCCAAGTGCAACCAACGCACCCATGTCCTCTGCTACTCTGACACATAACTGCGTAAATACCTTTCAACCCATTTATTAACAATCTCGATCTGCCCATCTATCTATGGGTGATAACTGGTACTAAGTGTTAATTTTGTACCTATGGGCCTAAAAAGTTCTTGCCAAAAAGAACTCATGAACTTGCTATCCCTATCACTCACTATGGTCTTGGGAAGACCATGTAGCCTAAACACCTCTTTGAAAAATAACTTTGCTACCTGAGATGTTGTGAAGTCAACTACAATAGGAAAGAAGTGGGCATATTTAGTCAACCTGTCAACTACCACGTATATGCAGTCTTTTCCTTGTACTCAAGGGAGACCTATAATGAAATCTATGGAGCTTCTAAATGGAGTCAAAGCAATCAACATATGGTACATAGTATTATAACAATACTTGCCCAAGTGCAACCAACGCACCCATGTCCTCTGCTGCCCTAACACATAACTACGTAGATATCCTTCAACCCATTTATTAACAATCTCAATCTGCCCATCTGTCTGTGGGTGGTAGCTGGTACTAGGTGTTAATTTCGTACCTGTGAGCTTGAAAATTTCTTGCCAAAAAGAACTCATAAACCTGCTATCCCTATCACTCACTATGGTCTTGGGAAGACCATGTAGCCTAAACACCTCTCTAAAAAATAACTTTGCTACCTGAGATGCTATGAAGTCAACTACAATAGGAAAGAAATGGGCATATTTAGTCGACCTGTCAACTACCACGTATATGCAGTCTTTTCCTTGTACTCAAGGGAGACCTATAATGAAATCCATGGAGATTCCTGTCCACTTCTATTCTGGTATGGGTAACGGCTGCAATAAACCAGCAAGGTGAGTATGCTCAAACTTATTCTGCTGGCATGTCATACACTCCTGAACATGACGTAGAACGTCATCCTTGAGACCCTTACAAGAGAATCTCTCCCGAACTGCCCTGTAAGTCTTACTATACCTTGGGTGCCCTGCTGAAGGAGTATCATGGTAGGCCTGCAAAATCTGTTTCTTCAACTGAGAACCAAGAACAAGGAAGACTCTACCTTTGTAATACATGACATCATCTACTACATTGTACCTATCATCTGAAACTAATCCATCCATGACTTCACATGCATTCTGATCTTTGGAGTACTCAACTAAAGGTTGAGCCTTCCAATCTGGTGAACTTTGGAGTATTCAATGAACATAGGGTGGCAATTGAGGGTTTCCTGGAAAGTGCATCAGCAACGGTATTGTTTTTGCCCTTAATGATCTCAATGTCAGCAACGGTATTGTTTTTGCCCTTAATGAACTCAATTTCAAAGTCATAAGCTTAGATCTTGCTCACCAATTTTTGTTGTCTATCATTGAGCTCTATTTGATCAAGGAAGTATTTTAGACTGTTGCGGTCCGTGCTTACCATGAATTTACTGCTAACAATATGTTGTCTGAACTTGGCTAATGCATGCATGATAGCCAACATTTCCTTGACTCTTCATAAATACTTCTCACCCATTTGTCTCCACTAGGCCAGATGTATATACACTAATGATGTAATGTCCCCAATTTTGGCAAGTCTATGTAGTTGATGGAGTTAGCTCATCATAGCGACCTTTGTGAGCTGACAGGGTGTTTTGGGAGTCCCAACTGTGGACTTACTATTTTTAGTAAGTCTTTAGTAAGTCTTTTTGGCAGTTGCTATTTTTGGTAGTGCAGTGGGTGGCTTTGGCAGTTGGTCATCATTTGTAGTAAATAAGGTTAATAATTGCATTAGCTCTTATTTATTCAATAATTATCAAGTTGCATTATTATAATGACATTTATATTATTAAAATAATGACATTAAAAGATATTTCTAAAAAGTATGTTGAAAAGTTTCAAGTGTTGAGTTCTTTTGGGAAACTTCCACAAATTTTGAAGTGAAGTTTTTTAGATAACTTTGGCCAACGAAAGATTATAAATGAGAGCTCATTTCATTGGGAAAAGCACGCTTGAATATATATTTTCTTTTGTTGCCTTTGTGGCTTTTCCTGAGTTCTGAATTGTGAGCCCTTGTTGAAGTATAAGGGTTTCTGAGTTTCCAAAGATTGTTTGAAGTCGTTGCTGGTGTATAGTGGTTTAATTGGTTGTAATATCCCTTTCCAGATATTTACTAAAAACCCTTGATATAAAAGTGCAGATTTAAAACTGAACAGAAAGCCAATAATTGATATAAATTCTAGAACGTAAATCGATTCATAACCAACAGATATGCATACAAAAAAACCTAGAAAAGTGTTTATTTTCTCCAATATTCAGAAGTACATATTTAAACCAGCAATTAACACAGATAGTTGCCAAATAATGTTACTGTATTATACATCAGCAATACAATAACACAACAATCCAAAAAATCCAATCTTATAAACAAAAATAATAGTCAGATTGGCAATATAGATAAAACATGTAAGAAGACTAGGTTTGCATCCAACCTCCAAAGTTTCTTCAAGGGTTTGCGTCCTCGAAGAGATAACCAGTGACTGTTTCTAGCTCCCAGATTAATATTTGTTTTAAATATTATAATCTTCATAACATCCCATGTGGAGCCTGTTGTTCTTTTATCACTTTTCCCAATGTGATGCACGCTCTTTTAAGCAATGTGGGATAAAACACCTTTTTGTCCTTTAGTCACTTAAGTGAACATAGTACCTTTTTTTAAATAAAGTGACAAGTTAAATGAACTTTAAAAGTTACTTAGTCAATAAACCATATAATCATCAAGCATTAAAATAACTGACCAAATGAACTTAGATAAGTGTGTGCAATAGCTCGTTAGAAAGCTCTCGGTGAGACGCTTCCAAACCAACACTGAGGTGCTGAAAATACTATGCTTTGTTTACTTACTTAAAATAGTAAGCATCCAGTCAACTTGCCAAAACTGCTCTAATGGGTCTAAAACTACAAATGTCTAGGCCAAACCTTGAACTGAACCCCATAAAGAACCTTTTCGCCCCCAAAACCTAGGCGAAGTGAGCCGGTAACACAGAATTATAATATCCCAGAAAAAGGGGACATTACAAAGCCTCCCTTCTCAAAGATTGCTTGCCCTCAAGCAATCCGCTCATACCTGCAGAAAATAAATACCAAGATCCCATACTCGCCTTAAGAATGAAATTCTACTCCTCAGCCGATGCAACCCGACATGCATCTTCCCAAATTCGGAATGGTGAAACAGTACAATAGGAATCGATGTGCCAAATAACTGAATGCTAGGATCCCAAGGCTCACCATTAAGGGACACCAACTGCCATGTGCTGCTACCCTGTGTACCAAAACCCTCAGTCAGAATGAATGCCTCACTCCATGAGTGACCCTGCGAGTCTAATGTCAAGGGATGATAGGAGCTCGGCAATATACCAATATCCACCCCAAGATGATAATGACCAAACTCTCCTCCTAGCTCCCCGATAAAAGGCAATACATAGGGATGCTCCCCCTAGATCAAGTGAGAACTCGCGCACTATCTGAGATACCACTGATCAGCTCTTGTAATATCTACACCACTATACCACCATACCACTCCTGTAATATCTGTACCGATGACCATGATAGATCCGGCCAGTCTAACTCTACTACTATATCACCCTGGTGAAAACGGAGTAATCCTAATCTCTGGAACTCTGATGTGTCAGAAGACTAAAACACACAAATCATAATCTTGTGGTTGTGTAACAACACAACATAATCCACCAAATGTAAGATACTATTAACACCTGGATACCCAATCACCCAATCAGCATGATCCTGGATAAAGGAAAGAGTGGTTCATGAATCACCAACATCATGAAGGCTAACACTGTCTTCAAGATACTGCTAAATAAAAAATGTAGACACCTCATGAGGAACGTAGGATAATGTGTGTTCTCCCCACTCATCCGCAAATAAATCAATGACCCTTGAAGGTCAAATAGAATCAGTGAAAACATTACTAACATACGCAAGCAAATCACTGATAGCTGGAATATACCAAGAAGTATAATCACCAATGAACAAGTAGGTTGTGACCATCTCATAAGAGCTGGGTAATAAAAATTTGGGTAAGCTGAAAAATCCCTCCGAGCATGCTAAGGATAAATCTGAACTTCCTACTTCACCATAAGTACTCTCACTTATGTCAAAGTCTCCATAAAAGGATGGTTCACTATTAATTGAAATATCTGAATTATCCTCACTTCTTGTATCACTAACCATGTGCTCATGTGAAGATGTACAGCTACTGTCATAAAAATCATAATTTCCAAACTCAACTTGCTGATCCATAGAATTTTTCTCATCATAGAAAGTCTCAGACGGGGAACACGTGATTGAATTACATTGTTTGCCTTCACATCTACCCGCTTTATGAAATTTCTTCAATGATTTGCGTAATTTCTTGCGTCTTTGAACCACTGTTATCTTCTTCATAAGTGGCTGCCCCACTCGTTTGATTTTCAGCATTGTGGATGGAATAATGTGTTAAGCTCAATTGAAGGCACAACTCATCTACCTCACTCTCCTTGTCCTTTTCAAATTTTATTGCCAGATCTCTATCCATTAGTAGTTGCAAATACTCATATTTTATCATTTTCAAAGTTTCAAAAATATTATGTAAAAGAGGACTTGTGACACCACATGCATTCTCATGCCTCTCTTCTATCACAATCTTCTGCATGAGATCCTCAATCAAATTGGAAGAATCTTCCATCCTCGTCAACACTTGGACAATCTTGTCCTCTTTTGACAAAAAGCATATCCAATAAGTCAATGAGTGATAATGGTTTTTGACCACCTCCTTCAAACACAAGTGGACTGTTCTCCATAGAATTTTCTGATTTTTCATCACCTAGGGAAACAACATTTTTAGATATATCCTCTAACTCAACACGTGCTATATCATCTATCCTACCAACATTGCGGTCCATTTGCTACTCATCAAAATTTGATATAATTTCTAGCCTAGTATTATCATAAAATTTATCCAAGTTAATTTCCATGTCACCAAATAAGATGCTGGTGTTTTTCATGTCTGAACAAGTTGGGGAGTTGCCAACGTTGGCAGTTTGGTTAGCTCTTCTACCTGGGCCATCAATATGCTCATCAGGAGGACTAGTGTAAACAGCTCCATAAGTTACTTCTGTCTCCTAATTACCCATCAGTATACTTGTGCCATCATTAGTATTTTGCATATTTTCATGCAAAGGTTGCTCTTTTTTTTTTGTACTATTATCAATTTGATTGATATCTTCCTTGTGCAGATTTCTGTAACTATCCTCTGCAAGGAGATCCTGAGCCAAATCATAGCATTTGTTCCTTATCGTATCCATCTTGTTTTGCAGCTCTAGCTAAAGGTCCCCATATTCCATGAAGGGTAATTCTTTTTTATGTTTTGACGGAAATTTGTTATAAGCAACGTACAGTCTCCTCACTTCAGTTTTACATTCATCAAGATCTTCGACTTTCCCATCACAAGTGTACCCTGAATTCTTATTTTTTGAAGGTCTATTGTAGCCAAGATTTTTGTCTTCAACAACTTCCTGTCTTCCTATGTTTGTATTGAAAGACTAATCAAGATCTACTCTGTACTGCTGCTTGTATGAAGTCCTTTCACAATTAGTAGCATTCTGCACATTTCTCCATGAAGTGGCAGATGGTTTCAGATTCACTGCCTGTAAAGGCCTTTCATGGTTATTTGAGATACGGCCAATCTCTTTGACCTTGCTAGACACAATAGCAATATCTCTCCCATATGCACCTTTATATTCTAGTTGCCTTGAGTCTTCCCTTCCAGTGGACATTGAAGCTTCTTGATTTTGTAATAATCTTAATTATATTTTTGACTGAGCACCCACTACACATTACCTTTTTATCAAGATTTTGTAGGTTGCAATTTTAATTATAACAGCCACACATTGAGAATACAGGCAAAATTCTGAAATGAAATGGATTAGACTCTTCTCAGCAGTCCTTCTAATTCCCGTGGCTGTTCTGATATACCAGATGACACCTGATGGCTGCCTTAAGCAATGCCTTTATCATTTCAGTTCTCCTAACTGTCTTCCATGCAATGTATTCAGATATTATTTCTTACTGGTGGCAAGACTGTTGTTGACTCCTCCCACTCAAACAGACATGAACTCCCTGCTAGGCATGGGTTTCAGCAGCAGTTGCTAAGCCAACTGCTACTCAATCTATCCTTTCTGTTGCTGAGAACATTAAATCTGCAAATTCACCTATTCCATCTCCATCTGAGCAGCTAGTTACTTTACCTCAACCTACGTTAAATGCAAAAACCTGCTAGAGGGCACTCTTCAAAGGGGCTCTCTATTACTGAATGGAGTTGTTACTCATCAGCATTCTAGTAAGCAAGATGTTGACAAATGAAAAGATAAGGCCCCGGACATGGCTTCAACACCAACCTCTAAAGTCTCCAATCATGGATTCATCACCAATGTTAGAAAAAGTTGGACAACCAACTGATGCGCAACAGATGCATAATTCTCCAACACAAGATTCATATGTGAGAGTATTGTTGATGAAATACGTGAGCATTTGAATGAATCTCCAGGTCCAGCACTATATACTGCAGCTGGGAACCAACGTGAAGTACAAATCCGCCTACTACTACTGTATGAGTAATGGCAATGTTAAATAATGCTGAAAGAAATAAGTAACAGACCCGTGGATGTTTGAGCAACTATGGTGAGGTTTGTACTTTGCAGAAACCTTCGATTCATCAACAGATCCTACACTCTGACCGCCTGCTGTCCTACAACATCTTTATACTATTGTTCTGAATGAATGAAGTGATCGTCTCAACCCATGAAGGGGAAGAATATCATTGTGGGCTCAATGTGTATAAGGCGGAAATCATGAAACCTGCTACTGCCTTTACGTCTAATTGCAACTGTAACAGTCCTCCATCCCTATAAACTCTTGTTCGGCAGCCCTTCCAATCCCGTGAACTTCAAGTTTGCCAAACGTCTACATATATTCTACTGCAAGCTACGTGACCTAACAAAATGGTAATGCAACTCTGACATACTAGAAGTGTGTCCACCTTCCTGCACAATCACACGTCGACCTTAGCATAAACTCCCAACTCCGCCAATAAGTACGGCTTGACCTCCAACCTGCAGTTGCGAATGGACTGGCCTGTGGTTTTGGTGTGATGTAAGCTGGTGTGGAGTCTGAAATCACTATGCAGTTGCAATTGGTTTCACCATCAACTCGAGCCTCTTATTGTACTATTCGCAGATAAAGCAACCAGTCTATGCACGAAGGAAATGTAAATGAAGATCAGTGCCTCTGTTATTACTCGTACCAACATCAGACGTAGACCATCCATGAACCCTTTCCTGTATTATGACATGTCCACACCGATTACAACTGCTGAACAGATTATGTGCCCATAAATGCTAATGGTCATTCCTTAATCCCTGTCGACTAGTATAAATCACAGAGCAATATTCCCTGGCAATGACAACTTGGTCCTAATGGGGTGCATCAACTCGTGGTGAGCCGAGAATTCCCTTTAAGCTGCAAAGTTTATCGTCCGTAAACAGAGCTGAGGATGGAAATGTTAGGCTGCACTGGGCTTATCCTAGCTGGCTGACTGAATCTTGGTGACTGTAGGCCAGACCTCACCCAATCACGTTCCCTTCCTACTAAAATACTTCCTTAGTTGAAATGGCCACTCTTTACTATCATGGGGAACAATAGCACTAAGTCAAGTTGTTACTGAACTGCAAAATCCAATGCTTACCTTCAACCTTGAGGAATAACGTTATATTTCTCCTTGTCGATTTCTGCCTTATCTTGTCTTTTTGAATCCGGAAATGAGGGGCTGGAGTGACATCCAACTTCCTCAATAACTCGAGGGGTTCCGTCCTCGGAATTTACCAATCACATTAAAGCAACCTATACTTATATTATTCCAGAAATCTCTCCAAACTGTTATAAATACCATTGAACCTTACAAGCTAGCAAGACCTTTGGCTCTGATACCACTATAATATCCCTTTCCGGATATTTACTAAAAACCCTTGATATAAAAGTGCAAATTTAAAACTGAACAGAAAGCCAATAATTGATATAAATTCCAGAACATTGATCGATTCATAACCAATAGATATGCATACGAGAAAACTTAGAAAAGTGTGTTTATTTCCTCCAATATTCAAAAGTACATATTTAAACCAGCAATTAACACAAATAGTTGCCAAATAACGTTACTGTATTATACATCAGCAATACAATAACATGCAACAATCCAGAAAATCTAATCTTATAAACAGAAATAACAGTCAAATTGGCAATATAGATAAAACCTGCAAGAAGGCTAGGTTTGCGTCCAACCTCCAAAGTTTCTTCAAGGGTTTGCATCCTCGAAGAGATAACTAGTGACTGTTTCTAGCTCCCAAATTAATATTTGTTTTAAATATTATAATCTTCATAACATCCCATGTGGAGCCTATTGTTCTTTTATCACATTTTCTAATGTGATGCACGCTCTTTTAAGCAATGTGGAATAAAACACCTTTTTGTCCTTTAGTCACTTAAGTGAACATAGTACCTTTTTCAAATAAAGTGACAAGTTAAATGAACTTTAAAAGTCACTTAGTCAGTAAACCATATAATCATCAGGCATTAAAATAACTAACCAAATGAACTCAAATAAGTGCGTGCAATAGGTCGTTGGAAAGCTCTCGGCAAGACGCTTCCAAACCAACATTGAGGTGCCGAAAATATTGTGCTTTGTTTACTTACTTAAAATAGTAAGCATCCGGTCAACATACCAAAATTGCTCTGATGGGTCTGAAATTGGGAATGTCTAGGCCAAACCTCGAACTGAACCTCGTAAAGAACCTTTTTGCCCCTGAAACCTAGGCGAAGTGAGCCGGTAACACAAAATTACAATGTCCCAAAAAAAGGGGACATTACATTGGTTAAATCTCCAATCTATGATTATCTATGACTGGGATATTAGATTTATAATTTTGAGAATTTTGAGCCTTGGAATTTGTTCTGGTAATTTCATTGCAAGTTGTGTCGTCGTATAAAATTTGCTAAGTTTCCCTATTGTATCCCTATGGCTAAGGAGAGTTTGGTTGTGAACGTCTCCCATTGTAGTGATCAGAGTTTGATTGGGGCCTGCGAATTCTGAGTGGTGGAGGACGTTATTAAATTCTAAAGTCTGAATATTTACTGGCAGCAATTCTTGAGCTTTGGCATTGGGTGTTTGAAGGCAATGTTGCACAAGGGAATAGCAGGCATCTTCTTCTAAAGACTTGCATCCACTATTCTTAAATCACAGGATTGATATTAGTACCTACGGCTGTAATTTCAACAGTCCACGCATCTACAATAAATATCTGTACATGTGGTCGGCCTACATTCCTTCATTCAGCTATTGAATCGGTGGTGGGAGTCAGGGACGACTCACGGTTAGAAGACAATCATTGTTTGCGGCTGAGAATCGGCATTACGGAGCCAACGTAGACAACAAGAGGGCAGATTTGGTGTGACAATTGCCATATAATTGTGCAATCCAGGTGTCATTTAAATAATATGTATTTCTGATTAATGATTATACAAATAAATGCAATGTGGTTTTAATTCCCAGTTACAATTTGATTTTCCCATATGTCCATTTCAAATCTCTTGAAATTGTCAATTCATTTCCACAAGGGAAAAAATACAAAAAATTAAAAAACTCATTAAGAGTTACAAAAAATATATGTTGTGCATCAGTATTCAAATTAGAAGCCAGGTCGGGCTATTACAAACAAGAAGTTATATGTTTCTTGGTCACTGACCAACTTCGATGAAATACTCAATTCTTCTCTTCTCTACCTTTCCTTTTGGGTATTGTCTTATTTAAAGTTTGAATTTGGATGGAAATCTCATAAACTACACATCTTCAATCTTAAGTAAAACTAATTTCATTAATAAAACAACTTAAGTTAATTAAGTATTTTATATTAGTTTTAGTTATTTTATACTAATATAAAATAATTAATATATGCAACTTTATTAAAAAGACAATTTGGAGGGATATTACAAAAATCAAAAAAAAAAATTGCTCATTTGTGCATTTGATTCTCACATCCGCATCAACATCAGCATCAGTAACTTAGATTGCAACCATTGTGGACTATTGTCTTGGTTCGAGGTTCCTTGGGTTAAGCTATTACCTAAGCAGCAGGAACATTACTTCTCTTTAGTGCTTTTCAGGATCAATTCCCTGCCTCTACATTTACTATTTGGCTCAATTTGAGGGACTTACTATTTGTAGTATGTCAATTTTGCATAGATGCCACTTTTGGCAAGGCATTTGAGTTTTGGGCTTCGGTAGTGAATATCTGGATTCAAAGTGGACCATTCGGAGAAATTTAATAAGCTAATCTCATGTTATGTAATTATTAATTAAGTTCTACTTAATTAATAATAATAATCTTAATGGCTTATTATAAAGTTTTAGTAGTACCAAGTCTATTTAATGTGTTTGATAAATGTCACCTAGTCTTGGAGGGAACTATAATTTAATAATGAATTTAATCTCCACCAAAAAATAAGTGTATTTTTAAGTTGTGTGAAGAGTGAAGAGGAGATGCTTGATCGACTTGTATAGGGAGAAATATATAAAACCAAATCCTAAAATCAATCCAAGGCTATGCATTTTGATGATGGAATTTGGTGAATGGAATGCTTGTGTCCACGGGTTTAGAATTCACAGCTTAGAGGAATGGAATTCTGATTGCAAGCAATCAGAGATGGTTAAAGACCCATCAATTTTTGCAATAATCTATGCCTTCATCCAGGAGCCATGAATGGGATTAATTGCTTTGAAATTGGAGGAATTTACAATAGTTTTTATCAGTTATAGGTTTTGGAGATTGAAGTGATAGCCAGTGTTTGAAAACACAGCCTCTAGAATAGAGATCGAGGGTCACAGAAGGCAACCACTTCAGCAAATGCAGCCCACATAAGCCTTGGTGAACTAATGCGTAGCTTTGAAACCCATGGCAAGCCATAATAGGGTCCATTTTTTGCCACAAGTGTTGATTTTGGAGGATCACTGCAAATGTACTAATCATTGCCGGATTGGTATGTATGTCCCAAATGGAAGCAATCTCTAATTTATAATGAGCAGACTATGAAAAGACATGTCCCATCATGAGACATGTCTATTTGATAATTAGATATTAATATAATAACAAGTAATAATATCTCACATAATAATATATTATTTAATTAATATATAGATATTTATTATATCTCACACATATATATAATATATATTTATGTATTTGCACTTTAGTCACACAATTCATCCAATTGAAGCTACCAAACATCAACACTCCCTCTTAGCTAGGGAGAATAAACATAAGATAGATATTACACCATTGGTAATATTAGGAATGGTAAATTTTAAGGATATCTTTGATCAGAAGATATCCACCATTTTGATATCGCAATTGATATCATGAGTATTGGCCTCCAAAATATCAACCTATGATATTCACCAAATACTCTGAGTAACATTTTGATATCACATTTTATATCATGAGTATTGGCCTCCAGAATATCGAGATATGATATTCACCAAATACTCTAAGTAATGGACTACAAAACATCAACATATGATATTCACCAGTTACTCAATAAGGAATGATATCACATATGACATCATGAGTATTGGTCTTCAGAATATCAACACATGATATTCACCAAGTACTCAATAAGGTTTGATATTACATCTAATATCATGAGTATTGGTCTCCAGAATATCAACACACGTGATATTCACTAGGTACTCAGTAAAGTAATGGCCTACAGAATATGAACATATGGTATTCATCAAATACCTATAGGCTATTATATATCTATACAAACAACTCATAGACCATCAAGTGAATTATATCTAACACTTAGTTGTTGATTTACAAGATATAGTTCATCATGATCTGTTTCAACATTTGCACAAAATGTATATCATGACTTTAAGTTATTGTAAGATCGTCACCTTCCAATAACTTCTACAAATACAAGTGATAAGCATTTGGAAGTTGTCACTTCCTCATGATGTACACAAGATGTAGGCCCATTATATCATGCAATCACACACATGATACTAAAGTTAACATGAAGTCAAAACTCACTCTTATTATGATATGATCAAGATCTTCAAAGATCAACTGAAACATATCCTCTATCCGCTCCTTTAGACGAATGTGTCAAACTCTCACTAAACCTGATATCAATCCTCGTTTTCCTGCAAGAACATTCTCGAAGGAAAAGATCAATGCAAATAGCTTTTATACTTATAAAAATTACTTAATAATTGTTCTCAAATATAATATTATTATATTTAACTATAAGAACATTAAAAATTTGATTTCATACTTAATTCATGATGAATTAATTTGATTCTTATCTTCACCTTCTATATATAGTGATAATTTCTTTAAGTAGTGTTGACCAAATGAGTAACAATACCCATCTCTCATACTAACACTAAGAGTTCCATTTAACTCCATCATGTCAACCAAATGGGAATGTACCCATCTCTTATGCTGGCACTAGAAGCTTATGGTCATCCCTTAATAAGAGATTTTATTAGTCTTTTCAAATAAATTATCATCTACTAATATCTCTTCTTCTAATTATCAATTTATTAAATATATAAAAGCTAAGTTGCCGATTCAAATTCGGGGACGGATTTGGGTTCGAGGTTTGGGCAAAAAAAAATCCCATTTGGGTTCGTGGGTGGGTTCGTGAGTATATATGTATGTATGTATGTATGTATATGCAAAAAAAAAGAGAAACATGCATAGTTGTAAAACTAACTTACGAAGTCGTTTCATACTATGAATATATCAATGTTACTTGATCATTGATCAATGCCAAATGTGAAAGATAAACATTAAATGCTTGCTCATTAATCAATGTTAATATTGTAAAGAAAATCATGCATTGAAAATTTTAAAAAAATGATATTTGAATGTAATTTGAAACACTTTTAAGGCCCACAGTCCTAATTAGGGACCCAGATCCGGACCCAAGCACGAATCTGAACCCAGACAAATCCGGATCTAGACCCGAGCTCTAAGGTCCGAACCCAATAACTAGGTATAAAAGAAATGTACCTATACTAAATGAGATTTCATCATATATAATACTCTTAAACATAATTTAAAGTGAACAGTATATAACCATACATCCAATGTTACTTTCCTTTTAATATCCCATTGGGGCATATATAAATTAGTTGCTATTGCAATACCCCACAAATCAAATAATTCACAGTGGCAATTCTTTTTCGTCCACCTCATGTCCGTTGGCTCTCCTCCCTTTATTATCATCTTCCTTGGCGGTGGGTCCCTTGCATCATGCTTAACCTTTTCCTGCACTGACTTGGTATGTAGATCCCACTTGTACCTTTTCGATTGATATATCTATTATGATATCCGCTTATAGTGCCTAAGGGAAGGGAAGATGCTTGATAAAGCTTTCAATACTCTTTTCGTCAATTTTAAAGAGCGTCAATAAACGCTTGGCAAAAGCATATAGAGCTCATCCTCGACAAAAATTTGCAAGTGCCTAATCAATATTCCCAAAATGTTGAGAATAACATTCACAAAGTTGTCGATTTGAGACCCCTCTATCCTAACAAGGGTTGTATCTTTTGTAACCCTCGTCAAGGCCTTGCCAAGGTCTTTACAGTGGTGCATCCATGGATATATGCAAGGTAGAGGCGTCCTCCAACATATGCAAAGAAGTCAAAGCCCTTACCTAGAATACAATTGTTCCCTTGGAACACTTCTTTATTGCGGAATTTGGATCTAAATCAGAAAGGGGTATGTACCTCACATTATCAACCAATTTCATGATGCTTTCGACGGGAACAGGTGTTTTGCTATTCACATTGGACACTATATAATTTTGAGACTCGTACAAGAAAGGAAGGTTTGGTTGAGGTGAATGCAAGCAATTCATTGTTAGTATCCTCAAAGACAATGAAAGTAGGCAGAAGGAGAGCAATTCATTGTTATAATCCTTCTGCATTATCCTCCTCAATACAGAAAGACACATTGAGGAGAAACTGCAAAAGGATCGCTGTTATGCATTCAGTGATTTTCATCTGCAGCATGGAAGGAGTTCCTAGTTATCGGCTTGATGGAAAATTGAGGTGCAAATCAGTTTCTATACCATTATTTTGAACTCTTGGAAAGTTTAATATAGAATCTTTCATATTTCATTATTTAAAGACAGTCATCTCTGGTAGTGTGCACTTGCAATCTGGAGACAAACCTAAAACAGCCTCTATAAATAAACAACATATAACAATCAGATAAACTTGACAATTGAACTTTGGAACTAAAACCTGAAAACTGTGAGATATTGCCAAGGGACTTTACAACCACTCCCTTTATAGTTGTAAAATGATGTTACAAGCCAATTGGAGAAGCTATATTTGTAATTCCTTACAGCAAACGAATTTGACCAAGAACAGTGCAGCAAAAGATGCCACAGTGTGGGTATATGTTCGCGAGTGTGTGTTTGTATGTGTGTGTGTGTGTGTGCATGAGCGCACGTGTGTTCTTATGTGCGTGGGTGGAACAGAAAGACAGAGATACAAGGAGAGAATCATAGGCAGGGGTTATATAAGCTGAGCCGTTTGACCATTGTTCTTTTTTGACCATAAAAAATAGAGTTGGATGTGGGAGAAATTTTAGCCTGACCATCATCAGAGTTCTAATGTTAAACATATTTAGTCTTTCATGATTCCTCTGTTTACCATAAGCTGTCCTTGCATCTGGAGGAGAGTGTTACACAGATAAGCATCATGAAAGTTTAACCTAACAAGCAAGATCAACAGTCACATTTAAACCCCAGTTTCAGGCGAAAACATTTTAACATCAGGAAATGAAGTAATTTAGAAGGCAGCTATGCATCACACATTTGTGACACTTACAATTATGCTAAACTTGTAATGACATGGTATATGGCAAGAATAGTAGGGCACTAAGATGATTTTTCTTCTACCTTTTACCAAACGATGATCCATATGTCACGACTCAATACCATTTAAAAGACTAATTGGGCCCATCTACAATGTTTTGCAATCAAAATACTGCATGGATTGGCAAAATAGAAAATCAATGATGGGAATTTTACAATTTGTAAATATATTTTGGATTTAATTACTGTAAGAATTTGGCACATGCATGTATATATGTAAATATAGGTGGTGTGTATATGTATATATGCAGGTATGTATATATGTATATACACATATATACATATCCATATATTACATAAATATACATATACACATGCATATATACACAAAACATACATACATACACGTCAGTGTGTCTGTGTGTTAAATCAAAGAAAACAAGTCATAAGCCCAATAAATTCTACTTTTCCATTTAAAGATTGTAAGTTTTATAGAACTACGAGTTGTTGAGTCAAAGTTATTTTCTTTCCATGCCTAATTTGACCTTATTTGTATCTATGTTTTATTTAAAACATCAGTGTAAAACCAGTCTTGCCATCCCATTACCACTGATTGTAGCACAGCCTTAAGTAGTTTGTAGCTTATCTATATAGAAGTGTAGCATGCATCTTATATATGTCAGGATAAAATCATTGTGTGTAAGTTATTGAAAAGTATATAAATAAGGGGAACACTAGTCAACTTTTACATCAATAACAACATGTTAATTTGTGGAACTCCATATTATAGTCATATTCTTCTGTTGGTGTTTCTGGACACCATCACATGATGGTGATCTCTCTTTTTCTTATCAAGCTTTATTATTTGTTTCACTATTGATCTGATTCATTGATCTCACATGATATCAAAGCGTAAAGATTCAAACTCCCTGGATTCTAGTCCTTAGTTTCTGTGAAGATCACTAAGTATTGACAATGTTTTAATAGCCATTGGGTCACAATTTTTTTTCCTTCATTAACTTTTGAAGAACAAATGAGAACTAGCAGGATTGTGGCAAGAGACTCAGGATGTGTTCTTGATTTTCTTGCAAAGTTCAGAGAGAATAGAAGCTTGCTTAAAGACTGTGACATTCATGGGGCTCTTTTGGCACATGATCTTGCCCATATATGAGAAATTACGTCTTTCACATGATCAAATCAGTCTTCATTTTAATTTTATGGTATTATGACTACCCTTATAATGTATTAACAAGCTGATGCAAATTTTCCCAAGCACAATGTCGTAAGAATATAAATGCTAGCTTGTCTAAATATGCAAAATTATACATGTGCCAACCTGTGGCTCAAGATTCTGTTGACCAAGACCTCGATGCTGATTCTTGAAACCATCTTTCACTCTCTCTGAGCCTTCTGCATCCTCAAATGATTTTTTCCTTGTTAGTGATGCTTCGGTTGCTTGGATATCTGTATTTGGATGAAGTCCAACAACTACAATACTTTCAAACAATAATGTTGGCTCTTTCTGGTGCTTCCGCTCCTGCAACAGGGTAACAAATAAAAGTCTTACCATAATTCAAATACTCTGAAAAAGGCACAATAAAAAGATTTAGAGGGTTTTTATTTTTGGTCCTAAAATATGAAGAAAAAAGACATCCAAACCACAGTTTCAAAACTCACGACTCAGTAAAACTTTGCAGACACAATTTTGACTCTGACTTGGCAATTTGCAAAAATTTGGTGAAACTTGTCAAATTAAAAAAAAAATTAAATTCATTAACTCTGAAAAACTTGGGAGTATTTGCTAAAACTCAGCTAGGCAAGTTAACAGGTGGTTTTTTTGGCTACAAAATAACACACAAATGCTCATGAATCGAGCAAAGTATTCAGCGAGTTTTGAAACCTTGTTCTATACAATTTCTCCCCATAAGCTTTTTATTTTTTTATGAAATAAAATATGACAAATAAATGCTGACTGTTAATGAAGATATCTTCACTAAACTAGAATAACATGTACAATCAGCGAGATTTGAAAAGCATCATCAATAAACTGGCTTGAAATATTTATCATTTTAATCTATGCCCCGTCTAGTGCAATATAGATCTCATGATTTACCTTGCCACTTCTATAATAATTGGACACTTATGTAGGATATTTGTGGTGAAGAGCATTGTAGCATTTCAAGGATGGATCAAAGCCCCAAAGCGAATTTGTGGCAAAGACTATAACTGTAGTATGTATTAAATGAAAATATGCAACAAAACAAAATGCTAAAGTATATTTAAAATGATGCAGAAAATTTTTTAAATGAACAATAAGAAAGCAGAGAGTGTGATGTCCACATCTTTTCTCTAGTAATATAATAGCAATAAACCACTTAGGTAGTCAAGAAGTAGCAAAAATATAAATTAATTCCTTACAATAGGGGCCCCACCACTTTTATTTACCCATTCCTCTTTTTTAAAATCTTGAACATATTTTAAAACTATTTTTAAAAATGATTAAAACAATCAGTTTTACATGACAATGCTAGCATTATTAAACCATTTTTCATAAAATAAAATGATTGAAAAACCACCTCATCATTGCCGACTGAGACATTATCAATATGTTCACATTTAATTATTATCTTATTCATTAAAATGATTTAAATAATAAGTATTTTTTAAGCTCAAACTTTCTTGACATTGTGACATGATGATGAATATTGTGTCTCGTTGAGGGTCTGGCTGGAAAAAAATATTCTAAAACAATTTTTCCATGAGATGACTTCTTGTTGATCCTTGGTGCTTGAGGGTTGGAAAACATGAAGTCGGTCATCATTAGAATGTGGTTTCTAACATCTCTACTCTATGTTCAAACCAAGACAAGTAATCTTCAGAATTGCCTCTGAAAACCAGCCATACATCTACTTGGAGCCATGAGCATAAACATACATGTGGATTGATTGCATAATTTAAATATTCATAAGTGGTATTATAGATCATAATTCATAATAATAATCGAGACTCTTGCAATTGATTCCACAAGGTAATTGTTCCAATTTCATAAGTTATTTCAAAAGTGAACATTACAAAGAGTATTAGAGCTAGCATTCCAACCAACCTATGAAAGTTAGTGAGTGACAGAGAACTTAAGACTTCTGCAAAAAATTAAAACAAAACTCTAAGGACGAGCAAGAAGCAACAAGTATGGGTGAGAAAGGAGATTTCAACAAGATGGACAAATTCAAGGCAGACCAAAGGGGTACTCAAAACAAAATGGCACAACTATTGGACACACTTACCCATACAAGAATCACCTTCGCAAACAATAATAATGGCAATAAGGGAATTAATGAAGGGTAATGTACTAATGAGAGATCAAGGGCTATGATTCCAACCTTTTTTTATGAAATGTACAACCAAAGGAGGTGGAACCTACTTTAATGGATCTCCAAGACCAATTTAGGCAAGATTGGTTGGATGGAGATTTTCAACCTGAAATGTTACTGTACACGGATTTGAGGATGAAGTGTCTCCCTAGAAGAGCAAATAGGGACAACCATTCAAAACTGAAAAGAAAAGTGGGCAAAGTTAGCATCCCCTACTTTGATGGATCAAAGAAAACAACACGTTGATGATTACAAAAGATGACACATATTTCCAACCAATACCTACGGTAGATAAGATAAGATAAGATAATGAAATTAATGTCCAACAAAAGACCACCAAAAGGTCTATGGGACTGGAGGATTATATCAATGAGGCTAACAGCAGCAGGAGCACACAAAGGTGTCTGAAAATAAATACAAACAACAACAAGAGAAAGCAAACAAAGAACCAGAAAGGAGGCCAAGAAAGAGACTAGGAGTCCCTTCTAGGCGAAAAGAAGTCAATCACTGAATGATATGTATGCCCATGAGTAAAGGCCCTGCTCTATCTGTGGCCACTCATAGAGGAGTGTCGCTGGTGCAAATAGCCATTCCGGGACCTGATGCATCTAGAATGCCTGGTAGATCTAGTGGAGCTACAAGGCCTTTTCACCCCACACAAAGGAGATAATGGTGTTAAAAAGGCAGTAATAAGCTGAGTAGACAAGTGTCAATGCGGAAGCAATGACTAGATTGTGCTATCACGGAGCATAGTGGTCTCTCGAAGATAACGTGCAAGACAATGCTGATCATAGTAGCTGAAAAAATCATAGAGAGAGAGAGAGAGAGAGAGAGAAACAATCCCAAAACAGACAAAAAAATCTCCCTCTGATCTCATAATAAATGGGGCAACGAAAAATGAAGTGTCTCAGTCTCCACCTCACCTGAAGTACAAAGTCTATAGATCCACTCTCCACTGTCAATATGATGGTTAGTCTAGACTCGAAGACAGTGAAAACCAACTCTGAAAGACCCCAAAGAGATATGCAGGGCATGAGACCACCTCCGAGAAAGGTAGCTAATACGAACAATAATACCATCAGACATCTCCAAAAAGTGATTCACGTAAAAGGACATCCGTGGGCATAACCCACTAGGAGGGTTAACCCAGGTAGTGGCAATGTACTGTCTATAGATGTCAACCCTGACATGCTCATTCAACTCCTTCCAAGAGGGGAGAAGATGAATCGGGGCACCCGGCAAGAATTGAAGGGGGGAGGCGGTCAATATCAATCCCAATCGAACTGAGCAAAGAAGAGGCTTGTGCATACCAACGTGCATGAGAACCAAACTCAGCACTCACAGTAGACACAGATGAACAAAAAGCTAAATAGGAATACCAATTACAATCACCAGCATGATCCGCAAAGCCACGAAGACGATGGAGGAACCAAACCAAATCAAAAATGGCCACAAGACTGAACGGATGAGTGTCAAACTCTGCAAGAATGACACTATGAGAAGTGAACCTATGACATCTAGTGATGCGCCTCAAAAATAAAGTCTGAACCCTCTCGATCGAGGCCCAATCAGAACCAAGAAGAGATGGGCCCCAAACCACAGAACCATAGAGAACAATAGGCCTCACAAGAGAGTCCAAGAGAGATAACACGAGGTATCTTGGAAATGGTGCTTGAAACATTGTTTCTCAAGCAAAGCAAGAGAACTCATACCCTTATTAACTCTGGGCTGAATAGTTGGCCTCATACTGAATCATGGTCCGGAAAACTTAACCCCCAGATAAGTATAGGATATAGTGATCTTGATCTCTTGACCCTGAAAGAAGAAGTGGAGATGGGAAGTCTTTAAACAATTGAAGATCATGACCCGAGTCTTACTCAAGTTAACCACAAGTTGTCGCTGACCATAGAAGGAAGCCAAGCCATCAAGAAGCCTCTGTAAACTGTCTGGAGAGGAAGTAAGGAGAACCACATCATTAGCAAAAAAGATGGAGATCAAAACCTAGTGAAGATAATAGCCATCTACAAGGAGTGAGGCCCTCCGTAGGAAGTCCTCGAGCTCATCGAACAACGTAGGAGAGAGAGGACAACACTGTTTAACCCGAATGGTGCAATGGATTGGATCCGAGAAACCCTCGGGAGTCTTGAATCTGCTAACCACAGTCTCATATTAGCGGTACGTAACATCTCAAAGATGTCAATCTCCCTAAGCCTCTCAAATAGAGCCATCTTGGGAACAAAATCAAAAGCTTTGAGAAAATCAACAAAGCAAAAATAAACCTTCTCTGATCTGTGTCTAGCCTCCTCAATAATAGCTCGTAGAGTGGAGATGTGATCCATAGTCTGATAATCTGCTTAGAAACCAACCTGCCTTCTTGCCCTGCAACCTATCCTGTCCAGCTCACCCAATAACATAGTCTTAAGGGTTGTTGCATACAATTTGGCAAACGTGTGCCCAATCATGATGGTTCTTTAGTTCCTCAGATCAAAGATCGGACCAGTCTTATGAATAGGATAAATCACATGCTTGGACCAAGAAGTCAGAAAACCTTTGTGAATCAGTCTATTAAAAAGAATAGAGAGATAGGGGCCCAGAACTAAGGCACCAAACTTAAAAAGCTCTGCCTGAAAGCCTTCCTCATCAGTAGCTCTACTACACTTCATGGATCTAATGGCCTCAAAAATTTGGGAAGGGGTGAACAAGCAGTCGAAAGGAGGTGAAATGGGATGGATAGAAGGCTGCCCCAGAATGTCATAAAGAGCCGTGGTGTGCAAGGTAACAGAGTGAAAGTCGAGGGCGGAGGGTGGAGAACTGCGGGGGAAGAGAGTGCGCCAGAAAAGCTAGAAATTGGGGATCAACGTGGAGCAGAGGGATTTGCACTTGGAAGTGGCAAAGGAACGCTCTACAAAGAAAGCAAAGATAAGAAGAGCGAATGTGGACAAAGTCAGTGGAGCGAGCCTCAAAAGCAAAATGCATATAACAATGGGAAGATTTGTAGTTTGTATCGAACCACTGGTTCATAGGGTAAGTATTACAGCGTTTGCTGTAAAGGGGCAAAGGAGGGCGATGAGGAATGGAAAGAATGGAAGACTTCTGAATAGTTGTCGCAAGTAGGTCAAACATGGAAGCGGTCTTGCACAAGTCAGAAAAGCACGAAGGGTTGAGGAGCCTCAAAAGATGAGCGGAAAAGAGCTCACAATCACCTTCAAGAAAACAGAATTGAATGGGTGAGCGAGCAATGACAGAGGAAAGATGAGAGGCCGAGAGAGTGGGCGAGAGACGAGGGGAGAGGTGAAGGTGAATACTGAGGAGAGCATGGTCTGCAAGAGGAAGGCACGTAATGGTGACACTGCGAATGCAAGAAATGAAAGAGGGACAGGCAAGGACATAATCAACGACACTAGCACCCCCACCATGAGGCCAACAAGTGAAGAACTCTGAACCAAGGAAGCAGGAAAGGTCGTTGAAGATCACCAGACCTGAAGACTCACAAAGTTGCAACAGATGTCTACCATACATAGCTAACGGCCCAAAAGCATCCTCAGAATGTCATTGAAGCCCAAGGGAAGTTGAATCAATCTCAGTGGAGAAAATGGGGTCCAAACTACGATCATAAAGCGGAGTCTAGAGTTCCCTAGTTCTCGCATTAAAATCCCCAAGAATAATAATGGCAGGAAATAGCAAGCAGCCAAAAAAAGATCTCTCTGACTTTGACACAGTCAATGCGGACCCACATAAATCTGGCAAACGTATCTGAGTGTACAATAGAAGTGCCGCTGAAAATATCCTCCTTGATCAAACAAGCCATGCCACTCAAGCCACGTACACCACTAGAAGCGCAAACCTCCTCTCTACATATAGATAACCACTGATAGCTAGTAACACCTAGAAGAGGACGTATAGGACTCTCATGAGTCTCAGTAATGACAAGACTATCTACAGATCCCATAGCATCACATAAAAGGCTAGGCATTGACCAAAGAGACCCATTGTCATTCCAGCAGTTAACAAAAAGGGAGCAAGTGGGGGTCTCCCTCTTGTCCGACTGCTGGTGGGACTGTCATTTGGCCTTGGGGGCCTACCTCCCTTCCCAACCACTGGGAGTGGAATCTCTAACAACTGCTTTCAGATTCTTGATAAATGCCCATTTATCGGCTTTCCTCGCATCTGCGACTATCTCACAAGCGCGTTTCAGCTCTGTAACCTGAGCCTTCGTGAGATCTTCACCTAAGAAAGTCTTGGAAGATAGAGAAAAAAGCTTCCTCTTAGCTCGAAGAGCCCAAAGCCTGCCTGCAAGTGAAGAAAATCTAATAAATAGGATGTCCCATATTAGTAAGACCAAGATGATCACAAAGGAAAGTGCATCCATCTGCGAGAGGATCAAGAGTGGGAGGGAGTCCACGAACTTGCAAGTTGAGCTCACTAACCCGTTTCACCCTCTCATCTTCAATCTTACCTTGCACCATTTTATCAATACTAGCAAGAGGTGCAATATCTGTGTTACTACAAAGGGAGGCCTATGACTTAACTTTCAGTTCAGTCTTTGAAACAAGAGAAGAGTGCTTAGCTGCAGATTGTTGCTCTCTAATGGCATCAAATCCCTCAAGTTGTGCGATAATGGAACGGATATTGTTTTGCAAGCCTATTGTTTCAGTGGTGAAAATATCTGAGAAACTTTGTAACAACTTCGAATTGGAGGTTGTGGCACTCTTAAGTTCAGAAATGGTCTCCATTAAGGAAATAACCTGCTCCCTCAACTTCATATTGTCCATTTCCAGTTTGGAGATCCTGTCACACAACCTTTGATATGTGAGGAGTTGTTGGCCTTGAGCAAGAATCACTACTGTCTGCCACAGCCGGAAAAGAGCAAAAAACCAGACAAGAATGATAACCTTCAAAACATGCAGATCGCAGTCCAGGAAGAGAGAAAATGGCAGCAAAAAGGAGTTCACAACAGCAAATGTGGCAAACACAAAGACCCCAGCTGTCAAGGTCACACAAACACACATGCCAAACCACCTTGGACACACACATCAAAATTGAAAAATCCGTCACAGCAAACAGACGGACGTCAACATCGAGAGAAAGGTCAAGAACAGACGCGGCAACACCCCACAAAGAGAGAAACCCACATAGCAAGGGTACACTCAATCGAAAAAGAGGAGGAAGCAAAGGAAGATCGAGCACCCTCACACCGCATCGAACCAGTAGAAAACCGCAAAACAACAACACCTCCAAACAACAACACTCGTGAAAACCTTCTAAAGAAACCCACAACGCACACCAGAAGCCCATGAAATCAACGTCCATGGTTGATCACGGTCATGATTGCAGTTGTCACAATAGAGGTCACGAAGGTCGTGGTTGTGGAGAAGAAAGGTAGAAAAAACAAGCTCCACTTGGATGGAAGTTGCACAAGAATGGTGGTATCACGGGATTGCAACTATGGGGCATGTAAGAATAACTTCATATATGGAATTCAAAACAAGGCTTCTTGAACATTTTGATAACAAAAACCCCACACTACATTTCAATGAGTTAGCCCAATCAAAGCAAAACGGATCAATCAAAGAATGTATCGTGAGGTTCCAGTGAATGTCAGTCCTAGTTACTAACATTGAAAAGGCGATTATTAGTCCTATTCATGGATGGACTAATTGATCCACTTAGAGGATGGGCTAAGGCTCTCAACCCTAATCCCTACAAGAGGCTATCAAAGAAATCTAAGGATATGCATCCTAATACAAGAATAAAGTGCCACCCAAGGAGCTACAGATCCTAAGGAATAAACCAACCTACTTTTCTCAAAGGATCAATCAAAAAAAATTGGATGAAGAAACTCGACAAGATTTGAGAAGAAAAAGTTTCATGACAAGTGTTTGATAAAATGTCAAACATCCAAAATTGAAACAAATCTAGTGTTTTTCAGAGTTAGAACCTATTGGGGTTCTCACTTAGGTGCAAAGATGGTCAAAACAGCAACTTCCATTTTACCAATTGAGCCACCTTTTAAGGTACATTGCAGAAGTACCTTGGTTGATGATGTGTACACTGATGATGGCTCACATAGTGTTTATAATGAGCTGAGCATTGCAAATACAGCCTCCTAGCATAGTGCAGACCTTGATTTGCAGAGTTTCCATGGGAGCCATGCATTTCAAAGGCATCAGTTGGTTGGGCAATTAAAGTGAATGACAATATGATCGCTATGGCCATTGAGACATTTTGATGTTGCTCGCTAGATGTTAGCCACCTATGGTTGGAGCACTCCTATGATAGATGAGCACTATGATGGTAGTCTTTCCCTTACAAAGTTTCACATACTTCGTGAAGCCATCTAAATAATGAAACAATTCTATTTACAATTGTTGGCTCACTTGTGAGTTGGGAGTGCATTTTCTATTATGCATTGAGGGGAAAGGAAGATGAGGTAGATGGCTCACTCGTGAGTTGGGAGTGACTAGGGATTCATTAGAGAAAGCATAGTTGGCGTTTCATGAGTCTCAGACATAGATTGAGGAGCTTACTGTGGAGTTAAGTCGAGCACAATCTTCCTTGAGTAAGAGCACAATACAGTTCTCTTCTATGAGAAATGGCAATGACCTTTTATCCATGGATTGTAGTAATGGATGTTGTTTACCGCATAGGTTAATTAAGAAACGCACGCAGAAAAAGAATACGAACATGAACAGAAACCAGCAGAACTCTTATTATTATTCGCATATGCCCACAGTACATTATGCTCCGATGGTAAGATATGATATCTACAATGCTTCCCGAAGGGGTTATAAATACTTTCCGAAGAACTTTCCCGAAGGAGTCCGTCGGCCAGATACATGTCGTTACATAAAAACCTTTCCGAAGGGATCGGTTGGCTAATACACAATTTCCTTTCCGAAGGGACCCGTCGGCTGATACACAATTTCCTTTCCGAAGGGACCCGTCGACCGATACACAATTTTTACCGACGACAGATGTGTTGAGGATGTAGCTAAATCGATTATAGATTTGGTGTAGAAGTGTTAGTTGATATAATTATGGTGAGTATGAGAAGTAGAGAGCCACTAAGTGCATTAAGTTTTCTCGAGGCCAGTACTAGGATAGATAATAGGGTGCCAATACTAAGACAAATGATAGGGTGGCATTTGGTTGGGAGTGTGGCTCTCACCTTGATTTGTTTCCCTCTCCTGGAAGCAAATTTTCAACTTCATCTCATGTAGTTGAAGGTGAGGTACAACTTGTACCCTAGAGTCAAGGTAATCGGCTCAAGTTTAAAAATGAACGGGTTGATCCTACCTCATACTATTTTTATACATGGATTCATTAATTGAGTGCCTACTTGACAAATCGGAGTTTCAGGAGGGATTGTTTGGAGTCACAGAGGCTACTCTCATCTGAGGTTCTCGTAGGATTCAGCATTTGATGAGAGCGATTGTAGATACTCTAACTACAATGCTTCCTCGCAAAGATTTTGTGGTTGGGTTTGCAAAGAGGGTTACCAACGACCCTATCCAATCAACCATTCAGGGTTAGAAATTAGAGTCATCTTTTTATTCTCAAGTTGTTAGTGATGAGCCATTGAAAGAGATTGGAGCCTTTTTTCTGTAACTACACAATGAGGAGTGCTCATCATTTTTCTTTTGATCTACATGTGGACTTGATGATGCATCAATGTGTACTAGCTCCACGATTATACCATCCTCTATGGGATGGATATTCATCATCTTCATTAGATAGAGTTAGTCATAGGAAGTTGGTGGGGGACTACTTGCAGAGAGTACATCCACGGAGAGACAATAAAGTGTAGTATGGGATTCACTGTGACAGATGCTTCTAGATACTCTTACCTGCTTGTTAAGGATGAATGTGAGTTTTTTTTTATACAGGGATCCACATGGTGACAAGTTTGGCAGTGCAGGTTGGATGAGCCCCATCAGATTGCTTCACCATTGTCAGCATGGTGATATTATGAACAAATTAGCACAAAAGAAGTTTGAGGTTAATCTTTGAAACAAGCACCTATTCTCAATTTGGGATCCAAGTATATTCATTTGGACACTCTTCAGTGTCTTGTGGTGTCCATCACACACATCGGGGTTCCAATCTTAGTTCACTGGGGAGTATTGCGGCGAGTACATGGTGTGATTTACCAGTAGTTTCTCCTTCAATCTTCATGTACATGATTTTTTTAGATGCATAAATCCAATGTACAAAGATTGTACAGTTTGGTTGTTGTTCATTTTTGTGTAGTTGTGGTTATGTCGGTGCCTCAACATTTCATAGTCTTACATTAGACCTCCAATGTAGTGGAGTTTCGTTGCAGTCATGATTGGTTAGGGACAAGACCCTCCTATACCATTGTACGGGCACATTAGCGTCCACTTCAGCACCCAACCATCATTGTACAGCTTGCAACAAATACCATACAGTTTCTTATACCTCCGTACGGGCAACTCCCACAGTTGCTCCCACACACCATACGGCCATTCTATACGGCCATCCCACCTGTCTCCTCTATACGGCCTTGATACCGTACAGCCTCTGTACATTCCACTTCCCTCCACTGTACTGCCTCAGCCCTATTACTATACACCATCCTCACTCCCGTACGGCCACAACATAGACACCATACGGCCCATCTACTCCCATATTATTGTTGTGTACGGTCATCCTCGACGTCATACTCGATCCGTACCACACCGTCCAATTACTCGACAAGAACGAAACTGAAATTCGGTGAAGTCTTGTCTTCAACGGCAATGGAACACTACAATCCCCTACACTTTTGGCTCTGCAAAACCAAGGCAGGTCTACCTAATCTTGAACAAAATACTTAAGCCCAGGATGCTTATAGCAGATTGGTTAGAATGTGAATGTATTCAAAGTTTCCCAAACGGCAAGGATTATAGAAAACTTCGAACTTGTGATTTATATACTAAGAATAATAAATGAATATATAAATGTTTCAAAATAAGAATAAGTATAGATTAATGCAACAAATGAATATATAAATTCTTCAAAGGAAATATATGAAATAGTGAATTATGAATAACATAAAGACCAGTGTTGAAGGGCACTAGAGTCAGTATTATAAGTTTAAAACATACAACTTTATAAAATTCTATGCACATCAATTATAAACAATTTAGTAATCAAGATGTGACAGATCAAACATATGGAAGCAATTTTAAAATAGTCTAGAATGTACTTCAACTCCTGTAGTTTGGAGACAAACCAAACATAGATTCGGAAACAATTAAATATTTCACAATATCTATAATGTTCAATTTTAAAATGCTATAATTGATCCTATCCACTTATCTATTATATAAATTATTTATAAAATTAAAATAATAATTATAAAGGATGAAACTATATAATATTTTAACTATAAAGCTTCATGCAAATAAAATAAATATTTCTTACTAATAATGTTGGAAATACAATTGCACTGGAGACACTCCTTATGGATGATCCATCGGATACAATTTGACTCTAGAATAGCACAAGAATTTATTCAATAATCCACAATCCACAGCTTAGTTCAAAAATTCATTTATTTGCCAATGAAAGAATCAAATATATTAAAGTGCATAATAGTATGAATATCTAAGTTTTTGAAATTATATGAATCATCCCTTGTTTTGATTTTCATCTCCTATTTATAAATGTGCAGATAGTTATATGGTTGTCACCCAACCATTGTGTCTCTTCACAAATGACAACCAATTTAAAACTAATTGTCCAAGTTAGCCAAATTATATTCTAAGAAAACCTTAGACATATAATTGTTTTGCTCTATCTGAACATTGATTTATTTTCCATAGAGCCAAAGGCAATGATATTCCATAAGAATAAACATTCAAAAATTTGTGTGAGCATCCCGAGTGTCTCTGATTTTGAGTCGATGTGCTTCCATATTGTGCTCTTGGTGCAAACGGCAAAGAGTATTTATAAAAGATGAATCTTCCAGTCCCATTCAGCTTGTGTTGGACATTCAAACTAGGATTCTAGGTGACTCCTGTGTCGACTGGCGCCTCATATTGGTGATGCTTCTTCTAATCACTCATCATATAGACCTGCGATAGAAACAAAATATCAGTAGATACTTTTATCAAATAATGTTTTGTGGTAGCAAATGTTTCCAACGGCTTTGAGAAAGTAGGCACCAAAAACCTCATGATTGCTACGTCTTTCAAGGGCGTAAGAATTTCATTTTGTGTCCACCTGTTGACTAGAGTTTGGTATCACTACTGCCATATAGGGCTTCTCCTTGCACCATGGTCATTGTTAATGTCAAAATGGCTCCTTTTTTTCTTGCTCAGGCATGGTGGTTACCAAATAACATGTGATATTCAATAATTATTATCTTGTATATGTTCATGAGCTTTCTATCCAAGATGTAGTCTATGTTCAAAATAAGAAGCCTAGTGGCAAATGTAAAGTTTATTACCAGATTTAAATTGATTGCAGAATTTTTGTTGCGGGTACAAACAATAACACCAATGTTTTGAATCGCTTCCAGAATCTGCAAATGTTAGTGCAGTAATAACAGAAATGAAGTATATCAAACTCAAAATTATCTTTGATCCTATTGGAGTTCTTACATTAATAGATTTCGATGCCAAGATTATATTGGGCAGATTGGATAAATACCAACGAAAGGGATGTGGGGATGAATGGCCATGTCTCCAATTGGAGACATGGACATTCATTCTCACACCCGTTCATTTAACTAATACTCATGATTAGTTACTGTCATAAACATAGTGATTAAATGTATAACCAATCATTACATCTGTGGCCCAATATAAAGGATAGATCGATCATCATCTAAACATCCAAGGAACCAAAAATAATCTCGATCATGCCTTAATGATCTCAGAACATTATATATATATATATATATATATATATATATATATATATATATATCATCGGTTGCAAACTGTGAAAGGTACAACAGCATGTACGTATGCATATATGCATAACCGCGCGTGCATCATGTTGTGCATATACACATACGTATGTGCTTATCACAGTAATGTTAGATTGAAGTTACATGCATTAACACTCCCTCTTATCTAGGGAAGGCAAAGTGCATATATATAAGTTCTTTATATGAAAAGTAATATCCCCAAGATATATATAAGAAAATCAAGTCTCATGATATTCTTTCTAGTTATGGTGTGTGTACAGATATCAAGTCACATGATATCCACCATAAAAGATCATGGTACATCCATAGATATTAAGCCACATAATATCCACCATAAATATGAACATATTGATTTTCAACAAATATTAAGTCACATGATATCCATCAACATGCTCCTTTAACTATCATGATTTTTCCTTGAATATCAAGTCACATGATATTCATCATGATAGTACTCTAATAATAATAAAGTCCTCACCTTATATTATCAAAATCAATATTTCATTATAAAAGATTATCACCTTAAATAATGAATGAACATAGGGTAGGCCCATGAGTCATAGAGTCACACATATGACAAAAGAGTTTACACTTTAAAGATCTTTATTTAAATAATACAAATTTTCAAAGTTGAGACTCAATCTCATAAACTTACATTTCAATCAAGCCAAGTTTCTTTCTGAAATGATCAACTTTCATTTTAGGGAGAGCCTTGGTGAGAATCTCAATTTTTTGATCACCTGTATTAATATATTCTAAATGAATAGCTCTTCTTTCTGCCATGTCTTTTACGTAGTGGTAAGGAATTTCTATATGCTTAAATCTATCATGAAATACCGGATTCACAGATAACTTGATACAACTTTGGTTATCACAATGAATAGTAGTAGGTTTCATAGGTTCACCAAACAAGTTAGAAAGCAACTTCTGAAGCCACACTGCTTCTCTAGCTCCCATAGTTGGTGCAATATACTCTACTTCGGTAGAATTGACTTAATGCATTCACTACATAGCAGATATCAGGTCAAGTATTTACAAGATACATCAAGGACCCAATTATATGTCTGTATAAGGTGGGATCAACTAGTCTAGATTCAGCACTTGCTTCCTTTAGCTTGTGAAGGTTGGTTTCCATAGTTGTAGACATAGGTCGATAGTCCCACATCCCAAATCTTTTCAAAATATCAATGGTATACTTCTTTTGATGTAGAAAGATATTACCAAACTTTTTACATACTTCCAAACCAAGAAAGTAATGAAGAATTCCTAAATCCTTCATTTGGAATTCAGAAACCAAATCTTTCTTACACTGATTAATGAGATGTTCTTCCCTTGTAATCAGAAGATCATCAACATAAAGAATTAGAATTAGTATATCGCCTTTAGTTACCTTGAAGTAGAGATTTGGATCAGCCATGTTCTTGGTGAATCCAAGACTTAAAAGGTATTTGTCAATCCTTTCATACCAGGCCCAGGGAGACTGTTTAAGTCCATATAGAGCCCTCTTCAATTTACAAATATGAGAAACAACATCATGAGTTACAAATTCTTCTGGTTGTTCTAGGTACACTTCTTCCTCTATTTTTCCATTAAGAAAAGCAGTTTTTACATCCATTTGATAGATTTTCCAACCTTTGGTTGTTGCAATGGCTATTACAGCTCTAACAGGAGTGTACCTAGCAACTGGTGCAAAGGTTTCTTCAAAATCAATTCCTTCTTTTTAAGAAAAACCTCTAGCCACAGAACGAGCTTTATGTTTTTCAATGCTGCCATTTGCAACATACTTAACTTTGAAGAGCCATTTTGAAGACACAACAATTTTTTCCTTAGGTCTCGGAACTATGTTCCAAACGTCATTTTTTAGTATAGACTGGTATTCTTCCACCATGGTGTCTTTCCAAGCTTGATGTTTAAGTGCTTCAAAAGTACTAGAAGGTTCAGAATTCAAGGTCTCACACAAGAAAGCATTATATGTCAATTTTCTAGGTCTCTTGCTTTCTTAGAAGGTTCCTGAAGGGGCTGCAAATCCATCTCCTTCCTGTATTATTTTCTTTGCCCAAAGTAACCTTTTAGAGTGATCAAGACTCTCTTCTTCAGTCTCTGGGAGGATTTCAGTTTCAATTGAAGTCTCTTCAGGGGACTCCCTCTAAATCTCAGGAGCAGAAGTGTCTTCTGGAGATACATCAAATGAATCTAGTTCATCGGAGGTTTTGGCTCTTCTGAAAGCAATGTCTTCCTCAAAGATGACATCTCTACTTAGTTCTATTTGTTTCTATCTAGGTATGTAGACTCTGTATCCTTTTATTGTTTCACTAAAACCAATGAGAATACCCTTTCTTCCAGAAGGTTCTAACTTAGTCCTCTTCTCCTTAGGTACATGAACATATACAGGACATCCAAATATCCTCAAGTGATTGATATCAGGTTTCTTTCCAGAAAATGCTTCTCCAAGAGTCTTATTGTCCAAATGTGAGTGAGGACATCTATTTTTAATATAGACTGCAGTGTTGTATCCTTCAGCCCAAAAGGACATACTCAAATTTTGATCAAAAATCATAGCTCGAGCAGCTTCTACAATAGTTTTGTTCTTCCTTTCAGCAACCCCAATTTGTTGAGGATTGTAAGGGATTGTGAACTCCCTCTTAATCCCAGTGAGTTTACAGAACTCTTTAAATATTTCAGAAGTATACTCCTTCCCATTATTTAGTTCTTCGAACTTTAATGTTCTTACCGGAGTTCTCAGTGATAGTTTTGAATTCTTTAAACTTAGAGAGAATCTCTTCAAATTCTTTGCATTTAAAGAAGTATATCCATGTCTTCCTTGAAAATTCATCAACAAATATCAAATAGTACAAGAATCCTCCTATAGAAGGTATAGACATGGGCCCACATAGATCATAATGTACTTGTTCCAACACTTCTTTAGTTTTGCTCAAACTATGAGGAAATGTTTTTTAGTGTTTTTCCCTAAGGCACAACCTTTTACATGATTCATTGTGAATATGGTTTAATTTGGGCATTCCAATTACTACATTCTCCATTGATGTTAGAGCACAGAAGTTGCATTGACCTAGTCTTCAATGCCATATTTCATTTGAATCTGAGGTCTCATGTACAAGTGCAAGGTTTGTCTTAGCGCATAGTTCATATAAAAGTCCTTGTCTTACTACTATTCTTAGAGCCCTTTTAATGGTTAAATTTTTAGGCCATTCTAGTACTTTCCCTCCCATGAATGCAATTCTAAAACCATCATCTTCAAGTGCAAATATAGATATTAAATTCCTCTTAATACCTAGTACATAAAGAACTCCAGAAAGCTGAATAGAATTTCCAAATTTCAATTTTATGGTGCAGGTCCCAATTCCTTTTAGGAGTGTGCAGAATCATCACCAATTGTAACTTCTTCATCTGTTTCTATTTGCATGCTTTCTAGGTTATCCTACTATCAAGCGATGTGTCTAGAAGACCCATTTTCAACTATCCATGTATTCCATTTGGTTGATATTTGGCTGGATAATGCTAAATAGAAGGTATATTTCTCATATTCATTGCCTTCATTTGACTTCTCAAATTTTGCAAAAGATGCTTGAGGTTTAGATCTATCGGGACAATTTATTGCATAATGTCCATATAGATCACTCTGAAGCATTAGATTTTGGACAAAGTCTTTCTTCTGTTTGGATTGTCTTTTTCCATGAAAATTTATCTTCTTTTTGTTGTTTTTCTTCTTTCCTTTCTTATGAGCATTTGTATTAAGAGCTTGAACATCCTCATCTAGGGTTTTGTGTTTTCCTTTAATCATTAATCTTGATTCTTCTTGAAGACAATCTGATCTTAAACAATCTAGTTTAGAGATTTTAGACCTAGCACTTATACCTTGTACAAAGGATTCCCAAGAGTTTGGAAGTCCTCCTAATACTATTAAGGATAATTCTTTATTTTCAATTTCATAACCAAGTGCAGATAATTGATCTCTAAAATCTGTGATTCTCATAAAGAAAGCATTTAAACTTTCTCCTTTATTCATGCTTACACTATTCACTTGCCTTTTAAGAGCAAGTTTTTTGCCTGTATTATTGATTATAAATGCATTTTCAAAAGCACGAAACATACGATATGTTGTGGTATGTTTTGCCACAATAGGTACTATGTGGTCTCGAATAGCATCCACAATTATCTTCATAGTCTTTTCATTTTTTTCAATACATTCTGATTTCTCAGGATCATCTTTAGGTTCCTCTTTGTCCTCTCTTACAAATGATTCCAATTTGTTTTCTTTTAACAACATCATTAATCGAAGTTTCTAGGATTTGAAGTTATCAGCACTTCCAAGGTGATGTTTGAATCTCATTGTGTTTGTCATCTTTGTCGAGAGAGGGAGAACTATTAATTGAAGTAAAACCTGATCCTTATAAACTTAGTGTGATATTTCTTTAGCCAAGCTCTGATACCATGTAAAGTTTATAACAAGATTTAAATTAATTGCAGAATTTTTGTTGCAGGTACGAACAATAACACCAATGTTTTGAATCACTACCAGAACCTACAAATGTTAGTGCAGTAATAATAGAAAGGAAGTATATCAAACTCAGAATTATCTTCAATCCTTTTGGAGTGCTTGCATTAATAGATTTCGATGCCAAGATTACATCGGGTGGATTGGATAAATACCAATGGAAGGGGTGTGGGGATTAATGGCCATGTCTCCAATTGGAGACATGGACATTCCTTCTCACGCCCATTCATTTAACCAATACTCATGATTAGTTACTGTCATAAACACAGTGATTAAATGCATAGATGGAAAACTCGCCGAGTACTCGGCGAGTTTTAAAAACTCGCCGATTTAAAAACTCGGCAATCTGGTAAAAACTCGCGATTTACTGGTGAACGCGGCCTGTGACGGATTTAAGCGGCAGTGAGTGTGTTTTTTCTCATTCTTTCTTGTATTTGCATTGTTTAGAACCTTGAGGAGTGAAGAGAAGAAGGTTTGGAGGCATTCTTGGCTGATTGCAAGTGATTCAAGGCAGATTTGAGTGGATTGTAGAGGATTTTAACCGATTTTAGAAGACAAATTTCTTTCCAAGTATGTTCATCTTATCATAGTTTGAAAACTTTTTATAGTTTTATAACAAATGTTCTTTTGTTTTTGTTGTTTTTTGTAAATGTTTTCAAATCATTTAAAATCATTTTGGATCATTTGAAACCCTAGCTTCTAAGGATATGGTTGAAGTTTGTTGTTTGCTAAGGATATGGTTCAAGTTTGAAGTTTGAATCATTTGAAACCCTAGCTTCTAAGTTCTAACTTTGTTTATTCATTTCTCTATATATTTATGTGTAAGGCAGCGGTCAACCATTAAAAAAATGACAAACCCACAAGAAGAGTGGCCACAAACACCATGCCCATCTGGATATATAGGCACTCGGCCTAAAAATGCAAGAGATAAGGCATGGCGGTATGCCTATGAAGCTCCAAATCCAAATGATATCGGGAAGGTGATATGCATTCCCTGTGAGAGAATTATTTCTGGAGGCATAAACCGCCTCAAATACCACCTTGCAGGCATAAAGAAACATGACTCAAATCCTTGTCTCAAGGTAACTGATGAAGAAAAAAGATTCATCCATGCCCTACTTGTAGCTGCTGAAGAGAAAAAAATTAAAAATTGAATAGGGAGAGGGCAAAAATAGCTATGAGGGCAGCCATAGCTGAATCTGAAGGAGCTCCTTTTGATATGCAAGAGGAAGAAGAAGCACTTGAGAACATACCAGGATCTCTTCGTGGCCCACGGATCCGCAAACAAAATTTCTCTTTTACCGGTTCCACTTTTTCTACATCTCCTACTTCTTCATCATCACCATCCAGATCCCCATCAGGGATAGGTGGTTATTTTGTGCCCAGGAACACACCTGGAGCACAGCCATCATTAGAGGGCACTGCATGGTTTAAGGAGGTGCATGAGCAAACTGATATTGCAGCAGCTGATTTTTGGTTTTTCAACAATATCTCAATGAATGCCGCTGATAGTCCCTATTGGGTCAATATGGTGAATGCAATGACAATATCAGGCAAAGGGTACAAGCCGCCTAATCGCAAGTATATGAGCGGAAGGTTAGTATTTTACTATTTAGTAATTGTAAATAATTGAGATTCACTTTAGTTCATTGTTATATTTTAAATCTTAATTGTTATAACTTATTTCCTAATTTTTTACTAACACTTACACTTTATTTAATATTACACTTAAATTTTGTAGGTTGCTTGACAAAGCGGTTGGTAGGCAAGATTGTTGATAGAAGACCAAAAGAAAGAGTGGAAGAAGTATGGCTGCACCATTTTATCTGATGGGTGGACAGATGGAAGAAGTAGAACCATTATTAACTTCTTGATTGCTTGCAAAGATGATGTGGTGTTTTGGAAATCTGTTGATGCCTCCAACAAAGTGAAAAATGCAGCCACATTGGCTTTAATGTTGGAGAATGTTGTCATGGAGGTGGGAATAGAGAATGTGGTGCAAATAATCACAGATAATGCAGCAGCATATGTGGCAGCAGGTAGATTTAATTTTTTATATTTGAATCAATATGAATCATGAATGTAATGCTATGGTATTATTCAATTTAGATTTGATGTAATTTGTAAATACTAAATATGGAAAGTTTGTTACTGATTATTGATTTTTTGCTAATCTTTTAGGTAGAATCCTTCAAGAGAGGCATCCCACACTTTTTTGGTCACCTTGTGCAGCACATGTCCTTGACCTTCTTTTGGAGGACATAGGAAAACTTGATTGGGTGAGTCCAGTTGTGGAAGATGCTAGGCGAGTCACGAAATATATCTATAATCACCCATGGGTTCTCAGTTTGATGAGAAAAGCCACTAAAAGCAAAGATTTGATGAGACCTGCTATGACAAGGTTTGCAACGGTCTTCTTGACGTTGCAAAGTATTCTTGACCACATATTGGCTTTGAAGCAAATGTTTGTGTGTGCTGATTGGGTTGCTTCACCTTACTCAAAGAAGCCCGAAGGAGAAGCTGTGGCACGAATAGTCTTTGATGATAGCTTTTTTGCAAAGGCTAAGGAGATTTTGGAAGTAACTTCATTATATTTTTAGTGTATTCAAGTTTCATTTTCAATTCATAACTTACTATGTTATTAACTAATTTTTATTTTTCAAATTTCAAATGTAGATGTCTCTGCCCCTGGTTCTAGTCTTGCGCACATGTGATGGGCAGCAATCCCCAATGGGAGGTCTTTATGAGGCCATGGATAGGGCGAAAGAGGCTGTTAGAAGTTACTATCACGGGGACAGTCTCAGATTTGACCCCATTTGGGAAATAATTGATAGGAGGTGGAACAATATGCTCCACCAACCTATTCATGCAGCAGGCTACTTCCTCAATCCCAAATTCAGGTACTATGATAATTGATTGTCCTTGAAGTTGGGATTTTAATAAGTCTTTATTTTACTTTACTTTTTAAGGTTGTGTAGTAAGACTTGATATCATTTTCTATTTGTTTTAGGGCTGATGATTCCTACTCAGATCCTAATGGAGAGGTCATGGAAGGTCTCTCTAAATGCATTGAGAGAATGATATCAAGTGAAGAGGAGAGAGACCTTATTGTGACCGAACAACAAATCTATGTGGAATCAAGGGGTCCTTTGTTCTCTTCTATGCTAGCAAAGAGAGCAAGATCTACTCAAGCACCAGGTAAAGCGTCAAACTTTAAAACTTTTGCTAATTGATAAGTTGTGCTTCTGATTTTGTTTTTTATTGCTTTATAACTTTTTAAATTTTGTTTTGCAGATGCTTGGTGGGCAAGTTGGGGTGGCAATACCCCCAATTTAAGGAAATTTGCTCTCAGAGTCCTATCCCAACCTTGTAGCTCATCCCATTGTGAGCGCAATTGGAGCTTATTTGAGTCCATCCATACAAAGAAAAGAAACAGAATGACTCAAAAACGGCTTAATGACCTTGTTTATGTGCACTATAATCTTAAGTTGCGCATAAAAAAGTCACAGCTCTTAGAACTACCTGGTCCGCTTGATCTAGATGAGATAGATCCTTATTCTGATTGGACAGCACAGGAGCCAAGTCCATTGTTTACACCACATGAGATCGCTGATTTGGAGAGGCGGGCCATGGAGGGGGAGGCTGACACTGATTTTCAGTTCACTATGGATGACATTGAGGATGAGGACGAGGATGATGATGATTCAGGCGAGGATCAAGCATTACCATTAGGAGGAGATGCATCCTCTTCTAGGACACCGAGCCAGTCAGGAGGGACGTCGAGCAAGGGGGCACAGCCACAGAGTTCACAGTCACGCAGCTCACGCCTTATCCCAGTGCGGAGCACTTCTTCTAAGACTAGACCCCCTCGCTTTCCTGCTAGTGCAAGTGGAAAGAGGAAGATGTGATTGACATTGTATTGATGTATTTAGACTTTTAGTATTTACTTCTAGTTTGACAGATTGAAACTATTTAGTAATTTACTATTTTGCTTCCTACCATGAGCATTCTGCATGACAATGCAATTTTGTACGCATTATGCATTTATATATATCTAAACTTTGTTTCTTTCTTTTGTATTGTCTTTAATTAACTTATTAGATGCATCTTCTCATTAAATTTTGCAAAATAAATGTATTTTTAATTAAATTTCAGCGATTTTTTAGGTTCCCGAGTTTTTCCCGAGTTTTTTTTTTAAATCGCCGAGTTTTTCCCGATTAAACTTTTAGGGGGCTTGGCGAGTTTTTGCATTTGGCGAGTTTTCCAACTATGATTAAATGTATAACCAATCATTACATCTGCAGCCCAGTATAAAGGATAGATCGATCATGATCTAAACATCCAAGGAACCAAAAATAATCTCGATCATGCCTTAATGATCTCAGAACATATAAATATCTCATTGGTTGCAGACTGTGGAAGGTACAATAGCATGTACAAATGCATATATGCATAACAGCGTGTGCATCATGTTGTTGTGTGTATATACATACATATGCACTTATCACAGTAATGTCAGACCAAAGCTACATGCATTAACAGCAGAATTCATATTTTAATTTTGAGTCCAGCTCCATCAATGCAAGCATCAGTCTCTCAAAATTATACTCAAGAATATTTAACTCATTTCCAGATTTTAAGTGTCTGATGAAAGATCCCACAAGTGAACTGCATCATACAACATTCTTTACTCTGAAACTTAATGTCTCCTGTTCTATGTCTTTGAGATAATTGTCTGGGTGTTTTGAAGCCAGTCTAGTATTCTGACAACCCATTTCTGCACTACTTCTTAATCTAGGATAGAATTAACTTTAGAGTGCAAAACATCGATTGATAATTGCCCAGAACAAGAAAGCTGTTCTTCATACATGTTCAATTGGTCATAGATGATTTTATTATCCTGATTGTGTAAAAGATAGCTCATCAATCCAATTGTGCCCAGAAACAATATTAGAATAATCTGAACCACTCAGCATTAAATTTGCTTAGAACACCTTGTCTGATTATTCACTATAATCTGAAAAATTTGCATGGGAAATTAGGGAGAGCAGTCAAATGTAATGCCTTCTGCACCACAACTTGTCCACAAATAACAGCATCTCATACCTTTTACTATGTACAATCCAACCTATTAAAGTACTTGCTTGGTCCATAATTACTCAGTGACATAATTTACCTCACAAATTTGAGGCCTTAATTTTTCTGAAAATTAGAGCTCCATCAACAGGATTGCCCTTACACCACTAGATGCTCTTGCATCAATTTCAAGTGGCCGACTTGGTTAAGGATCATGGTGATCTTCAAGTAGTTAATAACAGTTTTAAAGACAGATTAATAGTTAAATCCAATGCAAACAGTTAAGGGATTTGAGCCACTTCTTCTTAGGAGAGTTTGTGGCAGTTTTAGGTCTGTTTAGAACAGATTGGAAGTCAGGGTAGAAAACAGTGCCAAAATTTGGGTCCATCACTGCGAATTATATTAGACTTTGAAGCATTCAAGATTCGGGAATGTGCCACCATTTAAGGAAAGTTCACCGCTCAACAACCCAAGAGAATTCGGTAAATATTTAACATGGATTGAAGGACAGAATTATAGTTAAAAACTAAAAGATAGCAACATATTTCAGGGAGAGGTCACAGTTTTCTGTAACAAGAAATTGCAGCCCTTGGAAGTACTGTACATTACCAATCATTGCCAACTTGGTTTTGGTGAATTTGTGCAAAATAATACAATTTTAAAGGGGAGATTACTCTCAGGTTCTTCACTTCCCCTCAATTAATGGTTTTATAAGAGTGTTTAGAGCTAAGGAATTCATGATTTGTAGTATGTACTGTTAAACAGCCTTAGAACAATATAAATGATATAATATATCCTCGTGCTTTTATTTTACTGATGATTTTTAATTGATAATTTTTTTTTCCTTTTTTTGTGTACTAAAGTCAGCTGCCAAGTTTTGGTTTTCTAATCACATTCACAACCATTATACAACACCAGTCCACCTCAACTGTACTCTCCCCAGCTGCTACTGTAGGTTACACCTCTCCACATAATAATTTATATTCTGCCTTACTCGAATAAATATCAACTCCAAAATCAGCATATACCTAGAATAGGATTGCCAGCCAATTCTTGAGACTTGTACCAAAAAACATTTGATTACATGCTGAGGATTAGATAAGAAGGAGCTTATACCTATTCAAACAAAAAAGAGTAATTAGCACATACCAAAGCTTGCAATTGAAGTCCTGTCCACTGTCGTTTCTGGCTGGTAAGAATCTCTGGATTATACGTTGACTTTTTACCATCTGGAAAAGGACAGCCCTTCCAAATTTTAGAGACCTGCCGACGTAGTTTCTGAAATCGGTCATTATCATTCTGATTTTTGGCTGGATATACTACAGAAGGACGAGGACGGACAGATGCTGCAGCTGCAACAACAGCTCTTGCAACATCTTCTGAAGTCTGTGAAAAGAATGATGCGCCCCAGCTTTGGCGGCCTGGATCTTGGTTTTTTTTCATTACAAATATTATGGCCTTGTCTTATCACACATAAGAATTTTGATTCCCTGCCAAGTCATGGAAGGAATAGTTATGTTTCAAGAAATCGCTTTCATATGAATACACTGCAAGGATGGTTCAGCAAATCAGACTGGGGGGGTCTACTCTGCCCAAATATTTCACTATATTAATATATAATCTAGATAAATATAAGTGACAACAACATAAACAAATGCACTTGCTGTCAATATTTTACCTTTTCTATGTTGTTTAGGAGAATGAACATACATCCATCACCATGCCATATTTGTCAACCTGATCATTAGCATTAGCAATTTAAGACTGGCAGAGAGCATCCATTACTGGCAATTTCAAAACAAGACCCTCCAAAAGATTTTATCAGAGAATTAACGAATGAGCAGTAAGAGAAATGATTATATTGAAAGTTAAAAGATAGGTTTACATCCAGCAACAGCCAATTACCACAAGAACAAACTATACCATAAGATTCTGAAAATTATTTTGATTTATAAATACCTCCTCAGGTTGAAATCTTTCAATTATATTATAATTAAACCCAATTCAGCAAGCTCAGATTAAAATAAATACACACTTTTCTCAAAATTTGCTTGAATTCATCTGCAATTAATTGTAGTGCCTGCCCCTAGTTCGCATTTCTATTATTTTTGTCGAACTCTTTTAGGCTAATTTTATATTTGATGATTAGTATTATTATTTTAGAGATTATCAAATGTTGTTTTACACTCAGTTTATTATATGATGAGATTACTTGGTACTCTATATTTCATGCATGTATGATGATTATTCAATGTTTTCAGTTATCGATGATGATTAGTAAGATGGTTTATTATCACATGTGCCTTCTTATGGATACTTACCCCATACTGCATGTGTATGGTGTGTGTGTTTGTTTTATTTATGTATGGTGTTTCTGATGTGGTTAAGGAAGGGAGTCGTAGTCACCTGCTAGTCAGGATCTACACGATGCACCACTTCCTGCCATTGTCTGTTTAGATTAGAATATTGTGTTTGTACATGCGTGGATTTTATGCAAGTTGCAGGTACCGGGTATCAACTTCCCTGAATTACTAGGATGAGCGTACCCTATCGCATTGTCTCAATGGTAAGAGAGGGGAGATAAACTCTTAAGTCCAATTCATAAACCCTTTAGCCAATTGTCCTAATTGATAATTAGGACAAGTATCTAAGTTAAGTACCCTCTGAATGCATCAAATGATGTAATTTCGGGATTATAACCTTTTTGTTTTGATTTAGTATGTGTTTTTCTATGAAGGGTTTTCGTATGTTGTTATATGAGTCCTTGATGTGTTTTCTATTAATTAAGTCTAATTAAAAAGATTAATTAATGATTTAATTTAATGGAGAATTAATATGATGCCTTTAATATTTAATTAATTGAGAAATTAATTAAATAAAAGAATTAAATTTAGAGGTTAAAGTTCAAAGATAAATTTAGAACAGGATAATATTTATTTAATTTAATAATAATAATATAATTGGAGTTCATTTTTAAATAAATGCTAAATATTATTGTTAATTAAATTAATTAAATAAGTTATCAATTAAGTTTCTAAAATTAATTTAAAAAGTTGAAAGACATTAAATTATTAAAAGAATTTAGATCGCATGATTTAAGCATGAGTTTAAATATGGGTAATAAATTAAAAGATTAAATAATAGAAATTAATAATGTTATTTTAATTTCATAAAGTGCACATGAGATTAAAGTAATAAATTAATTTAAAATAGAAGTCAAGTGGAATATTAAATAAAGTTATTTTATAATTCAACTTAATGTGCATGAAAGATGAATGTAAAATAAAAGAAAAGATAATAAAAGTTAATTGGGGAATTAATTGAGTTATGCAATGAGTCTTCTCGGGTGAACGCACAATTAGTGCCCCGATTTGAGGAGAATTTGCTTATCACAACTTTGGGGGGTTCATTTTTGGGGGACACGAATTTGGACGGGAATTTTGGGGAGACTACTTTTGGAAGCAAATTTCAGAAGGCTGAGACCAAGAAAGTTTTCCAGAGGAAGGTTATTGAGGGAAGCGAATTCTCTTACAGTTCTTGGAGATTGCATAATAGCATCAGGATCAGGTAGGGTCTTGTGTTTTGATTATCGATTTATTACGCAATTATCCTTTCCTGTCTTCTTCGTGTCTGGGGTTTGTAAATCTGAATTCTCTGTGATAAATGTTTAAACATTACAATATTGGAATTATGAGATGCTTGGCAATAAACTTCTGTATACATAAGATCTAAATGGGAAGGGTTGAATTTTAGACTGAAATTTTAAAATAGAAGTTCGAATTGACTATATTTCTATACCAATATAAAAAAAAAAGGGAGAGGCAATTTCTTTTTATATATATATATATATATATATATATATATTAAAGAGAAATTGATTTAGCATATTTATAAATTTATATATATATTTTTATCCAAACAAATTTAAATTATAAAGAAAATTTTGATGAAACACGAATTCGTACTCTTCAAAAAAAATATATAATAATATAATTTAATATTTTAGTGGGGGGGAGGGATTTACCCCGTGCCCACCCCCACTGTCGGCATAGTCGACAGTACCTGCGTCGCAGGTACTGCGACAGCAGGTACAGTGTACCTGCTGCCGCAGGCCCTGCGTCCGCAAGACTGCGGCAGGCCGTCGGCTTGGAATAGCCGACAGTATTATATTTGCATGCTTTTTTTTAAAATATATATATATATATATATATATTAATTCACTTTTTGAAATTTGTATTATTGCAAAACAATTTTATTATTATTTAAAATTTTTAATTAATAAAATTATAATATATTTTAATTAATAATAGTTTTATCTTTTTTTTAATATTTAATAAATAAATATTAAATGCATTTAACATAGTTTTTTTAAATATTAATTTATTAATAATTTTGGTTTAATATTATTAAATTAACAATTAATGAATAGATTAAGATAAGTAGTAGAACAAGCAATTATTGATTAACTTAATTAAAATTAGTTTAATTAAGTTAATTAATAATGAATATTAATTGACTAAATTATAGATTTGGATTGTCGATCTAATGAAATTTATTATAGAAATGGGTTAATCGTAAAGGGTAGTTGTGAAAACCTAGTTACTTGAATTCGACGTTAAACTGAAACATAAACCTTACCTTAACTCAATAATATACTTTCAAATCCAATCTCTGAGACTTTGATGTTGTCCTTGTGCTTTGAATGTTATGGGGTTGGTTTAGCGTTGACCAGTTTAGGTTGTTACCAGAGGCTCGGGGTTGTGAATGTGATGTCATGATGATTTGGTCTCGATCTTTCTTAACCCGACCATGGTAATGTGATGAAGTGCTCTATGACATGATTGTGTTTACTGTTTGTTATTACTTTCCAGTTTCCTTGTGTGAAGCTGAGATGTACGTATTTGAGATACTTGACTTAACCATTTTCGAGTCTCAATCAGTTATATTTGATAACGATTTTTGAGTTTCGATCAGTTATACTTGGATTGCTTTTCGGTCGCTTGAAAGGACTGAAGTGTTTGTTTAGATCTTGATGATGTCATGTTGTGACATGTTTTGACTTGACCATTTTGGAGTCTTCGATCAGTATTGTAATTTACTATTGGGATACTTTCTGGTTGCTCATTGGAGGACCATTGGATTTTGTGATTTATCATTGATGCCTTCAGTTGCTGATAGAGAACTGTCGTGATCATATGATTATTATTTGATGCTTATCTGTTGCTCATGAAGAACTGATGTAATTTTGTGGCTTATCTTTTATGATGTCTTTTCAGTTGCTTGTATAGGACTGAGGTGGTTTTATTATGATTCTTCGATTTATGATTTCATGAGCCTAGGGTAGGTTATCTATGTGTAGTGTCGGGAAGTGGCTTGCAAATGGGGATCGGGGCCCTAAGAGGCTGCCTGGAATAACCCATTGTAAGTTGTTTTAATAAATGAAAACATTTACACTAAATGAGAAAAAATGAACCTAACAAGATAATTGTATGTTCTCTCCTATGCCTTGAGTGCTAGTACAGACTAGGATGGGGTAGAGAGAACGCTTGGTTATGACCTTGCATTCCATAGTAGGCCTCATCAGTACGAGAGGATACTAGTGGCCGCAGGATCAGTAGGGACCCGGGATTCCTAAGGGATTGCTCGGGTAACTTCTACGTGACTTTTGCGATGAAACTTTCCCGCTTGCATATTAGGTTTCCTACGTGTCTTGTGGTACCTCTGGGATTTAGATGTCGATCTTTTTAGGAACCCTTGAGTTAGCATACTTATAGGATTTCCTGGACTTAGAGAGTATTTATGATTATAGGTTTTGTTATCCTATTTGGGACTTGAGACTATCTCCTCAGCGCGGTGGGAGTGGACCATTTAGGTTCCACGCGGTCGGGTGGTAGTGCTTTTTACTCTTACCATTGAGATCCGTTCCGTGGTCATCGTGGCTGGAGTTTTCGTGATTGGCATTTACCTTCACTATGTTCTTGGATTGTTATGATGGATGGTTAGATTTTATGATAGATGTTTTATCATTATGGATGTATGGACGTATCAAGTATGGTGAATAGTTTTGTATATATCTTTACTGTACTTTGTATCATGGATTCGTGGAGGTTGATGTATTTCTATTTTTACATATGTATATTCTTTTAAGCCTTTCATACCCTGTGACTTGTACAATGGATGATTGAGCATTCCGAATTAATTTGCCAAGAGGCATTCGGAACAAATGTATAATATGGACATGGGACTTCTGATTATTCTTTCATATGTATGTGATAGTTGTTAGACTTAGAATTTAATTAAATTTAAACGTGACTCAACATTTTGGGATCTTTAAGAAATGTAACTTACAATGTATGTTTGTCGATGATTACATGTTATTGCTTCCGCTACTATGTGTTTGATGTGTATGTTATACATTCTTACTTTAAAATAAAAAAATGTTTAGCAAACTTAGTGAAACTTTAGGTTAATTCTTTTGGATCCCTTGGCGGGGCGTTACATTAATATTACCACAGCCTCAATGTTTTGCATCTTCCAAAGCCATCACATTAGCCTTGCATCTATTTTGTCAACCTCCGAATGAGCTTAACTCTTCTAGCAGTCTAAACAGAATGGAGGGTACATATGTGTATGCTATATAATCAAGTAGAAATTGAGAAGCACATGATGGTTTGCACTAGTTTCATAGGTATGCGCAAGTTTGAAACATGTCATTAAGACAACAAATGAACAATCCTAACCTATTAAGCTGTCCTAACCATCTAGGAAAAGACCGCTAGTAATTAGGCAGTCACCAGAAATTAGACTGAGAGAAAAGAAATGTGTCTGAAAAGATCAAAGCTTCACATGATAGTTTACATTTGTTTCCTAGGTAGAAAAAGTGTGTTCAAAACAGACAATTATATACAACAGATGATGAATCTTACACAATCTACTGTGTTCAGCTTCAAACCAGCCAAAGGAAGACAACCGGTGACTGGACAATCCCCAGAAATTGGATAGTTCAAAAAGAAGTAGATCTAGAAAGAGTTAATAAAGTTAAAATAAAGCAAATCAAAGATAATATGATCTTCTTTGGTTTGATGTGACTTGGATATTTTAGAGGCCTGGTCTACTATTTTCAAACTTGTTGGCTAAATATTGGCTAGTGTCGTAGACATGCTACTTACAAAAAGGAGTAATTAGAGAAAGTATGTGATATATAATCCCCCCTTTCAACCAAGGGGAGGCACACTTCTTATTGCTGCTGATACAACTAAAACTTAAAAACAATTTTAAACTAATCTAAGATTGGATATAACATGTATCACTTCCTCTTTCTTTAGAAAGGATTTTCACTTTCCATAAATATGCACCTCGCAAACTTGAGACTCTTGATAACTTCACTTTTAAGCACTAATTGGAACAACAATGCCAACAATCTTAGGATTAACCAAAAGATTACCAGTAAACTATTAACTAAGGAATGTTCATAAGCTCAAATACTTGTACACTATCCTAAAATGATTTAAGAAAGGAGGCAAGCACAAAGGCTTTTGAACAAAGAGCTTCATTTCTAACTTCTAATATCACAAAGAATCATAGCTCAAAAGACTATGTATTCACTTCTACATAGCTCAACTTGAAAACTACAGCACAAAGCTGTACAAAATCCACTTTAAAGTTTAACTTATAAAACAAACAGCTCATACACTTCTCTCAATAAATTCAAGATAATACCATTATTACAAACACGACAATGATGTAACAAATTCCCCCAACACAAAGATTTGAAACACTTACTCTTTTATTTACTTTCAAATTAGCTTGCACAAATAAAAGCAAGATTTTTTTTTTGTACAATTACAGCAGAGTTTACTTGCAATGCGAAAGGATAATTATTTACAATGAACCCTCTTGTAATCATAGAAGAGAGGCAATCAGAAAAAGGTGAAAAACTAACCACCTATTATTGACTTGTTCAACATTACAGTCCTATCTAATGTGATTATATGTAATGAGACTGTGTGAAGTTGCAACTTTTTGCTTTACATGGTACATATAAGAAGCTGCCCAGAGGGGACATTATAAACTTGCCTTTCTTATTTGATATTAGTAAACATATCAAAATCATCTTCATATTGATTGAGTTTATGCTATCAAACAACTTACTTTGCAAACCTATCAATATCTTATATCTGCAAATTGTTCTCCAGCAGAGACTACACCATTTGACCCATTTGCAGTTTTGTTACTCACGAAACCTCACAGGCTGACAAGAGATCCAGTTCTGATACCTACTAGAATACCCCCTATGGATATTTGCTCCACTATTTTCAAAATGTGCCACAGAAGCTTAAAAAATAGTTTCATGCCACTGATTTCTAATTATCCAACAAATTATATTGAAAAATCATAAAGTTTCAGACTAAATCAGAGACTTGAAATTAAACATGAGCATTATCATCAAAACAGATAAATCATTACAACCATGTTTTCCAAACAGATATGAAATAACTCTATTCACAAATTTGCCCAGTTGTGAACTCTGTCATGAATCCACCTCAAATCAAATTGGGTTTCCGTCCAATTGACTAAATTGTCAAAGATTTCTGTTCCAAGAATTCTAAACTGAAAGCTTGAGGCTGCCAAATTCTCCAAGAGAAAATAATAAACCAAGCATATACCAAGCATAATCCAGATGAGCCTCTCAATATACTTTTATAGTAAATCTCTATGACTTTCCGTTTTCCCTTAGCCTGTCTATTCATATTCATTTTCTCTTTCTCTTTATTCCCCCCTTTAATTTAAAAATGACTTTATTGATTTTCACTAAGTTGCATTGAAGACAATTAAATACTTTATTAAATAATTAAATTAACTTGTAATTAAATTTGATGTATTGACAACTCAACTTAATGAATAATTGACTTCTAATGTCCCAAAAAGAGGACATTACAGTCCTCCCTATAGGTATTTGCTCCATCCACACTATAATCTGGTGTCTCCTTTCTAACATTTATGGCATGGTATGTAGTTAGCCTATTTCCCTATGGTCCATAGGCTAACCAAGACATTAAAGGGACTCGCAGCCTTTTGAGCTAGGAAGTTTCAATTGCAGGCCATTCTAATGAGTTTTGAGGCAGTTTTGGGCAACTAACTATTTAAGTCATTCTTGGCATTACCAAACATCTAGTGGCAGTGACATGTCGATGGTAATTGTTTGAAATCAATAAGAAGTCTTATTTATCATTGATATGATTTATTGTGCACTAAAAAGGTTCAATTTAATTCTTTAACTTTGTTAATGCATTTTTTATAGTTGTGAAAAATATTTAAGTTAAATGATTGCCTTTATTTTATAATACATTAGAGACATAAAAAAGTGTTTGGGGACTTAAGATGGAGGAAAATCATATTAAAAGGTTTGGGAACTATTAATGAAATATGCAATCACTATAAACTAGAGGCAAAAATCAATTGCGAGAAAATAGAAGCAAAGAAGCAAAAATCCTGGGAAAATAGCAAAGGGCAAAAAAGGTGATTTTGTTTATCCCACATTGACAAAGTGAGTGGATGAGCTAAGTGTTATAAAAGAGATTAAAGAGCTCTCTCACTGGGCAGGTTTGGATAACATATAAAAATTTGTGAAATTGTAGAGATTTTCTTTCAATGGATTAGAGGACCAAATCCCTCTAAGCTAACATTCTTGTTCTTGTTGCATGATACAGTAAAGAGGATTTGGTTGTGCTTCGAAGGTAAATCAGAAGATTGAAGGTTGCTTACAAGTTTTAAATATTTACCAAAGGTTTATTGCTGATGAAGGATTCAATCTGAGTGTTGAAGGTAGATTTTCAAATATTATTGTTATTGCACATTACTACTTATTGGCAATCCCAATCAGACTCAGTCGAGGTGGTTTGGGGAGTCATTCCAATCTCAGAAGAAGCTGTAACAAATTGGGGGAATATCTAGAGCTGTTGTACAAGGTTGAACTGCACTGAGAATTGCATACAGATCTGAGACATTACAACCACAGGCGTGCAGGTCTGAACATTTATTAGAAACTGATCATTGGTGGTTGAGACTTGAGAGTGTTGTATAGGGCCTGTGATGTCTTGAATACATGATGTGGGAGCTGGAGGTAGACTTGCTTTCCATCCCTGTCCAAAACAGCTTGTACAAGAGTTGGATACAAGATAAAGGCGTCTAGAGCTAGAAGTGTGGAGACAAGAGATTGGATCTGCTGTTGTTATTCTCAGTTGACATTGTCATTTTGGAGAAGTCATTTGGTATGCCAAACATATTGTAATATTGATCTTATCAATGAAAGTGAATGTATTCATTGATGTTAATCTTTGCACTAAAAAATTTCAGTTTAATTCATTCTGGAATGATGTTATGCTTGCATTGGATTCTACTTTGCTATATATATATTGTGTCCTTTTTAATAAACAGCATTAAACAATCCATTACATCAGCAAACTGAGACCAAATTGAAACAAAAAGATAGCTTGCAAGCAAACTGTTTGACAATATTACTCTGACTGAAAATGCACAAATTTTGATCGAGAATGGGGGGTGTTCTTACAATGGTATTAGAGCAGTGTATCCTACCATCCTGGTCAGTACAGTACAGGATGATAAGTAGGAGATTTTTTCACAGCAAGTCAAATTGTCATATTGCTATCAGGATTTAACTGTGTATTTTTTGGGTCAAACTCATTGACCCATGTATCATGAGTAGTAATTCACACATGAATCCATCTTTCATGAGAATAAATGGAACACTCCGCACTCATTGGATCTAAGTGATGATCACAGAGGTGAAGCACTCGAGGAAACCCCATAGTTAACTGTGCTTGAGCTGGAGTAGTACTGGGATGGGTGACCTCCCGGAAGTCCCGGTGCTTCACCTCTGTGAGCATCACCTAGATCCAATGAGTGCTGATAGCAATATCACAACAGTACAGGATGATTAGACAGTGGCATGACTAATTGGAGTGACAAACCATTATCACATCATTACAATATACAAAGAAACAAGGCATCACAGACTAGGGTAAAAACAACAAAGACATACAGGAGAACACATTGGCATAGGTGAAAAGGATACAGGCAATATGGGTGAATGAAGGGACTCAGGTGAGGAGAGATTGTTCAATATATTGGAGGCTTTGTAACTAGGGCAGCAATAGGCATAATAAAGAATTTAGGAACAGAATCAGCATATAGACCTTATGGTGCAAATGATGGCTACCCAAATGGGTATGGATGTGAATAGAAGGAATAATAGTGACAGAAACAGCAGAGGTAACAATGGCGGCCATAATGGACAGAAATGGTGGTAATGGAGGAGGGCAGGTTGATACTTTTGGCGATGCAGCTAGGCAATGAGGACAGTTAGTTCGAGGCCACTTATACCTAACTTCACCTAGAGCCCCGATACACACGAAGAATGCACCACAGATTATGGAGTTGCTCAATTTCATCAAGATTGGGAAAATAGAGGAGAAAATAGAGAAGAATAATTTCAAGGAGCCATCTGTTTTAGGGAGTACGTGGATGTTAGATTGAAACATTTGCCTTGTACTGGAGGCAGGGGGCAGCATCATGAATTACATAAAAAGGTGAGCAGATTCACACTACCATACTTTTGATGGACCTAGAAAGACCACTACCAAAGCATGGGTGCAAAAGGTAGATACTTATTTCCAACTAAACCCATTGCCAAGCAAAGATGCTATTAAATTTCCAGCACTACATCTTGATGGCCTATTATACAAGTGGTGGCATCATAGTATGGTCACCATGGGCCATGACTAGATTACTACAAATGTGGAGTTTACTGAGAGTTGTAATATTCCCATTATAAAATAAATCATTTATCAAACTATTGTTAATGGGCCGATTGATTTAATATATCTCGGACCCATTTTTATTTTGTTTCCGTAGTTTGTGTCGCCGTCGGCTATCTTTGTACAACCTCGTAAAGTTTTCCAAACGGATATTTAAGCACGGCTTGTAAATAGTCTTAGGGCATGCTTTTTGGATTATTTCTATGTACTACGAATTCCTGTTGGAGTTCTGGATTGTTCGTCATTTTGGAAGTGAAAGATCTTCTCTATTTGGCTCTCCAGTTTCGGTGGGATTTAAACCTCACCCTACTCCGTCTGTGTTCTGCTTGGTTCGGATCTGGCAAATCGAAGCATTACTTGTATGTGGAAATATCATTACTATTTGGTAACAAGTGTGTATCTTTTCGGATTCTGGCTTCTACAAATTATTTGTGTTTAATATATTGTATTATGCATTCTAAAGTGGCATCACCGAATTACCTTGTATCACCCCAACCCTCCATACACTCACTGTACGGACACCTTGGCCTTCACATAGCATCCATCCATCATTCTACGTTTGGTAGTATATACCGTACAGCATCATCATACCACCATATGGTCATTCTATACGGCCCTCCCAATCGCCCTTTCCTACTTCATTCAATCACCGTACGGCCTACTCTCCCCACCGTACGGCCACTTACATCTGTCGTACCTCCCACACTCCCCTTGGCACATCGTACCGCCATCTAGAGCCCAATGTACGGGCAGCAATACCCGACCGTATAGCCTTTATATTTACCCTCCATTCCAATCCATACAGCCTTCTAGTCTGTGCATACTTGGTCACATCCATACGGCCATTCTGGGTTATGTAACTCATTATCAATTTGAAATTATTCGAAACTTTACAATGGTATTAGAGCGCTTTGATCCTGCTAGCCTGTGAACAGTGAATGAGAGTTTATAGCCAGAAGAGACAAAGAACCCATTCTATTGATAGAATGGCTATCGAACCGGAACCAACAGCGGCCGAACTCATGGCACTATTGAGAGAACTTGCAAAGAATCAGGGACAGATCACTGATACTCAGCGACTCATGGAAGAGACTCTCAAGAAGTTGGCAGACAATAAAATATCCGGAGAACAAAACGGTCACAACGCAGACTCGGTGTTAGGTAAAACAAACCCTCATCCAAAACGTTCTCGACCTTCTATGTTGTATTTTCAGACACCACACGGAGGAAAACAACCAACCTTTGAAGAGATGTAAGAACAACTGAGAGAAGACTACAAGAATGCGAATTTTGAGGAAGTTATACCCTATAAAGATTACGCGGATCCAAGAATGAGATATTCAGGAGGGGGAAACCAAGGATATTTTAACGATGATCTCAGAAGAAAGTTGAGTAAAGTAAATTTGTCTCCATTTGACGGATCCGGATCCATATCTACGCACGCATGGGTAATGAAGGCCGATCCTTCCAACTGAATCCTATGCTAGAAGAAAAAGCAATCAAATTTGCAGTGTTGCACTTAGAGGGAGTTGCGCATGAATGGTGGTATCACGGCACCATCACACTAGGGCATGATCAAATAAATACTTACGCGGAATTCACTGAGAGAATAATAGATTGATTTGATGGTAAAGATCCGGAACTAAATTTCAAAGATTTGGCACAGCTTAAGCAAATTGGATCTGTCGACCACTACATTGCAAAATTTCAGAAACTCTCTGTTTTGGTCATGGACATTTCTGAAAGAAGACAGATAGTGCTCTTCATGGATAGACTGACAAAACCACTGAAAGGTTGGGTTACAGGGTTCAATCCTGCCACCCTGTCAAAGGCTATTAGGAAAGCATGGAGCATGGTATCATCATCGATGTCATCCTCTCGAAGTTACTCACACCCAAAACCACTGATGTTTCCAAGAGACAGAGATAATAAACCTCCACCCAAGAAGCCATCATTGGACGAAGCTACCAAAAGAACTATCGCCCTAGTCGATAGCCCGAGGCGCACAGTATTTCGTGTACGGAGAACCCTTCAAGGACAAAGGGTAATGGTGATACTCGATAGCGGAGTTACGCTAAACTTCATAAACTCCTCTCTGGTGAAACGAAGAGGTCTATCTACAAAGACACACGCAAGATTTCAGGTCGAAGTTGTCGGAGGGACTCTCTTGCTCTGCACACACCTTGTTCCTCAGCTAAGTATCACAATGGAAAATCACACAGTGACCAAAGATTTCTTCATAGTGGACCTTGGTGATATGGAGGTTATTCCAGGCATACAGTAGATGGAGACTCTTGATGAATACACTAAGAGTTTCTAACGGATGGACTTCACTTTTGTTGTTGATGGAAAGAAGGTTGTTCTCCGCAGAATGGAAAATGAAGGTTCGAAGGAAGTATTTGCACATTGGATGGAGACAATTTTTCAACGTGATGACGTTGCATGGGCTGCACTTTGTTTTATCTCAACAAAACCTATAAGAGGACAACGGACACCTCCCCAAGATGATTATCTCTAGAATATTTTGAGTAAACATGATAAAGTTTTCATTGACATTCCTCTTGGCATACCACATCATCAAGGGTTTGAACATGCTATTGAGTTGGAAGTTGGAGCCAAGCCAATCATAACCACACCCTATCGACATCTCAAGAAATACAAAGATGAGATCGAAATGATTATTTAGGAGCTGCTGGAGAAAGGATGGATCCGTCCTAGTTCTAGCCCCTTCGCGTCATCAGTAGTATTAGTCAAGGACGAGACGATGTGCATGTGTGTGGACTACCATGCGTTATGCAAAAAAAATTAAAGAATAGATATCCTATTCCAAGGATAGATGAGTTTCTAGATGATTCAAAAATAGATCTCCGTTCCGGATACCATCAGATTCACATGAGGGAGGAAGATGTAAAAAAGACGACCTTCAGTTGTCACTACGGGCATTATTAATTTATGGTCATGCCATTAGGATTGACAAATGCACCTACTACATTCCAATCATGTATGAATCGCATCTTCCACAAACAATTGCACAAGTACTTATTGGTATTTTTTGATGATCTTATTTATAGCAGGACATGGGAGGAGCACCTGAAGCATCTGGATAAAGTTCTAAGGATCATGGAGGAGCAATCTTTGTTCACCAAGCAATCCAAGTATGAATTCGGTATGGCAGAAATATTGTACCTGGGGCATGTTGTTAGTAAATACAGAGTTCAAGTTCACTAGGAGAAGATTCAAGCTATCCTTGATTGGCCTCCCCCAAAATCACTCACGGATTTGCAAGGGTTTTTCAGACTATGCAACTATTACTGGAGGTTTGTTAAAGGATTCTCTTAGCTCAGCACACCCTTAACGGATCTGACAAAGGGTCTTTCTAGTGGAATGAAAAGAACAACTCATTTTTGATAAATTGAAAGAGGCAATGAGCACCTGTTTCGTACTTGCATTACTTGATTTCACTCGACCATTAATTCAGTAGTGCGACGCATCCAAAGAAGGCATTAGCGTGGGACTGATGCAAGATAGACACCCCATAGCTTATGAGAGTAGGAAGCTTACACAAACAGAATGCTTATATTCCATCTACTACAAAGAAATGTTGGCCATCGTACATGCACTAACCAAGTTTCGGCAGTATCTAGTGGGTGCCAAGTTTGTTGTCCGTACGGATTACAACAGTTTGAGATATTTTCTGGAGCAACGGGACTTGAACGAAAGGCAATAAAAATGGGTAAGCAAGGTTTAGGTTTTTGATTTTGACATTGAATATGTGAAAGGGAAAAACAATGTGGTTGCAGATGCCTTGTCCAAGAAACCTGTCAACTACTCACTAAACCAGATTTCAGCTGATTGGAAGGTACATCTATTGGTAGAATATTCCAAAAACACATTTGCCTATGAGCTAATGGATGGCAACACCCAGGATGATCGGTATAGAGTGGTGGATGACATCATCTACTATAAGAATCGGATATTTTTAGTGTCAGAATCCAAATTGAAGCAAAAAAATTTGAAGTACACAACTCACCCTTGGTAGGACACAGGTTTCCTCAAAACTTACGGAAGTCTCTGGGAGAGGTTTTCATGGAAAGGACTTAAAGGCGACATGTTGCAATATGTAAGAGAATGCGTGGTCTACCAGCAGAACAAATCCGAAGATACTCTACCAACCGGGTTACTACAACCGTTGCCAATTCCAGAACATAAGTGGGAAAGTATCTCAATAGATTTCATAACGGGGCTTCCTAAGGTAAGCGGAAAGGATTGTATTTTCATGGTGGTTGAAAATTTGACAAAGTACGCACATTTCTTAACCATCCCCTCAGATTTTCAGACTGCACAAGTTGCCTATTTTTTTTTTAGAGAAGTCTTTTGTCTACACAGGTTACCTCGTAACATTGTCAGTGATCAGTATGGGCGATTCATTAGTATCTTCTACATAGAACTGTTTCGATTGGCAGGGACCGAAATGTCACTAAGTACTAGTTACAACCCTCAGACAGACGGACAAACAGAAATTGTAAACAAGTGGCTCGAAGGATAGCTTCAAAACTATGTTTCGACACAACAATGGGTGTGGGTCAAGTGAATACATCTAGGAGAATATTGTTACAATATCACGTATCACATGTCCATCAGGATGGTACCATTCAAAGCTCTGTACGGGTGCGAACCCCTCTCCTTCATCGACACAGTGTTGGGAGACAGTCGCACACCAAGGGCGACGGATAGGACATCCTACGATACCTGAAGGAAAACTTACAATGAGCACAGAATCAACAAAAGATATATGCCGATAGACACCGAATGGAAAAGAGTTTCAAAGCAGGGGACTTGGTTTATCTTAGGCTCCATCCATATCGACAATCCTCATTGAAGGAAAAGGGAAAAGAAAAATTGAAGCCACAATTTTATGGCCCCTATCACATAGTCCGTCACATTGGTGAAGTCGCTTACGAGCTAGAACTTCCAGAGGGAAGCCGTATTCATAATGTCTTTCATGTTTCATGCCTGAAGAAGGCCGTAAGGCAGAACATCATGGTAGCCACAAACCTTCCACCACTCAATGAAGAAGGAAAGCTCATATTGGAACCAGCCGAGATCATCGAAGTACGTGAGAAGACTCTGGAGAACTGCACAGTGAAGGAATATTTGGTGCATTGGAAACACTTGCCATTGTATGATGTGACGTGGGAGGGCGAGCACATTCTCCAACACTCGACATTGCATTTGTTTGAGGACAAGCAAAATTTGGGATGAGAGAACTATAATATTTCCATTATTAAATGAATCATTTATCAAACTACTGTTAATGGGCCAATTGATTTAATATATCTTGGACCCATTTTTATTTTGTTTTCATAGTTTGTGTCGCTGTCGACTATCTTTGTACACCTTTGGAAAGTCTTCTCGATGAATATTTAAGCACAAGTTGTAGGTAGTCTTAGGGCATGTTTTTTGGATTATTTCTATGTACTGCAAATTCCTATTGGAGTTCTAGATTGTTCTCCATTTTGGAAGTGAAAGATCTTCCCTATTTGGTTCTCCTGTTTCGATGGGATTTAACCCTCACCCTATTCCATCTGTGTTCTGCTTGGCTCGGATCTAGCAAATCGAAGCATTACTTGTATGTGGAAATATCATTACTATCTGGTAACAAGTGTGTATCTTTTCGAATTTTGGCTTCTACAAATTATTTGTGTTTAATATATTGCATTCTGCATTCTAAAGTGGCATCACCGAATTACCTTGTATCACCCCAACCTTCCATACACTCACTGTACAGACACCTTTGTCATGTTCCCTTTCTAGAGTGAACATCAGAGATGATAGTGTTGGCCTATCATTAGAGTCTCGTAGGCTGGCAGTGGTGTTTAAGGACTCAGTCAGGGTAAACAGTGTTCAGATCTAGAGTTTCAGATAGTAGGAGAGCAATTGAGAGCAGTTCCTTAATTGTAAGAGTTTCCTACATTTTAGGAGGTGGAGATGGGTTACATTCTTGAGTCTCTACGAGATCATTCTATGGTTTCAGTTTCAGGATATTTGAAGACATTCCTATTTTTTAAGAGTATCCCTAATTTTGAGGGATGAGATTGTCAGTTATTTCAGATTATCTGACATCAATCACAAGAGGTGATGGATTCAGTTTCACCTTGTAGAGGTGTTTTGGCTATCAGTTTGCTATTTGAAAATATTTTAATATATTTAAATATTCTCCTGAGTTGCATTTTAATAATTTAAATAAGGCTAAGTTATAGCCATTTTAGAGTAATAAGGGGTTTTTTGGCCTCATTAGGTGAATATCCCTTGGTGTAATAACTCGTTGGAAAGGTCTTGAACTTTTCTAAATATTTCTCTTTTGACTCAAAGCATTTCGGTGAACGGATTTCTTTCTATTGGAAAAGAGGTCATTTTCTAAATACTTGACCACTTTAAAAATGAGAAATATATTATTTTATAACCTAACGCCACATGGGGACACTTTTAGGGTTCAAGCTAAGTTTGGTGGGTTATAAGGAGGTAAAGACAAAGTTCAAAGGCATCATTGACATATTACATTTTGGATTTGTGATTTGGGCTCTAATTGAGCTTTTAGCACTAGGGATGCCAACCCCACTTGCTTTGCATGTTTGGGACGTAGCCCCCAAAACAGTGGTTTGGATTTGTTACAGTCAGAAGCATCTTGGAGATTGTGCATTGTTTATTCTGGAGAACGCAGTATTGGATTAGAGTTTTAGCTAGGGTTCGGGCATTCTATTCACGTGTGGGCACTTTGCAACACCTGGCAGCCATATTTGCAGCTGTACGGCAGCACCTGGCAGCCATATTCCTTCCCATGTGCAGCATTAGAGAGCTGGAACTAGGCCGTGGCTTACTTCTAGGCTCGTATTTCTCCTTCACGCCTTCAAGTTGGGTTTATCCTTGATTGTAATCATCTAGATATTATTGTAAATCTTCATTTGGTTACAAATTAGGTTTTATATTCAAAAATCTGCTTGAAGTGAAATCGCTTTGATTGTATCTCGAATATATTTTCAAAACTGGTTCATGTTATTGTACTTTTGTTATTACTTATTGAAAAGTCATCAAAAACATAACACAATCAAACTCTCCTGCAACTTCCGTCTAGTTCTGCAAGAAAATTTTAATAAACAGAGAAAACAAATTTAAAAATAATAAAATTATATTTTGATGATTTTTCAATAAGTAATAACAGAAGTACAATAACATGAACAAATTCTGAAAATGTATTCCAAATACATTTAAAGCAAAGTCGTTTCAAGCAGATTTTTTTGAATATACGCCTAATATGTAACCAGATGAAGATTTACAATAATATTCAGATGATTACAACCAAGAATAAAGCCAACCTGAAGGCGTGAAGGTGAAATATGAGCCCAGAAGGAAGCTACGGCCAAAATCCAGCTCGACAGGAGGGTAGACATAGTGGTTGAGCACTTTGATGTCACTCGACAGATCTTATCTACACTCAGTTGGAGTGCTCTTATGATTGATGAGCAGGATAGTGGAGAATTTTCCATGGCAGATTTCCATGCTCTTCATAAGGCTATGGGGATATTGAAACAGGGCTTGTACTATCCATCTTGTGATAGTGCGCTCCCATCTTCAGAGGATAGAGTTATTGACTGTAGGCACCTGACTCAGCAGTTTGGGAGGATTGGTTGGTGGGACCAGCAAACGATCCAACATTATGTTAAACAGTTTCCGACATGGGCTATCACATCTATATCACAGAGACTTCCTCCGAGAACATGGTTACAGGATGATGTGGGTATTAGCAGACTGGATGATTATTACTTTCATGGTGGTATCACAGTGGTTGTGGAGAGATATGGCATGATAGAGGTCTCCAGTTATCCCTGTTTATACCTGATGGATGGGTGCTAGTTCAAATGGTGTTGGAATCTGGGTGTTGTTTTGTTTGACGCCTTGTCTCACAAGGATTCCAATATGTTACCACCTTGGTTGTGGGAACACTCTCATCCAGTGTGGGATCTTGGTATTATCCTATGCAGTGCATTTGATTGGGCGATCCTTGATATGTTGCTTCATATCACACACCCAGGAGTGTATATCAGAGTGGCGCAACAGGATTTTGTTCATTGCTTGTGGACAAGCAATCTTCGAGAAGGGAGGATTGTCGTGTCCCCTTTCTAGAGTGGACATCAGAGACGATAGAGTTGACCTAACATTAGAGTCTCGTAGGCTGGCAGTGGTGTTTAGGGACTCAGTTAGGGTACACGGTGTTCGGATCTAGAGTTTCAAACAGTAGGAGAGCAGTTGAGAGCAGTGCCTTAATTGTAGGAGGAGTTTCCTACATTTTAGGAGGTGGAGATGGGTTAAATTCTTGAGCCTCGACGAGATCATTCTATGGTTTCAGTTTCGAGAGATTCAGGGACATTTCTATTTTTTAGGAGTATCCCTAATTTTGAGGGATGAGATTGTCAGTTATTTCAAATTATCCGGCATCAGTCACAGGAGGTGATGAGTTCAGTTTCACCTTGTATAGGTATTTTGGCTATCAATTTGCTATTTGGAAAATATTTTAATATATTTAAATATTCTCCTAAGTTAGCATTTTAATAATTTAAATAAGGCTAAGTTATAGCCATTTTAGAGTAATAAGGGATTTGTTGGCCTCATCTGGGTGAATATCCCTTGGTGTAATAGCTTGTTGGAAAGGTCTTGAACTTTTCTAAATATTTCTCTTTTGAATCAAAGCATTTCGGTGAACGAATTTCTTTTTATTGGGAAAAAGGTCATTTTCTGAATATTTGACCACTTTAAAAATGAGAAATATATTATTTTATAACCCAACGCCACATGGGGACACTTTTAGAGTTCGAGCTAAGTTTGGTGGATTATAAGGAGGTAAAGACAAAGTTCGAAGGCATTGACATATTACATCTTGGATTTGTGTTTTGGGCTCTAACTGAGCTTTCAGCATTTGGGATGCCAAACCCACTTGTTTTGCTTATTTGGGACGTAGCCCCCGAAATAGTGGTCTAGATTCTTGCAGTCAGAAGTGTCTTGGAGATTGTGCATTGTTTCTTCTAAGGAACACAGTACTGAGTCAGAGTTTTAGCTAAGGTTTGGGTATTTTACCCACGTGTGGGCACTTTACATTTGTACGGACGCGCCTGGCAGCCATCTACTTTTCCACGTACAGCATTTGAGAGCTAGATTCTAGCCATAGCTTTCTTCTGGCTCATATTTCACCTTCGCGCTTTCAGGTTGGCTTTATTCTTGGTTGTAATCATTTGGATATTATTGTAAATCTTCATCTTGTTACATATTAGGAGTATTTTCAAAAAAATCTACTTGAAGCCACTTTGCTTTAAATGTATTTGGAATACATTCTCAAAACTGGTTCATGTTATTGTACTTTTGTTATTACTTATTAAAAAATCATCAAAAATATAAAAAAATCAAACCCTCCTACAACTTCTGTCTAGCTCTACAAGAAAATTTTAATAAATAGGGAAAACAAATTTAAAAATATAAAATTAAAGCAGATCAGTGGAAGAGATCCATCAAGGATCTTTCAGTGGTATCAGAGCCTAGAACCTCTCAGCCTATTGGAAAAGAAATCAATTCAGTTACAGGCCAATACCATGACTAGAAATAAAAATGGGTGCTCTAAGGTTTCATCTTCGTTAACAAGCACAAGTAAGATGCCTCTTGCCAAGACATTCAATATTGCAGTTATGAGCAGCTACCATGAATATTGTTCTCTTCCTAAGGAGATACACAACCTCCTTTCCTTTACAGAATTTATGGGTGTACATGAAGTAGATGATAATTGGGTATCTACAAGCTCCTTTCAACAGCAAAAAGAGAAAGAAATATTAAATGATAATAAATAAGTCATTGGTCACAAATTGGAAGAGATTACAATCAGGAGACAAACCATTAGAGATGTTGGAAATGTGACACCAAGGTGTGAGGCCTATTCTGAAATTTGCAATAGTAGTTCAAATCAATGGGCAACATTTATTTCAAATGGAGGTAATGATGTTGATGATGGTATTCAACTTAAGAATGGGATGACAAGTTTAGTATGCAGGCAGTCTGATTTTGAATATCATAGAAGCCAAGTTGAAGACTTTTTTGAGCCACTTCTATCTAAGCATGTGAAGAATCAAGATGGAGTGTTGTTTGATGATTGGAATGGAAGCATGGAGGAGGCTCCCACAACTCTGATTTGGGGCAGCAATAGCTTACACCCTCCTTCTTGTAATATGGTAACTCTTTCACTTGGGAATAGACATGAAGGCCCGTATGCAAGTGGTGGCCATGAGGCTTTCTATGATAATACACTTAAAGGGGTCAAAAATATAACTAGAACACATCATAATAATTCTAAAGTTCATAACAGCAGTGACGCAACTTTATTACCTCAAGATGTGGCATCCTTTGGTCAAGAAGAAAACAATGATTTGTATTGTATATTTGAGGGTACACATGGTGCAAGCATGTGACGTGATGATGGGAATGGTACAAGTCATCATAAGCCTGATTTTGTGTGCTTTGGGGTAAATGATATAAAACATTGTCAAAGGTTGAATAAATATTGGTTAGTTAGAGCTATGCAAGCAAAGATACTTGCTGCCCAAGCAAGACAACGTCTCCAAAGAGTCAAAGAATGCCACAATCAGATAGATGATGCAAGGAAACAAAGGGAATCATCCATTAGAACTTTATTTCTTCCAACGGAAGAAGAGGCCAACGTTGATTTGGATCGAACAACAAGTAATACAGAGGGTCAAGATTATTTTGGTGAGTTTGCACAAGAGAGTAATACAGACATAGGTATTTCAGAGGCATTGGGTGATGAGACTTCATGTCATGATGAGTCTGATTTCTTAGACCATACCTTACAAATCAGAGTAGTGTGTACTCATAGTGACACTGAATCCCAAGATCATGATTCGGTTGTATGTGCAAACACATGGGGAGCTGATGAGAGTGAGCATAGTGTGGTGGCAGCAGTTTCATCATTGACAGAGGAGGTGGTCTCAAAGGTAAAAGTTGCAGCACTATAAAGGAGGATACATGCATTAGTGAGTGCATACTAGATACTCCTTACAGCGATGTACATGACTTCAACAGTGTATTCTACCATAGTGCAAATTTAGAGGTAGTGCACATGCCTGAGAACTATCATTTTCAGACTCCTCGTCACTTGATTAGACAACTCAAGGTTGATGATAGGAGGGTAGACATAGTGGTTGAGCACTTTGATGTCACTTGACAGATGTTATCTACACTTAGTTGGAGTGCTCTTATGACTGATGAGCAGGATAGTGGAGGATTTTCCATGGCAGATTTTCATGCTCTTCATAAGGCTATGGGGATATTGAAGCAGGACTTATACTATTTGTGTTGCGATAGTGCACTCTCATCTTCAGAGGATAGAGTTATTGACTATAGGTACTTGACTCAGCAGTTTGGGAGGATTAGTTGGTGGGACCAGCAAACGATCCAACATTATGTCAAGCAGTTTCCGACATGGGCTATCACATCTATATCACAAAGACTTCATCCAGGATCATGGTTACAAGATGATGTGGATATTAATAGACATGATGCTTTGGATGATTATTACTTTCGTGGTGGTATCACAGTGGATGCGGAGAGATATGTCATGATAGAGGTTTCCAGTTATCCCTATTTATACCTGATGGATGGGTGTTGGTTCAGATGGTGTTGGAATCCAGGTGTTGTTTTGTTTGATGCCTTGTCTCACAGGGATTCCAATATGTTACCACCTTGGTTGTGGGAACTCTCTCATCCAGTGTGGGATCTTGGTATTATCCTCTGCAATGCATTTGATTGGGTGGTCCTTGATGTGTTGCTTCATATCACACACCCAAGAGTGTATATAAAAGTGGCACAACAGGAGTTTGTTCATTGCTTGTGGACAAGCAATCTCCGGGAAGGGAGGATTGTCATGTCCCCTTTCTAGAGTGGACATCAAAGATGATAGAGTTGGCCTATCATTAGAGTCTCGTAGGCTGGCAGTGGTGTTTAGGGACTCGGTCAGGATACATAGTGTTCGGATCTGGAGTTTTAGACAGTAGGAGAGCAGTTGAGAGCAGTTCCTTAATTGTAGGGGTTCCCTACATTTTAAGTGGAGATGGGTTACATTCTTGAGTCTCTACGAGATCATTCTATGGTTTCAGTTTCGGGAGATTCGAAGACATTCCTATTTTTTAGGAGTATCCCTAATTTTGAGGGATGAGACTGTCAGTTTTTTCAAATTATCTGACATCAGTCACAGGAGGTGACGAGTACAGTTTCACCTTGTAGAGGTGTTTTGGCTATCAGTTTGCTATTTGGGAAATATTTTAATATATTTAAATATTTTCCTAAGTTAGCATTTTAATTATTTAAATAAGGCTAAGTTATAGCCATTTTGGAGTAATAAGGGGTTTTTTGGCCTCATTTGGGTGAATATCCCTTGGTGTAATAGCTCGTTGGAAAGGTCTTGAACTTTTCTAAATATTTCTCTTTTGACTCAGAGCATTTCGGTGAACGGATTTCTTTCTATTGGGAAAAGGATCATTTTCTAAATACTTGACCACTTTAAAAATGAGAAATATATTATTTTATAACCCAACACCACATGGGGACACTTTTAGGGGTCGAGCTAAGTTTGGTGGGTTATAAGGAGGTAAAGACAAAGTTTGAAGGCATTATTGACATATTACATCTTGGATTTGTGTTTTGGGCTCTGATTGAGCTTTCAACATTTGGGACGCCAAACCCATTTGCTTTGCCTGTTTGAGACATAGCCCCCAAAACAGTGGTCTGGATTCTTGCAGTCAAAAGTATCTTGGAGATTGTGCATTGTTTCTTCTAGGGAACGCAATACTAAGTCAGAGTTTTAGCTGGAGTTTGGGTATTTTACCCACGTGTGGGCACTTTGCAACTATACGGCCGCACCTGGCAGCCATCTACTTTTCCACGTACAGCATTTGAGAGCTGGATTCTAGCCGTAGCTTCCTTTTGGGCTCATATTTCACCTTCGCGCCTTCAGGTTGGCTTTATTATTGGTTGTAATCATCTGGATATTATTGTAAATCTTCATCTAGTTACATATTAGGCGTATATTCAAAAAAATCTGCTTGAAGCGACTTTGCTTTAAATGTATTTGGAATACATTCTCAGAACTGGTTCATGCTATTGTATTTCTCTTATTACTTATTGAAAAATCATCAAAAATATAAAACAATCAAACCCTTCTGCAACTTCTGTCTAGCTCTGCAAGAAAATTTTAATAAACAAGGAAAACAAATTTAAAAATATAAAACTGCAACAGATAAGCGAAAGAGATCCATCAGGGATCTTTCAACCTTGGCCTTTACATGGCATTCACCCATCATTCTACGTTTGGTAGTAGATATCGTACAACATCATCATAACACCATATGGCCATTTTGTATAGCCCTTCCAATCGCCCTTTCCTACTTCACTCACAATCACCATATGGCCTATCTCTCCCCATCGTACAGTCACTTCCATCTGTCGTACCTCCCACATTCCCCTTGGCACACCATACAGCCATCTAGAGCCCAATGTACGGCTAGCAATACCTAACCGTACGGCCTCTATATTTACCCTCCATTCCAATTTGTATGGCCTTCTAGTTTGTGCATACCTGGTCACATCCGTACGGCCATTCTGGGTTCTGTAACTCATTTTCAATTTGGAATTATTCAGAACATTATAGCGCTATATGCCAGTTGTAAGGCCTTCCAAGTTGGGGCCAAATACAAATAACAATTACAAAATCAGTTATGCAAGATCCAACAAGATCCAACTTACAAACCCAATCTCAGCTAGTCGAGATACACAACTGGATAAGAACACCAAGAAGAATCTACACTTGTACCCTCAAGCCCACCAAGCAATCCTCTAGTTTCTAAGCCGCACCCCTAGCTCTTCAAAATTCGCATCTACACTCTATCCCCTTCTCAAAGTTGGAATGATCACTTCTAAAGACTCCACAAAAACCCTTACTTATACCCAACTAAGCCACAAGTCGGCCCAACTCATTACAAACTAAATTAAATCCCTTACACTAAATTAAGGTCGAGCCACATGTCAGCTACAACAGTAAATTAAATACATACATAAATTAAATGCCAAAAGTCATTTCAAGGCCAGTACTAGTTGGCTAATGAGGACAGTTAGTTCGAGGCCACTTGTACCTAACTTCCCACCTAGAGTCCCGGTACACCGAAGAATGCACCACAGATTATGGAGTTGCTCAATTTCATCAAGATTGGGAAAATGGAGGAAAAGAATTTCAAGGAGCCATCTCTTTTAGGGAGTACATGGATGTTAGATTGAAACATTTGCCTCGTACTGGAAGGCAGCATCATGAATTACATAAAAAGGTGAGCAAATTCACACTACCATACTTTTGATGGACCTAGGAAGACCACTACCAGAACATGGGTGCAAAAGGTAGATACTTATTTCCAACTAAACCCATTGCCAAACAAAGACGCTCTTAAATTTCCAGCACTACATCTTGATGGCCTATTATACAAGTGGTGGCATCATAATATGGTCACTATGGGCCATGACCAGATCACTACAAATGTGGAGTTTACTGAGAGCTTGATCAAGAAATTTGACCAACGGATCCAGAGTTACATTTCAAGGAGTTAGCTCAGCTTAGACAATGGGGATCAACTGAGAATCAAAGACATTTGTAGTGGAGTTTCAGAGGCTTTCAATTTTGGTAATAGATATCTCACAGAGTAGGCTATTGGTTTTGTTTATGGATGGTTTGGCAGAGCCTTTAAACGGATGGATCAAGGACCTTAATCCTTCAACATTGCAGGAAGCCTACAATAAAGCAAGGATGTGGAACCTTCGCCATTAAAGGATAGATTTCATTCAAAGGGTTTTCTGTCAAAGAAGGAGAAAGATAAGAAAATATTCCAAAAGGATTCAATGAAGGAGGGCAGGTTGATACTTTTGGCGATGCAGCCAAGCAATGAGGACAGTTAGTTCAAGGCCACTTATACCTAACTTCCCACCTAGAGCCCCGGTACACCCAAAGAATGCACCACAGATTATGGAATTGCTCAATTTCATCAAGATTGGAAAAATAGAGAAGAAAAATTTCAAGGAGCCATCTCTTTTAGGGAGTACATGGATGTTAGATTAAAACATTTGCTCGTACTGGAGGCAGAAGGCAGCATCATGAATTACATAAAAAGGTGAGCAGATTCACACTACCATACTTTTGATAGACCTAGGAAGACCACTACCAAAGCATGGGTGCAAAAGGTAGATACTTATTTCCAACTAAACCCATTGACAAACAAAAGGCGCTATTAAATTTGCAGCACTACATCTTGATGGCCTATTATACAAGTGGTGGCATTATAGTATGGTCACTATGGGCCATGACCAGATCACTACAAATGTGGAGTTTTCTGAGAGCTTGATCAAGAAATTTGACCAATGGATCCATAGTTACATTTCAAGGAGTTAGCTCAGCTTAGACAATGGGGATCAACTGAGAGTCAGCGACATTTGTAGTGGAGTTTCAGAGGCTTTCAATTTTGGTAATAGATATCTCACAGAGCAGGCTATTGGTTTTGTTTATGGATGGTTTGGCAGAGCCTTTAAACGGATGGATCAAGGACCTTAATCCTTCAACATTGCAGGAAGCCTACAATAAAGCAAGGATATGGAACCTTCATCATGATAGGATAGATTTCATTCAAAGGGTTTTCTATCAAAGAAGGAGAAAGATAAGAAAATATTCCAAAAGGATTCTCATCGGCAAAGAGAGATTCGGATCGTCTGGGCAGCAGGCAATTAAATGATCAAGGGGGAAACTATGTTTCCACTGCAGAGAGCCATGGGACCCTTCACACAAGAGTTCTGTCAAAGCAAAAGAAACACAGATTGAGCACTTTTCAGCTGACGAGGCAGCGTCAAAGGATGCAGAACAACAATCTGATTCAAGGGGCAGCAATGAGGAAAACACAAAAGGAGATGATCAGGCAGTGAAAAAACAATGGCACAACTTACTAGTACTGCAGAAGCAATAACTTTTAAGGTGAGATGTATGATACAAGGGCAGCAAGTTGTTGCATTGATTGACACGAGCGCTACTCATAATTTCATCTCAAAGAGTCTGGTTAAGAAGAAAGGTCTTGAAACAAATAAATATGAGGACTTCAGAGTCATAGCAGCTACTGGGCATAAGCTAGAAAGTATTCGCATGATTACCAATCTTCACATGCTGATGGTTGGTTACATGGTGGACAATTTTTATGAAGTGGATATGGGAAATTATGATGTTATTCTCAGCATGAGTTGGATGAAGTCACTAATGGAGTTCACTTTTAATTTGGAGAAAATGGAGATGCGGTTTGAACACTAGGGTAGGAAAGTGGTACTTAAGGGCTTATCAAATGGTGGACTCAAGGTGATCTGACTTAGGAAGATGGAGCGATTACTGAGACACAATGAGATGGAGTAGCAGTAGAGTTCCGTATTATGCCTACAGTTTCAGATGAGCAGATTAAGCGTTATCACCTAGATATTCAGAAGATCATATCCAAGCACACTAAGGTGTTAGCATTCCACGTGGAGTCCCACCTAAGAGAGTTATTGAGCATGTGATAGAATTGGAGGGGGCAAAACCTATGATCAGCACTCCATTCAAACATCTGAAGAAGTACAAGGGTGAGATAAAGAAAGCAATAAACGAGTTGTTGGAGATGGGTCACATTAGACCTAGAAAGAGCTTGTTTGCATCAACAATGGTTTTGGTGAAGAAAAAAGATGGAACTATGTGGATGTGTACTGGTTACAGGGATTTGAACAAAAAGGCAATTAAGAACAAGTGCCCCATACCCAAGACAGATGAATTAATAGATGAGTTACATGGATTTCACTTCTTCGCTAAGATATGTCTGAAGTCCAGTTACCATCAAACCAGAATGAGGGTTGAGGATAATGAGAAGACTATAATGTCCCCTTTCTAGGTTAGTTAGGATTGATACTAATTTAATAAATCATAATGTTCATAATAGTCATTTTAGTTATCAAATGATGTTCATTATTTAGATTTATGATTGAAGAATACAAATGTTATTCAAGTTGCCTAGACACCGTCTATGGACTCCCTCAAAGTTTACAGGTCCAATCCCATTTCACGAACACGACGTTGACCCCCACCCTCTATTGGGAAAAGATCCACTAGATTAGGATTTATACAAGCCCCTCCTTGCCTAGCAAAATTTGCCCTCAATCAAAAGACAAATAGTAATGATATTATGAATGGTCTACTTTCAATAATTATTTGTAATTATGTTCAGAAACTGATTTTTAACATTCCCCAATAATTATAACTATAAATTCAGATTAATAATAACATTAAGATTTTATATCCCATCTCAAGTAGAGAATTCGTTCATTTAAAACATCCACTTGATAATAGTCCTATGTATATTGTAGGTTCTCCCACATACCTATCGGCTACCATCACTATATAATAACAAATATCTATTAACATGTGTTTATTGGAGATGGACCGCCGTTTTATACTAGTCACGTCATGATTGTCTCCACAATTCTACATAGGACATTAATACAAGCTTGTGTTTTGTCTGATCCATTTGCCATCTTTGATGGCAACAAACGATAATGTCACTTGGATAATATGGGGGTTCAGACCAATTAAAAGAGCCTCCCTTTCAAATAGTTATTTATTTGTTTCCTTCCTCGGCAGTAATAATAGTACTGCTAAGTCCTTTTTCCCGTTGATCGATGGGGGCCTCTTTTATTCAATTTCCAAGATTGAATTTGCCAATATAACGAAGAGTTACATTATAAATTGATAAGTGCATTTTGTGAGCGCTTCAACCTTGTATGATCATTCATGCTGGATAATTGAATGACATAGGATGATTGATAGATTCCATGATGTCGAAGTTAGTAAGTTGCCCGATTGATTCCAAGCATAATTCAATTGATGACTTTATAATGGTGTGGTTGATCTTCATAGTTTCAATATCTTTTTGTTATAGTTGATGATTCATTTAATGGTCTCTTTGGGGATCATTAGAATGCATTTAGATTGAGTAGTAATCATATTAAGCTCAAGTCAGTTTTTCTTCTTACATGCCTTCCTTAAGAGGATGGGAATTTTAATGTCACAAGGCACTAGACACTCATCTACAAGCAGGCTCCTTCAAGGCATTGGAACCCTGTCCTTACCCATCTTGGAATATTTCCTCAAGGCATTGGGAAGCCTATCCTTACCCATCTTGGAATTCACCTATCTCGAGAGGATTTACTCCACCTCTCCCAAATCGAGAAAAATCCTTTCTATGTCCTTATCATTTGTTTAATCATGTTTTCAGGCTTCATTATTACCTATATTCAATAGTCTGATCTTTAATTGTATTTACCCTATAGGATGGCAAGATCATAGCTTTGATACCAATTGTAATGTCCCCTTTCTCAGTTAGTCAAGATCGATACTAATTTAATAAATCGTAATTTTCATGATAGTCATTTCAAATAGCAAATGATGTTTATTATTTAGATTTACGATCAAAGGATACAAATGTTATCCAAGTTGCCTGGACACCGTTTACAAACTCCCTCAAAGTTTACATGTCCAAGCCAGTTTCACGAATGGGACGCTAACCCCCACCCTCTATTGGAAAATTATCCACTAGATTGGATTTATACAAGCCCCTCCTTGGGTAACAAAATATGCCCTCGATCGAAAGACAAATAGTAATGATATTATGAATGGTTTACTTTCAATAATTGTTTGTAATTATGTTTAGAAATTGATTTTTAACATTTCTTAGAAATTGATTTTTAACATTTCTTAGAAATTGATTTTTAACATTTCCCTATTATTTTTAATTATAAATTGAGATTAATAATAACATTATAATTTTATATCCCATCTTAAGTACAAGGAATTTATTCTATTTATATATTTTTTCATTTAAAACATCCACTTGATAATAATCCTATGTATATTGTAGGTTCTCCTACATACCTATTGGATGCCATCACTTTATAATAACAAATATCTATTAAGACACGTTTATTGGGGATGGGCCACCAGTTTATATAAGTCACGTCGTGATTGTCTCTATAGTTTTCTAGGTGGGACATTAATACAAGCCTGTGTTTTGTATGAGCCAGTCGCCATCTTCGATAGCAACAGAAAATTATGTCACTTGGATAATATGGGGGTTCACGCTAATTAAAAGAGCCTCCCTTTCTAAAAGTTATTTTATTCATTTTGTTCCTCGACAATAATAATAGTACTACTAAGTCCTTTTAGCCTGTTGATCGATGGGGGCCTCTTATTCCATGGCCAGTGCGGTATATATAGAGCTCAAACCGCAAATGAGTTGTGCCCCTTTGACACGTCATTCGATATGGGACTCGGTGACCATTTATGTATGGTTTATTCATTAATTTGTTGAACTTGTTTAGCAGTTATTTGTTTAGGAAATAGTTTATTTAGTTAATTGTTGATGAATTTGTAATATATTTAGTTATTAAATATATTTCATCATGAAGTGCTTGAGTCAATTAATTTATCAAATATTTTAAAATGGGAAAATATCACAATTGACTTATAATCGAAATATCTAATAATCATTTCATTCTTTAATCAATTACTTCAAGATATCGACTCACATGATTTAATATTGAATTTCATTATTAGAGGGGGATATTACAAAGACAGTATTCAAATGTGATTGTGGTCATTTCAAGTGCTTAGTAATGTCATTTGGGCTTATCAATGCCCCTGCAACATTTTGGAATTGCATGAACCAAGTATTCAAGAGGCAATTGACAAAATTTGTGTTATTCTTTGATGACATCTTAATATTCAACATGACCTAGGAGGACGCTTGCAACAGTTGGAGGAGGTTCTAAGTATTTTGGAGAGTGAGTCATAGTTCGCTAAGGAATCAAAGTGTGAATTTGGGATGACTGAGTTGTTATATTTTAAGCATATCATTAGTGTTGATGGGGTGAGAGTAGATCCAAAATAGATTAGAGTCATTAGTCAATGGCCAACTCCGTCTAGCCTCTCACAGTTGAAGAGATTCCTTGGTTTGTGTGGCTTCTACAAGAGGTTTGCGAAGGGGTTTTCTCGAGCATCAGCTATATTGATAGATCTCACCAAAGAGCAAGTCTTTGAGTGGTCTTATCTAACACAACAATTTTTTGAGCATTTTCAGTGGGTGATATCATCTTGTCCAATGTTAGCTCTTCCAAACTTCACCAAATCATTTGAGTTGTAGTGTAACGCTTTAGGCAATGGGATTGACGTTGTGTCAATGCAGGAGAAACACCACATAGCTTTTAAGAGTAGGTGATTGAGAGGGGTGGAGAAGTGTTATTCTATTTATGATGAGGAGATGTGGCTATCATGCATGTGTTTGCCAAGTTTAGGTCTTATCTAGTGGGAGGCATATTTGTGATTAAGACATATCATAATAGTATTTAATACTTCATGAGCCAAAGAGCTCTTAATGATAGTCAACAAAAATGGATCACTAAACTAAAAACCTGACTTTGACATTGAGTATGTCAAAGGAAAGAAAAATGTCGTAGTAAATGCACTCTCATGGAGATCACACATATGCTCTTTGATAGAGATATCAGTTGATTGGAGAGAGACAACTGTAGTACAATATGCCAAGGATCAGAGGGCAACAAGTTTGTTTGAGGGCACAACTTTAAAAAGACAGGTACACTGTAATTGTTGATCTCATATTCTACAAGGACATAATTTGTTTGGTGCCTTCCTCACACATTAAGGAATTGATCCTAAGAACATTTCATGATGCTCCATTAGCTGGTCACCCAGGTTTCTTCAAGACTTACAGGCAGATCCAGAAGAGGTTTATAGGCAGTAATAAAGTAATTAGTATTAAAGTTGTTATGTAATGAATAGTTGTGTCAGTTGGTTTTCATAACCAACTCAAAGTACTACTTGTAGATGGTAGAGGGTAAGGGGTAGAAATGGTATAGTATGGAACTATATACTTTTGGTAATGTAAACTTTAAAGTCAATCAATAAAGCTATATTTTACCAATTTTGTGTTGTGTATCTATAATCTAGCTCATTACACTTGTTTCCTCCTATATCAAGCCTTATAATACACTACCATGATACTACGTTCGGCACTTACACTTCTAGTGTCGTTGCCTAAGTTCAAACCCGTGGTCAAAAAAACAAGCGAGATGGAGGCATAATGGGCAGACCATTTGAGAAACAAACAATTATCAACGATAGTGACATGGAGGAAGAGGAAGTAACAAGGGAGGATCAGCTTACACACGGCCTAGTTCAAGCATGGGAAGTTGCGGTGGACGAGTATGTGCGGAAGGAGGCAAAGCAAAGGGCTCTTCCCACCGACGTAGTATGTGTCGAACTCGTAGTGAAGGAGGCAATGTACGATCTCCTTAGGATACTTCCGAGACTCCTATCACACAGACATGTATCAGTTGAGGAAGAGAGAGAGGAAACCAGAAGGGAACAAAGGAGACAATAGATATTGCAGAGGTTCCAAGAGCAAAACCATAGAATGGAAGAACCAAGGGATACTAACAATCGCCATGAAAATCCCCGTTGGAGGAGTTGAGAGAGGCAAGGAACTAAGCAATTAATGCCCCTCCTTCCCAACAAGGATAGGAGATGTACTAAGTACAATTGGCTAACACCAAGGAGCAAGTGCAATGTGTAGTCTTAGCCCAACAATAAGCTGAGAGGTGACACTAACTAGTGGCACAATGAAGAAACAACCAAAGGAAAGAAGTAGGCAGGGAGGAAGACGAGGAACGACCCTTGGAAGGAGAAGCTGCAGTTTGGCTAGAAAATAAAGTACGGGGAATTGAGCGACTTGCCATAAGGGACAATAACAACATAGGAAAGCCAAAACCAAAGACACCTAGAAGGTGGGAACATCACTACCACCAGAACAAAGAAGGAGAACGTACGGGAAGGGAAGAACCCGTACCCACTCAGAATATCTCAGGGAGTCAAGAGAACCAAAGGAAGATGGTGAACACACTAAACAAACAGAAACTACCCAAACTCAAAGGGGAAGGGTCAGAGGATCCCATTAGACATTTTAAAACATGCATAACAATTTGGGAAGCCGATGGACAGGATGACAAGGAATATTGGCTAAAAGCTTTCCCTACGACCCTCAGAAGAATAGCCATAGATTGGTATGTTGATCTCCCAGAGCAAGCAACATGGGCATAGTTGAAGCGAGCCTTCAAGGCCAAATTTAAATTGTTAATATATGACAATGAGGTGGCGGCCGAGATATACAACACTTGACATGGGAAAAATGAGAGCGTACAAGTCTATCACCAAAGGTTGAAGGAACTTATTACAAAAATGGAAAACAAACCCATAGATGAACTAAAGAAAGGACGGTTCATTGAAGGACTGAACCCATCCATCAGAAAGAAAATGAAGGTTGTAACCCCATCTACATATAATAAAGCATTTTACAGGGCAATGGATATTGAAAGTGAAGACAAAACCAGTAGAAGGAAAGTGAGTGATGAAAGTAGCAAGGAAGAAAGTGAAGAGGAATCAAAAACAATCCAGGCACTCCGTAAGGATATCATATGGATGATGAAGGAAATAAAAGACAGAAAAGAAGCAAAGGGATGTAAAGAGGTATGGTGTACGAAGTGTTAGAACTGTTGTCCTGCATTTTGTCACCACAAAATGTTGGTAACAGCATGAAACTTTTTCAAGCTAGTTTCATGTATCTCTAAGTTTGAATTTGATATTCAATTGTTTAATGTTGATCGATCAATCGACATCAATTTGTTTATCAAATTGTTTTACTGAAGGCTTTCGTCAAGTTTTTTCGTTTTGCCTTTTGTCGAGCCTTTGCTTGATTTTTGAGGCCTTCATCGTCCTTTTATTTGCTTTTGAGTTTGTGTTTGTTGATTTTTAGTCCTTTGGTTTTGCTCATGTCATGGCTTTCGGTTTCCCCTTTGATTTGATCTAACCTAGAGCTTAATCGGAGTTGTCAATCAAAAGATCTGGTCGTTTTAGTGCCTCAAAAGTGGACCTTTTTGATGCAACAACACAAATTAAAAATATCATGTTATATTTCTAATTTGACATTCACTTTTTGAAAAATATAACTTAAATTCATTTTATGTTATGTTTTTAAGTTGCTTTATCTTTTAAATTTTCACTTAAAGTAACTATAGTGCACTTTATGTTATAATTTTAAGTTGAGTTACTTTTTTATTTTTCACTTAAGTGACTATATTAACTATATAGTTCAATTTCATTTTTAGCATTTAAATCAAATGCTCTAGTAAATATTGTTTTTAAAATGGTATTCACATGTTATATTATTAATATGATATGTAAATATAAGTTATGTCCCACTTAAGTGATATTTTAATGAATTTAAATTGACATGTGCTTATGTAAATCACTTAAGTCATCAAAAGTGGACATTTTATATGCAATTACATGTAAAATTCATCAAAAGTGGACATTTTACATGTCACTGCATATAAAGTTCAACTTAACATGCATAGCACTATCAAAAGTGGACCTTTTTGGTGTCATTACGTCAAAAGGTGAGTTTTTGTGTCATTGCATCAAAAACATGATATACAACTTAAAATATGCATTGCCCTCCAAAAGGTCCGATTTTGACCAAAAACAAATTTTAAAACATGTTGTGCCTCCTAAAAAGTCCAATTTTGGAAGAACACATGCATTTGCTCTCTAAGAACTCGATTTTGATCATTGTATGAGATTTACTTGATGGTTTTGCATGAGATTTTCTCACTAGGGTCGTTTTTGCTTAGCAATGGATTTTCTAACATAAAAAATGGATTTGTATTGCTAAAAAACATTTTTTCAAACTCCTTCCAAGGGCACGTTTTGGAAAAATCTTCAAATAAATCTATTTTAGAGTGATTTAAATCACGTTTTTGCAAGGAAAAGAGGCGTTTTGGCATATTCAATCTTTGGAAATACATCAAGAGTCATGTTTTTGCATTTGGAAGTGAAAAACGACTCATATTATGCCTTTTATGAATCACGTTTTTGTTAAAAACGCCCAGAGATTTGGGGCTTTTATCCACTTTTATGCGTTTTTAAGTCACTTTTTGCATTTGGATCCATGTATTTGCATTTGGGGAAGTCATTTTTGCATTCACAAGTCAAAAATGACTCAAAAACATGCATTTTTTGGCCATGTTTTTGGAAAAACGACCCAGATTTTTGCATAAAATAGTCATGTTTTTGTTCACAAAATGGCATTTCAGCCCATACATTTGGATCAAGAGGGGTTGTTCTTGAGTTTTAATGCGTGCTCTTGTCTTTGGAGACCACGTTTTTGGCCTTCTCATGTCAAATTCGACCATTGAATGTCCATTACATGCAAATACGAAAAAAGTCAAAAAGTTGTTTAAAAATCCGGATTTGAGGGAGAATTGGTCTTCAAGTCTATAAAACTTGCTATTTTGGTTCTTTGATCTCCAAGTGAGTGGACATTTTCAAACTTGCTCATCAATTCATGCTTATTTTGCTATTTCCATGTATATTATGGCTTGTTATTGCACACTTGTCCATATATATGCCATGAAAAGTGCATTTTGCCTTTAAAAATTATGAAAACTCTCATTTTCACACTTTTGGAATTTACCCAAATTCCAAATTCGAATTTACCCAAATTCCAAATTCGAATTTGCACTTGAAAGTAACTTGTTTGTTGACATGTTTGAGTCTTTTACCAAAGGCATGTGTTTGTTTTGTGCTTGTTTTTCATTGTTTGCTTGCTTGCTTGTTCATTTTTCTTCTTTTGGAAGAAATTGCAAGTTCTTTCCCAAGAACTTGAGCACGTTTCACTTCACTCCACTTTCCTTTTCATGCAAGAGCATATTTCATCCCATCCATCATTCATACGTGCAGGTAATCTCATTTTCCACTTCCATTCTCACTCATCTTACTTCTCACATCCACTAGCACAACACGATTATATGAAAAGTCTTACATGTAATTGCATCTTTAAAACCCATTTTGACTAAAAAACACTTTTTTAAAGGTCAAAAATGTCATGTGCATGTTTTCCCATGTACTTGGACTTCACCTTTCCACAAAGACGACTATAAAGTTCACTTCGCCTCAAGTTACATTGCATTTCCATCTTTCCATATGCACTTACACCTCCATGAGCAAATACATGTTATTCTACTTCCCATGTCATTACACATTTTATCTTATCCGTCATCCGCACTTACATAAAATGCATCTTCCATTCACATTTGCATCTCATCTCACTTTTCATCTCCCGTTACATGTACTTACATGTACTCATTTTTCATGCAATAACGTCTTGAAAGCCCAAATCACTTTTTAAAAGTCAAAAGTTCTAATTTGCACGCATTCCCATGTGCCAAGCACTTTTTTAAAAAAAAAAGAGTTAAAGGTACCAATGGAAAGTTATTCTGAGTTTACATCCGGACATCATCAAAAAGGTTTTCAAAGTGTCAGAGATTCCAGAATGTGTTGATCTACAAAAGGAGAATTCACAACAACTTGAACAAGAAAAAGCTTGATCATATCAAGTTTTCAAATGACAATGGACAATTCATCAAAGAGAGTCAAAGGTTATCAAAAGGCGCAAGACCATGGTTATCAAGGTGAATGCAACGACAAAAAATACAAGAACTCCCGATCCTGTGATCATCCGACATAGCATTGCCAAGTACAAGGCCTTTAAGGACAATCCTTAGGATTGTTTCAATTCTCTTCCATCTTTCTTCTTCTTCTTCTTTCATGTTTGTAATTGAAGATAATGTATTACATTAAAATGTCTAATTATATGTAATACGACTTACACGTGTAATTACATGTAATGCAAGTTACATGTGCATGTAAAGATGTAATGCGAGTTGCATGTGCAGTTGCATGTAACCCTATTTTTCCTCTTTTAGTTAGACCGGGTCAAAGTTAGTTGAATGGTTGAGTTGCTCCCACTTTTTCTTCCATCTTTTTCTCAACTCCTGTACCTAAATAAAGGAGTACCCCCTTACTGTAAAATCATCATTATTTTTATGCAAGAGAGCTCTGGAGAAATTGTGCCAACAAAACTTTGTTTGTGTAGCACTATTTTGAGAGAAAAGTGAATACAAAGGAGTATTTGAGACTTAACTTTGATTAAATGAGATTGTTACTTGTATGAATTATAAGCTTTGTCTATAATTCATCTAAGTTATCTTTGATTCATGTTATCTTGTGTTCTTGGTAATTGTATCTTGTGAATTGAATATAAAAGAGTTAAGAAGCAATTGGAGCCAGAGCTTTGACTAGGAGCAATTGTGGAAGTGTATAGCTAGAAATTTTGTCTGTAGCTTATTTCTTAATTCGCAAAATAGTTAAGTTATTCTTACTTTTAGGAGTCTTTGTGCCCTAATTGTAAAGCTTTTTCCATATAGAAGTACGATCGGACTTAGAGCCAAACCAGTACATTTTCAGCTAGCCTTTGAGTTAGTGAAGGTTTATCTTTATCATTGTTTCCAGCTCTTGATAGAAGTGTAGTTAGAGATTCACCCTACCCATTACTCACTGCACAAGTAAGTGGATTCTTTCTTGAAAGATAAGAAGAAAGGATATTGGTAACACCCATTTTATGAAATCTCTCGACTTCTTGCTTACTTTGAGTTGATCCAAGGAACAGTGAGAAGGGGGAGCCTTCCCTTTAAGGTAGGCAAGACTCTGTCTCACACACTGTGGTTGGTCATCCTATTTTGCGACTGGATTTTTACCCAAAACTGTCGGTTGCAAAATATCCACCCAACAAGAATGAAGGACACACATGGGCTAACTACCCCAAGAATTTATTATGCGATATTTGCCAAGTGGCAGGGCACTTACTCAAAGAATGCCCATACAACCTAAAGGGGAGAGGTGCACAAGTACTCTTAAGAGAGAAAACACCGCCAACTACTCCACCAAGAAATATAAATACGGATGCATCCCCAGGAGGCTGTCGAAACAACAAACAAGGTGGCAACAATAGTAATAATAATACACCTCACATCCATATTCAATATGATGCTAGAGGTCGACCTATGAGACAATGTAGGAGGTGTAATGAATGAGGACATTTTGCATGGGAATGTCAAAATGAGCAAAGTGGGGTTGGCAAGCTTTGTCGATGATGTGGACCAGGTAACCATGAAGAAGCCAAGTGTCTAAAAGGCAAAGCAATAAATATGATGGAGGTTACCAAACCAAAGAAATAATGGCAGTAACGCAATTGCAAGCAAGGAAGGCACTCTACCCTGATCCACAGGTGGAAAAGGAAAGGTTGAAGGAAGCCTGACTAACAATAGAGGAAGAGCAAAAACTCTGGAAGGAGGTTAGAAGAAGTCTAGTGCATCCTCAATGTGAAGAAAATATAATAAGGCAAGTCCTCCAAACTACCATCCCTGTGAAAGTAGCAGACTTACTAGATACATTACCTCAATTATGGTTGGCAATCTCTGGAAGAGGAGGAGAAACTAACGGCGGTGCATAGGAAGAACTGAAAAAGCAGTAAGAAACCAGAAGAAAGACATAAACAACTGGAAGAAAGCCAAAAAAGACTGGATTGTTTGCCATGGGAATAGAAAGAAGACCATAACGATTATAGGAGTCATATTACTATTTCATAAAATCAGTGATAAAGATTTCTATCGCAGCTAAAATCTTCAACATTTTTAACTTATATTTCATTTGTATTCATATGCAATAATGCCCAAAAGGTTTGCTATTACCATGTTGGGATTTTTTATGCGGTTTACATTATAAATCATATGTAATAAAATATGCAATCGACACTAAAAAGTCCTCATAAAGGCAATTGGCACTAAAAGTTCTGCACATCTTGAATTTGGAAGCTTAAAAACTAAATGCTATAAAAGTGACATGTAATGGTATATGTGATGAAGTTCAAGAGTCATTTTAAAATATTTGGGTTTTAAATTTTATATTGTACAATATATTATATTTAACCTTAAAATTAAGTTTGAAAATGTTTGACTATTATTGGAAATTAAAACTACTTTAAAAAAAAAACCTATGAAAATTAATTGAAAAAATAAAAGTAACAAAAATGGAAATTAATGCAAATTGAGAAGAACCTGAAGTTTAAGGGTGACAGTGATCTACTAGATGAATACTTGGTTTTCAGAAACCCTCAAAGAATAATTTCTATTTGTGTTCCATGGGGACATGTCCCCTACAGTTTTGGGGTCATACCCATCTCGAGGACAAAACAGAGACACGGGGGTGGATTTTTGTCCTCCCCTCATCCCTTGAATCATCCTCTTTTTATCAAATTTGGAAACGTCCCCAAAAAGGCCAATTTTTTTTGGCAGGATTATTGGGGATGACCAACAGTACCGAGGATGGTTTTGTCGACCCCTATCTGTCCCTGAAACTATTGGTCGTCCCCCTTTTTTCCAGCCAATTTGGTAAAGGCAAAACACCTCAAAAAATCAATTTTATTTTTATTTTTGCTGTCCCCACAGGTCCCTAGTCGTCTTTAAGACATAAAAAAATATGCAAACCATGTTTGGTCCATTGAAACACTAAAACACTAACTCTTTGACATAGTGCAAGGCAGGAGAATCCCCAAAGGAGATGTCCTAGCCCCCAGCTATACAACCATGTAGCGGAAACAACACAAGGACAAGGAGCAATAATGCAAGATCTGATACCAAATCATAATAATATATTCATAAAATATAACTGATTACATGAAATGTGTCGAGCTGTAAGGCCTTCCCAATTACGGCCAAATACAAAGCAAGTAATAGTTCTACAAGATCCCTCAAGATCAAATCCCAAACCCTAGCTAGTCCAGATCCACACTCTGGTAGAAATCTAAGCCACAGGTCGGCCCAAAACATAAATTAAATGCCAAAGTCGGCCTCCTACAACAATTAAATTCCCAAAATCGATGTCTTGGTAAAATAGCGATATCTCCTAGCTCCGAATGAATTAGAACTCGAGCTCCGAACCGTAGGTAGAAGTCTAGGCCCTCTTCCATCCTTGAAATATTCATCCTCTAACTCATTTTAGAAAATTAGATACACGTCCTACAACAGGAACCAAATTCCTAAGCAAAGCCGAGCTCCTCTCAGACCATGCCGAGTAACCAAAGACCATGCCGAGTGACCAAAGACCAAACACCTTTCAAAGAAACTACCAAGCTTCCTCTCATGAACTCCAAAGTAGCCACCGATTAAAACCAAGATGCTCCTGCATCAAACTCCCCAAGTAAATAGAAAAGTGTGTCCCACACTTTGATGCCCAAAGAAAGAGCAACAACCAACTTCATCTTCACCAAAGGCTTCCACTCCAACAGGGATAAGAAAACCAATCTACACATCATCCACATCCACATCCACATCATTCTGTCAAACACTAGAAACTCATCCAACCAATCATCATGCTCACTCCCAGGAACAAACTGAACATAATGCTTAATCAGCAAACCCCCATCCATATCAACAACTAGTGAATCCACACCAACAACAACAAACCCCACATCAGCAACAACATGAAGATCTCCATCAACACATGCCAAACTCTCAACACTAGCAATCTCATTAATCACAAAAAGATGGTCTACAACATACAACTCATCACCAACAGCAACTAGATCATCCACGACCAAGTGCTCTGCAATTTCCATGTCAGACTTAGCCAACTGATCATGAAAACCAACCTCTATCTCAGCATCAACAAGGTTAGGAATATCTTCAACAACAACTTCCAGTTGTTCTGCAGGTTCTGTATCAGACTCCACAAATTGATCAACAAAACCAACCTCTTCCACCTTGACCTTCTTAGCTTGATCAACCAATCTAGCATCCAACCGAGCAAACATCTTAGAAAAATTCCTCTCTACTATATCATGGATTTTCGCAATCATCTTAGGGTCCAATCCTCTTGGAGCCATCTCCCAAGATCTTCAAAAACCCTCTGCAACAAATCCTTCCCACGCTCCTTGTGACAACCTTGAATTGTTTGCAAGTCAAGTCGCAACCTGCCACCTTGCATGAACAATTAGGAACCACATCACAAGTCTAGGACCATGGATTTGCAATCCAAAAATTCTCTATGATCATGCCTCAACAAGATCAATCATCCACCTTTGCATCCATCGATCCATCTATAAGCCCTCTGCAATTGCAAGCCAGAATCACAATCTGCAACCTCACAACCAAGAGATCTAGGACTCCAGAAAGAAAATCCACCACCAAATCAAGATCAACTCAGATCTACTTCTCCAACCCAAGTCCTGGTGCAAACTGCCTCAACTTTGGCGATCTATCCACACACTCAGGAACGACTGTGCTCTGATACAATCTGACGCAATGCAAGGCAGGAGAATTCCCAAAGGAGATGTCCTTGCCCCCAGCTATACAACCATGCAGCGGAAACAACACAAGGACAAGGAGCAATAATGCAAGATCTGATACCAAATCATAATAATATATTCATAAAATATAACTGATTACATGCAATGTGTCGGGCTGTAAGGCCTTCCCGGTTACGGCCAAATACAAAGTAAGTAATAGTTCTACAAGATCCCTCAAGATCAAATCCCAAACCCTAGCTAGTCCAGATCCACACTCTGGTAGAAACCTCCAAGGAAGATCTCAACTTGTGCTCGCAAGCCCACCAAGCAATCTCCTTGTTTTCCAAGCCGCAGCTACTAGCCCTTCTCAAAATTCGCTCTTCCAAGCTCCTCTACCTCTCCTTCACAAATGAATCATGCCTAAAGACTTTCCCATAGCTCCTACTTATACCAATCTAAGCCACAGGTCGGCCCAGAACATAAGTTAAATACAAATACATAAATTAAATGCCAAAGTCGACCTCCTACAACAATTAAATTCCCAAAATCGACGTCTTGGTAAAATAGCGATATCTCCTAGCTCTGAATGAATTAGAGCTCGAGCTTCGAACCGTAGGTAGAAGTCTAGGCCCTCTTCCATCCCTGAAATTTTCATCCTCTAACTCATTTTAAAAAATTAGATACACGTCCTACAACAAGAACCAAATTCCTAAGCAAAGCTGAGCTCCTCTCAGACCATGCCGAGTAACCAAAGACCATGCCGAATGACCAAAGACCAAGCACCTTTCAAAGAAACTACCAAGCTTCCTCTCATGAACTCCAAAGTAGCCACCGAGCAAAACCAAGATGCTCTTGCATCACTCTTCTACTCATTTTTAGATTTGACATACTTGCTAAGAGGAAGGAAAAAAACATAGAGCAGCAGCAGTAGTGAGGAAAGATTGCGTTTAGTATTTACTAACTATTTTAGTTGGACTTCTCTTTATTTCATTCTGATTTCATGCATATACTCGAAGCCTTAAGGCATTTTGATTTTTGCTTTATATGTATGTGATATTGTTATAATGGAAGTACGTAGTATTTGCCATTTGATAATATTCCATGTAATGATCTTCTAAAATGTCTATGGTGAATGGTTTATCAATGTTTTGATATGCATATTTGAATTTTGTCTCTATATATATTAAAAAATTCCTATGTTTTTAATCATCGTCCCTTGAGGTCCTGTCCCCTAAATTTTGGTTTCAACACATACCCATACCAAAAACATGGCCCCATCCCCTAAAACATCCTTGTCCAAAAACTCCATGGAGCATAGGAAAAAGTCTATTAAAAATTACTCAGAGTATTTCCATGCCTTCAATCGAAAATTCAATTAAATTTTTACAAGGGCGGTCATTAATTTCACTAAAACAGAACTGTCTATATGTTGGCGTCTCTTCCGATCAAAGGAAAGGCAAAAATCTTAATCGCACAACTGAGATCTAGATCACACCGTTTAAGATGTGAAACTGGCAAATGGAAAGTCCCTAAGGAAGAGTGGGCAGTGAGAACTTGTAAATTTTGCACCGAAGGAGTAGTGGAAACAAAGTGGCACTATGTGAAGGATTGCACCGCATATGAGGGCATTCACAACCAACACAAAGAAATTTTAAAGGTGAACAGTATAAAAGAGCTTTTCGAAGGACCAAGACTACTCAAGGGTGCCATCTTGCTTATGCAAATCCATAATAAAAGGTCAGCCTAGAGAACTCGCACCAAACTGATTAGGGGGTCTATTACTGGTCCCTTAGACTTATGATCTCGTGGATGTCATTAAAAGTCTTTCATTTCATTTCATTTCCCCTATGCAGGTGTGTCGGTTATAATCTAGAATCTATAAATAGAATATTTCTAGATTTTCATGAGGTACAAATGCTGGTGCCCTCCCTATGAAGCCTCGTCGAGAATATTTTAAAATGAATGAATAGAATTTCTAAATTTTCATGGCGAGCGAAAACCGGATACCCTTACACGAGGATAGCCATTAACCGTTAAGTCACTTCGATTAGACAATCTCGAATGATTATGAAATTGAAAGCAGGTAGTCTGCAAACAATATGACTCAAATTTTTACCCGTCATTTTGCTTTCACGTACATTCTATGATTAAAAACAATCACATTTGAATTCTCACTTACATTTATTTCAATAACAGTTTTATACCATAGGGATCGAAGAAAATATCTCAAACTAACCTTGTTATAATTGGCCTACCAAAGCTGCTTTCAAGCAGAGTTGCCCTTAGTATATTAGTATATTGTCAGGTAATCACAAGTTTGGTCTGAGTAATGCCCCTTCATGTGAATTTCCTGCGCATGCAAGACATAGAATCAAATTCCTCTCCAAACCTGCTGCACAGTTCCTCTGCATTACCTTAAGATTTTTCCACAAAAGACAACTACCCACCAACATGACATGATCGAAATGATCCTTCAAAGCTTTATAACGCAACAATTCATTATAAACATAAAACACGCTTAAACAAACTTCATCACTTCAATTCAAGCCAAAGTTTCTAAAATTGAAAGCCAAGAATACAAGACTCCTTAAAGCTTATTAGCTCAACCAAATTGATCTATAAAAAACGCAAAACAGTAGTTTATCTTGGTACTATTATCAAATGATTACATCCTTGCAGACAAACACCAAAGACAATATCACGGATGTTTTATTAACAAATCGGTATACTGACCAATAAAATCAACTGCTTCCGCCGATGACTAAAACAGATGGAATAATCATGGCAACCGCGTCTCTTTGTTTGATGATCAGTTTGAGAAATTGTCAGAGCACGCACAACATAAATAAATAAATGTGTTTGGCAGAAACCGACTTGGCACCTGCTTTTGTTGGCAGAGCAAAATTATTTAGCACACGGTCACATGCGAGCGTCGTTACGCCCTCCCGACATGATTAATATGTCGTCGACGTAAGGACATGGTCCTCTTGGCTCTTTACTTGTTTAACCCGCCTTCCCGTTCATTTAGATTGTGGATATTAACGTAAATAGATTACTATGTGCTTCTGTCGGTCCATAATAAATGTTCAAGATAAAAGGTAAAGGAAAATATAGGCATTATCTGTGTGGATAAGACAAATTAGCGAAATTTGACAGATTTATCAGATTTCTACAATTCATATCATTGAGATGAATGTTATCAGATTTCTACAATCTATATCAATGCATTATATTTTCTTGGTTTAATTATGTAGTAATTTTTAATATCAACATTTGGGATCACTTATATGATGTGAGAGAGAGACAAGGATATGTAGTGTGATCACTTGATATAAAAAATTATTAAAAGATTATTAAATACATTTTTTTTTAAAATTTTCATAAATTTTTTAATTTTGTTCAAAAATATAGATTTAGAGAAGATGATCATGATAAGAAATTTAATGGATTTTTTATTTTTTTATTTATTTTTTTTGTTATGCATTAGTAGAAAATTTTTTTTTAATGGAGGGTTTAGACCTTTGAGGCAACCAAGCGAGGCACAAGGCCTATGAGCTACCAACCAACAAAAGCTACCACTTGAAGACATAGGAATCCGATACGGACCCACACGTGCTTGAAACCTCTTCAACTTAGAGCCAAGGACTGAGGGGCATCCACACCGTCAAAATCACCCAAGGCACTATCTCGATCTCATCCCTTATGGTGTCGGAGCCTTGCACTCAGCAAGACTTGATCCCTGGTGGGCTCTTTGTGAACCATTCAACTTCACCAATAGACCAAGGGCCCATTGACAATTTTTAAAAATTGTTAAATGGTATTATTAGAAGTTATTTTGAGCTCAATGCAGTGTATTTTCTTTAGACTTTATTGTATCTAGAAAATAACAGAATTTTTCCTTACAAATCTTGTCTCCTTCAATCTCTATTTGCTTAGCTCTATTTTTTATTTCTCAAATTTTTTATAATATCTACATTCAAATAATAACTATTACTCTTATATATATATATATATATATATATATATATATATATATATATATATATATATTTAAAATTATTAGGCATTAATTCTTTTACTATTATATATATTTTAAAAATAAAATATATCAATTTTCTATTAATATAGCAGTCCATTACACCTCACCTATGTTAAATAATAAAACAAAAGCTCTCAATTTTGTAAATTGCATCTAGCCAACTCAAATATGGTCCAATTATGTCTTAAATCTCCCAAACAAACATTTGCAAAAATTTAGAGGCATTCATTGTAGGTGCTTCACTTTATTGTCGCTTAATCAAATCAAATCTATCTATTTAGATTTAGATTGATAAACTATAATTTTTACCACGTGAATCCATGCATCTGGTAATTTCTTTTCTTTCAAAATCATCTTTACACTCTTCGTAGAGGGAAGGACTCAAGCTCGACCTAAGCTCTTGTTACATTTAAGTGATACTTGTTAGAATGAGTTATTAGAAGCTATTAAGAAGTTATTCCTTTTAACATCAATAATCAAGAGTGTTCGATAGGTTTTTATGAATTGTTACTTATAAATTATGGAAATAAAACGGTTGATTTGAAGTGAAGTAATTCAATTTTTGTAAATCATCATACATGTCAACACGTATTTAAAGTAAAATACAAATATGTGAATTAATCATGTCAAGAGATCTATATGAGTGGTGACATGCTTGTCATCACCAACAATTGTTTATTCAATAAATTTCACAAGAGCAACAAACTATTGTAGAGGAAGAGTGCAATGAAAGTTGTTGTTGCTTCGGCTGCTGACACCATTCAAGAGACTGCAGCAATTGGTAAGGAAGTTGCTAAAATGATCTTGGAGCTGTAATAGTGGCTCTGGGTCGAGCTCCCTAGTTTAGTTTCTGTCTGGTCTGGTTGCTGGTTGGGTTCTCTGGTCCTAGTTTTTGGTTTTTTTCATTTTGATTGTTTGTGGTTCCAGGTCCCTATAAAACCTGGGTTAGTTTGTTCTTGGACTTTTCTAGTAGTTTCAAGTCCCTGTAAAACCTAATTTTGATGCTATTCTTCAGTTTGTTGCAGGTTTTACCTGGTTGGGCTATAATGCTTTATCATTCTGCTTTTTGTTAAAGGGTTTCGAGGTCCCTTCAAAACTTGCTTTTACCGTAATCTAAAACAAACTATTGTAATAAGAATTGATGAACTTGTCTTTTTGTATGCTAAGCATAAATTTTGAAGGGTTATTGTTAATAAAATATGACCTTCAACCATTGTGCACGACAGAGAGATTACATATCACATATGTTGTCACTAGACATTTAGAAAGTGATCAAGCCACTCCTACTTGCATCACAATTACTGGTGAGCTTGGGGAGTAACTACTAGACTTTCCTTTTTAAAAGGGTGAAGGATAGTTTGAGTGGTTATAAGGTTTGAGTATGAAGTAAAAGGTAGAATTATTGCAATTATGGAATGTTATCTTATGAACCTTTGAAAAGTTATCTTTTTTATTCTAGCATTATATAAGTTTAATGAATTCTACTAATAGAGAAATCTCTCTCACATGACTTCATTTTTTGGATTTCCTTTAGAATTTGCACTTATTTTTAGGTTTTATCTTCAATGTGTGTTTCTTAAATTGGTAGATTTGTTCTAATTTTTATTAGCACCGCCTAGATCTAATCATCATTAATTATAAGGGACATTAAGCTTGAGATATTGAGTAGGGAAAAGCAAAATCATGATAGTTGTTCTAATTTTTTTGTTTACTTTTGATTGATCAATAAGTTTGGCTTGAAGCATTTTGATTTGGTCAGGTTTTGCAAGTCATTGTCTTACAATATCTTACTAGAGCGTCCTTGGATACATGAAATGCATGTTGTACTTTCAATAAACCATCAATGCATAAATTTTTTCCACAATAGAGTAGAAGTGTTTGTACATGCTGACTCTAGTTATGCTTGCAACGCATTGAAACAATTTTTTGATGCGTTTGTGCCACACAATAGGGAATCTACCAAGAATCATGAGACTAAACTAAAGGACATGAAAAGGTCTCTAAAGTTGAAGAATACAAGAATGGGGGAGTACAAACTACTAGTGTTGTCTCTAGCATCATTCCATCCATCTCCTCAGTATTATGGTAGACCTTTTGGGGATACAAAACCATCAAAGAATAAAGCAAAAACTATTTATGATGGTACCTTCATACAAGAGACAATACCTCTAGAGGATGAGGAAGAAGAAATAGTTGTCTTGGATTGGTTATACAAAGGAGAAAACAAAGAAACAAAACATTGTGACACGTTAAACAAAAATGGAAGAGGTAACAAGATGATGAAAAGAATGGGATATAGAGGAGAAGGTCATGCTAGCAAAAACAACAAAGGATTGATACATCGTATTGAGGAAAAATTCAAAAGGCCCAATGATACCACAATTCTTAGCTTTAAAAAAACACAATTTCACTTAGGAAAGAAGAATTGCATACAAGTCCCCGAGAAAATGATGGAGAGCTCGAATGATGAGGATAAATTTCCTTATCCTATTCCACATAACATATTTAATATGCTCAATGATCATGTTGAATGAACTTCACAACTGAACAATGCTAAAAGAAATAGTGATTCAGAGGAGACAACTTATATCCATTAGATGACCCTTGAACAACTACAAGCTATTTTGACTACTAATTCTGGGTATCAAGGAGAGCTCTACATTCTTATACAATTTCAAATAGGAGAATCTAGTCAAACTCAATAGATGGATGGAGTTGAACAAGACAAAGAGGACAATGAAAGTGGAGAACATGTACCTATGACCTTTGGAGAGTTTTACGATCCATCACTTGGTAGTATTGATTCCTATGAATACAAGTTTGATTTTTTTTGAACCTACCACTATTTACAAGAATGTAGATGAGGTTCACACCTATGAAAACTAGCTTAACATAGGACAAGGGTTTGGTGTTAGGTCAAACAAGTTTGATTCTACTTATGTTAACATGTATAAAACTGATAGTCTTAAGGCTTATAGTGATTCGAATGCACCTACGGATGAGATCTCTTTACGACTTGACTTGTTAGTGCATGCTTTTGATGAACTTACCATGAACACACTTGAAACAGTTGACTCTCTTCCCCTCATACATCTTCTATCATCTTAAAATGGAAGCACTTCCATGTTAAGAGCGTTAACCCCTCCAAGTAAGTGGTCTAGGGTCATGTCAAGCACCTTGAATAGGTCTCTACATGGATCTAGTTTTTTTTTCCTCTCTCTCTCTCTCTCTCTCTCTCTCTCTCTCTCTCTCTCTCTCTCTCTCTCTCTCTCTCTCTCTCTCTCTCTCTCTCTCTCTCTCTCTCTCTCTCTATTTCCAACCTCTTTCTGACAATTTTCTCTGTGAAACTAAGGACTTTAACTTTCTGGGTCAAGGATGACCTAAAGGGTCAAGGTTGACCTCAACCCTAACCTAGGGCAGGGTTTCCCTTATCGCTGACCCCAAGTCCAATTTTCAAGTTCTAGGAGTTTCGGGATATCAGGTCTCAGAAAGTTTCATTTTCTCGCTTCCAAGTCAACTGTTTTGGGTATTGGAATGGTAGAATCTTAAATTACATTTAATATAGGTCCATTTCTAGGGGTTAAGGTTAATTGGGATTTAATGCTCCCATGTCATCCTTCTCTAGAAGTTTGTTCCCTAAATCTCTATATAAGGAAGCCTTCTATTGGAATTTACAAGTAGGAAGATTTACTTCTAATATGGGGGAGGTGAATCAGAAGTAACAAAATTTAACCTCTAAAACTTTTTAACTGAGATCAATAACATGCATCTAACATTTTTAATAAAAATCAAAGTAAAGTCATGCATGAAAATAGATAACACAAGATTTTGGTCACCCAGAAACCCTCCAAAATGAGAAGGTAAAGTTGGGGTGGGGATGACACCCACAAATTATCACTACAACAATATGCAACTAGTTAAGGTTACAAAGTTTGACTACTTCCAATGGTCTGCCCTATGAAAGGCCTGCCCTATTAAAGGCTTTTCACTCTATTAAAAGTAACCTGGTTAGAGGATTTACAAGCATTCACTTGGAATGTTACCCTGTTAAAGGATTTAAAACCCTGTTAAGGATCTACAATATGGCTACTAAACCAACCTATCATCATAGGATTTTCATTCTCCAAATACAATGGTTAGAAAGTATAGTAGAATGTCTTGACCTGATAGCTTACAATCTTCAATTGTTGATTCCAAATCCTTGTTTTGCTCAATCTGAGTTGATCCTTCCTGATCTGATATAACTCTGTTCGTAGTGTTGATACTTTGTTATGATCAAATTGATTTTGTAGTGCTGCTCTTCCTCTATGTCCTTACACCCCTTTGAACTTCCTTCAAAACTTTGCTAGCATTCTTTCATCCATTCCCACATGACTTCTTACATACATCCTCTCTCTGAATTATGAGGTTTTGACCTCCTTATAAAGGCTTCAAAGACTTAGGGTTAGGTATGAATCCACAATTGATATTCATCCATCTTTTGCCGCTCAAATCTTTACACTTTTCCTATTGGTTGCATGTTTTCTCCATTTTTCTGATTAGTTGCATGTTGATTACATAGGGAATGTAATAGATTCAAACTTATCTTTTAGATCCTTCGAGATTCATCTTAAGTCAGCTCAAAAATAGTTTACATCTGAGTTTGTGAAGGTACAAACTCATATGTTGATTCTGTGTTACTCAACACTTACTGATTACTGATGCTCGACACATATAGGATTTTGTCTTGCTTGGCTCCTATAGTAACTCTATCTCGCTTGGCATCTATACTTTTCTTGACACCTATAGTAACTCAGCACCTATAGTGACTCGACACTTGAAACTTGCTCGGCACCTGAAGTTTACTTGACACCTATTGGATTTATGGCTTGACACATACTGTAGCCCGGCATCAACCTTAGAATTTTCTTAAGTGTGTTGTCACTCAATTATCAAAACCAATCTGAGACGAACACCTTCTTCCCTCATTTTGATATCGACTACCTACATGAAGTTTTGATCCACTTACTAGGAGCAACTACTTACTTTTCATAAGAAGGTATCAGATAATCCACTATCAAGCATTCAAGCATTCGAGGTCTAATTCATCAAGGAGATCCATTGTTAGCTATTAAAGGATTCAATTTCTATGGAGCTCTCTTGTTTAAGATTTTCACATCATATTCATATTCCATTCTATCTCATACACATCTCATTCATTTTTTCCTCTATTCATTTTGGTGAACCCGACATGCTTACCCTCTTTTCTTTTGTGGAATTAGATGCCCTATTGTGTTTCATGGTGTTAGATTTCCTTTATCTTGTTGGTGTTAGATTTATCTTTTATGTTAAATCTTGCATGCTAATTAGCTTTCACACATTTATATTTCAAAAAAAAAATTTAAAAATTGTAAATTCTCTTTCAAAATATAAAAATATTTATGCTTTATGTTTTCTTAGTTTAGTTCATTTGCATTGCATTGGTTTATGAGTTTTATTACTTCTAGTCCTACTTCTAATTTTCTAGTTAGATGAAGTTGTAGACTTATGGCTACCTTTGATCATGAGTCTTCTTCTCCTTTCCTTAGGATCCTAGATGAGCATTTGATTAGTCATGATTGTAATCCTATTATGGAGCAAAACTCTTCTCACTCATCTCATGATGAGGATGATGCTTTAAGAGTTCCTCCTAAACAAGTCCAAACACTTTCAACTGAACTTGGTAAAATGGGTAATTGGCTTATTCAAGAAAACCATAATCAAGATTATATTCAAACTATAGAGGCTCTTAAGAAAGTTATTTGTTATAGTGACCAAGGTGTTAATCTACTACATGGTATTACTCATCTTGTGCATTTCAATGTTAAACCTTTAGCTCAAGAAGCTCATGATTTAGGGTTGATTCCTCCTACCACTAGTGTAGAACCTTCTTCTATTCCTTTATTTACTATTCCTACTTATACTCCTTTGGTGACTATGATGGTTCCCTCTATTCCTATGAGTGTTCCTCCTATGTCCCTTGCAACATCACAACCTTCTTATCATAATGTTCCTTTTACTTATTCTAATCCTCTACCAATTGTAGTTCCTAGTGTTCCTCCAGTTGTGTCTTCTATTCCTATAGCTTCCTACACTTTACCTAGTGTTTCTATTCCTCTTATTTCCTCTAATGATTCAACACTTATCAGTTTGGCTCAAACTGTGTCATCTTTACAACAAAAACTTGCATCCTTAACTCAAAATAAGTTTAATATTCCTACTTGTGACATGGGAAGTCCTTTGTCCCAGGATATCATACATACTCTCATTCCTCATCAAGCCAATATGCCTCATCTTGAGATTTACAATGGTAAGGGGGACCTTGGTCATCATGTTAAAACATTTCAAATCCTTTGTAGTGATTATGCTCATGATCATAGAATTTTAGCCAAGTTGTTTGCTAGAACTTTTCATGACAAGGCCTTACAATGGTTTTTTTCTTTGCCTCCTTATTCTATTGATTCATTTCCACAACTTGCTAATGCTTTTATTCAACAATTTCAAAATAACATTGGCCTGCAAGTATCTTTGACTGTTTTTATGCATTGTAAACAAAGTTCTAAGGAAAAATTGATTGAATTTATTGGTAGATTTAAGCATTTACATGCTCATATTTCCTATCCTATTCTTGATATTTATATTCAACGTATGTTTATTTCAAATTTGCAAAATGATATTAGAGATAAGATTATGCTTATTGAATTTACCTCTTTTCAACAACTCTGTGCAACACTTTATCATTATCAATTTACGAGCCAATTTGAGAGCACCACTCCAATGGCTTTTGTTCCTATTGATAAAAGTGATGCTGCTCCTAATCCAAATAATGTTAAAAAACTCAACAACTATGTCAAGATAAACAAACAAGAAAATGCAATTGTTGATCAAGTTGTCATTGCATCTCACAACGCCACTTCTGCATCCACTACTTTGTTTATTAAATTGTACATTTACTCCTCTTTCTGAATATTTACATTCTATTATGAATAGGTTTTAAACTACTAATATGATCACTTCACCTCCTATTTGACCTCTTTTACCTGCTACGATTGCGTTTAAATCTTTTGATCCTAAATTTTTTTGTCAATATCATCGCCAGAATGGTCATGATACTTAGAAATGTTATTCTTTAAAACATAAGGTTTAGGATTTAATTGACTCTAATGCTTTATTTGTTGATCATTTTGATGGTAGTGGGAATAAATTTGTTTCTCCTTCTAATCAAAATCTTCAAATCTATACGAATCCTTTACCTACGCATGATACTGATACTATTGCTCAGCCATCTTCTATGGATATTGTGTATGATTCAAAGATGGATGATCTTAATCATGCTGCTAATAAAGTGTAGTATGTTGTTCAATTTGTATCTCCACCTCAACCTCTGCTTCAATCTCAAGTTCCATCTCAATCTCAACTGAAACCTAAGCCTAAATTGAGGCCTCAACCTAAACCTTGACAACAACCTAAGAATAAAAGACCTTGAGAACTTTTGACTACTTTCAATGATTTTGAGACTATTAAAGCTCTCGATGGTCCCCTTTATATTGCTACTAGGATTTATCAAATACCTACTCATGGTTGTCTTGTTGATCCTACCTCCTTAGTCAATGTTATTACTGAAGAAAATATTTTTATGAAAAGATTGCAATGTGATTTTTATGGTACATCTAATGTGTGGATTCAAACTTGTAATGGTTTTCTTTATCCATCATTTGGTTCTATTAATTTATCGATTGAGCTCTTTTTGGAAAAATTGTGAACACTACCTTTGTTATTGTTCCTACTTTTGATCAATTTCAAGTTAAGCTTGGTTTGTCGTGGTTAAACGCCATGCATGTTGTTACTTCACCTATCCATAAATGTCTTAATTTTTTTCATGATGACGAAGTCAAGATGGTTAATCATAGTTTATATAGTGGTCTTTTTCCTACACCTTCCATACCTCCTTTATCTATGGCTTCTACATCTTTTAATCAATCTCCTCCTATTGCTTGTCAGTCTGTTGATAATCTTATTAATCCTCCTATAGAACCTATGAAGGATCCAATAATTGTTCCTCCTAGTTCTCAACACATTTCAAACAAGACAAAATGTAATTGATTTGCTAATGAACGTCGTAAGAAGCATCGTGCTCAAGCTAAATCTCATAATTCTATTCTTTAAAAATCTTCACCTTCTTTGGATATAACTATGCATGATGTGTTAGAAGAAGTTGTTACTAATAATGATGTTAAGATCCATGATTCTAAGGATTCCATTCATACCTTAGATCCTATTTTTATTAATCTAGATGAAGAAGATACTCTTGATGATATCGATGATGTTAATGATGAATATGAAACTATTGACATTGACATTGATTTACCTAATATACTTTCCTCACAATTTACACTTACACCTAGTATTGAACATTATGGTTCTCAAGAAGATCCTTGTTTGGAACTAACTATCATTCCTACTATGTTGGATATAGTCCCTCTTGTGAGTTACTTACCTTCCCTAAATGATATCAAACAAGATGGGGAGAGTAGGCAACACACTTGATTGGCTTGTTCTTTATGGTAGCTTTGTTGTGTGTTTGTATATTGTATTGTGCTTCTCATGTGATGTGTTTGCTAAATGTTGTTAGATTCTTTTATACAATCTTTGTTGCTTGGTTGGTACAAGATGATAAAGGAATTGAACCTATTGTATTATTCCTCTATATGTATCTCTATTCCTCCATATGATGTCTAATGTTATGTTGTACCTATTCTATTGTTCATACATGTTTCCTTGTGTAATCTGCTTCGATCCGTGACTTGGTGCATTGATTCATTTTGGTCTCTAGGTCATGGTCCAAAAATATTCTTCTTTGTATCTCTTATGTGATTTTTCCTCCTTTGTGATTGTAGTTCTATGTTCTTTGGGGAATGATGTCAATTCATTTGTAATTTTATATATATATATATATATATATATAATGCTCATATTGACCCCACAATAGGTAGATCCCTTTTGTGTTCTCTGCATGTTTATGTGGTATTTCCCTTGATTTTTCTTCCCCTAGGGGCATCTCGTAGTGGAAACATGATCAGTGGAGTTTTTTATGTTTTCACTGGAGAGGTTCCTCGTATTCATATCCTTATGGTATTCTAGCTAGTGAGGGTTGTTTTGACATTTGATATCCATACAAAAGCTTAATGATGAAAATATGATAATGTTCATTGACCTAGATTTGCATTCATTTAGATTTTTATTTGATACATCTAGTATGTTAAAGTTACTTTTTTAAACTGTATATGTAAAATGAACGTAAGGAATCCTAAAACTGTGTCATCTTCTCACACATTTGCATAAGTGGTCGATCATGCATCCTATTTATAGATGCAAAGATCGAGCATATGTCATGATATCAAAAACATCACCTTCATGAGATGGTCAATTTCATACATACATCTAGTATGATTACACAATGCATCATCATATAACATCATCTATCCATACATGTACATATCATAGATTATTATAAACATGTACATGTTGGATACAATTAAGTAATTGTGTATTGTCTTTGATGTTACACAAATGTCATATCAGTTATCAGACAGAGTCTACCGAGTTCTATCAACCAGGAAAACAGTTTACAGAGTCTACCGAGCTCAGTCGGTCAGTAAAAGCCTTTTACAGTGTATATCGAGCATTCCTGTATGTCACACGGTGAGTTAGTGTTAACCGAGTTCACTCGGTAAGCTAAGGAAAGTTTAGTTCTTACCGAGATCACTCGGGTATCAAAGGATTTTGTAGTGAACGGTTAGTGTTAACCGAGTTCACACGGTAAGCTAAGGAAAGCTGATTTTTCACCGAGCTCACTCGGTAGTTGAAGATAGCTTTTATCGAGTCCAGTCGGTTTCCAAAGGAAGTGGCAGGTTTACCGAATTCCCCGGTAATTGTAGTTTTTACCGAGTTCTGCTGGTTAACACAGGAAGGAAGTTTTTGTTCTGTATTGACCGAGCAGCGTCAGCCAGTGAAGAATTTTGTTCAAGCCGACTTTGGAATATGTTTCGTCAAGTTGGTTGGGCAAGCCGACTTTGGAATTGTTTTGACAAGTTGGTTGGGCCGACCTGGTATTATGAATAATATATAAAGAGGGGCTCAAGATGCGAAAAGAAACAAGAGGAAAAAGAGGATGTACGGATAGTGCAAGGAAGTGCAAGGAAGAGACTTGCGTGTGCCTAAGTAGAATTGAGCAGAGGGAAATCTTGGAGCTGCAGAGATATATTTGATCAGTAAGGATCTTGTGGAGCAAAACTGAGATCTGTATTCAGCAAGATAAGTTGCATGTATTTTCAGATCATTCATTGTTGCTTTCTAACCATTGTAACAGTGATTCCAAAATCTCCTAACAGAGTTGGTTTAACAGCCATTTCATAAATCCTTTAACAGGGTGGCAATTCAGTTGAATTGTTCAAAAGACCTCTTACAAGGCCACTCCTAACAAGGTGATTAAATCCTCTAACAGGGTCACACCTAACAGTGTGTTTTGTAACCTTTAACAGGGTTGGCTCCTAACAGGGCTCACTTCAGAAGAGTGAAAATTGGTGACTAGTTGCTGGTGGTTTTTCCCATATTGGGTTTCCACGTAAATTTGGTGTCGACTGTGTTAATGATTACTTTCTTTTGCATAATCGCTTATTTCAGTAAATGCTTCATAAATTAACTAAACATCTATCAAGTTTTAAGCAGTAATTTTTATGTTTATTGAGTAGCAGCAGCAACTAAGTTTAAGGCATCTTTGGGACTTGTGAAAATGTTTTTGTGGTAACTGATTCACCCCTCCCCTCTCAGTTACCCCATCTTCATTTTCCAACAGTACATTATATTATATTGCATCATAAACTGCATATGAAAGACTAAAAAAATCATTACATAATCCATACATTTATCAACAAGAAATAAAATAAGAATCACATGATATAACCATCATTGATCTTATATAAAGATCAAGTGCATTCATACATAACATGATGTCAGAACAAACAACATATAGAAGCATCTCATATGAACATAAAACATACATTGTGACACATACAGTGAGATCAAATTAAAATTTGTAATACTCATATATGTCATAAAATGTTAGAGGGATGATATAATAAAAATGTAAAAATGAATTCTAATTAGAGTGCTATCAATATAATAAGTCTCAAAATGATACATAAGATATACAATGACTCTACATCAATACAAAGAATATAAAAAGAAGCAGAAGGAAATATTGTAGCGGTAACCCTCTTCCTCATCATCTAGTCCATGGAGAGGAGAAGCTAGAACATCAACACAAGCAGGAGGAACAACACCCTTAGAAGCCTATGAATAATAGGAGAATCTCACCACCTATTGCTCTATAGGAATGATCAAGGCATAAGATGCATATCAATACACTGCCTGATTTGTCTGATGGGTTCTCTCTCTCTCTCTCTCTCTCTCTCTCTCTATGCAAATCAGCTCTTAGCTAAGCTATCTAGTTGCCCCTCTCAGCTATTTGGGTATTCTATGTAGCTAATTACAATTGAAGATCCTCCACCTGCCTTTGAGAAGCTCTTAGTTTAGTCCTTAAACTATAGATGGACTTATGTTCCTAAGCTAAGGCCTCGATAGTAGCCTTTGTAGGAGGGGCTTGGTCTCTCATCTTGTCATCATCCATATTATCCTGTATTGTCTATTGTGGTGGCTCCTCCACCCTCTGCCTCTTAGCATCTCCTCCAACTAAATGCAAGGTTCCCATCTCTCCACAAGAACTAACTTGATGAGGCCTTTGCACCTATCTATTGTTACTAACACCAGGGTCTAATCTGATTGCCTGAGAAGGAACATCAATAAGAACTATTATGGGCTACTGAACTACTCTCTCCTCCCTAGGAAGAGGTTCCTCTAGCTTATGTAACTTTGAATGTGGTATCTGGTTATCTACCATTATTGGATTAGTAAATTGAGGAAATGGATGTGTCACAAAGTGCTCTTGAAACTGTGGAGTGACTTTGACATCAACAACATCTAGGAAATAATCCCATCTCTATATAGTCAAGCTCCTCACATTACTCATTTAATGTAGAGGACCCAATCCTAGAGACCACCCCTTCACCTCTTTGGTGAAGTAGGCATATGTACAGTACTCATGTGAGACATCTTACTCACGTTCAAATTGTCTCCAAACATGGGTGAGAGAAAACATTTCAATCTACTATAAAGAATGACCAAGTAGTGGCCAAGAAACCAACATTTAACCCAACTGGGAGGAGGTATTGTTCCATGGCTCTGTACCTCTCCATGGTCTCCAAGTCACATACATCAAATCATCAATTATCACCATCACTAATCTCTCTTACCCAACCAAGGCTAGGTAATCTCCCCACTATATTGACAGATGAAACTCTGGCCTAGCTGACACTGATCCTTGAAAATAGGAATTTACATGAGGCATTTTCCCCTATGGATGCATTTACATGAGGCATTTTGCCTTGGAATACCCATAGTTTACTTGGGAAGAAAAACCAGGGTCTAGGAATACAATAACATGTTTAAAATGCATTCATATGTCAGATTGAAGTGCAAATCACACTCTATTAAAGGCATTACATATAACATTAAGTTTTAAAATGCATGTAATGGTTCAAATAATACTCTCTATGGGTCATTGCATATTTAAGATATGTAATGCATCCAATAACTTAGGTCTTTTTTTGCCTTGGGAAATAGAAAATGAGTTCTTCGGACTTCATTACATGCATTGTAGTGTAAAATCACACTTTATAAAGGCATTACATATTAAATGTTTGGTTGGGAAAGATATTTACATGCAAATCATGGTCTTGGAGGCCCATTGCATATTTAAAACTATTTTATTTGCCTAAGTCCACAAATTGCTTTCCTAGTGCAAATTGGTTTCTCAAAGTACTATTACATGTAAAGTTGTTTGCATGTAGAGGAAAGTTTTCATATAAATACACTCTTAGAAGTCCATTACATATTTAAAATATGCACTTTAAGACATAATCAAACTCTACATATGAATTTGTTTGTAAACATGTAAAATGACATGTTATTGAGTTTGCACAACTTAAGTGACCAATTAAGAAAACATCTTTTTAATTTTTGAGTTAATATCACTTAAAGAGGTAAAAATTATTTACACAATATAACTTTTATATCAAGTTAAATTTTTATTGAAAAAGTAATATTTAACTTAGATGTTTTAAAATAAAACTTAAAGTAAAACTCAAAAATAAGTTAAAACTATATAGTGATAAAGTCACTTAACTGAAAAACTAAAAAGAAATTCAACATGAAAATATAACATAAAGTGCACTATAGTCACTTAAGTGATAAAGTAACTTAAAAGCATAACATAAATTCAATTCATATTATATTTTGAAAAAAGTGAAACTCAACTATGAAATATAACATTCCTAGAGAGTCCACTTTTTGGGCACTTAAATGGTAATATCTTTTGACTACCAAGTTCGATTAAGTCCTAAGATATACCAAATCAAAGGAAAAATTGAATGCAAGAGATTGGATGAAACAAAAAGACTAAAAGAAACTAAACATACACTAAAAAATGCAAATAGGGATGTTGAAGGCTTCAAAAATCAAGCACAAGCTTAATAAAGTAAAAGATTGAGAGGACTTGATGAAAGGCTTCAGAAAAATGATTAATTATGTGAATTGGGATTGATTGGTTGATCAATGTTGGCCAATTAAATAATAAATTATCTCAAAGAAATGTGAAACTTGAAAAAGTTTCATACTATTACTTACATTTTGTGGTTAAAAAATGCAAGACAACACCACCTATATCCATGCTCATAGTAGACTACTTCTAATTGACACCATGTCTCTTCTTACCACCTTTTCCATATGACCATAAGAAATCCTTGATATTCTTTTGAACAAGATAGAATTATGCTTGGGTGAAAAGCTAGGTTGAATATTAATAAATAATGCAAGAGGAGATAATCTTGTGACATACTTGGAATCTCACTACCAATTCTAATAAGTATTATACATTCCATTTATTCAACTTACTATTGATCTTATTCTTAATATATTCCTAGATTTTACTAAGGTTAGGAATAACTAAGAAGGGGGTCCCTAAATATTTGAAAATATGGTTAGGATCCCCCTTCTAAGCCAGAGATAATTTAGAACACCATATTATTGGCCAAGGATAATATATTTGGATAGAGACACCTTGTTGTTAGAGGCCAATTAGAAGAAGTTTAACTTTCTAATGAGATTTTTTAAATTCCTCTCATCTAATTCAATTAGAATAGTTGTGTCTTCAACAAACTATATGTTACACAATTCTTCTCCATAAGGGAGAATGGTATCATTCACCTTAGATGATAGTGTTTCATCCCTAAGAAGGTAGTAAATAGCATCAGTTACTATAACAAAAAGGGAAACAACCAGAGGACAACCTTGTCTGATGGATCTATAGAGAAAAAAGGGAGAAGATATGATGTGATTCCTTTATTGAACCCCCTAATAATCTCAATAGTATTAATAATATTCCTTTGTGAGATTAGTACTATTTAATTTTTTTTAAAGAAACTATACCTTATAAAATATGAAACATATATAAATATTTGAAGGCTTTTGAACTACAATGCATCCTTTGATTATTCAACTATTGTATGTTCTTCTCAAATGAGATAATCTATGTTTTATTATGGCAATGGAAGATTGAGGGATCTAGAACTACAAAAGTGGAATAATTGTTTGGGAATTAATTATAACATTAAATATTATGTATAAAATTTTGGCAAAATTAGGTTCACCACCTAGTGTGGTTGTTAAGTGGTGGTAATGTTGTTGGGCCCACCAAGGTCCAAAACATCATTGGGAAATTAGAGTTGTAGGCTTGTGTGTTCGTGGAACCAACGTGATAAAAAATAATTAGCCTTGACTTTTTAAATGGGAACGAATCCAATGTTTGTGCCAAAACTAGTTCATAGCTCTAGATTTAAAGCTTTTTGTATGGGGCCAAAGAGTATATCATGCTAGTGTCACCAATTATATTAAAAATTTGACCAAGCACTTATAAAAAAAAATTAGTAGAATTCATAGATGCCTTATATTGAGCATAAATATTTATTTTATGTGGACTACTAGAAATTTTTTATCATAAGACAAGTCTAAAGGTGATTCACAATCAACTTGAGGGAGAGGAATGAGATATTCTTGTAAAGAAATGGTCAATAATATAGTAAATGATGTCTTGAGTTTCAATAGAAAGGGGACTACAAATATACTCAAACCTCTAGAAGTTTTATAATGCTCTTAGAAGCCAACCTAAGGGCTATAAAAGGTGAAAAAAAGCTACAAAAAATATTGAAAGAATAAAAAGACTATCATTAGATAAAAAATGTTATGGACATATGTATTTCATTTCATACAGATCATGATATAGGCTACAAAATCATCATACTACCAAGTAGGCCCACATATTTTTTTCGGTACTTATATATCTTCAACACTTATAGGTATAATAGGCTAAATGTAAGGTTTGTTTTGTTCTTAAAATTGGCATGATGGGACCCAAATGTACCCATACAAGTAATTTTGCCACTATCTTGAATATATACCTACAAAAGAGATTGATTAACTATGCACAATATGATACATTATAAATTGAAAATAAAAATAATAAGAAATTTTATCATTGGTACACAATTTGAGAGATGCTACCTTTACCATATATTCTTATTGCACTCCCTTCACTTAAAAAATAAATACTAACAATTTGATCCACATTAATTTGATAAATGAAAAGCTTGATGATACTGGAAAATAAGAATGACGATATGTATCATTGATGCAAGGCTTGATCTATCTATATGTTTTTGCAAATTCAACCTTTATGTCATAGAAAACTAATTAAAAAAAAGGGATTAAAAAAAAGAAAACTTTCATTTAAAATAACAAAAAGATTCACTTTCACAAGAAATAAGAGATCAGATAAGAGTAGATATGGAAACATGACAAAAAAATCACAAATATGTATCCAACGAGATAATGACAAGGAAAATGAGATTATGGCTACCATTTAACCTTTTGTATAGCCACAAGTGTGAAATTTTAGCAAAACTTTCCCCAAAACTCAGTCATTTTGGTCAAAATCAACTATTAGACTTGAAATTTCTTTTTTTATACAACAATATTTTTCACTCATGATATTTTAACTAGAGATTTTCTCTTTCCCCTAGCATGGTAGATTCCCACACTTGTATCCACAAACTTTTCTCCTTAGTTCATACACTTGTAATATTTTTCAATTGTGTACTTTTGTATATCAATTTTATTTTAGTCTTTCATATGGTTTTCTATTTGTTTATTAATCTATTTTGCCAATTTATACGAATATTCATGCACACTTTAATAGGTAATTATCTCACATTTAATGTTTTTGATCAATATTTCATGCAACAAGATATCAAATCCCAAGTTGCTTAATTGTCTTTGCATAAGATTAAGTTGAGCATAAAAACTTTGTATCTTGTGTTCCAATATTTTATGGAAGAGGACTTGGTTATGGTAAACTCACTATCTAGGGTTATATACCCCTCGTTCTTTGTAAGCAATTTCTTTTTCCTCACATGGTTATTGTTTCTAAATTAAATTCATTTTTTTCCACAATCCATTCATTTATAGCTTTGAGCTTTTGCACAAGATTATGTTTATCTTCTTTGCATCAATGTTTCAGATCATATTCTATGATCCATCATTGAGATGAAGAAATGCAGAAGAAAAAAGAGTAAATGGCACACTAGAGTGCATCCTAGTATCTTTTTTATTCTTAATTTAGAAGTCAATCGTATCTTTCCACGTTCTAATAACTTGCATCTTATTCCTCCAATCCTACAATGTCCCCATTTATAGGCCTTCTTATTATACAACTAGTGTTGATCTCCAAGTTGGTACCAAAATGGTCAGAGGCGTATTATGTTGTTGCAACTATGCCTAAATGGGTTAGTGGAGAATAATGATACTCTTGGGGTAATTTTGTAAAACTTGTCCATGACTATTTATTGTAAGTTACAATTTTAAGTGTCAATTTCAACACCCATTAGTTAGTTGGGAGACTTACTATTTATAGTAAATTATTATTTTAGTGGATATAGTTGTACACTAAGATAGTGCACTCCTCTAAACCATTCTATCCAAGGTATTCCTTGAGTTGGAAAGCTTGAGTTGTGGCTTAGAGCTCCCTAGTATGGAATGTAAAGGTATGTGAATAAGCATAAAAATAGATCTAACATGAGCCTTAGAGATGCAACCCTTACTAGTAAACCATGAAATAGGAGATTCTTTAGACAACAACAAGAGTGATAGTGTCAAAGAAATCTTAAGTATGGAATGCAAAGATGAAGCTATGCTAGAATGAGATGCAAAATATAATTATGCCAACAATATGAAAGTATTACCAAGCCATTCTAATTAAACTAGGTGATCTAAGCTAGAATGAGGATGTAAGAATGAGACAATAAGATAGAAATTTTCCACAAAATGCTCCAAATAACATGTAAGTAAACCTACAACTTAACATTAGCTCAAAAATAGGATCCTTAGATGAGGAGAGAGTTCTCTCTTTTAAAGGTGTATAGATGATTGAGATCAAGACCAAGAAATGAGTGATCAAGGTTGGGGGTTGACTTTTGACATGATCCATGTACAAGATAATTTCCACCAATAGGAGTGAGTTGACTTTTCATGTGAGACAGAGTCTTTTCTTTTAATTTGTAAATAGGAAAAAGACCTTATGTGTGCACATTAGAGTGGGTTGGAAGAATGGGGTCTTTTATTTAACTAAAAGGGGATAGGTTCTTTTAATCAAATATGGACTTTAGGATATTATATTCAAACTATAAATTAAAATCAAATAAATTGATTTTTAGCAAATTGGCCTAGGAAAAAATAATTTAGCCAAAATGCTGAGAAGGGGCATAATAGTCTAGATGACCATTTTTGGGTGATTAAATTTTCCCCTCTTTGACTAATGTGTGATTGATCTAGGAGCACATTACGTCAAAGAATAAAGAAGCCAAGTAGGCAACAATAAATATAAAGATCTAATTTCGAAGAACGAAAATTTAGAATTAGATAACAACCTTGAATAGTCAGCCTGATAGAAATAGTACTGAAAACTAGGAGAAAGAGACGATATCAGGACTTAAGAAGAGTACTCACATCAAGTAAAGTAGATAGATTGAGAGCAAATGGAAAGGTCAAGCATATGCTCCTGAGAAATAAATAGCTATAGAAAGCGAGCAATGATAGAATATTCCCACTACCTTGGGGTTAAAATTGTAATGAGGTTTAAAGGAGATGTAGAAATGATAAAGGTATGATCAAATAGAGATAGAGAAAGGTCCATGATGACAGATAAGTGATTAGAACCCAAGAGTCACAAGGAAGTGATAAAATGCCCTAGTTTGACTAGAGTTGACCAAGAAGGATAAGTATTGAAATTAGGTCAAATCTAGTAGAAGGATGACATGAGGTGAATTGGAGAAGGTAAGAAGTGTATAAATGATGAGTATATAAAGGAATGGAGATGCCCCAACAAAGATTCAAAGATTAGACCTCAAAAGGGCAGCTAACTACGTAGAAGAAAAAAAAAAGCAATTTTGACCATCAAGATGAACTTAGAGTTCATTTCGATCCTGAAAATGGATCCAGGACGTCAAAATTAGCCAGGGGTGCATTTTTTGTGGAATTCAAAGAAGTTTGAAAAATGGGTCAAAGGACTATATAAGGGGTCCAAGGGTCATTTTCAACTCATTTTTCCTTTTGTGAATTTGAGAGCTTTGAGTGGTCCAAGAGAGAAAGTGATGGCTTTGGCAAGTATTCCTACTCATCAACATCATTTTGAGCACAACTAGTTGCACAACTAGCCTATAGACTACGAGACCCTGCTATGTTTTTTGAAATTTTCAAGCTTTTCTATCATTTATTGCACTTTTTGACATGTTTTCATTCATTTTTATGCTTTTTGTGAAAATAATCATACGATACTTTAAAAGTATTACACACCTATTATAACAAGTATCGTACAATACTTCTGATAACAAATATGTATCACATAGGTATTATGAAATTTATCATATCAAGGGTACCCAAATATCTCATGACACCATGCAAAGTATCACTTGACACAAATGTATTGCATGTTGCTAATGAGAAGTATTACATGATACTGTATCAACAAAAAATTTTGCACAACTTACTTTGAGAAATTTTTCATGTTTTGAAGTAGAATTTGAGCATGTGACTTTTGTTTTCTTTTGTGCTTAGTTGGTTAGAGATTTTCTTGATCCATTGTGGTTGGGTACTAACACTCTTTGGTCTTATTTTTGGTCATGCAGATAGTTTTCCTAGCATTGTTGATGAGAGCCCCTAAGGTGGCGGAGTTATGAGTCATATGTCACTTCGATGATGATGGGATCACAATAGTAGGGACTATGGGCTTTGGCTGGTTACTACATATGCACCATATTTAGGTGAATCATGGGCTACTAACAACATTGGCTGAGAGATGACATAGTGAGAATAACACCTTCTATTTGTCCACTGGTGAGGCCACAATCACCATCGAGGATGTATATCACATCCTTCGTGCACCATGCCATAGTGATCTGGTGAGTGTGGTAGATATGTCTTGGGATTTTGGTTTTTGGATTTCCATATGAGGTGTACTAATATGAGAAATTATATCTAATAGGTTTACTATGATCATACCATAATAGAGGGGAGATTAGTGGTTCAATAATTGTTCGAGGATGTCACCGTCCTAGACTACTATCTCAACTAGGAGAGATTGATAGATGATTATAGAGATTAGTATCCCATAGCTTGTCTTGTCTGTTCATTGGTGCCCAGGACCTACTCATAGATAATAGCCATAAGGGCTTTCCTTTGGGTTAGGGTTGGTTAGTGGAAGATTTGATTAGACAACCTCAAAGGATGGCATGGAGACTCATAATCCTTGCAAACATGTACTACAAGCTCCATGATATAGTATATTGAGAGGGGCAAACATGGGCTTGCGATGCAATTTTAGCCTAGATTTGGGCATGGGAGCACATAGCAATGGTGCGGACCTGAGTACAACCATAAGGGAAAAGTCATCTATGCATCTACAAATATACAAGGTTTCATCCTATAGATGCATAGCAGAGATGTCACTTACTATAGGTGACTTTTTGATAAGATGACATCATTTGTATGGAGGCCATATAGACAATGCACAAGATGGGCTAACATATGGGAGTTGGAGTACATATGCTACAATAGACGACTCATTGGGGGTTATTCAGACATTGTTGAGAATTTTGTGATTAGTAGAGTATGGAGATAGTTTGGGTTGTGATAGGGGATATCCATTGAGATAGCTACATATGCTCATTTTAGGGCGAGGAGGATCATGGATGGTTGTCAATGCTAGACTATTAGACAGATTTGAGAGATACATTAGTGTTACATCAAGAGCCCTAGGATCATCACCTTGATCTGCCAAATGTGGGGGAAGATCCAACCTACCTAAATGAGATGTAGAGACACCCATTTCCTTAGTTCACGAGGCCAGATGCACTACCTGAGGTAGCATGAAAGGGAGGGTATGGGGGAGATGGCTGAGGAGGAAGAGGTAGAGGGGTTAGGTGGATGGAGGTGGGGAGAATCTCGCAGGGGATTGTAGGGAGACATACATGGTGACGGAGCTAGGTCATGAGGGAAGAAGAGGAGGAAGAGGAGGGAGATAAGAAGGAGGATAACCCCGAGGAGGTAGAATAATTGTTGAGATGGAGGAGGGTGGAAAGGGTAAAGCCTCAATAGGATCAACCTATAGGGGGAGAGGGAGAGGATGCTAGAGATGCTCATATTCTAGTGCTAGAGGTAGAGACTCAAGCGGCACAGATTACCATCACTATGCAGAACCAACAACTCATTGATGAGCATACTTGCATGAGGAGTTCTGCAAGAAGAGAGATGTAATGAGGCAATAAGTAGAGCATCATGGTGTGAGGGTGACTTATTATTATGTCACATACAAGGGTGTGGTACCTCTTGAATAGGGACTTCTTAACTACTCAGAGAAGGCAAGGAGATAAGAGGGTGCAGTAAAATTGCTAGATAGGAGAAAGGCTCCTCCACCATGCCCATCACCAAACCAGGAGGGTAAGAGTGAGTCTTAGCTATGGGACTAGGTCTAGGCTGATGTCCTCATGAAACATTTTGGTGTATATATGTATTTTGATGTATATATGTATACAGGTATATAAGAAGAAAAAGAGTGAACTTGAGTGACAAGGAAAAAAAGACATGATTGAGAGGAAGAGTGAGAAGATTTGAACATAGTTAGCTTATGTGTCCATGAAAGATGAAGATAGAGAGATCTCAATATGTAAAATGCAAGACTAAGCTAGAATGAGCCTATAATGCAAACTAGTATGCAATGTGGTTTACTTGCAAGGGACGCATAATGTTTAGACTCTAATTTCATCATTGAGTGTTATTAGGGACATCAAAAGATCATTCAATGCTCACTAGTATAATTATGAGGATATGAATATGATCTATATGGGATAGGTATGTGGGAATCAACCTAGGCATCAAAGAAATGCAGGTCAAGATGACTAACGCAGTTAGATTCCCCAACTTTATTACAGCAAGATTACACCTGTATCAAGGCATAAGTGTTAGGATAACCCTTGAGTGTGGTCTTGCAAAAATAGACAAGGATGATACATTATATGCCCAAAGTGTCAAGTAGGACAAGCACCAAGGCTCTCAATACCTTAGACTAACAAAGTATACCCACAAAAAAGAAGAAGTAAAACATTCCCCATGCCCCTAGTCTTCTAGTTTGTGATATCCTCTTAAGACTATTAGGGAGGGAACACTCAACAAAGAAATCGTCATAGACAACACACAAAAGAGACAAAGTCCATCACATCTTAGCAAGTTTAATGTTAAGTGTGTGTGTAAGTCATGTTGTGGTTCCATAATGCACGCCCCATTTTCCACTAGGAATGGGTACCCCCTTACATTTTTTGGATCCTCAGACTCATAATTCAAGAACCGAGAAAAAATAGAAAATTCAAAAAAAAAAAAAGAGAAGAAAAAGCACACTGTATTCACACATGCACACAACCCACGAGGTCTATGCCGCACACTCGTGCACCAATGCGACGTGCACCCCACACGTCTGTGGGTTCCCTATAAGACTTCATCATTTCTTTTTTGCATTTGAGGAACTTTGACATTGTGCACATTACAAGGTGCATTTGAGGAACTTCAATGCTACACCCCTTTTAATTTTTGGTGGGCGCTATGCGTACCCCTCATGGCGGGATGTGTGTTCCACTCATGGAGGGTGCCATCCATGACGACACTATGTGCACCCTTTAAGGCGCTGCGCAGGCCCTCTTCGGTGACCTTTATAGTAACACAACAATGAGAATAATGGTATTATAGGTATGATACCTAGTGAACATAGATATGGACACAACGATGTTTCAGATCAGACTCCCTAAATCATGGAGGAACAACCTTTGTAATTTAGTGCAATGGTGTTTGACTCATGTGATAAATCTATAGGAGATAAAAATGATGAACATGATCAAGAGGAGTTTGTATTCCCATTCAATGGAGAGATTCTTCCAAGTTTTCATGTTTCAATATTTGTGGATATGCCAAGATTTTACATGGAAAATCTTGAATTTTCAAAACTCCATGAAGTTACAAAAAGTGATCAAAATGTAGAAGATCCTGAGGTTGGTGAGATTTTTTCAAAAAGTCATCAAGGAAAAGATATCAATTCTTCGTATTCTGATATTGATTCCCCATTGAACGATGATAAGATACCTCTGTCAAAACAAGATTTGTCATTAGAAGAGATGGATAGAGTGCTCAATTTGGTCTCAAGCTTGACTGAGGAAATGTCTATTTGTGGGTAATCTACACATATATCAAACCATGCAATAATTGAATCATGTAGAATCCATCCATTTGGGTTCCATTTAGAAGAAAGTTGTCTGGATTTCTTGTTAGCTTGGGAGATCACAATAGAGGGAAAGTATGATTTTGAACAGGCTTCTTTGGGACATGAGGGAGAAAACATTTTGATCGATGATAGTAATGAATCCTGTAATTCGAAAGGAAGGCTAGTGATTGATTTTTCTAGTCCAAAGGAACCTAAAGTGTTTCCATGTGTGAGTGGAGTTGTGAACCATGAGATAAGACTACCAGAAGGAGAAATTACAATGTGTGAGTGTATCCCTATGGTGGGGGACTCACTGGATCAGGGGATATCTTTCCATTATCCCTCTTAGTTTGATGATTTTCAAGTTGAATATGATGCTAAAGGTAACAAAACTTGTTTATGGATTAATCATGGTCATAAAGAGTTACCACAATATCTGATTTTGTGTGATTTGTGCCCAGAATTTGAACCAAGATTGTCCAAACTTTATTTTTCTGAGTACAAAGACAAATCAGCTTTTCTTAGGACTATATGGGGTGGTTCATTAGTATTGCACATCATGAGAAATATACTAACAACTACCCCACATTCTTATTATTCAAGGTTTTTTGCAGATAAGTTTTTGTTTTTTTTTTTTTTGTTTTTTTTTTATTAGTCTTTCTTAGTCTTTCTAGTTAGGCATTAGTTTTCATTGAGTCAAGTCTTTTTGTTTGGGTTTTGTTTCATTTTTATTTTTCTCTTTTAGTTGTGTTAGTCTGGGGGTTGGGTGCAATCAATACTCATTTTTGACGCATTTCATAAATCACTCCTTATAGTTTCGAATTTTAGGAAAAGGTATTTCTTTGTCAAAACATTTTAATGATTTTGTTTCTTATATCAACTAAGGAATAGATGTTACTGGCAGTAATAGGGGACTTTCAGTCTTGAATTCATAATTGCAGATCAACAAGTTCTCGATACTTTGCAAATTTAAAGATCGACTATCATAGGTGTTGTCAAACCAAGGTTGAAAGCAGCAAGGGATGGTCCAAACCCTAATTGGTTCAAATAGAAGGATGATCTCAAAGGATTGCTAAGATCATTTTTTGGTGTGAGAGTTTCTAAAAGTTCTAAAAGAGGAATGCAAGGGATGTTCACCAAAGGATCAAATCCAAGAAATGACACCGATGTTCTGGTTACACAGTCTAAGAATAGCTAGGATATAGAAGAAAAAGAAGAAGAAGAAGAAGAAGAGAAAAGAAAAGAAAAGAACAGTGTTAAGATTGAAGGATTCTAAAAGATCCAAAAGGGGTAATATGATAAATAGATACAAAATGAGCTATCTAGTATCAAAACAATGCTTCATTCAAGAATCAAATGATGACATTATGAACCACATGGAGTAGATAATTCAAAGGATTTCCTAGAAAGTTTAAATGAAAGTGATAGCCCACCAAGAGCCCTTGAACTAATTCTCTCATTTGGTCAAGCAAAGGATCAACAAATGATCTTCGCAGAGATTCCCGATGGATGTGCGAAGAGGGGTGGAAGATTTTTTCCAAGTTGTTAGAAGATTTTTAATTGACCACATCCTAAGATGTCGAAGGAAATGGATACATTGAACACCCACTGGACTTAGAGACCCAAGATTCTGAGGTTTTGACTATAAAGGGATTCAAAATGCACTTGGAATGTTTAGGATTCAGTTGGTGTTTGATACATATTAGAGGAATGTTGGCTAATGAAGAAATGCCTTTGTCATTTCTTCCTTTTTTGTTGGGGCTATTTGTTGTGGTTCCACAATGCATGCCCCATTCCCCACTAGGAATGGATACCCCTTACTTTTTTTAGATCCTTGGACTCATAATTTGGGAATCGAGAAAAACTTGAAAATTCAAAAAAGAAGAAGAAGAAGAAGAAGAAGAAAAAGTGCATTGTATTCACGCACGCACGACCTACGAGGTCTATGCCGCACACCCACGCACCGATGTGACGTGCATCCTGCGTGTCTGTGGGGGTTATAAAACCCCCCTCCCCTACAAGACTTCATCATTTCTTTTTTGCGTTTGAGGCATTTCAATGCTGCGTACATTACAAGGTGTATTCAAGGAACTTTGACGCCATACCCCTTTTTATTTTTGCATTGTGCATGACATCATGGAGGGCCACACACACAACTCATGGCAGACACCCTATACGGTAGTGTCGTGCGTGCCCTCTTTGGCGGTGCTTGTGTGTGCCCTCCACTAAGGCATCATGCATGCCCTCTTCAGCAGCACTTGCATGCACCCTCCACTAAGGGACCACACACACCCTCCTTGGTGGCGCTTGTGCGCACCCATTCCTGCACACCCATACATTTCTCAAAAAAGCCAAGAAAAATAAAACAATAAAAAATAATAATAAAAGATGCACCTTATTTTCATTTTCAGTTTTTTGTTAAAGAGTAATTAGATGTTTTTGCATATTAATAAACCTTATTATGAAGACTAATATTTTCTTCTTTGTGTAGGTAAAAAGGGCATCCTCAACTTGTTGGGGTCATAACTTTTGACCTAGTGCTCAAAATTCAAAACTGTTTACACTATTGGAAAGAAGAATTGAAGATCTTATTTCAGTCCCTAAAACAGTGAGCCTCTAGCTACCCAATTTTAGGGATCGATGAAAGTTTCAAATTGATATTTTGAGCAGAAGACCTCTAAAAAGGCCATTTAAAAACACCTAGAAAAACTTGTGAAAAAATATGAAAAAGTTTCAAACATTTAATCATTTTGGACAATCTGGATCAGTTGGTTTCTCACTGGGAAGATAAGGTAGTTGGAGAGAAGACAAAGGTTGAAGATACAGAGGTTGGACATATGAAGCAAAACAAATTCCTCATCTTATTTAGCTATTAATGACAAGATTCAATGCAGGTACCTTGGGATTTTAGATTGAAGAAGCAGGAGGAGTTCAAGTTTATGAAAGTGATTGGCTATAAAGAGGGTATAAATCATCAAAAAGGGGCAAAGAATGTACACAAAAATTGATCTAAAACCCCATTTGAGCAAAATCCAGAAATCATTTTCAAAATTAAGAACTTTGATTTTTTGGCAAATTGAGCTTCTAAGGTACATAGGTCTATAGTCCACAGGTATGCAGGTCCGCAATTTAGAGGTGCACTAACAAATAACTACTAGTTTCAAAAATAGAGATTTCCATGCATCAAAAATGCATTCTAATAGCAGTTTAACTCCAATGGATGCCCAGTGAAGAATGAGCTTCTATTTTTGATACTTCTAGACACTTCTACATCAACTAAGGGCTTTCTCATTCTTTTTTCTCTCATAAGTTCTTTGTTTTATGACATTCAAAGGCTCATGCATCCAATTAATGAATATAAAATGGATGGAGTCCTACTAAGCACCAATTAGATGATTAGTTTGTATAATATTAGTTTTTTTAATTTAATTAAATGCATATTATTTATGAAGATATCTCTCACTCTCAACACAAATTGAGGAGACGATCTCTTATAAATACTCCATTGTAATATGTAATTGAGGTCACCATTATTATGCAATAAAATTATGCTTTTGGTGCTCGCATTTGAAGTGTAGTGATTCTTGCTTGAATGTGTCATTGTTTTGTGAATTTTGTTCATGAGATTGTGATTGACCCAAAGGTTTATTGCGTTGTTTCTGGTTGTGCGATCTTTTAATTCTGGTGTTTGCTACAGATTTATGAATTTTACTGACGCAACGAGCTTGAGAAGAGATCATCAAATTGTGTCTGCATAGCTTTTTGTCTTGAATGAGTGCACTTTCCATGGCCTTGCAATTTGATGAAAGGTGAAATATCATACAATTGTTAAAGTTTCTCATCGACGATTGCATCGATGGATTCTAGGAAGCACTGCTCCTATTTTCATTGGTTTCCTATCGATTTCTTCGAAAGTTTAACTTGCAGCGTGTTGTTTTCTGTACCTTATGTCCATTTAGGATTTCAATTTCATGTTATTTGCTTTCAGTTTCATTAGTTGCTTTGCTAACCCCTTGCTAGAATAGGAACTCATTTTAGTTGCATTGTTAGATTGCATTCATTGAAAAGCCAGAAAATATAAAAACATTGTTCTTTTGTGTATTATTTTGAGATAGTGAATATATTTTACTTCATTTCAAGATCATAATAGGACCAACAAAGGCCTCCTCGTGAAAAATCACATTTATCTTCAACTGAGTGGATTTTGGTATGTCGCAAGACAAATACTGAACCTTGGAGTTGATCCCAAAAGATTAGCTTTTCAAGAGAGGAATTGCGCAATGGATTCCAACCATTGACCTCGTGCATAACAATCACCCAACAGAAGTGACACTAGAAGGAGGGCCACACTTTTAATTCTCAAAAAAAATGGAAAATTTGCCAAGTTTCAAAATTTACACTTTTTGCAAAATTTTGCGCTTTCTATAAGTTCAGGAATTTTTTTGAGTTTTTGAGAAATTCAGGTGCACAGGTGTGCAGCTCCACAGGTGCATAGATCTGTAGATCCATAGGTACGCAAGTCCATAGATCCATAGCTATGCAGGTGTGTAGAACTCTGGTTTACAAAATTTAGATGTGCACAGTTGAGCAAGTGTGCAACTGTGCTATTTTTAGAAAGTTTTCTTCTTTAGAGGTACATTTTTCCAGAATAAACACAAATTCCTAAAACTCAGTCACTTTTACAAGCATCACAGTCACCCATTCACATTACACATTCCATCATCATTGTTTGCTTTACATTCTACTTCACACATTTCCATCATTATGCACCATGTCTTTCTTCAATGCCTAAAACCTTTGAACCTAACTGGACCATTACATGAATTGCCCAAAAATCCTGAAAAGTTTTTCCCATGGTTCATCTATGGAGAATCATGAACAACAAAACATCATATTAAAATTTTCAATGAGATTTGTAATCGAAATAAAATTCAACATATGGACGTGGTATGTCACCTTTTTCCTTACACTTTGGGGGAAATGGCATTCAATTGGTACCTCAATCTACCACCAGCATCAATAAGGGATTGGAACTCTTTTGAGAGCAAGTTTCTAGAAAACTTCAAGATCTATATTGATCCAGCTATCCTAAATCATTAGTTCATCTGAATTAAGAGGGATCCTCATGAAACTATTTCACAGTGTAATCATCACTTCTATAGGATGTATCAAAGAATGGAGTTTCCCTTCATTATACCACATGAGGCTGCCATCTAGGTCTATTTTGGAATAATGGATTCATTAACTTCTATATTTCTAAGAAGGCTCCCACCCAGAGACATTGATACCATTGAAAAGGTCTTACATTCATGAAGCAAGTTAGTGCTGCTCCAATGTCAACAATTACATATTCATGGTATGAGCCCCAAAAGACTATATTCTTTGAGCAAAAGATTTCTCCACCTACTAAACTTGAGAACAATATGGCTACAAAATTTAAGGCCATGAAGGAGATGATGTCTATTTTGTCCAATGAACTCATCAAAATAAAGTAGAATTCCATAAGAAATCAAGGCGGTCATCCAAGGCAACTTGCTGCCCAGAACAATTATTCTCAAAATCAGAGCAAAATTTTTGGCCTTTATAATAACATCAACAATGAGAATAATAGTATTACAGGTATGAGACCTAGTGAAAATGGATATGGGCACAATGATGTTTCAGATCTGCCTCCCCGAATCATGGAGGAACAACCTTTGCAATTCAGTGCAATGGTGTTTGAATCATGCGATAAATTTGTAGGAGAACAAAATGATAAAGATGATCAAGAGGAGTTTGTATTCCCATTCAATGGAGATATTCTTCCAAGTTTTGATGTTTTAATAAGTGTGGATATGGAAAGAAATTTTGAGGACATGGGAAATCTGGAAGTTCCAAAACTCCATGAAGTTACAAAAAGTGATCGAAATGCAGAGGATCTTGAGGTTGGTGAGATTTTTTCAGAAATTCATCAAGGATAAGATATCAATTCTTCCTATTGTGATATTGAGTCCCCATTGAACAATGATAAGATACCTTTGTCAGAACAAGATTTTTCATTAGAAGAGATGGATAGAGTGCTCTATTTGGTCTCAAGCTTGATTGAGGAAATGTCTATTTGTGGGTATTCTACACATATATCAAACCATGCAATAACTGAATCATGTAGAATCCATCCATTTGGGTTCCATTCAAAAGAAAGTTGTCTTGATTTCTTGTTAGCTTGCGAGATCACAATGGAGGGAAAGTATGATTTTGAACAGGCTCCTTTGGGACATGAGGGAGAAATTTTTTTGATCGATGATAGTAATGAATCCTATAATTTGAAAGGAAGGCTGGTGATTGATTTTTCTAGTCCAAAGGAATCTAAAATGTTTCCATGTGTGAGTGGAGTTGTGAACCATAATATAAGACCACCAGAAGGAGAAATTACAATGTGTGAGTGTACCCCTATCGTGGGGAACTCACTGGATCAGGTGATATCTTTCCATTATCCCTCTCATTTTGATGATTTTCAATTTGAATATGATGCTAAAGGTAAGAGAACTTGTTTGTGGATTAATCATGGTCATAAAGAGTTACCACAATTTCTAATTTTGTGTGATTTGTGCTTGGAATTTGAACCAAGATTGTCCAGACTTTATTTTTCCAAGTAGAAAGACAAATTAGATTTTCTTAGGACTATATGGGGTGGTTCATTAGTATTGCACATCATGAGAAATATACTGACAACTACCCCACATTCTTATTATTCAAGGTTTTTTGTAGATAAGTTTTTGTTTTTTTTTTATTAGTCTTTATTAGTCTTTCTAGTTAGGTGTTAGTTTTCATTGAGTTGAGTCTTTTTGTTTGGGTTTCATTTCTTTTTTCTTTTTCTCTTTTAGTTGTGTCAGTCCAGGGGTTGGGTGCAATCAAAACTCATTTTTGATGCATTTCATAAATCACTTCTTGTAGTTTCAACTTTTAGGAAGAGGTATTTCTTTGCCAAAACATTTTAATGATTTTGTTTCTTATACCAACCGAGAAATGCATTTTATTGGAAATAATAGGGGACTTTCAATCTCGATTTCAGAATTGTAGATCAACAAGTTCTTAACACTTTGCAAATTTAAAGATTGACTATCATAGGTGTTGTCAAACCAAGGTTGAAAGCAGCAAGGGATGGTCCAAACCCTAATTAGTTCAAAAAGAAGGATCTTCCTGAAGGATTGCTAAGATCATTGTTTGGTGTGAGAGTTTCTAAAAGTTCTAAAAGAGGAACACAAGGGATGTTCACCAAAGGATCGAATCCAAGAAATGACACCAATGTCCTGACTACACAGTCTAAGCGTAGCTAGGATATAGAAGAAAAAAAAAAAAAAAAAAAAAGAGAAAAGAAAAGAAAAGAACGGTGTTAAGACTAAAGGATTCTAAAAGATCCAAAAGGGGTAATCTGATAAATAGATACAAAATGAGCTATCTAGTATCAAAACAATGCTTTATTCAAGAATCAAATGACAACAATATGAACCACATGGAGTAGATAATTCAAAGGATTTCCCAGAAAGGCTAAAAGAAAGTGACAGCCTGCCAAGAGCCCTCGAACTGATTCTCTCATCTGGTCAAGCAAAGGATCGACAAATGACCTTTGCAGAGATTCCTGATGGATGTACCAAGAGGGGTGGAAGATTGTTTCCAAGTTGTTGAAATATTTTTGATTGACCACATCCTAAAATTTTGAAGGAAATGGATACACTGAACACACACTGGACTTGGAGACCCAAGATTTTAAGGTTTTTATTGTAAAGGGATTCAAAATGCACTTGGAATGTTCAGGATTCAATTGGTGTTTGATACATATCAGAGGAATGTTGGTTGATGAAGAAATACCTTTGTCATTTCTTCCTTTTTTGTTGGGGCTATTTGTTGTGGTTCCATAATGCACACCCCATTCTCCACTAGGAATGGGGACCTCTTACTTTTTTTGGATCCTCGAACTCATAATTCGGGAACTAGGAAAAAATCAAAAATTAAAAACAAAAATAAATAAAGAAGATGAAAAAGTATAATGTAATCACATGCATGCATGACTTGCGAGGTCCACACCGCGCACCCCCACATTGGCGCAACACACACCCCTCATGTCTACGAGGGTTATAAAATCCCCCTCCCCCTACAAGACTTCATCATTTCTTTTTTGCATTTGAGGAACTTCGATGCTGGGCACATTACAAGGTGTGTTTGAGGAACTTGGATGCCACACCCCTTTTTATTTTTTAGCTACATGTGCCACTCATGGTAGGCTGTGCACACCAACTCATGGCGGGAAGCCTCCATGGTAGCACTGTGTGCACCATCTTTGGTGGCGCTTGCGCACGCCCTCCACTAAGGTGTTGCACACGCCCTCTTAAGTGGCACTTGTGCATGCCCTCCACTAAGGTATCATGCGCACCCTCTTTGGTGGTGCTTGCGCACGCCAATAACTGCACACCCATACATTTCTCAGAAAAGCCAAAAGCCAAAAAAATAATAATAAAAGACACACCTTATTTTCATTTTTATTTTTTTGTTAAAGAGTAATTGGATGTTTTTGCGTATTAATAAACCTGATTATGATGAACTAATATTTTCTTCTTTGTGTAGGTAAAAAGGGCATCGTCAACTTGTTGGGGTCATAACTTTTGACCTAGAGCTGGAAATTCAAAACCGTTTACATTGTTGGAAAGAAGAACTGAAGATCTAATTTCAGTCCCTAAAATAGCAAGCCTTCGGCTGCCTAGTTTAGGGACCAATGAAAGTTTCAACCTGATATTTTTTGTAGAAGACCTCTGAAAAGGCCATTTAAAAATGCCTAGAAAAACTTGTGAAAAAATATGAAAAAGTTTCAAACATTTGATCATTTTGGATATATGGATCACTTGGTTTCTTGCTAGGAAGGATAAGGTAGTTGGAGAGAAGACAAAGGTTGAAGATATAGAAGTTGGACACATAAAGCAGAATAGGTTCCTCATCTTATGCAGCTATTAATGACAAGATTCAATGCAAGTGCCTTGGGATTTTAGATTGAAGAAGCAGGAGTTTAAGTTTATGAAAGTGATTGGCTATTAAAAGGGTATAAATCATCAAAATAGGGCAAAGAATGTATACAAAAAGTGATCTAAAACCCCATTTGAGAAAAACCCAGAAACCATTTTCAAAATTAAGAACTTTGATTTTTTGCTCCACAGGTACACAAGTCTACAATTTAGAGGTGCACCGATAGTTAATTGCTAGTTTCAAAAATAGAGCTTTCCATGCATCAGAAACACATTCTGACAGCAGTTTAACTCCAACGAATGCCTAGTGAAGAATGAACTTCTATTTTTGATATGTCCAGACACTTCTACATCAACTAAGGGCTTTCTCATTCTTTTTTCTCTCATAATTTCTTTGTTTTATGACATGCAAAGGCTCATGCATCGAATTAATGAATATAAAATGGATGGAGTCCTACTAAGCACTAGTTAGATGGTTTGTTTGCATATAATCAGTTTTTTTTATTAAATTAAAAGCATATTATTGCATGAAGATATCTCTCACTCTCAACACAAATTGAGGAGACGATGTCTTATAAATACTCCATTGTAATATGTAATTGAGGCTGCCGTTATTATGCAATAAAATTATGCTTTTGGTGCTCACATTTGGAGTGTAGTGATTTTTTCTTGAATGTGTCATAATTTTGTGAATTTTGTTCATGAGATTGTGATTGAGCCAAAGGTTTATTGTGTTGTTTTTGGTTGTGCGATCTTTTAGTTCTGGTGTTTGCTACAGATTTACAAATTTTGTTGAAGTAACGGGCTTGAGAGAGATCATCAAATTGTCTCTGCATATCTTTTTGTCTCACATGAGCACACTTTTCGTGGCCTTGTGATTTGATGAAAGGTGAAATATCATATGATTGTTAAAGTTTCTCACCAATGATTACATTAGTGGATTCTAGGAATCGTTGCTCCTGTTTTCATTGGTTTCCTACTGATTTCTTCAAAAGTTTAACTCACAGCGTCTTGTTTTTTGTAGCTTATGTCTATTTAGGATTTTAATTTCAAGTTATTTCAATTTCATGTTATTTTCTTTCAGTTTGTTTTTTTCTTTCCTAACCCCTTGCTAGAATAGGAACTCATTTTAGTTGCATTGTTAGATTGCATTCATTGAAAAACCATAAAATACAAAAACATTGTTCTTTTGTGTACTATTTTGAGATAGCGAACAAATTTTACTTCATTCCAAGATCATAATAGAACTAGCAAAGGCCTCCTCATGAAGATTCCCATTTATCTTCAACTGAGCAGATTTTGGTACGTTGCAAGACAAATATTGAACCTTGGAATTGATCCCAAAAGATTAGCTTTTCAAGAGAGGAATTGAGCAATGGATTCCTGCCATTGACCTCGTGCATAATGACCACCCAACAAAAGTGGTGCTAGAAGGAGGGCCACACTTTTAATTCTTGGAAAAAAGTGGAAAGTTTGCCAAAGTTTCAAAATTTTACACTTTTTGCAAAATTTTGTGCTTTCTACAAGTTTAGGAAATTTTTTGAGTTTTAGAGAATTTCAGGTGCATAGCTCTGTAGGTATGTAGGTCCATAGATCTATAGGTACACAGGTCCGTAGATCCATAGCTATGCAAGTGTGAAAAAACTCTGTGGTGCACAAAATTTAGAGGTGTGCAGTTGAGCAACTACGTTGTTTTGAGAAAGTTTTCTTCTTCACAAGTGTGTTTTTTCTAGAATATACACAAGTTCCTAGAACTCAGTCACTTTCACAAGCATCATAGTGATAAAGGGATACCAAGAACTCCACCCATTCAAATTACACATTCCATCATCATCATTTGGTTTACATTCTACTTCACACATTTCCAGCATTATGCAACATGTCTTTCTTCAATGCCCAAAGTTCACCTATGGAGAATCACGAATAGCAGAAGATCATACTAAAATTTTCAAGGAGATTTGTAATTGAAAGTAGATTCAGCATATGGACATGGTATTCCACCTTTTTCCCTACACTTTGGAGGAAATGACATTCAATTGGTACCTCAATCTGCCACTAGCATTAATAAGGGATTGGAACTCTTTTGAGATAAAGTTTCTAGAAAAATTCAAGATCTATATTGATCCAACTATCCTACATCATCATTTCATCTCAATTAAGAGGGATCCTCACGAGACTATTTCACAGTTTAATCATCGCTTCTATAGGATGTATCAAAGAATGGAGTTTCCTTACATTATACCACAAGAGGCTGCCATCCAGGTCTATTTTGGAACAACGGATTCATTAACTTCTATTTTTCAAAGAAGGCTCCCACCAAGAGACATTGATACCATTGAAAAGGTCTTCAAAGAGGTTGTTACATTCATGAAGCAGGTTAGTGCTACTCCAATGCCAACAATTACATATTCATGGTATGAGCCCCAAAAGACTATATTCTTTGAGAAAAAGACTTCTCCACTTGCTAAACTTGAGAACAATATGGCTACAGAATTTAAGGCCATGAAGGAGATGATGTCTATTTTGTCCAATGAACTCATCAAAATAAAGTTGAATTCCTAAAGAAATCAAGGGGATCGTCCAAGGCAACTTGCTGTCCAGAACAATTATTCTCAAAATCAGAGCAATTTTTTTGGCATTTATAGTAACATCAACAATGAGAATAATGGTATTACAGGTATGAGACCTAGTGAAAATGGATATGGGCACAATGATGTTTTGGATCTACCTCCCCAAATCATGGAGGAACAACCTTTGCAATTTAGTGAAATGGTGTTTGAATCATGCGATAAATCTGTAGGAGGACAAAATGATGAATATGATCAAGAGGGGTTTGTATTCCCATTCAATGGAGAGATTATTCCAAGTTTTGAGGTTTCAATAAGTGTGGATATGCCAAGAAATTTTGAGGACACAAAAAATCTTGAACTTCCATAACTCCATTAAGTTATGAAAAGTGATCAAAATGCAGAAGATCCTGAGGTTGGTGAGATTTTTTTCAGAAAGTCATCAAGGAGAAGATATTAATTCTTCTTGTTGTGATATTGATTCCCCATTGAACAATGATAAGATACCTCTATCAAAACAAGATTTATCATTAGAAGAGATAGATAGAGTGCTCAATTTGGTCTCAAGCTTGATTAAGGAAATGTCTATTTGTGGGTATTCTACACATATATCAAACAATGAAATAACTAAATCATGTAGAATCCATCCATTTGGGTTGCATTCAGAAGAAAGTTGTTTTGATTTCTTGTTAGCTTGGGAGATCGCAATGGAGGGAAAGTATGATTTTGAACAGGCTTCTTTGGGACATGAGGGAGAAAGTGTTTCCATGTGTGAGTGGAGTTGTGAACCATGAGATAAGACCACTAGGGAGAAATTACAATGTGTGAGTGTACCCCTATGGTGGGGGACTCGTTGGATCAGGTGATATCTTTCCATTACCCCTCTTAGTTTAATGATTTTCAATTTGAATATGATGCTAAAGGTAAGAGAACTTGTTTGTGGATTAATCATGGTCATAAAGAGTTACCACAACTTCTGATTTTGTGTGATTTGTGCCCAAAATTTGAACCAAGATTGTCCAAACTTTATTTTTCTAAGTACAAAGACAAATTAGCTTTTCTTAGGATTATATGGGGTGGTTCGTTAGTATTGCACATCATGAGAAATATACTAACAACTACCCCACATTCTTATTATTCAAGGTTTTTTGTAGATAAGTTTTTGTTTTTTGTTTTTTTTGTTTGATTTTTATTAGTCTTTCTTAGTCTTTCTAGTTAGATGTTAGTTTTCATTGAGTCGAGTCTTTTTGTTTGGGTTTCGTTTCTTTTTTCTTTTTCTCTTTTAGTTGTGTTAGTTTGGGGGTTGGATGCAATCAAGACTCATTTTTGACGCATTTCATAAATCACTCCTTGTAGTTTTGACTTTTAGGAAGAGGTATTTCTTTGTCAAAACATTTTAATGATTTTGTTTCTTACACCAACCGAGGAATGGATGTTACTAGCAGTAATAAGGGACTTCCAATCTTGAATTTAGAATTGTAGATCAACAAGTTCTCAACACTTTGCAAATTTAAAGATTGACTATCATAGGTGTTGTCAAACCAAGGTTGAAAGCAGCAAGGGATGGTCCAACCCTAATTGGTTCAAATAGAAGGATCTTCTCGAAGGATTGCTAAGATCATTGTTTGGTGTGAGAGTTTCTAAATGTTCTAAAAGAGGAATGCAAGGGATGTTCATCAAAGGATCGAATCCAAGAAATGACATCGATGTCTTGGCTACAAAGTCTAAGTGTAGCTAGGATACATAAGAAAAAAAGAAGAGGAGGAAGAAGAGAAAAGAAAAGAAAAGAACGGTTTTAAGACTAAAGGATTCTAAAAGATCCAAAATGGGTAATCTAATAAATAGATACAAAATGAGCTATCTAGTATCAAAACAATGCTTCATTCAAGAATCAAATGATGAAATTATGAACCACATGGAGCAGATAATTCAAAGGATTTCCTAGAAAGTTTAAAAGAAAGTGACAACCTGCCAAGAGCCCTTGAACTAATTCTCTCATCTGGTCAAGCAAAGTATCAACAAATGACCTTCATGGAGATTCCCAATAGATGTTCCAAGAGGGGTGGAAGATTGTTTCCAAGTTGTTTGAAGATTTTTGATTGACCACATCCTAAGATGTCAAAGGAAATGGATACAATGAACACACACTGGACTTGGAGACCCAAGATTCTAAGGTTTTGACTGTAAAGGGATTCGAAATGTGCTTGGAATGTTTAGGATTCAGTTGGTGTTTGATACATATTAGAGGAATGTTGGCTAATGAAGAAATGCCTTTGTCATCTCTTCCTTTTTTGTTGGTGCTATTTGTTGTGGTTCCACAATACACGCCCCATTCCCCACTAGGAATGGGGACCCCCTTACTTTTTTTGGATCCTTGGACTCATAATTTAGGAACTGGGAAAAAATTTGAAAATTCAAAAGAAAAAAAGAAAGAAGAAGAAAAAGTGCATTGTATTCACGCACGTGTACAACCCGCGAGGTCTACATCGAACCCAAGTGTACCAGTGTGATGTGCACCCTATGCATCCACTTGGGTTATAAAACCCCCCTCCCCCTATAAGACTTCATCATTTATTTTTTGTGTTTGAGGAACTTCAACACCACACATATTACAAGGTGCATTTGAGGAACTTCGACATTGCACCTCTTTTAATTTTTTTGCCACGTGCGACATTCATGGCGGGTCGCACGCACCACTCATGGCGGGGACCCTCCATGGCAGCACCGTGCATGTCCTCTTTAGTGGTGCTTGTGTGCACCCTCTACTAAGGTGTCACGTGCACCCTCTTTGGTGGCGCTTGCGTGTGCCCGTAACCACACACCCATACATTTCTTGAAAAAGCCAAAAAAAAGAAAGAAAATAATAATAAAAGATGCTCCTTATTTTCATTTTTATTTTTTGTTAAAGAGTAATTGGATGTTTTTGCGTATTAATAAACCTTATTATGATTAACTAATATTTTCTTCTTTGCATAGTTAAAAAGGGCATCCTCAACTTGTCGGGGTCATAACTTATTACCTAGAGCTCAAAATTCAAAACTATTTACATCATTGGAAAGAAGAACTAAAGATCTAATTTCAGTCCCTAAAACAACGAGCCTTCGATTGTCTAGTTTTAGGGACCAATGAAAGTTTCAACCTGATATTTTGAGCAGAAGATCTCCAAAAAGGCCATTTAAAAATTCCTAGAAAAACTTGTGAAAAAATATGAAAAAGTTTCAAACATTTGATCATTTTGGATAATCTGCATCACTTGGTTTCTTGCTAGGAAGGATAAGGCAGTTTGAGAGAAGACTAAGGTCGAAGATAGAGAGGTTGGACACATGAAGCAGAACTTGTTTCTCATCTTATGCGGCTATTAATGACAAGATTCAATGTAGGTGCCTTGGGATTTTAGATTGAAGAAGCAGAAGGAGTTCAAGTTTATGAAAGTGATTCACTATAAAGGGAGTATAAATCATCAAAAGGTGCAAAGAATTTACACAAAAAGTGATCTAAAACCACATTTGAGAAAAACCTAGAAATCATTTTCAAAATTGAGAACTTTGATTTTTTGGCAAATTGAGCTTCCAAGGTGTGCAGGTCTACAGCTTCGCAGCCTACACGTACACAGGTTCATAATTCAGAGATGCGCTGACAATTAACTACTAGTTTAAAAAATAGAGCTTTTCATGCATCAGAAACACATTCTGACAATAGTTTAACTCCAACAGATGCCCAATAAAGAATGAGCTTCTATTTTTGATACTTCTAGACACTTCTACATCAACTAAGGGCTTTCTCATTCTTTTCTCTCTCATAATTTCTTTGTTTTATGACATGTAAAGGCTCATGCATCCAATTAATGAATATAAAATGGATGGAGTCCTACTAAGCATCAATTAGATGGTTAGTTTGTATATAATTAGTTTGTTTTATTAAATTAAAGGCATTTTATTGCATGAAGATATCTCTCACTCTCAACACAAATTGAGGAGACGATTTCTTATAAATACTCCATTTTAATATGTAATTGAGGCCGCGATTATTATACAATAAAATTATGCTTTTGGTGCTCACATTTGGAGTGTAGTGATTCTTGCCTGAATGTATCATTGTTTTGTAAATTTTTTTCATGATATTGTGATTGCGCCAAAGGTTTATTGCGTTGTTTTTGGTTGTGCAATCTTTTAGTTTTGGTGTTTACTACAAATTTATGAATTCTGCTAACGTAATGAGCTTGAGAAGAGATCATCAAATTGTGTCTACATAGCTTTTTGTCTCACATGAGCACACTTTCCATGGCCTTGTGATTTGATGAAAGGTGAAATATCATACGATTGTTAAAGTTTCTCACTGACAATTACATCAGTGGATTCTAGGAAGTGTTGCTTCTGTTTTCATTGATTTCCTACCGATTTCTTCAAAAGTTTAACTTGCAACATGTTGTTTTCTATAGCTTATGTTCATTTAGTATTTCAATTTCATGTTATTTTCTTTTAGTTTCGTTATTTTCTTTGCTAACCCCTTGCTAGAATAGGAACTCATTTTAGTTGCATTGTTAGATTGCATTCATTGAAAAACCAAAAAATACAAAAACATTGTTCTTTTGTGTATTATTTTGAGACAACGAACAAATTTTACTTCATTCCAAGATTATAATAGAAAGAGCAAAGGCCTTCTCATGAAAAATCACATTTATCTTCAACTAAGTGGATTTTGGTACGTCGCAAGGCAAATGCTAAACCTTGGAGTTGATCCCAAAAGATTAGCTTTTCAAGTGAGGAATTGTGCAACGGATTCCTACCATTGACCTCATGCATAATGACTGCCCAACAAGTCACATGGCCATTTCTTCAAGACTTGAATCTTCTAGTGAGAAATGTCATAGCATCTTAGATTATAGGTACGATATCCAAAAAGTGTTGAGAAACACTCGATGTCAAGGGTGGAAGTGAACTATGAAACCCTATTCTAGATAAGATGCTAGAGAAACCCTAACACACAAGAAGATTTTAATAAGCTAAGCAGTTGTGCCCCCTCAACAAGGACAAAAGTCAATTCCAAGCTAGGAAATATATTGTAAAATGAGTGAGCGTGAAGTGAGACTGATAAACATAGGTGCAAGTGTCTCAAGTAGCACCTATTTTGAGGTTTTCATCACTTAATAGATTTTTCAGGACTTTTTGTAATTTCTTTTGTATTTTTAAATTTTTGGTGATGCATCAAGCAGCCTATGATGAGGTTTTCAATAAGATGATCATTTTTTAGTACTTTTTCTATTTTAAAGGATTTTTTTAGCATCATATATAAATTTTTTTTGAATACTTTTAGGATCATAAGATATGTACAAATAGTTAAGCTGTGAGAACCTTAAGTATAGAACTTCTTTAGATGTAGGATATTGATAGGCTCTAGGTGTTGTTCCCCCTCATAAGTTGAAAGATGATAGGCAAAATATCTGAATGTTGCTATGATGATGTAAGGATGCAACTAATTAGGCTCAAATTTTCCCTTTTGTTCCTTGTTCTATTGATTCTTAGGATTTTCTCAAAGAATGAGTTCACCCATTTGGAAATCATGAGGATTGACCTTTTTGTGATAGCTAGTAGACATCCTTCTCTGAAAAGTCCTCATGTGATCAAAAGTGGCTGTAGGACACTCATCTAGGGTTTCTAGTTCATGTATCCACATAGCTCTATGGTCCTTATCAATAATTAAGCCATGTAGAGAGACTCACAAAGAGAGAATCTCAACCTCTAGAGGGAGAACAAATTTAGATCCATGTAGCCTTTGTAGGAGTGTGTATAGTAGTCATGTAAGACCATAGTGTTGGATTTATCTACAGATGCCAATCCCTACTTGATTTGTAAACTTTTCTATGTAGGATTTTTAGTAGTGTTTTGTTTGAAGCCTTAGCTTGGTCATTCCCTTGAGGGTAGTATATAGAGGACCAATTTTATTTAATCTTGAATTTCTTGTAGAGTTTCTTGAGGTCCTTATTTTTAAATTGCCCTCCATTATTAGTGACAATAGAGGATGTAATGTAATAGCAACAGATGGTATGGTTGAGTATGAATAAGACAACATGCTTACCTGTAACATAAGATAATGGCATAGCTTCAACCCATATGTGAAGTGCTTAGTCACTGTAATGATAAACATGTGTCCACTAGATGAACTTGGGTGAATTTTACCAACCAAATCAAAGGCCCATTAATGAAAATTCCAATATGTGATAGATGGAATAAGTTCACACCCAAGAGCATGAATCGAGTTGCCTTCTAACTGACACTTCTTACATGATTTGGCATACCGGATAGTATCAACCTACATAGTCATCCAATAATAACCCACCCTAAGAAATATTCTGAGCAAGTGCAAGGCCATTAACATGTGCCTCACAAATGTCATCATAAAATTTGGCTAATGCCTTTTTAGATTCTTCTATCTCTAAACACCTAAGAAGTGTTCCATCTAGATCCTTCCTACACATGTCACCAGAGACAAGGGTATAGTGGGAGGCATTAAAAATGAGTTGGTGGTTTTGATTTCACATGAGGACTTCTTAGTTTTGTCAAAAGATTAAGACTTTGAAGTCTCTTGTTGTTTGGTAGCATAGATAGCATTAGATAAATGGAAGGATGCCTTTTTTGTCTTAGGAGTGTCTACAACTCCATTGTTTATGATGTATTTGTTCTTGTTCCAAGGTTTATTTTTGACCTTGCCATTTCCATTGCCATTCTTGTCTTTGTTTAGCACGATATCACATTTCTTGATGACAACATCCTTAATATGGTAAGCACTTTCAATCATGTCACTAAAGGATGTAAACAATTACTTTCTAAGGTCATAGTATAGTTTGGGTACAAGCATGTTGAAAAAGATGTCAATTTTCTCAGTTTTAGGAATCTACCAAGGGTACCTTGAGTGTAAAGATCTCCAACATTGGAGGTATATAGCAAAAGGCTCGCCTTGTTTTTGTTTGATATTGCACAGGTCCAACATACTGATAGGATCTTGAGTATTGTAAGAATATTTCTAAATGAATCATTGGACAAGCTCATCAAATGACTTGAGGGGGAGTGACATTGTTATGAACCATTCCATAGCTTGGCCCCTCAAGATTCTGGGAAAAAACCTCATGATATAGGTGTCTTCATGATTAAAATCCATGCTATGAGTATAGAAGTGTCATACATGATCATGGGGATCACTATTTCCATCATATTTGTCATATTTGGGAACCTCTATATCCCTAGGAAATGGGACCATGTAAAAAATTCTATCAAATGGAAGAGCACATATAGATTCTATGAAAGAGGTCTTAAGTTGTTCTTTAGATATTTGTAATTGAGAAAGTTGGTTTTTGAGTTCTCTCATTTCTTCTCTCAAGATTTCAGCCTCAATGGGTTCTCTCTTTTGAATGATCATTTTCACATCAAAGTCATGGGGGAGTTTTCGTCCCCTATAAGTCATATATTGGAAATATTATTCATCATTTTTTTCTAAGGGTTTTAGCATCATCCTTTGGGAAACCTCATTTTGTTGAAATTGCATAAGATATTTGTTAGTGACTTCATCATTTACCTCAATTTTATGTTGTGACTATGAGTGTCTAGGTGGTGATGGACACACTTCTTTATGTATTCTTGGAGACCTAGGTGTTGTATTATTTCCACCATTGCCACCAGAAGGGTGATTCTCAAAAGGATTGCTATAGTAACCATGTGCATGTCTATTCTCAACGTTATGTGTATGAGCATTAGTCTCAGATTGATGATAAGATCTCTCCCTAGTGGCCATGTGTATAACCTCTTGCAATCTTTCTTTTTCTGAGCATGCTTGTTCTTCTTTTTGTGAAAAGAGTTGCTCTAGGTGACGATTCCTCTCTTTAGGATGCATGGTGAGTGAAACATTGTCTTTAGCCCTAGGAGTATCAAAAGGGTTCTCAAGTTGTAGAGTGGATTATGGTAAGTGTTAGCCTCTTATGGCTTATTAGAGATGGGTTCTTCCTCGCAAGATTGTCTACAAGGATGCCTAATTAGAGTTGTCAATTGTTCAAAGGTGAATGAAGGATGACTTCCTTGACCAATTGGGAGCCTAGTCACAACTGACATGTAAGGATATGTCTTCCTCTAATGGGTGAAATAAACCTTTTAAGATTAGAGTTTGTATGGTAAAAAATGATCCCTTATCAAAGATAAAATAAGTAAGTGGCTTGTTAGGAGTGCTCAAGAACTTACAACACTAACAACTCAAGCTAATAAGTTGAGCAAGAGGCTTGATAGAAAATACCTAGAATAGAACTGTAAAATTTTTTTGACAAGTGATCATTAGTGACATTTTATCTCATATCTAACAAACTAGATCCATCTCTTCAACTTAGAACAACACCTAACATGAAGATTTCAAACCAAACTCAGGTAGGACAAAGCAATGACACCCGTAACTCAGATATGACACAATTCTAACTCAAATTTTCAAGTAATAGAGACTGAGTGATACTTCTAAGTAAGTCATGTGATACAGGATCAACAATAATTATTGTATGATAAATCTTTCTACAGTTGAAAAATATTTTTGGTGTGTACGGTATTTTTTACGAAGCAATATGACAAACCTTATAACTATGGTGCAATAGAATTTCTAACTGTCATGTGATACTTTAGCAGGTGAAAAATATCGCATGATATTTGTCAAGAGGCCATGAGATAAAGGGTCAATGAATTGTGTAAAATACAACTTAAAGCTTGAAAGACCTATGTTTCAATTTGATTTCTTGAACATCTCAGACTAGAATCTACTATTGACAACATATAACTTTAGTTTGTAGTAGAAAACACCAAGGTTTGAAAACAGTAAGGGAAATAAGAATGTCTCAAACAATTGAACAAGGGACAAAGCAACCCTTCCAACATAAGAAATTGGGATATCAAAAGAAAAATCCTATGAATGTTAATGACATGTTTGATTTTTGATAATGTTTACATAAGTCATTTCACATTCAAAGAGACATTCCGAGAAGGACTACCTAAGGTCACAGTTCATTACTCAACACCTTGGCCTACGCTTGATGCCCCTTCACCTCACACAAAGTGGTTTCTCACAAAAGATATTGGCTTTGTCATGGATGTGTCATTGGCACAACCAAGGGTACAAAAATGGTGAGTATAAAATCTTGCGGTGATGTAGGTAGTCCACTAGGGTTGGTCCTTGCACCAAGATGTTGAGTGGACAAATAAGGTAGCTTCTATCCCTATGGTATTTAGAAAGGGCTTCCATTCATGAAACTCCTCTTGCTCCTGATATGGGAGACCTTATCAATGATAAGTAATAGACCTAGTGGCCACAAGAGTACCTTAAGAATTCTCACCTGGTGATTTCCTCATGGTCACAATCCCACAAGTACTTCCACTAGATGAAGATAAGTACTATTTCTACCAAGGTTTTGTGTCCTTGATAGCCTTGAGCTTATAGTGGGTTGGAATAGTCAAGTTCACTTGTCCCCACTTGGTTCAGGCTTGCTAAAGGATTCTAACTAAACAAAAATGAGTAACCCCAATAACCAAGGTTACAAGGGTTTGTACCAATACAATCCAAGCTCCTAATGCTTCCTCAAGACACACCAAGCAAGTTCATGTACCCATTACTCCACATTGGAATGTCAAATGGGTCAAGATTTTTGATTCACCTAAAGGTGAAGAGCATACTCTCCTACCAAGTAACAAGATTTAGTAAAGTAAGTAAGTATGTGCCTATGACAAAAAATTAAGAGCTAGTATATTCTTGTAGATAAAATGAAAGAAATAGAAGCACACTTGGCTTTTTTTTCTTTTCTTTTAGGCATCCCTACAAACAAGAGTTAGTATCCTTTTAGCATAAGGTTTTTGACATGCATTCTTTTATAGCAATTTACAAGCAATTTTAGAGCAACCCTAAAAAACAAATGTGTTAGTCCATCAAAGGCTTAGTCCAAAAATGAGATAAAAACCTATAGAATACTTTTGTTAGATAGTGATAAAACCCAAGAAATCCAAAAACAAAATGCCAAAGACTCAAAAAATTATCAAATAACCCAAACAATAATCAGTTTCAGATAGGGTGATTTTTTTTTGCAGACAAAGTATTGTACAATACTTTTTTAGTATATAGAGGTGATATTTTTCCTATGTGTGATACTTCTCAATATACTCGTGTGATAGACTTTTCAATAATAGTGCAACAATTTTTTGAATAGTCATGCGATACTTTAACTGGTAAAGTATCACACTATAGTACTGAAAACTATTGTACGATACTGATATAGTACAAGATGGGCACCAAAAATATACACTAAGAAAGTGCACTCATCTAAACCACTCTATCCAAGGCATTCCATGAGTTGGAAAGCTTGAATTGTGGCTTAGAGCTCCCTAGTCATAGATTGCAAAGGTATATGCATAAGCATAAAATAGCTCTCAGCTGAGCCTTAAAGATGCAACCCTTGCTAGTAAACCATGAAATGAGAGATTCTTTAGACAAGAGCAAGAGTGCTAGTGTCAAAGAACTCTCAATTATGCAATGCAAAGATGAAGCTATGCTAGAATGAGATGCACAATGCAACTATGCTAACAATATGAAAGTATTACCAAGCCATTCTAATTAAACTAGGTGATCTATGTTATTGTAAAGGAACTAGATTAATGCAAATGAGACTAAGTTGGAATGAGGACGAATGAGACAAGAAGATGGAATTTCTCCACAAATTTCTTTAAAGAACCTATAAGTAAACTTGCAACATAATAGTAGCTAAAAAATGAGATCTTTAGATGAGAAGATAGGTCTCCCTTTTAAAGGTGTATAGACAGTTGAGATCAAGATCAAGAAGTGAGTGATCAAGGGGGGGGGGGGGGGGGTTGACTTTTGGCATGATCCATGTGCAAGATCATTTCCACCAATAGGAGTGAGTTGACTTTTCATGTGAGACAAAGTCTTTTCTTTTAATTTGTAAATAGGAAAAAGACCTTATGTGTGCACATTAGAGTGGGTTGGAAGAATGGGGTCTTTTATTTAATTAAAAGGGGACATGTTCTTTTAATCAAATATCGACTTTAGGATATTATAGTCAAACTATAGGTTAAAATCAAATAAATTGGTTTTTAGCTACTTGGCCTAGGCAAATATTTAAATAATTTAGCCAAAATGATGAGAAGGGGGCTAATAGTCTAGATGACCATTTTGGGTGATTGCAATAGTAACCACCTTTTTTGGATTCTATCCATGGTTTTAGTATCCTCTTACTACTAAGTTAGTTGATTACTTTGAAATAGTTCACAAATAATATACCACTGTAAGTGTTCAATACATAAAGGAATATATAAGTCCCATACATAACAACTAAGTACATCCATATATCAATAAAAAAATTGATGATAATATTTCTATTACAAAGTTATACTTTCATTATACTCATCTCAATTGAGTTTTCCTAGTGGGGGGGATATAGTTGGCAAGTTCTCATTAGAGTTAATAACCTCAACGTTTGAATCTCAATCATTTTTGAACAAGATTCTTGGTATAACATTCTTCTCTTTCTTCTTGTTTGTAAGAAATGTTTTAGATATAGTTCATTAACCTTATCGTGCACCTTTAGGAGGTGGTTTTGGAATGTGATGTTCATCTCCGAGTTGTATGGTCATAATAAATAGATCCTATCTATTGATCATGGTAATATTGTATCCAATAACTTTGTATAACTTTCCTTTTGAAATATCTATACTGACAATAACTTAAAAAATAATATTGAAGAATGTGAGTCTCTTATGTGAATTTCATTGATCAGTTAAATACTTTAAAAAAAATGTTCTTTGGTTCTTTCAAAATTATTGAAGCATTCTTCTTGATCCATTAAACACATCATTATTTCTAGCCTATCATAAAAACCAAATAATTTCATTGCTTAGAAGTAGCTAAAATTCATAATGAGTTTCAACCATATTGTCAAAAGCACCAAAGAATTTTTTTTGAAACTAAATTATCATCATTCAAATTCAAACTCATAAAACTACAACAAAATATCAATTGGATTCCTAGAATTAGATTTCCTACACTTTCAAAGAATTTTTAGAATCATAAAGATGTTGTTTAACATAAAGATTTTGCCATTGGATCAACCATCTAAAGAAAGCCTTCTTCATCTCACAAATATATGTCCACATAAATTCATCTTCTTTTGAAAAAAATTCATTAGTATGATTAATGTTCCAACAAGAATTGATATGATAAAAAATACAACAATTATTAGTTGCAGTTCTCTACGTGTGCACACGGTGTATGTGTTTAGCCTTAGTTTTCCAAAATAAAGAGCCAAGACACCACCTAATGTTCCATTGGAACTGGTAGGAATAACCTCAACATTTTTTATAAGGATATTACTAAGGTGGAGACTCTTCCAATTCTTGACATTCTTTTGGAAGTAGTAAGATAAATAGTGTTCCTAATAAGAATCTTCCAGGTTTGATTACCTTGTAAGGTTCTATCTATCCATTTGGTTGCCAAAGAAATAATTTGTGGTCTTAGATCCTTCAATTTGAGGCCACCCATCTTCTTATCCATACAACACCACTCCTATTTGGTTGAGTGTTGCTTCCTCTTGTTAGAATGATTTTAGAATAATAGAAAGATGGGAGTGGGAGTGGGGTGGGGGGGGAGGCGGTGGGGGTGAATCTCTTATCCTCAGGTCTAGATTTTCCAAATAACCTTTTAACCACTTTTAACAACTCAGATTTTTTCATTAGTCCACTCAGTCTTTATATCAACTTAACAATATCATAAACTTGTAGTTCACTATCCCAAATATAACCTACTTGCAAAATGTAAATCAATAAGGAATAAAACACATTAAATACCATTCACACAAGTATGACATTAGGATTAAATGTGGAAACCTAATTTGGGAAAAACCACCAGTAACATGCTACCAATTTTTCACTCTTTTTAAGTGAGCTTGGTTAAGCGACAACCCTATTAAAGGTTACAATACACATTATTAGGTGTGACCCTATTTAAAGGATTTAATCACCCTATTAGGAGTGGCCTTGTTAAAGGTCTTAAGAACATCCCATTAGAATGTCACCTTGACTAAAGGATTTATAAATGACTGTTCGGTCAATCTTGATTGAAGGATTTTAATTGATACAATGGTTAGCAAGTAATAATAGACTGATCTAATAAATACAACTCGCTTTGCAAATACATATCACAATGTATCTCATATGTTGATCTACTCTCTGACCTCCATTAGTATCTCCCTTACCAATTTACTTGGAAACCCTTCAAGAAATCACACTTCACCTCTACTAGGCTCTTCACAACCTTCTACTCAAGTTCTCCAATCAACATAATCAACAACTACTTAACCTCTCTGGGTTATCCTTATGTCTCCTTGAATAGGTAGCTTTGACCTTTTTTTGTTTAAAAATCATCATTGATCTTAGGGTTAGGTTAGAATCATCAAATCCTTCCACCATTTCATTTCCTCCTTCTCCTTCTAGATACTTCTCAAAAAAAATCTACAAATCCATGCCTAGGAATGTTGAAAAATGGTTTATCATGCATCAAATTGTTGGAAATGATTGAAAAGATCTTTGAATGAAGAATGATGGAATTGGTAAAGAATGCTTTTCAATCATTGTTTTATCATTGATGTCAAACTTGATAACTATAGGAATGACAATTGCTTGAGTGATCCAAATACTATCACTTAGTTGATTGACAAGATGCAACTAGAACACCTAGAGAAAGGTTGAAGTTATGATGTTGTAATGAAGTATAAGGATCAGCTAAGAAAATGATGAAATCATGTATTAATGACATACTTTAAGACATTGGGAATGGACACTACAAAATGCAAGGTTTGACTAAACCATTTGCAAAGACTGACTAAGTTCATTTGTGTGTGCCGAGCAATCCTTCAGGTGCTGAGCATCAGAAAAAGGTAGTGGATGCCAAGAAAATTTCTTCAGATGCCAAGCAATCCTTTAGGTGTTGAGCATTAGAAAAAGGTAGTGGATGCTGAGCAAATCAAGAATCATTTAGGTACCAAGTGATCCAAAAAATTGTATATGCCGAATAATAGAGATGTTCATATGCTGAGCTATACAAAATTCAACATCTATCGAGTAGCTCAAGATCCAATAGGAGCTGAGAAATACAAAGTAAATAGAAGCCAAGTGATTCAAGAAAATAGTAGAAGCCAAGCAATATAGGAAAGCTTTAGGTGTCGATTAAAGCAAAAACTATAGAGGATGCTGAGCAATCCAGAACCAGTTAATGCCAAGCATTAGTAAACCAATGATGTCGAGTTGCTGCATTATTTGTTAAATCAAAAGAATTACCATATCAGTAACGATAAGTTTGTTACATTGAATTTTGTGAATCAGTTGGATGATAAGGATGATGAGTAGATGTCACAAAATTTTATGTAAACCATGCAAACCAATTCAAGGCGAATACTGATGAATTTTCTAGAAGAAACAGATTGGAGGGAAACAATTTTGAAAATCAATTCAAATTGATAAGCAGGAAGAATTGAACGGAAAATGAAGAACATAACTTCTTTATAAGGAGTTACAGGTCAGAGATCAAGAGAGTGAGTGAGTTTTTCATAAGTGTGGTCGTGTGAAGAAGCCAAGAGAAGGCTAGTGTGAAGTGTCAAGAAGAGGACACAATGAGGAATAAGCATAGAGCATCAAGACTCTGAGTTGATCAAGTGACCATAAGAGTGCATTGGCATAATGAGTGAAAGAACTCAAGGAGATAGATCTTGAAGGTGGACAAGCTATCAACACTATAAGGAAGAAAAGCCAAGCAAAGAAAAGAACTGAAGAGTGATATGAAATCTACAAGGTTAGAGTTGCAATCTTTATTAGGTCAAAAGCTTTCTAATACTTTCTTACCATTGTATTAGACATTGAAATCCTACATTGCTAGGTTAGCTTAACAACTAGGTGGATAAGCCTCAAGAAAAGGATAAAAGATCCCTAGGAGAAGGATAAGAGATCCTCAGGAGAAGGATAGAAGATCCTTAGAGAGGGATAAAAGATTCTTTTGAGAAGGTGATTGTAAATCCCATGGACTTGGGTGGGCCTAATAGCTCTATGTAAATCCTTTAACAAGGTGGCATCTAAGTTGAATGTTCTTAAGTCCTCTAATAGGGCACACTCCTAACAAGGTGTAGAAATCCTTTAACAGGGTCACATCTAACAATGTGTAAAGCCTTTAATAGGGCATGCCTTTAATAGGGCAAACCATCAGAAGTGGTTGAAATCAATTGCGCAGTAATTTTGTGGTTGTCATCCCCACCCCAGTTTTACCTTCTTATTCCTGGAGGGTTTCTGGGTCACCAAAATCCTTTGTGTTATGAGGTGATGCATGTTTACTTTTCATGGTTGTTTAATGTTTAATTGCATGCATGATAACTTCAATTATATGCCATTAAGGATTTGACAAGAAAGTAAAAAGGCTAGTACTTCTAATTCACCCCCATTTTATTAAAAATATTGTATTGGACATTATTGAACCTTGAATAACTAATTCACCCCCCCCTCTCAATTATTCTAAAAGAATTCTAACACAAATTCTCCATCTCATCAATACTTATCCTTCACATGCTTTGACCAATCCAAAAATCCAACTGTATTAGTTGGAAATTTGAATTCCTTCACAAACTAGAAAATGTTGTCACTCGATCAATACTGTGTTCCTCGATCTCGGTCGTCATTGGACAACTTGGTCAATGCTAATTGTCTTTCTCAACATACTCTATCTTTTCTAACACTTGGTTGATACTATATTTTCTTGGCTTCTAGTGTCACTTGGTCAACACTAGCACAACTTGGCTTCTTTTATAAGTTCGTTAATCTTCTGCTTTGTTGCCAAGTAGCCTATGCATTTGGTCTTCCATTGATCATCTCTAGTAGACTTCAAGTCAACTATCTTCTCCACTTTGTGTAATGATCAAGCAACACATTATCTTGCCAATGTGCCAACTTAATTGAGTGCCCATTATAGTTCCACATAACTTGACCTTTCCACTAGGTCTTCTTGTTATCTCTTCTTTTCAAATCCTCTTCATCAATCAAATGATATGACACTCTACTCAAATAGAAATTGTCTCACCAATAAGGTTTGACATCAATGCCAACGTAATAATTGTTCCAATTATAGTTTCTAATAATTTGGTGCAAGGCACCTCCCCTTTTGATTCTTTGAGGTGTTTTTGGGGTTAGTTTAGGAGTGTTTAGGTGTGCTAAATAAATTACAATAGGTTGGATGTAAGGTTGGTCAACCATATGTTTGTAAGAACCTATAGAGCTCAATAGGTAGAAAAGTTTCTATTTTGTCTTAGACTAGTGAAACATTATTCTTTAGATATAGGATGGGTTTGAGGGGTGATTTAGGACCCTATATAGCTTGTCTAGGATCAAGGTGCTCGCACTCAACCATCGAGTTGTCAAATAAGGTCAACCTGCTCATTATACAAAAAGTTGCTAGCAATTTTGAAATGTTGCTCAAGCAACTTTGACAACTTTTGCAAGAATGAAGAAAATTTTGGTTAGATCAATTATAAACACCCATTATTGGGATATAAGAATGGATTTGATGCTTGGAGAAGGTTAATGGAATTTTGGATTACATTTATTATCTTTTGTACTTCTGTATGGACTTCTATGGTTGTATTGTGCTAAGACTATACTATTTCTCTGTGGATGTACGACCTGTACAGATTGGTAGAGTAGATCAGTATCTATGGGAATGTATAATATTTCAATACCTTTCATTTTTAATAGGTATTTTTCTTTCAAGTTACTAGAGTGCAATGTTAGGATTTTTTGAAGGTCATTGTTTATAAAAGGCAGACATGGTGCTATTTAGCAAAGAAATGGCTCTAACCTAAGAACCCACCTATAAAAATGAATGAAACCATGGGGAAAGTAGGATTAGAGTTTGTACATAACATTTTTTGTTTGTTTTTGTTTTTTCAATCATTTTCTTGGTTGCAATGGCAAGCCCTATGGTTGATTGTTGGAAAAAGGTGAGCTAGGATAGGGTAAAGATTACTTTGGCACATTCGCCCATAGCCTTGTGAAAAATGACTATTAAAGTCTATGGAAGACCTAGACAATCCCTTGATAGAATTTTGAGGTAGAAGGAGTTGGAACAAGGTTCAGAGACCTTATGGAAAATGTTTGTGCTCACTTGTCCAGAGGCCTAATTAATAGGCTAAAACCTAGGGCCTGACAGAAACTAGGGTTATGGGTGCAACTAGAAGCTAAGATTTGGATTTTGGAAGTAGTGTCATGTACCTTGAATATTTCAAGGACTTAAGTGGGATCATTTGAAGGTTTTGGAAGTTGTGGCTTAAAACAAATAAACTAGGCCTAATAGGGGCTAGGTAACTAGGTCTCCTAGTGGTTTGGAGATCAATTGGATTGGCAAAGAGACTAGAAATGTGGGAAAGGGTTAAAAATGACTCTAAATGAGTAAGTAGATCAGAAAGTTTCTAAGGGAATGTTTGGAGATATTCTAGGTAGTAGATTGGGCATTCTAGAAGGAAAGACTAATGAAGAAGACTAGGTATTTGGGAGCTAGTTGGACTAGTTCACCCTTGTAAGCTTGGAATCTTGCAAATATCAACTATACCTTGGATCTTGGGAATCCTAACTAGAGAAGATCCTAAACCATTGGATGGTTAGGCAAGTAAAGGAGCATTTGGAGTGAATAAAAGCTAGGATACCCAACTCCTCTGCATCAGTGGTATCAGAGCCAATTTTTATTTTGTACATGTTGGAAAAAGAAGGAAGTCAAGGGGGCCAAGATGCTAATAGTATGCACCAAGGAAATGAGAATGGGTGCCATAGTGGACTTGGTCAAGGATGTGTTGGCCAAGGCTAATCAGGTAGAGATAGAGTAAGAAAAAGATTATAGAATGGGGAGATGAAAGTGATGAGGAAGATAAAGAAGGCTTCACAAGGGAGACAAAATAAATTAAGGAGGAGGTGGACCAAGATAATAAGGTGTTTTTGGAATCCTTTAAGTCTCTCAACAAAGAAAATATGGAACACACCCCCTACTACAATGGTAGCCTAAATAGGGATGAATAGTTAGATTGGATAGAAGCCATTGATAACCAATTTGACTACAAGAAAGTGCAAGAGGAAAAAAGAGTTAGTTATGCTAAGGCTAGGATTAAGAGATCAACATTAATGTGGTGAAACATGATGCAAGATGATAGGGTAGCAGCAAGGAAGAAGAAGATAGTAGAATGGGAGAGAATGAAGACTAGAATCAAGGCTTAGTTCTTGCCCATTAGCTATGAGATCCAGATATATCAAAAGTTGAAGAATCTAAGGTAGGGATATGACAATAAGTTCTTACACTGAGGAGTTCAATAGGTTGAGTCTCAGGGCTAGAAGGCAAGAAGAAGAAGTGGAAAAGGTAGCTAGGTACCTTAATGGCTTAAGGTAGGGGGTCCAAGATGAAATCACTATGATGGCCCCTAATAGCATACACACGTGTTTCCAAATGGCACTAAGGGAGAAAGATAAATCTAGGAGGATTTATGAGTCTTATTAGAGGGGAAAAGGTAATAATAACAAAGGATTTAGAGGAAGAGGCAAATTTGGAAGGGGGAAGGTCCTAATAAGCCTGATGAAGGACAATCAGTTGATAGCAGTGGTGGTAACTAGTACAGGGGATCCTTCCAAAGGGGAGGATACAGAGGAAGAGGGCCTCCAAGAGGAAGATTTTAGTCACAAGGAAGGTCTAACTCAGTCTTTACTAGCAAGTGTTATAACTACAACCAAGTAGGACATACAATGGGTAGGTGTCCTGAGAAGGTTAGTTCCTCTTCAATGGGGGAAAGGAGAAATCAATTGGTTCAAGAGGATGACACAAAAAGTATTACCTCTCCTATTTCCAAGGTAGGGCTAGTAGTGGATGGAGAGAGCCTAATGCTAAGGAGAACTTTTTTGAAGATGCCAAGTGTTGCAGAGCCTCCACAAAGGAAGAATCTATTCAAGACAACTTGTAGGTCTTATGGGAAGATTTTCAAGGTAATAGTGGACTCTGGTTCCACTAAGAATATAGTGTCTATTGAGATGGTGGATAAATTAAAGGGAAGGAGGATACCTCATGCCACTTCCTATAAGGTTTCATGGTTCAATAAGGGACAAAAAATATTGGTGGATGAGAAAAGTGTCATTGAATTTGAGATTGGTGAGTATAAAGGCAAGACCGCATGTGATATCATGCCAATAGATGCATGCCATCTACTCCTAGGACATCCATGGCAGTATGATGTCAAAGCTATCCATGATGGTGAGTAGAATATCTATATGATCACAAAATAGGGCAAGAAATTCCAAATGGATCCATTGCAAGAACCTAGTGAGGAGAAGGATGTAGGAATTAGTGTAATGTTTTTAAGTGGGAAAGAGTTTCTCAAGGCTATGAAGAAAGAGAAAGGGGTTTGTTGTATGGTGGTACTGAAACCAAAGGAGGAGACCAAGGAGAAAGACAATATGCCATGATAGTTAGAATCATTGTTGGAAAGGTACCATGACATAATAGATAATGGGTTGCCAAGTGCATTACCACCAATAAGGGATGTGAGTCATCATAGTGACCTTATACTAGGAGAAAATTTTCCAAACAAAGAAACATATAAGATGAAACCAAGTCAAATTTTAGAGATAGCAAGGAAGATTCAAGATTTGTTGGATAAAGGTTTGATAAGGAAGAGTTTAAGCCCATGTTATATGCCTACAGTACTTGCATCTAAAAAGGATGGGAAATGGAGGATGTTTATGGACTCTAGGCCCATAAAAAAGTCACAATTAGATATAGGTTCCTAATGCCATGAATAGAAGATTTAATGGACAATTTAGGAGGTTTTGGTTATTTTTCCAAGGTGAATTTGAAGTCAAGATATCACCAAATAAGAGTAAGGCCGAGTGATGAGTGGAAGACAACATTTAAAACAAATGAAGGATTCTATGAATGACTTGTTATTCCCTTTGGCTTAACAAATGCACCTAGCACATTCATGAGGCTCATGAATGAAGTGCTAGTAGATTTCATTTGCAAGTTTGTAATTCTTTACTTTGATGACATTTTGATATTTAGCAAGTCCAAAGAGGAGCACATGAAGCATTTGGAGATGGTCTCGAGGAGACTATATCAAGAGAAGTTGGTGATCAATCAAGAAAAGTGCGAGTTCATGAAAATTGAACTGGTTTATCTTGGTTTTGTGGTAGCTAATGGATGTATTAAGATGGACCCTAATAAAGTTAAGTTAATCTTAGAATGGCCTACACATAGGTCCAAAGGGGATGTTAGGAGTTTCCATGGTTTGGCCTCCTACTATAGGAAATTTGTAAGTAACTTTAGTCATGCATGTTCCCCTATCCTCAATACTATAAAAGGTGGGATCAAATTTTAGTTTAAATGGACGATAGCAGCAGATCAAGAATTTGAAATGTTGAAGAAAAGGATTGCAAAGTTAGCTACCCCTAGGTTCCCTAATTTCAACCAATTATTTGTGGTGGCGTGTGATGCCAACAAGTTGGCCATAAGAGCTATATTAAGCCAAGAAGGACACCATGTAGCCTTCTTCTTAGAGAAGTTGAATGAGGATTAAAAAAAGTACTCCACCTATGACTTAGAGTTGTATGCTATGGTGCAAGCTCTCAAAAATCAAAGACACTACCTCTTACCTAGAGAATTTGTAGTCTATACTGATAATCATGCTTTAAGTTTTCTCAATGGGAAAGATAAACTAGATGAAAGGCACTTGAATTGGGTAGAATATTTGTAGGCCTATACATTTTTTATCAAGCATAAGAAAGGAGTTAGCAACAAAATAGAAGATGCTTTGAGCAGGAGAGCCTTAACCATACAAGAGATCCAACTATAGAGCATAGGGATGAATGATTTGAAGGAACTCTACAAATAAGACAAGGACTTCAAAGAAGCCTATGGAGCATGTGTGCAATTCCAATAGGGATTCAATGTAGACTTTAGTGAGTTTGTGCTATAGGAAGGTTTATTATTTAAGAGACACCTTATGTGCATACCCCAAAGCACAATGAGGGAGAACATTGTGAAGGAGAAACACCAAGGGAGTTTAGGAGGAAACTTTGGAGTCGATAAAACCCTAGAGCAAGTAAAAAAACATTACTATTGACCTATGATGTAGTTTGATATCAGGAAGTTTGTGGAACAATGCCAGATCTACTAAAGAGAAAAGAGACAAAGCAACAATAGTGGATTGTATCAACCACTCACCATACCCCAAAGGCCTTGGAAGTGCCTTATTATGGATTTTATGTTGGGGTTTCCAAAGAAAACAAGGGGTAATGATAATGTTTTTGTGGTTGTGGAAAATTTTAGCAAGATGACACACTTTATTCCATGCAAACAAACCAATGATGCTTCTCAAATTGCAAACCTATTCTTTAGGGATATTGGGAGAATCCATGGATTGCCTCTAAATGTTGTAAGTGATAGAGATAGAAAGTTTGTAGGTCACTTTTGGAGGACCTTATGGAAAAAACTTGGCACAAATTTGTCTTTCTCTTTAGCCTACCATCCTTAGTCAGATGGTCAAATAGAGGTGGTGAATAGGTCACTTGGGAATTTTCTAAGATTCTTAACTAAGCAACATGGATAGTCATGGGATCATATCATAGGGCAAGCTAAATGTTCCTATAATGACTCCATCAATAGGAGTACTAAAAAAATCCCTTTTGAAATAGTGTGGGCTTATCCTAGAGGGATTTTAGAGTTAAGGGATCTCAGTTTATCAGACAAAAGGATTGCACAAAGGGAGTCATTTGTAGAAAAAATGAGGGAGCTTCATGATCAAGTAACCAAAACTTTGTAAAAATAGGGAGAGAAGTAAAGATGATCAAACAAGAAGAGATCTGCAGCTCAAAATAAGGGATCTAGTCCTTGCATACCTAAAGAAGGAGAGGTTACCCAAGGGTTAGCCAATTAAGTTACTCATGAAGAAGATAGGCCCATTGAAGATTTTGCAAAAATATGACAAGAATGCCTATGAGGTGGAGTTACCTCCTGATTTAGGAATCTCACCAATCTTCAATGTTTTTTATTTGTATCCCTACAAGGGCCCACCCTTGGATTTAGGTCAGTACTCTCTTGGAGATTTAGAGGATGTTGACTAGGTGAAAGACTTTCCTACTCCAACACCTATGAATTGAGTAGTATTTTGGATTCTAAAGTCCTCAGGAAGACTAGGAAGGGTAACTACAAAGAGTATGTCATCAAGTGGCAGGGACTACTTGATTCTGAGGCTACTTGGATGACTAAGGTAGACATTCTGAAACATGGGGTCACTATTGAAGACCTCCTAACTCAAGGGAATTGAGTTTTTATCTCAAGGAAGTATGGTATAGGGCACCTCCCCTTGTGATTCTTTTAGGTGTTCTTGGGGTTGGTTTAGGTTTTTATAGGTGTGTTGAATAAATTACAATGGGTTGAATGTAAGGTTGGTCAACCATATGTTTGTAAAAGCCTATAGTGCTCAATAGGTGGAAAAGTTGCTATTTTGGCTTAGAATAGTGAAATATTGTTTGTTTGATATAAGATGGGTTTGAGGGGTGATTTGGGACCCTATGTAGCTTTTACCATCAAGTTATCAAACAAGTTCAAATTGCTCATTATGCAAAAAGTTGCGCAAGCAACTTTGACAAATTTTGTAAGAATGGAGCAACTTTTGGTTAGATCAGTTATAACCACCCATGCTTGGGATATAAGCATGGATTTGATGCTTGGAGAAGGTTAATGAAATTTTGGATTTCATTTATTGCCTTTTGTACTTCTGTACTGACTTCTGTGGTTGTACTGTGCTAAGACTATACTATTTCTCTATGTTTGGACAAATTGTACGGATTGGTGGAGTAGATTAGGATCCATGGGAATGTAGAATATTCCAATACCCTTAATTTTTAATAGGTAATTTTATTTCAAGTTACTAGAGTGCAGTGTTAGGAGTTTTTGAATGCCATTGTTTATACAGGGTAGACACAATGTTGTTTGGCAAAGAAATGGGTCTAACCTAAGAACCCACTAGTTGAAATAGCTTAAACCATGGGGGAAGTAGGGTTAGAGTCTATACATAGAATTTTTGTTTTTTGTGTGTGTTTTTTTAATCATTTTCTTGTTTCCAATAGCAAGTCCTATGACTGACTATTAAAAATAGGTGAGCCAAGACAAGGTAAAGATTACTTTGGTACATGCACCCATAGCCTTGTGAAAAAGGAGTATTGAGGTCTATGGAAGCCCTAGAAAATACCCTAATAGGATTTAGATGAGGAAGGAGTTGGAACAAGGTTTGGAGACCTTTTTGTAATTTTTTGTGCTCATTGGTCTAGAGGCCTAATTAATAGGCTCAAAACTAGGGCCTGGCTGAAACTAGGGTTATGGGTGTAACTAGAAGCTAAGATTTTGGATTTTTGAATTAGTCTCATGTACCTTGAATAATTTTAAGGACTTAAGTGGGGTCATTTGAAGGTTTTGGAAGTTGTGTCTTAAAACAAATAAACTAGGCCTAATAGGGGCTAGGCAACTAGGTCTCCTAGTGGTTTGGAGATCAATTGGATTGGAAAAGAGCCCAAAAATGTGGGAAAGCATTAAAAGTGACTCTAGATGATTAATTAGATCAGTAAGTATCTAAGGGAATGTGTGGAGAGATTCTATATAGAAGATTGGGCATTCTAGGAGGAAACACTAAGGAAGAAGACTAGGTATTTGGGAGCTAGTTGGACTAGTTCACCCTTGTAAGCTTGGAATCTTGCAAAGATCAACTATACCTTGGAGGAAAATTTTATCCCATGGATATTGGGGATCTTAAATATAGAATATTCTAAACCATTGGATGTTTAGGTAAGTAAAGGAGCATTTGGAGTGAAGAAAACCTAGGATACCCAACTCCTTTGCATCACAATCTCCCTCTTTGGAATTGATGATGATACCTCAAGTTACCAAGCATCCCAAAAATTCATTTGAGTAGCATACGTGATTGTCTTCTTCTGATTCCCTATGTCTCCAGTAACAAATCTTCATTAATATCCTTGGTTTCATTCTGATTCTCATCTCGTGATCCAATAATCTCCCTAATTTCATCTTTTAGTTTAATTCTATTTTTCATCTTTGCATCTCTGATATGCAATACCTTTAGACACCAATCATATTAGAACATAATCTCTCTTTTTCATACTCTCCCTCTTTCATGTATAACTTCTCCCTTTACTCATGCTCCCATGGTAACTGCATAAAACCCCTCTCTTTGACAACAATGCCAAAGACACCTTAACATATCTCATACATCATTATCATGTAGATAACTCCATGTTAGCTCTTTGAACTAGATTCTTCCTCTATCATCTTTCTTATGATTGGTTCAACTTTTTGTGCTTATCTCTTCATAGCTTTAGGTAGCTCCTAAAGTGTGACCTCTTACATCAAGTAGTAGGATGTTATAATCAAAAAATTTGATGCAATGCTCTATCCCTAGCTTAGGTAAACTCAATTAGGAAAATCACCCCTTATCTACCTCTTAGATATTCATGAGAATCCTTAGGTAATGCTTTAGTAGAAATATCAGCTATCTGATCCTTTGTATTCAAATACTCCAATAGTACTTCTTTGTCTTGTACCAACTCTCTCAAGTAATGATATTTGATAGTAATATGCTTGGTCTTAGTGTGCATCACAAGATTCTTTGATATGTTTATAACACTAAAAATATGTTTAATGATCTCTTCCTTCATTCCTTTCAATAATTTCTTGATCCACAATATGTTAGAATAGTTAGCTACTGCTACTACATAATCAACTATTGCTGTAGATTGAGAAATGCAGTTCTATTTCTTGCTTGTCCATGAAATTGACCTCTTTCCTAGAAAGAAATTTCCACCACTAGTACTCTTTCTATCATCAAAATTTCTAGCCCAATCTACATCATTGTACACTTTTAGTTCAAATTTGTCATTTTTGTTGTAATATATTTCCTAGTACTCTATCAAAGTTTGATTCACATCTGCAATATCATTACTCTTTGAAAGTTTATGTCCAGTATCCATAGGTGTACTAACTAGTCTTGAGTCTTCCATTCCAAAGGTCTCTAATATCTCCTTAATGTACTTGGATTGTGTAATGTATATACCCTTCTTCATTTGGTACACTTGCAAACCAAAAAGGAATTTGATCTCTCCAAACATATACGTCCTAAAATATTTCTTCATTTCATTAGAAAATGATTGATACAATGAATCTTGTCCTCCAAATATTATATCATCCACAAATATCTTAGCTAACAATATCCCTTTTTCAGATTCAGTGTTTAAGTATAGATTGTCGTTATCATTAGACCTTGCAAAACCAATCTTCACAAAATATGTGTGCAACCTTTCATACCATAATCTAGGAGCTTGTTTCAATCCATACAATGCTTTGTGTAGATTACATACCATATTACTCTTGTTTGAATAAAAAAATCCTTCAAATTGTTCAATATAGACTTCTTCTTCTAGTATTCTATTAAAAAGTGTAGATTTGACATCCATTTGATACACTTTGAATCCTCTGTAAGCATCATAATCAAGAAAAATTCTTACCCCTTTTACTCTAGTAACTGGGCAAAATGTATCCTCATAGTCAATTCCTTCTTCTTTTACATATCCCTTGTGAACCAGTCTTGCTTTGTTTCTTGTGACTTCACCTTTCTCATTCAGCTTGTTTTTTAATACTCACTTTGTACTAATAACATTCTTGTCCTTTGGTCTAGGTACCAATGTCTAGGTCTTCTTCTTCTCTCTTTTCTCAATCTCTTCATTCATGGCTACAATCCAATATTAATTCTCAAGTGCATCCTTGACTGATCTAGTCTCATACTCACACAATAAACATGTATCACTCCTCAGTCATTTTCTTGTCACAACTCATGGATCTTTGTCTCCAATGATTTGATCTAGTGTATTATATATATTCTTATATATTTTTGTAGTAAAGTTTCAACTATTCTTTCTTCTTGCAATGGTTCATTAGGTTCACCTTGTAAAATCACTTCAAGTAGCATTTCTTGTATCTCTACTTCTTTTTTTGGTTGTTCAATAATCACTTCCTAATGCTCAACTCAAACTGCCTGATGTTCAATAGTCTGGTGTTGTGACTTAGCATTCATTGACTGCTACTGCTTGACAACTTTCTTTTTTAGAATCAAGTAGGGTACTAGGCTCTCCTTCATATACATATATAAAATTCCTATTATCTTTATGTTCCTATTTGCATTCAACTTCATTTTTCTCTACATATTCATCAACTCTAACATTTGCAATTCTCAAAAATTTATTAGTGTTAGAATTCAAACATTTATATGCTTTTATTTTTGTAGAATATCCTCAAAATATTCCTTCATCACTTTTAGCATCATGTTTTCCATGTTTATTATCTTTCAATAGATAACATTTTCTTCCAAATACTTCACATTAGGTACATATCCATACTATAACTCAAAAGGTGTAACATTTGTACCTTTCTTGACTTGTACTTAGTACAAAGTATAAACAACTATAATTATACATTCTCTCCAATACTTTTGTGAAACATTCTTCTCCATCATCAATTTCCTAGTATAGTCCATGATTGATCTTTTCCTCCTTTAGCTATGTCATTCTGTGAAGAGGTCCTTCGTGCTGATATCTATCTCTTGATTTCTTTATCATTGCAAAATATGTTGAATTCCTCAAATATAAATTCCCTCCTCTATTAGATCTCAGACACTTCACTATTTTACTCGTTTCCTTCTCAACTCTATCCAAATATCACTTAAAGAATTGAAATGCATCATATGTTTCTTTAAGAAACATCACGGTCATCATTCTAGAGTAATCATCAACAAATATAATAATTTTTTTGTCATGATAGTAGCTTTGCACTCCGATAGGTCCACAAATGTTAGTAAGAACTAACTCCAATATATCATTAGATGAATAGGTCTTTCTCTTGAAACTTGACTGTCATTTTACCCAATTGACATTGCTTACACATTACATTATTAGGTTTGTTCAATCTTGCTAATCCTCTTGCTCTTTCCATCTTACTAATGCTTACCAAATTATCAAATTTGATATGACATAGCCTCTTATACCATAAAAAAATATCTTCATATTGTGAAAAAAAGCATGTATCATTAGATAGGTCTAGGTAGAACAAGTTACCTCTTGATTTCTCTCTACTTCCAATAAGTTCTCTAGAACCATTTTAGATCTTAGCTTTCTTGTGTTGAAACTCAACTTTGTAACTTGAACTATTCAACTGTGCAACACTCAAAAAATTCTAATTCAATCCTTCAACACAATAAGCATTATCAAATATGATCTTATCAATCAATCTTATTGATCCTTTACCTTTTAGAAGACATCGTGTATCATTGCCAAACTTAACACAAATTCATTTATAATGTTCTAAAGTTTCAAACTTACCTTTATCACTAGTCATGTGATGTGAAAAACTACTATCAAATATCCATCTATCACCTTTAATCAAATATGAAATAAGTATCATTTTATCATCTTCATCAAAATTTTCCTTGATTGCAACATAAATAACTTCTTCATCATGACTATCATAATCACTATCAGTTTTTGCTTCAACAATGTAACAAGATTTCTTACCTTTTCCCTTGTAGTCTTTGTATCCTTTGTTGTCTCTTCCATCTCTCCTTTCTCGATACTTTTTCTTTCTTTTCATCCTTGTCATCCCTTTTAGGACATCTTGCAAACAAATGACCAAATTTATTGCATGGAAAACATATTATAGGAAGTTTACCTTTGAATTTTTCTTTGCCTCTAGGTAGCCTTCTAACTATTAATGCTTCAAGATCATCATCAAATGATTCAATATCACTATCCTCATACTTTCCTTTCTTCTTCTTAGACTGATGTAGAAATAATTGTGACATGAAGGGAGATCAATAGTAGGGGCAGTGAAATTATCAACATTTGACAATTCAAAAGTAGTAAGCCTTCTAACTAGACTATCCAAGGTCAGGTCATTACCATGAGTACATCTTGATTCTTGTATTTCAGAAAATCTAATAGAATAAATAAGAATTAGGGTTCTTAGTACCTTTTTGATCATAGTTTCATCATTGATTCTTCCTTTAGCTCCTCTAATTGCATTCACCACTTCTTTGATTCAACCACATTATTGTGCAATATTCTCATGTTCTTTCATCTTCATATCATCAAACTTGCCTCTCAATCTTTCTGAATGAGTTGTTATTACATTCTTATCTCTATCATGGATCTTGGATAATTTGTACCACATTTGATTTATAGTTGTGCATTCCTTTATATCATCAAACTATGAGTAACTTAGGGAAGATGCAATCTCCAACATTGTATGATTCTGTTCTCATTTCTCCTTAATCTATTGGGTTGTCATAGCTGTTGGTACTACTATGTAGTTATGATCTAGGTAGTATACTATTGAATCTCCAATTCCAACAATTTTTAGCTTTATCAAACTTTTTCATGCAAGGAAGTTCTCCTTCAATTTGGGTACCTCCTTTATGAACATCTTGATCTTTAGCTTTAAGTCCCTTTTAACTTTTCTTGAACCACAAGCTATGATACCAAATTTTAGAATTATGTTAGAATAATTGAAAGGTGGGGGGGGGGGGTGTGTGAATTAGTTATGCTCAAGTCTAGATGTTCCAAATAAACTTTTAAGCACTTTTAACAACTCAAATTTATTCATTAGTCCACTTAGTCTCTATATTAGCTTAATAGTAACATACACTTGCAGTTTACTATCCCAATAGTAACCTACTTGCAGAATGTAAAGAAATAAGCAATAAAACATATTAAATAACATTCAAACAAGTATGCCACTAGGATTTAATGTGAAAATCCAATTTGGAAAAAACCATCGGTAACATGCTACCAATTTTTGACTCTTCTGAAGTTTGCTTGGCTAAGAGCCAACCCTATTAAAGGTTACAATACACACTATTAGGTGTGACCTTGTTAAAGGATTTAATTACCCTATTAGGAGTGAGTTGGTTAGAGGTCTTAAGAACATCCCATTAGAATTTCACCTTGAATAAAGGATTTATAAATGATTGTTTGGTCAATCTTGATTAAAGGATTTTAATTGATACAATGGTTAGCAAGTAACAACAGACCAATCTAATAAACGCAACTCACTTTTCAAATACTGTTACCACATTTTCCCCCCCCACCACATTTCAAATTTCGAAGTGCCTGCCCTTCCCAACGGTCCCTCCCTTCAATTTAAATAATATTCAAAATTGCCCAGGAAATATGAAAAAATTAAATATTTCTAACCTTGCAATATTTCCTAAGTCCCCTAAGTCTATTTTCTCTTACCCGCATGTTCCCCATCGTCCGATCCGTGCAAATCAATGGTTAGGCGCTATGTCGCTATCGAGATTTCCAACGCAATTCTCCATAGCGACATGGCACCCTTATGACGCGTGGCGTGGTGGGTCCATGGGATAGAGACCAGTGTTAAGACAATGGGTCAGAGGATGACATGTATCACCGGAGGGCGCCATGTCGCTAACGGGAAATGGGTCCTTCTCGCCGTTAGCGACATAGCGCCCGACCGGGAGGTGTGACGGTAAGCAAGTCTACGACAGGCCAGTTTTGCGGCGGGAAGAGGTCAGGCAGCTGGAAAGTTTAGAAATGCTGGTGGGGCGCCATGGCACCATCAAAAAACTCACGAGTTTTTCGTTGGCGACATAGCGCCCAAACGAAAAATAGACCATGATGGACTCTCAGGCTTGGTGGGACCGTAGGACGGGACAGGTGGGATGAGCTATCTAACGTTGTGGCCTTGTGATTGGTCAGGATGGTACCTCATCTACCACGGTGGCATTTCAGAATATGCCATGTTTGCATCAAAGGGTGAGATGGTAGTTGGGCGCTATCTCGCTATGGGAAGGTTGCCTTGATTTTCCCATAGCGACATAGCGCCTTAGTACCATGTGTTAGGTTAGTGGGGCCAAGTGTTATGGAATTCACCAGAATGGTGCTATGTCAGGCCAATGAAGGACTACCACATATGCTAGGTCTGAACACAGCCATGAGGTGGCACTAGATCTTCAATGCGGCTAGCGCAGTCAGGGGTTGAGTTTTGAGCCGTCAGATCTACAGAGATCAAGGGCAGGCACCATCGCGCTATGGGGAAGTTGCGCAAGGTTTTCCATAGAGAGTTGGAGCCCTTCTACCACGTGTCCTTGGGGCCTAGGGGGGATGTGCAGTTAACATCATAGTTATGATTGATAGTAAAGTTGCCAAGTCAATGATACAGTCAGGTTGGGGCATCGCAGTCACAGTTTGGTACCACCACGGATAGAGATAACTGTTGGGCATTATGTTGCTATTAGGAACTTCAGGGCATGGTGCCCATAGTGACATAGCACCCAGTCAAACATAAAGGTGCGGTCAGCACGTGAAGAGGACTACCAGGGTGTCAAAGGGGAGGAAAGTGATTGCCCCACGTGGCCCAGTCAGCATGTGGACCTGGTTGACTTTTTTGACCCTGCTATTTCGTGAACCAGAAAGGATAGAAATCATTTATTTATTTTTTGCCATGGATCTGATTTCATAATCAATTTCCACCAACTCAGAATGAATATCAGGTGCAGAGGGACACTCCATCTATCCAGTCGATCCATCTACCATGTTAGGGAATGTTGTGGCGCCATTCCTGCCCCTTCAGTACCCCTGTTTTCAACGAGATATTGGATTTTCTATACCCAGAGCCATGCCTAGATCAGATCCTTGATTGGATTTTGCAGATGAGGAATTAATGCCAGTAGGTGAAGAAGTGAATGTAATGCAAAGAATCCTCAGTCATGCCCAAATTATAAAGGCAATTTTGTGATTTTTTTTAAGGTGGAATCTTCCTGATTTCTCTGCTGCTGCTTGCAGATTTGCAGTGTAAAAAAATCCCTTTGTCTCTGAGCTAGATGAACATCCTGTATCATCTCTTTCAGCCATCAACGTGTATGTGTATCATTTTGCCTCTTGTTGATGCATTGTTGAGATCAGTGGTCTGCATACTATATCTATCTTTGGCCTATCAAATAATATACAAGTGAAATCTTCTGTTCCTGGTGTTATTCAGTTGGTCTCCTGATCTATATGTGGCTATTGGTTGATATAATTCTGAATGAATGTATGACCTTGAATGTTACCCTAGTTTCGTAGTGCATATTTGGGTAAAGAACGAGTCTGAACACTCTGTTTTGGTGCACCACCGCCTTAGATTAGACTAGGTAGATTTTCTTTAATTCTCTCTTTCTTCCTTTCCCTTCTAAGAATAGATAGGTGCACCCTGACAGTAAGAGGAAGCCGGCCTTCTCTGGAGACTCAACCTCGCAGTTCAAGTCCCACAGCTTGGAGGTTGTTTCCATTTTTTACTAGGTTGTCCTCGCGCATAGGCCTTGGACAAGGGTGCAAACCTAAGTGACAATAGTTTTTGGCACACCTGGTGGGACTCATATCAGAAGATTTCAGGTCTACTAGTGTCAAGAAGAAAGAATTCTAGAGATAAATGCTGAAGAAGTAGTGCTGGCTTTAGTTTTCATGCCTTCAAGAGGCTGATTCTTCAAGTACTTAGCGACTCTAAACATCAAAAAGTCTGGTTCCAAACCAAGTTTGCAGTGATTCATGCCCAGGACTGAAATAAGGGCGTCTTCTAGAGGTAAATTTCAATATCAAGAGCTTTCTCTTTCAAATCCTAGGAGAAGAAGGACTAGAACTTCATTATCACCAGTTAGGGGTAGAATAACAGTTGATATACTTGTAAGATCTGTCTCTACTCCCCCTACTGTTCGAACTCAGCCTAGATTGCCATCAACACTCATCAATAGAACACTTGTTTATATGGCACAGCCAAGAGTTCATGCTTTTGCCACCTTTAATGGTGGAAGTCCTCTGTTGTTAGCCCAAAGACATGATATACCAGTATCTGCACTAAAAAGTATACCTGATTTTACTGGTGAAACTTCTATTTCCCCTCTAGAGCATATCCAAGAGGTAGCGAATGTCTGCAATATTCATGGTATTATAGAAGATGATGTTGCCATTAGACTTCTAGCCTCATCTTTAAAAGGAAAAGCATTACAGTGGTATAGAGGCTTAGCTCATGGTTCCATAACTAATTGGGATGGACTAGGAGTAGGATTATGCAAACATTTTGAGGATAAGAGTGACCATTTGTAACTACTAGAGCAACTGACTACAATAAAAAGAGCCCCCCATGAATGTATGACTGATTTTAATTACAGATTCCAAAAGACATGGGATAAGATACCTACTATAGTGAAACCTACCCCTGGTAATGCCTTCTTGCATTACCTTAGAGCTTTCAGCAGTGACATTGCCACCACAATCCAAACTATGGGAGGGGATACATTACCGAATGCTTATGAGACAGCTATAAAGGCTGAGAACATCCTAATACAAGGAGGAAAGTTGGCTCCAAGGCCTCCTATGCCTTTCTTTCTTGATGTTCCCAACCACCAACCAGCGATAGCCCCTCTTCCTACAATTTCCACATCACAAGCCCTTACTCCAGTTCCCCAAGCTTCCACATCCTCAAATGGAATAGATGAGCTCAAGGAAATGCTCCAAGGTCTAGTGCTGGATACAGAGAAAAGAGAGAGGACTCTGGATAAAAAATTGCAAGAATAGGGGAAGGAGTTGAAGGACCAAGGGAAGAGATTAGAGGATAGTTTTTCTCTAATACAAAAAATGAGTAACAAGGTGGTGGCCTTAGAAAGGCAACAAGCCCAAAGTGGCAAGCCTCCCCAATTACAACATCAGGCTCCAAATGGTGGTAGGCCTCCTAATCATTGGAATAGCTCTTTTGATTAGAATAGGCAAAATAGTCATGTTGCTGCTTCAAGCTCAAATCAGAGTAGAGCTTTAGTTCCTCAAAATAACTTAGCCCAAGATCAAGACTTCTGTCCTTCATGTAACTATTCTTATACCTATTGCCTATGTCAGAAGGCAGAATCTTATTTGGCCCTAACTGTCTAGGAGTCCGCAGTAAAGCAATCATACAAGGAAGATCATCCCAAGGAGGCCTCATATATTCAGAGGTAGGGTGATTGCTCTTTTATGAATCACCAGATGGAGGAGCATTGTAATGTAAACCAGGATTTTGTTGCTCATAACACAAGAAGCAAAAAGAGAGCTATGGAACATACTGCCCCCCTTTCTCCTGAGCAGGCCTCAACTTCGGGTGTTATACCTCATATACGAACAGCAAGTGAGCAGACAAACACTTCACAACAGCAAAGGCAAGGTCCAAGAAAGGAGGATGCAAGTGATCCCTATGTTGCTCCATCTCAGTCTCTCATGGGTACAGCTCCCAAAGTTTCCACCAAAATTCCTAATACACCCTTGAGTGTGGTAGAGCAAATGAAAAAGACCAATGTAAGCATCTCCATGTGGGATGCAGTTGCCACCATACCAATGCAGAAAAGGATGCTGCAACAAGAATTGGAAAAGATCAAACCCAAAGATCAGTCATCTACCATGGAGAGTGACACTAGTTTAGTACAACCATTAGGTAATGTGGAGACAAATAAAAAGGTTAGACCTCCTCCATTCTATGTTTCTCTGATTATAGGGGGCAAGTTAGTCCATAATTGCATGATAGATTCGGGGGCTAGTAGCTCAGTAATGCCTAGGTGTGTTGCTGATGCTTTAGGAATGAAATATGAGCCCATTATTAGGGATGTGTTACAACTAGATGGGAGTACTGTCAAAACTGTAGGCATCCTTAGGAATGTGGAAATGGCCCTGCATGCATGCCCTGGTTGTACTGTGATTCAAGACATATCTGTTGCTGAAGTCAAGCCCTATTTTGCCATTTGTCTTTCAAGAGACTTCACTGCCCAAATAGGTGGATTCATATCTGCTGATTGGTCTTATATGTCATTTAAGACCAGATATGGGGCCAATGCTTCAATTAGAGCAGAACCTCAAGCCCTTCATCACACTGAACCCTACACTCCCAACTTCATTAATATGAATTGCCCTATTTTGGAGATGGATGAGAATGACATAGTAAATGAGCCTGCCACCTCCATAGTAGAGATTCCTGATTTCTTCTTAGATGAGTAGGAAAATACATGGCAGTTTGAACCTATGCCAGAAAATCTTGAGACAGGCCTTAGTACATATTGCATAATAGAGAAGGAGGCTCAAGGTCCTGATCTTGTTGGAGCTAATGATGACATAAGTGGAATATGGAGTATGTACTTCGATGGCTCAAGGAATAGAAATGGATCAGGGGCTGGTGTTATGTTGATCTCTCATGCACAAATAAGATACTACTTCTCTTTTAGGCTCCAATTCAGTTGTACCAATAATGTGGTTGAGTATGAATCTTTGATCCAAGGTCTCCTACTTGCCCAAAAGAGGGGAATTCAAGCCTTGAAAGTATATGGAGACAGTGAGTTGGTAGTGAACCAAGTGAGAAATTAGAATATCACCAAAAATGGCCTGCTCAAGTCTTACAAACACAGAGTCTGGGATTTTCTTGAGGGTTTCCAAGCATTTAATATCCAAAGCATTCCTAGGAAAGAAAACAAATATGCTGATAGACTTGCAGTAGTGGGTGCATCTTATGATGTTCCAGGGAATCTCGAGGAAGAGAGGAAGCAAAAAATAAGGGTGGTAGTGAGGCCTGCTGTTCCTGACAATAACACTCATTGGTAGGTGTTTGAGTCTGATGAGCAGATTGTGAGTTTCTTGCAGAATGAAGCATAATTTTCAGAAAGAAATCAGTCAAGACGACAAGATCAGTATGGTGATCAGATCATTCACCTCAGTTCCAACAAGTTGCCCAAGGGTCTCATTACCTTGGAGAGTGTCTTTAATCCTGATGATCAGACAAGAGGCAAAGGAATAAATCTAGCTGCAGAAAAGGATGATCATGCTCAAGTTACTATTGCTGATGGAAAATCTCTTAACATGGGGAAGGTATGTTTTGAGGCTGAGCAAGAAAATTCCATTCATCTATGTCAAGAATTTAATGATGTGTTTGCTTGGACATATGATGACTTAAAGGGGTTTGACCCTAGTTTTTTTCAGCATACCATAGATTTAGTTGATAGGGTCAAACCAGTAAGGTAAAAACAGAGGCCAGTGAATCCCAAGATTGAACCCTTAATGAGGAAGGAACTATCCAAGTTAATTGAAGCTAACATAATTTTTCCTATCAAACACTCATCATGGGTGGCTAACCTTGTCCCTGGAAGGAAGAAGAATGGAGAAATCAGATTGTGTGTGGACTTTAGGGATCTTAATCAGGCTTCCCTTAAGGATCACCATCCTCTCCCTTCTATGGAGCAAATTCTGTCCAAGGTTAGTGGGTCAAGGAGGTTCTCTTTTCTTGATGGATTTTCTAGTTGTAACGAAGTGTTGGTTAAAGAATCTGACAGATATAAGACAACATTTACTACTAAATGGGTCACCTATGCTTATTGCAAGATGCCATTTGGACTAACAAATGCCGGTGCCACATTCCAAAAGGCCATGGAGGTGGCTTTCAAAAGATTAATCGACAAGTTTGTCTTAGTATACCTTGATGATATAACTGTATATTCCAAGAATGTAAAAGATCATCTTGATCATTTGAGACAAGTATTTCAAAGATGTAGAGAGTTTGGGGTTTCCCTCAACCCAGCCAAGTGTGTCTTTGCTACAAGCCAAGGAAAATTAATGGGACACATTGTATCTAAGGGTGGGTTGACCATTGATCCAGAAAGAACAAAAGCAATACTTTCCCTTCCTCTCCCTAAACACAAGAAAGGGCTGCAAAGTTTCCTTGGTAGGATAAATTTTGTAAGAAGGTTTATTCCTAATCTTGCCATCATGGTGAAACCCCTTACAGCCATGCTTAAGAAAGATATGGTCTTCTCATGGACCAAGGAGGGGAAGGAGATTTTTGAAGAAATTAAGGCAGCCATAGCCTCAGCCCCCACTCTCATGAACCCAAATTTTGAGAAAGATTTCATCCTCTACACTTTAGGTGGTGAGTCAAGTGTTTCTGCCATCTTAACTCAGACAAATGACAAGAATGAGGAGCAGCCCATAGCCTTCTTTAGTGAAGGACTCAAGGAATATGAAGATAAGTATAGCTTTGTTGAGAAGCAAGCCCTTGCAGTCATTAGAGCCTTGAAGAAATTTAGACACCTCTTATCCCACAATAGGATCCATTTGTTGGTGCCCCATGTGAGTGTAAAATACTTCCTGTTAAGCAAGGACATCAGTGAAAAGAGAGTTGGATGGATCACTAGGGCAATGGAATATGATGTTGATATTCAGATTACCAAATTGGTAAGAGGGAGGGGATTATGCAAAGAAATGTTATCAAGTCAGGATTTGGATGAAGGGACTGCTATGGTAATTGCAGAGCAGCAGGAGGAAAGGAATGTTAATGCCCCAAGGAGCTGGATGGATGACATGAGGAACTTTTTATCAGGGAATGGATACCCTCAGGGATTGGACATAGCTAAAAGAAGACAATATAGAATGCAATCCATTCCCTATGTTGTGATTGATGATATCCTATTCAGGAGGGATTTTAATGGGACCCTGTTGAGATGTATTGAAGAGGATCAGGTCGAGAGGATGATTAAAGAACTTCATGATGGCCCTGATGGTGGCCACTTCTCTGCAAGAACAATTGCCATGAAGATCATGAGGGCTGGATATTACTGGCCATCTCTGTTCCATGATTGTTATAGGTATGTGAGAAAATGTGAGAAATGTGCCTTTTTCTCAGGCAAACAAAGACTTGTAGCTCTTCCTCTTGACCCCATTCAGGTGGATCAGCCCTTCACCCAGTGGGGGTTGGATTTTATAGGCCCCATTAATCCTCCATCTAGTGCAGGTCATAAATGGATCTTGACTGCTATCGATTATTTCACTAGGTGGACAGAGGCAGTTGCCTTGAAGGATGCTATAGAGCCATCAGTTGTTGAATTCCTTGATGGAATTGTATCTAGGTTTGGAGCTCCTTCTACTATCATTTCAGATAATGCTAAATCTTTTGTCGGAACCCAGATTTGTGCATGGGCAATGAATCACAATATCTATCTGAGCACATCATCAAATTACTACCCCCGGGATAATGGTTTAGCTGAATCTTCCAACAAGAATCTGATCAGAATCATAAGGAGAATGATAGAAGAAAGTCAGAGGGTCTGGCATAAAAAATTAAGGACTGCTCTGTGGGCTGATAGGATAACACCCAAGAGATCTATTGAGAATTCATCTTTTGTGCTAATATATGGTAGGGAGGCCAGACTTCCAATCTCATTGGAATTCCCATCCTTAGAGTTGGGTCATCAGCTGGAATTGGTTGAAAATAGTTCCATGTCAGTACGAATGGCAGAGTTGATTGAACTGGAAGAAAAGAGAAACAAAGCTATGCAAACCCTGGAGATACACTAGCAGCAGATGAAGAAGAGTTTTGATAAGAAGGCAAGGGCTAGAATCTTCAGAGAGGGAGATTTAGTTCTCAAGTGGGACTCAAACAGAGAAAAACCAAGAAGGCACTCCAAATTTGATCCACTATGGAGTGGCCCTTATCCGATCTCCAGCTGCAAACAGGCCAATGCGTTCCAGCTAAGTAGGCCAAATGGTGAAATTCTGCCCATTCCAGTCAATGGGATCTATCTGAAGCCCTGTTTTTGAAAATTTGGGAATCCATGTACATAAGTAGTTTAGTTTCTTTCTGTTGTTCCTACTTCCAAGAAGTGCACGTGCACGGGTTTCTCTCTGTGAGTAGCCAGGTTTCGAAGTTTTGAGGTTGCAGAGGAGGAAGTTTTTTTTTTTTGGCTCCAGTTGCAGGGTTTCATGTTTTGACCTCTCACAGGCAGTGGTTAGGGTTTTACAATTCACCAGACCCATTTTTTGACTCCATAGCCCAATGGATACATAAGGCCACTAGTCTGATGCATAGCAGGCTTGCATCCCCTGTGAGTCGCCAGAATGTTACCACATTTTGCCCCCCCGCCACATTTCAAATTTCAAAGTGCCTACCCTTCCCAACGGTCCCTCCCTTCAGTTTAAATAATATTCAAAATCGCCCAGGAAATATGAAAAAAATTAAATATTTCTAACCTTGCAATATTTCCTAAGTCCCCTAAGTCTATTTTCTCTTACCCGCATGTTCCCCATCGTCCGATCTGCGCAAATCAATGGTTAGGCGCTATGTTGCTATCGAGATTTCCAACACAATTCTCCATAGTGACATGGCACCCTTATGACGCGTGGTGTGGTGGGTTCACAAGATAGAGACTAGTGTTAAGACGACGGGTCAAAGGATGACATGTATCATCGGAGGGCGCCATGTCGCTAACGGGAAATGGGTCCTTCTCGCCGTTAGCGACATAGCGCCCGTCCGGGAGGTGTGACGGCAAGCAAGTCTATGACATGCCAGTTTTGCGGCGGGAAGAGGTCAGGCAGCCGAAAAGTTTAGAAATGCTGGTGGGGCACCATGGCGCCATCGAAAAACTCACGAGTTTTTCGTTGGCGACATAGCACCCAAATGGAAAACAGACCATGACAGACTCTCATGCTTGGTGGGACCATAGGACGAGATAGGTAGGATGAGCTATCTAACATTGTGGCCTCGTGATTGGTCAGGATGGTACCTCATCTACCACGGTGGCATTTCAGAATATGCCACGTTTGCATCAAAGGGTGAGATGGCAGTTGGGCGCTATCTCGCTATGGGAAGGTTGCCTCGATTTTACCATAGCGACATAACGCCTTAGTACCACGTGGTAGGTCAGTGGGGCCAAGTGTTATGGAATTCACCAGAATGGTGCTATGTCAGGCCAATGAAGGACTACCACATATGCCAGGTCAGAACACAGACATGAGGTGGCACTAGATCTTCAATGCGGCTAGCGCAGTCAGGGGTTGAGTTTTGAGCCGTCAGATCTACAAAGATCAAGGGCAGGCACCATCGCGCTATGGGGAAGTTGTGCGAGGTTTGCCATAGCGAGTTGGAGCCCTTCTGCCACGTGTCCTTGGGGCCCAGGGGGGATGCGCAGTTAAAATCATAGTTATGATTGACAGTTAAGTTGCCAAGTCAATGATACAGTTAGGTTGGGGCATCGCAGTCATAGTTTGGTACCACCACGGATAGAGATAACTGTTGGATGCTATGTTGCTATTAGGAACTTCAGGGCATGGCGCCCATAGTGACATAGCACCCAGTCAAACATAAAGGTGCGGTCAGCGCGTGAAGAGGACCGCCAGGGTGTTAAAGGGGAGGAAAGTGATTGCCCCACGTGGCCCAGTCAGCATGTGGACCTGGTTGACTTTTTTGACCCTGCTGTTTTGTGAACCAAAAAGGATAGAAATCATTTATTTATTTTTTGCCATGGATCTGATTTCATAATCAATTGCCACCAACTCAGAATGAATATCAGGTGCAGAGGGACACTCCATCTATCCAGTCAATCCATCTACCATGTCAGGGAATGTTGTGGCGCCATTCCTGCCCCTTCAGTGCCCCTGTTTTCAACGAGATATTGGATTTTCTGTACCGAGAGCCATGCCTAGATCAGATCCTTGATTGGATTTTGTAGATGAGGAATTAATGCCAGTAGGTGAAGAAGTGAATGTAATGCAAAGAATCCTCAGTCATGCCCGAATTATAAAGGCAATTTTGTGATTTTTTTTAAGGTGGACTCTTCCTGATTTCTCTGCTGCTGCTTGCAGATTTGCAGTGTAAAAAATCCCTTTTTCTCTGAGCTAGATGAACATCCTGTATCATCTCTTTTAGCTATCAACATGTATGTGTATCATTTTGCCTCTCGTTGATGCATTGTTGAGATTAGTGGTCTGCATACTGTATGTATCTTTGGCCTATCGAATAATATACAAGTGAAATCTTCTGTTCCTGGTGTTATTCAGTTGGTCTCCTGACCTGTATGTGGCTATTGGTTGATAGAAGTCTGAATGAATGTATGACCTTGAATGTTACCCTAGTTCCGTAGTGCATATTTGGGTAAAGAACGAGTCTGAACACTCTGTTTTGGTGCATCGCCGCCTTAGATTAGACTAGGTAGATTTGCTTTAATGCTCTCTTTCTCCCTTTCCCTTTTGAGAATAGATAGGTGCACCCTAACAGTAAGAGGAAGCCGGCCTTCTCCGGAGACTCAACCTCGCAGTTCAAGTCCCACAACTTGGAGGTTGTTTCCATGTTTCACTAGGTTGTCCTCACGCATAGGCCTTGGACAAGGGTGCAAACCTAAGTGACAAAAAATACATATCACAATGTAGCTCATATTTTGATCTCCTAACTTACCTCCATTAATATCTCCATCATTTATTTACTTGGAAACCCTTCAAGTAATGACACTTTACCTCTGCTAGGCTCTTGACAACCTTCTACTCAAGTTTACCAATCAAAACAATCAACAACTTCTTGACCTCTCTAGGTTATCCTTATGCCTCCTTAAATAGGTAGCTTTGATCTTTTGTCATTTAAACGTCATTGTTGATCTTAGGGCTAGGTAAAATTCATCAAATCCTTCCAACATTTTGTTTCTTTCTTTTCCTTCTAGATGTTTCTCAATTTTTTTTTATGAACCCATGCCTAGGAATGCTCAAACATGGTTTATCATGCATTAAATGCTCTATCTCATCAATACTTATCCTTCACGAGCTTTGAAAAATCCAAAAATTCAACTACATCAAATGGGAATATGAATTCATTCACGAAATATCAAATGATGTCACTCGGTCAATACTATGTTCCTTGACCTTGGTCATCACTATACAAATTGGTCAATACTAACTATCTTGCTTGACATACTCTATCTTTTTTGATACTCAGTCGACACAATATTTTCTCGGCTTCTACTATCACTTGGTTGAAACTATAAAAAATCAACTTATATTATAAGTTCATTAATCTTCTAAGGGTAGAGTGGAGTATTTGTAACTTAAACCATTTATCAATTTCATATTTCTAAAACTAATAAATCAAATCTTTAACCAATTATCAAAAAAATGCAAAAATAAATACTCACACATGAAAGATATACAAACATTAGATTTTTATGTTACCCAAGATAGGAAAAACCATAGAGAATGCATATCCTCAAATATAATATATCAATTTATGTTACTCTCATTGTTGGTATTGTAACAATTCTTTGATACCAAATACTTCACTTCTAAGGGAAACAAATATGAATATAGAAGATTGTATATATGTATGAATTTAGTTCTTTTTAGGCTCATATCTCAATAAAAATTGTTTGTAGAAGATTTGACTAGGAATATTTGGAATTTTCTTACAACCAACCTCTACAAAAATTTCCTACACTTATATTTGCCTTTATATTGCTAATGCTTCTCTCTACTAAAATTGACTACACTTATATTTGCTTGTATATTGCTAATGTTTCTCTCTCTCTCTCTCTCTCTCTCTCTCTCTCTCTCTCTCTCTCTCTCTCTCTCTCTCTCTCTCTCTCTCTCTCTCTCTCTCTCTCTCTCATGAAAGTGTGTGTGAGCGTGCGCACATGCACACACACACACACACACAATATAATGGAAAAAGAGGAGCACTCAATAAGCATGGGTAAATTACCTCCTTTTTCAAAAAGTAAACATTCAAAAGGAAGGTGACTATGAAGTTGAAGAGGATACTCAAACACTTAGTGGAATAATGATTTCCTTCACAAAATTATGTGATTGATGAAGGGGAAATGCTATTATAATGTTATAAAAGTGATGAATTAGACAAGCTATATAAAATTGGAAATAATAGAATAATACAAACTAATAATAATTAAAAAGTATAGTATAGAAATCAAATCTCATCTTTGACCTAAAGGTGAAATTTGAATTGAAACATCAAGTTCAAAACCATAATTCATCATGTACCTATGGACATATTGTGAATGGTCTTCTGTACCAAACAATTCATACTAAGACTTTATAGCTCTTTGGTTACATGTGATCTTTCTAATCCCAATAGCTTCATAACTTACTCCTGCACATATAAGAATGGTGAAGATTATAGAATAGAGAAGTTTTCCTTAGTCAAACTCATGTTTAGGAATCAACCTTAAAATAAAATGAAATAAAGTATAATGTCATGTAGTAGAGTCTAGATCTATAAATAAAGTATATCATACTATTAGAGCAAAGAATTGATTTAATAATATTAATTAAATAATCTTTAATCCCTTCTTAAGATTCATTTTATGCACATTCATTTCCAGTTAATAATTAATTATTAATTATTAAAAGACATTTACCTCTTAGGGTTTCCCTTTTAGGATTTTCAATCTCCTTTTATAAGGATTGATCTCTTGTATTTTTCACTTATTCTTTTGTTTAATAAAAATATTCTTGCATATTTTCAAAGCCAAACCCTTGCCTTATCTTGTCTATGCTTCTTTGTGACAAGTTCTTGCATGTTGCTCTTCTATGGGATATGTAGATTTGTATTGCTCAAATCCTTCTTGGTATCAGGCTTGAATCTACTGCAACTTATTCATTTTTGAAGAAAATAGAGGGGAAAGTGTTTGTTGGGTTAGATCTAATATTTTAAAGATATTTTTTATTGAAATAGGGGGGTCTCTAAATTTTGGTACACTTTTGGCTCAAGCAGACCTCATTGTTGAGCTCATAGTGCCCAAAAATTCCTATTTCTATGTAAAACACTTAAATTTTTGAGACGATTAAATTCTATGGTAATTTTTTTCCTCAAAGGCCTGAACAACCCTCTTGACACATAAATTGAGGAAAATTTTAATAAATTAATAAAAAAATAAAAATGACATTTTAAAAAATGCAACACATTTTGATTAAATGCGCAATTTGTATAGAGTAGTGACAACCCCCACACCACTGGGTGACCACTGTGAAGCCCATGTGCTACTACCATGACACCAACTCCACCACTCCATAGGGAACCTACTACATCCAATCACCTCTCTGTCCACAAGTAACTTCTACCCTCAAAATTGCCGCTGTGCTACTTACAGGCTGCCAGACCCCAACCTACCAGCCTATGGTCATATGAAGGTCCAAGGGCTTAGTTTTTAGCCCCTCAAGGCATTATAATTTTTTTTTTTTTCTTTTTGGAGGTCCTATCAAATTTTTGGTAATATCTGGAGCATATAATATTATTTTTGGGTAAAAAAGGTATCATTAGAAAAATGATTTTGAGATGGATGCATTTAGGGAGCTTATTCTATTTTGTTTTCCATTTTTGTACCTTTTTTTGCTGATGAAGCTAGATGATCATTTTTACATTTTATGGGGCATAAATTTCTCATTTTAGCTCTATTTTTCAATCCAAAAAAAAGGTGCCAGAAATCTCTTCTCAAGCACTTTCTAGATTCTCTATTATTTTCATCAAAAATTTTCAAAGGTACACATGACACTCATGTGAAATATTGTTTTCTCTTTTCTTGTATACGCTTTATATGTAGCATCTGGGGTTCAGTTATTTGCATTTTGGGGGGTGTTTTTCTTTCTTGTTTCTATCATCTACATTAGTAAAACATAAATATATCAAAATAAACACCTTCTAAAAATTTTTCCGAGACCTCTTCTTGTCTAGTTCCTCTAGACCACATAGCTATCATACATGGACAACCACCATGATACAACTTCTTTGTTCAAAGGGTTTGTGGGCTTGTTTAGATGAAGTTTAGCTAGTTTTAGAGAGGCCCTTCAAGGTTATGCAACATATGAACAAGATATATGAGGCCATGGTTTTGATTTCTTTGAATGTTTTAGAGAGCTTGTAGTTTCATCTTGATGGATGCAATACTCCTCAAGAGATGTTGACCAAGTTCAAGGACTTGTTTGGTACCATTAATGAGTTTAGAGCACTTCAAATTGAGGTAGAGCTTACATCACTTGTACCTAACTCTTTTCCTTCTATTAAGGACTTTCTAATGAGGTTTAAATACTATAGGTATTTATTAAACAATTATGGTAAAGTAAATATTGATAAAAAGTGTATTTACTTGAGTCTATCAAAGCCCCATTCTATCAAAGCTTCAAGGAAAATTTTATTTTTTTCACCTATTTCCATTCCACTATGGATACTTTTGATCCTAGATTTCCCATGCCCATATTAGAGAATTATGTGATCAATTGAATAGAGAGTAGGCCAAGCTTTCACAATTGGACTCTCTATTAGGATCAAAGAACAAGGAATTGGTTTCTTAAACATCTATAGGGAAGCTAAAGTAGAAATTGAAGCCCAAAAAAGATTCAACTATTAGTAGTAGTTCCTCCAAGCCACATCCTAGATCAAATACATGAAAATCAATTTTGAATGGTAAACCTTCTAAGTCTAGTGAGTCTTTCTCCAAGAGTAAAAAGTTTACAAGTGATCCTTGCAATTATTTTTGGCAAGGAAGGACATCTAATTTCCAGGTGTCGAAGAATTCTTGAGGCTTTAGAGGAGGCCAATTAGAAGCATAGTATTGCTTCTTCTAAGTCACCACCTCATCCTTCTAGGAAAGGACATGCTCTTTCTACATGAGATTTTTCTTCTCCTACTACTTGGATATTGTAGTTAGGTGCTTCACACTATATGAAACACTCACTTGATTAGGTTACCTCACTTGTTCAAAGTGTTACTACACAGATTATAGTTGGTGACTTTGCATAGCTTTTAGTTTTAGGTTCTAGCACTATTTATTTGGAGGATGGTTCTGTATAAAAAAATTTATTGGTTCTTGTTATTTTTAAGAACCTCTTGTCTATCTATTAGATTTTTCATTATAGCTTTGGTAAGACAATTGATTTCTCACCACATGATGTGGTTACTTGAGACCTCCATGATCTTGATTTGGTTTTTTCTATTTGAAGTGTTTATAATCTCATTTGTATTAGTTTGATGACTTTGATAGCTTTGATTATATTGGTTTTTCTCCTATTGTTCATGTAGACATAGTGAGAAAGCTTTGACATGATATATTTTTCTATGTCAACTAAAAATATCTACAGTAGATGGGTACATAGGAGCTAGTTATCGAGCTACCTTAGATCTCTTATACTGATAGTGTTTATCAATGTTGTGTGCTTGAAAAAGCTCACAAAGATCCCCTTTTTATAGGTAGGTCCTCACATGCTAAGCCACCATTAGAGATGGTACACAATGATCTTATGTCATTTCCCACTCCATCATTTTCAAGTTCTCGATATGTGCTTACCTTCATAGATGACTTCTCTTGACACACAAAGGTGTAGTTCTTGAAGTACAAGTCTAATATTTTTGATTCATTTTGATTCTTTAAGACATTTGTAGAGAAGAATTCTGGTCTTTCTATCAGGTGTATATGCACTAACAATGGTAAGGAATATGTGAATTAGTCTTTCAAAGTTTTTTACTATGAGCATGGTTTACAATACTAGTTCACAATTCTTGATACTCTTGTGCAGAATAAGGTTTTTGAGAGAAAGAACATAACATTACGGGAGATGTCTAATTTTATGATACAGTCTCAAGCTATGAGTTCTTTATTTTGGGCTGAGGCTACAAATTGTGCCAACTATATTCAAAATCAAAGGCCTTACAATTCATTACAACATTTGACTCTTGAGGAGGCTTGGACTCATGTCAAGTTTGATGTTTCTAGATTCCATGTTTTTGGTAGTGAGGCTTGGGAAATTATTAGAGATGCTCAGAGGAAAGCCATGTAGAGGAAGAGCCAACCACTCATAGTTTTTGGATACTTTGAATATGTGAAGCCATATAGGTTGTTTGATCCTGATTCTAGAGAGGTCTTATTTTGGAAAGATGTCCAATTTGATGAACTCATCAAATGAAGCCTCCATCACCATATTTTCGATTACTACCTAGTAAATCCTCTTCTCCTCTACATGATTTTTTTTCTTTTGAGGAAGATCTTGATGATCCACCTTCCCCATCTCTACAAAATGTTCAATGTGTACTCAAGTGGGCCCATGATATTGTTGATGCAGCTGGACCTATGGAGGGAGATCCTTTAGATTCTCATTGTACTTGTGCTTAAACATTTAGTACTCGACTATCAAGTCATGCCATTTCATACAATCCCCACATTTGACATAACACTTAGGGTGGGATAGTGCTATAGATGAGGAGTACTCTTCTTTGATGAAGAACCACACTTGGGATCTTTGTTATTTTTTGAAAGGAGGAAATTATGTGCAAATGGGTGTGTCATACCAAGTTTGCTATAGATGTTTCTATTTATGGGTAAAATGAATGTATTTTTATGAAAGGGGTTTTTATAGGTGGAAGGTATTAATTACTCTAAGACCTTTACTTATGTCACAAAGATGAATTCTATTCACCTTTTACTCCCTCTTTCAACTTCTTAGGGATGAAGAGTATTTTAGATGGATGTGAAGAGCGTCATCTTGCATAGAGACCTATATGAGGAGATTTATATGGAGGAGCCTTGGGATTTTGTTCAACACTCTTCTATGATGTAAAAATTTAGGAGGTCTTTATATGACCTCAAACAAGCTAAGAGCTAGGTTTCAAAGTATACTTGTGCTATTTTTTTATTGAAGGATTGTGGTATGTAAGGATTCAAAGTATACTTGTGCTATTTTTTGATGATCTCATTATTATAGGTAGTTCACCCTCTATGATTTTGAGTGTTTAGAAATCTTTGAGAGAGAAATTTGAAATGACAGATCTTGGGGTTTTGCACTATTTTTTGTGCCTACTGGTTGTTTAGTCTTCAAATGGAATAGCCATACTACATAAAAAGTATGCTTTTGATATGATTTTGAGAATCATCATGCTTGATTGCAAGCTTTATCCCTCACCTTTTTAGTAAGGTGTTTTTTTATCTACTGTATTCTACACTCCTATAGTGGATTCCATTTTATACAAATAGATTGTGGGTAGTTTGTTGTACATGATAGATACACATCCTAATCTTTCCTTTATGGTTCGACTTGTCTCTAGATTCTAACATGATCCTCATTAGATTCATTGGAAAGCTTCCAAATGTATCTTTGGGGAAATTCAAGGTACTACATGTTATGAAATTCACTATACATCAGGAGATCCTCACATTGTTGGTTACACAGACTCAGCTTGGGCTGGTGATATTAATGATCAAAGGTCTACTTCTATCTTCCTTTTTTCTTGGTTCAAGTCCTATCACATGGTCTTGTAGAAAGAAGCATGCTTGTGAATTTCCATAAATGGAGGTAGAGTACAAGGAAGTTGTGCTAGCTAGTTAGGAGGTTTTATGGCTTTGAAACTTGATGAGAAAGTTTGGCTTTCCTCTCGATAGGTTCACCTTTCTTTGGTGTGACAATAAAAGTTCTATACACATTCTTGCAACCTAGTTGAGGATCAACAAACCAAGAACATTGAGCTTCACATGTAATTCATCAGGCATTTGATTTAGGATGGTTCTCTTTTCTTGGAGTATATTCCCACTCTTGAATAGGTTGTAGACATCTCCCTAAAAATTTTGCATTCCTGCAGTATTTGTAGCTGTGTTCTATGCTTGGGGTGAAGGAAGTTTTCCTTGGGGGCTCTTAGTGAAAATACTTCCTTCATTATATATATATATATATATATATATATATATATATATATATATATATATATATATGGATTTGTATTTATCAAATCCTTCAAATACCTTAATAATGTAAATGCTTCTTTGAATGATATTATATGTGTTGATAAAATAACTCAACTAAACAAAAAAAATCATAAAATGAAAAACCTTATAGATGTTTTAATTTTCCACAATGTTTGATTGAGGAGAAGAGAGAGAAGACTTGAATGGAAGTAGAAAGATGAAGATCTTTTTCCTTGATAGGAAAATATTTTTCTTGGTCTCCAATGGGGAAACAAGATAGATCTGTGGAAGAAAACACCTTGAATGCTTGAACTTTAATATTTGATGGTTCTTGAACTTGATTTTATTCCTTATACTTGATAGCTTATATTTTTTGTTTTTTTTTTGAATACACATGATAAATAATGGATCTTGAATTAAATATTATTTTGGTTACTAGAATGAGGAGATATAAGGTGTAATACATCTCATGTCATTTTGGGGAGTTTAAATTGAGAAGGTCGACTGTGGGACTAGATTTTCTCCCAAAACTATGACACAAGTTCCTAGACCAAATTTGGGCTAAAATCCTTAAAAATAAAATTCCAATGGTAATCTTTCATAGGTTTAGAATTCCAATGGTGTTCTTTCCTTGGAATTCCTTTTCCAAGACATTTTTTTATCTAGGAGAATGAGCTAAGATTTGAACAGGGTTCCAAGAGAATAGGGTAGATGTGATATTTCTATGTATAGATCAATATGAGAATGAAACATGTCACACATGAAAAAAATAGGGATATAGGGCCTAGGAAATGAAATAAATTATTATTTTCTATATAAATTAAAAAATCACACCTTGAAATAAGGCTTAACCTCCATTTTTAACAAGCTTGAAACGAATGGAGGACCCCTATTTAAATTTAAGTATCCATTGATTTTCATATAAGGTCCTACCATAGAAAACAACTAAAGTGGACCTAACACAATCCTTAAATTGTACATAAATAAGGTTCTTACAATTTAGGACTATACATTTAGCCCATAGTTTAGCAGGATTATGCGACAAGCTCATGATAATGGTAAAGGAAGAAAGATAGAAGAGAAGGAGAGATGATCATGAGTGCATTGAATAGAGATAAGACACCACTAAGATTGAGATTGCAATCCCCCAAAATTATCTTAGTTTAGACATCTATGCAAAAAGACACAAAAATTAAAACAAAATAAAACAATAGGAAATATACAACACACAAAAGGGGTAAGTACTAAAAAAATTCTAGATCAACTAGTTGAAGATGTCTTAATTGAAAATGTCTCAAGAAATTATATCTCTCAGTACCCTACTCTCTTTTCATTCTATGAGTTAAATCTTCAAGGGAATGACAAGAAACCTAAATGGACATAAAACACCATTGGATTATTTTGTGAGTTAAATCTTCAAGGAAATGACAAGAAACCCATGTAGCCCACAACAACACAACTCTAATTTCATAGATATAATTGTCAAAGGATATTTTTAAAGGGTGATTAGATAAATTTCTATGAATGTGCTAACAAAATTTCCCTCTTGAATTCTCCACAATAAAGGAATTCACAACAAATATGACAAACTCCAAAAATCTAAAATTGACAAGCATCACATTTAATAACCAACTGTAGACACTAAAAAATGGTTTATTCGTACTCTTTCATCACTTTTACATCCTAACTTGTTCCATTTTTTCATTTCACTAACTTTGGTTAACTTGATCATTTCCGTCTTATTTCTGAACATTCTATGAACATATTTTGATATAATTTTCATAATTTTCAACCTTTTTCCAATAAAAATGCAAATAATCTCATAATCAATTCAAAGTCATTTCAATGTCATCATCTTTTTCATCATTCAATCCTTGGCATTGTTGCACCCCTCAGTGCCTTATCAATATTCATTAATACATGTCATGTGTCCTTGACATGTCATAATTTGTCATCAATTCAATCCTTGATGTTGTTGATTCCTTTAGTGTCTAATCATGTCCTTATTCAATTAATTCAATAACATTCAATATGTTTGTTGATATTATTTTAGTCAAACCTATCAATCAATTTCAATCAATCTTGTGCTATTTACAATGTCCATTAAATGTCATATGTCATCAACCCTTGTCACGTGGTCTTGGCAAGTCATCAATTCATGTCATTCATCTAGTGTCATTTATTTCATGTCATTCATCTTTATCATTTCTTTGGTCCAATCCAATATCATCACATTTGATTTGCATTTTCATCACAATCCTTCAATAGGGTTATCTTGCATTTATTTCATCATTTTGGCCAATCAATTTTGTTAATTTCTCCTCTAGGGATAAATAACCCATAGTCTATTTCTATTTATTGAGCATTTAGTTTCATACCCCCCTTATTAATTATTCATCTTTACTAACCTTTATCTATTAATTTATATTTATTGATTAATTGATTTCATTTTTATGAATTCTAGGAATTTCTAATTCTAATTCCCTAATTTCCTAAATTTCATTTCTAATTTCCGTTCTTCGTTAATTCTAATTTAATTTCCCATTACCAATTTTCTATTTTCTTATTTCCTAATTTCTATTTTCCTAATTTCACATTCCCAATTTATAATTTCTATTTACCATTTTAGAGGGAATTATGAGTTTTTAAAATTCAAAATTTCCCACTCTTAGACATTCCTAATTTTTATCTTACACCTCTTACATTTTCTATTCATTTTTCTACACTTTCTTCTTCCATTTTTCTTACGCCTCTATATGCACAATTCTTACACATTGGCATATTGTGTCATAATTTTATTTTTCTCACCTCTTTTTCATAGTGAATTTCCAAGTTTCACATTTCAACTATGACAATTTCCAATTTGCATTCTTTCTTTCCAATTCTTGTATTTGGCTTCAAAATCCTATAAATTGAGCTTTTTTGCACTTGCTTTAGCTAACTACTATCCAAGTATTCTCGCTATCATATCATCTTGCCATCATCCTTTTGCTTTTAATTGTATGTTCATCTTGTCAATTGGAGTTACATCAACATAAAATTTATGGAGAAGAAAGAAGAACATTGGAGCATCATCTAAAGGGTGTTTTTTTCATGTTTATTTATGCACTTTCACTTCAATGGCTTCAATGATAGATTACATTAGTTTGCATTTCTTTGAAAGTTTATGGTTTATTTCATTATGCAAATTTACTCTTTTTCTATTTAATTATGCAAATTTACTCTTTTTCTAGTCTTACACCAATTACTTTTATTATCAATCAAATATAAGAAGGACACATTCATGAAGACACAATATAAAAGGAATAACCACACCTATAATAAGAGCACCAATTTCATATCTTTATTGCATAAAACATTTAACCTTAATGTATAATCATGCTTATGTGATGAGGAGGTAAGTTGCACTAATGGTATTTCACCTTAGAATATGATTTCAAGCCTATTTTATACATAGGATTGCTATCAATCCATTGGAGTCTCAAAGTCCTTCCTCACTTGTTGAACGTACCGCAATGTCTAATTAATCACTATACTTCATGAATCCAAAAGGTTCACCTCCCCAAATTTTAAATCCAATAGTTTCAAGTCTTCAAAAAATGAGAGGTTTTCCCACTCCTATGATTCACCATCACATCTATTGGAAGTCTAATGGGAAAGTAAGTTACCTCTAACCCTTATCTCAACAATATCATTAATCATATACATATGTAGTACTGTGATGTAATAAATCTAAGAACTAATCACATCCATGAAAACATGTAAGTAAATGATTAAAACATAACACAACAATTTTAGTTACCTAGAAACCCTCCAAAGTGAAGGTAAAACTAGGGTGGGGATGACACCCACAAATATTCTCTATTGCATCAATAAAGTTCTCTTGTTAGGGCTGCAATTTTGATCACTTTTGATGATCTACCTTATGAGGGGTCTACCCTATTAAGAGCTTACAAGACTTATATAGTCTACCTTGATTAAAGGATTTAAAACTTACAACTAAGTAAGCAATCTATCAAGAGATTTACAAAGGTCTTTTAGGACTATTCTATTAAGAGATTTGCCCTAAAACACTTACTAGAATGGATCAGTACTTGATCCTCTAGTTTGCACTTAAAATGATAACATATATCCTCTTTACAATCTCTGATCTGATCTCTAATTTGATATAGGTATATTCTACCATTCATTTCTTTGCTCAGTCACTCTACTTGGTTCTTCTTCACCTTTGCCTCTAGCATCCAAGCTTGTAACCTCTCTTACACACATTATGAAATTAGGGTTTGGTTACTCTTCTTATAATCATCAATATAAGTTTCTTGATCAAATCAATGATCCAGATCCTTCACTTTTGCCACATAGTCCTTCCATTTTTTTGATTGGCTAATCACCTTGCATTAGGATTAATGACCCATAACAAAACATTTGATTATCTCTGTAATTGATTCATTGAACAAAAACATATATCTCTAGATCACCAAAAATGGTTTACCTTTTTGTTTATTCCATTCCAAAAAATTATGTCAAAACTAGTTTACTCAACACCTGAACATTTTGACACTCGGTTATAACTGTTCTACATGCTAACACTCACATTCACTTATTTAGCTTATACTATGTGACTCAACATCTATACGTTTAACATGAACTATCTTCTAGATGATTGGACATGTATTGGAGTAATCAATGACCATAGACTTTCTTAGAAGTCACTACTGCTCAATTCATACATATAATATATACAAGTCTAGTTATAGTGCTCAACCTATATAGGATGGCTCAGTCACAGTGATGACCAACCAAATCTGCCAAATATTTGACTAAGTGTTTGATACTAATAGACAACATGATTTAGGGATCAACACACCTCAATCATGAGGATTATCTCAAAAGAATCCAAAGTTGATAATTGGTTTCAAGATTCCAATCTTTGGCAAGTACTTATTTTTCACCCAAATGGCCTATTAGGTCAATGAGCCCCAATTAGACATCCCTATTTAGTTTTTGAGCTATAATTCTTACACAATAGAATTTCCTCTCAAAAAAACTTTAGATCTAAGTACCCATTTATAACTTTTATCAAACTACCAAGTTTCATGATATGGTCTCATCATCTAATTAGGGTTTCTTTCATAAGGTGATTATTAGATCTATAAGGGCTAATACATAGGTTTGTTGATATCTTCTTGTTTCAAATCAATTATCCACACAACCTAACCTTTCCAATAGTTGGAATACATGCTAACCAACCTTTCCTAAATTTTCAAATCCCTTACTCCATTCATTCATTCAATCTATTCTACTGTATTTTTTCAAAGATTTCAATATCTTTCATACTATCTCATCTTCAGTCATAGTTCCTCCACAACTCTTGATTCCTGCAACAAGCTCAAATTTTCTACCAAAATATTCTCTAGTATATACATCTTCCATAATCTTAGCACTATCTAAAATATTCTTCCAATTTTATAATCTAGACTTCTTTTCAAGTTTATCTCCTTATAATAGATTATGTAACTTAATCTAAATTTCATGAGCAAGATATAAAGCTTTTACCTCAACTTGCTCTATTTTAGGAAGAGTTGATACCAACACCTCTCTAGTATACATATTGTACATGAATAAATCTTTGTCTCTTTCTAAACATGATGCCAAATTCTTTTCTTCTATCACAATCTTTTTCCTCCTTGTAATCAACAAATAATTTTCTCTCGTACATAGCAAGTGAGTCTTCATCCTTTCCTTTATCATAGTTCACTCCATCAAAATTTGGAATTCCTTTCTTGAATGTAGTAATGGATCTCCTTGAGCTATTAAAATTTCTTCACAAGTACCTAATACTCCAATGCCTATTCTTAGAAAGTAAAGTCCACCAGTATAATTGAGAGGGGTGGCAAGGGGGGTGAATCAGTTATGTGCTTATAATAAAGTTTTTCAAATTAAAAAAAATTAAAACATGCAATTAATAGATGCAACTACCATAAGCTAATAATTATTCAATGTGACACAAAATATGTTAACTAATAAAACCATTGATTAGTCGGAAAACCCAAGTTGGAATGATGCCCACAAGATAATGTACCAATATAGAAAGTTCCTTGTTAAAGGGTGTGACTCTATTAGGAGTCAAATAAATTACAATCAATACATATGAGTCCATGTTATGAGACTTTTAATCTCTTGTTATATAACTAAGAGAGGGGGTGAATTAGTTATCCCAAGGCCCTTTTAAACAATTCACCACACTTATACCAATTTTAACTTGTCAATAGTCAACTCGATAAACAATGTAAACTTATTCAACTTTATGCATTAAATGGTTTTTCTTCCTATACTCAGTATCAAATTCAATAACCAACTTATAGAAATAATAATAGTTTTAACACATAAAAGAAAACAACATGCAAAACATCCATGAACACATTAACACCATGATTTTTAACTTGGAAATGTGATTAGGGTAAAAATCATCAAGGACTAATCACCCAAAAATATTTCACTTTTCTAAAGTTATCTTAGTTAAGATCCAACCTTGTCAAAGGCTACAAGAACACTTATTAGGTGTAACCCTATTAGGGGATTTTCAACAAAGATCATCTAGAGGTTGTCATCCTTCAATGAGTGGCCTCTCTAAAGGACTTACAATATTGAATATAATGTCACTTTACAAAAAGATTAACAAATAAAGGCTGTTATGTCCACTTGCTTAAGAGATTTTTTTCTACAATGATTAGAGAGTAACAATTAAATGATCTTGTAAGTATACATCTCTCTTTTCTTGTTTAGATCTCCATTCTACTCAAATCTTTGCTCATTAACTGGCAATCACATCAACACTTCACTTCACCTCAACTTTGCACTTAAGATCTACTTGGTATGATCAATTTGTCAAAAAAATTTATCACCACCTTGTCAACAACATGACATACAATATTTTCCTTCTTTTCTCTTCCTTATATGTGTGTGTGTGTGTGTGTGTGTGTGTGTTCTTCTTTACCACATTCATTAGATTTTGCTGCTTAATCATAATCATCAATCTATCTATCCAACTCAAATACATTGAATCTAGACAATTAAGAAAATGTTTTAGCCTTGAACTTTGTGCTTCACCTTGGATTACTAAATACGCTTCAAATATTCATCATCAAATCTTTTTAATTATTTTGGCCATTGATCTTACTATATGTCTTCATCCTTATCTTGGAATCTTCTAGAATAGTACAAATCTTTGCTTGGTTTCATCCTTTATTCAACTTTCACAAACTATTCTCCTTTACTAAAATATTTTCTTCCTTTGTTGAACACCTTCATCACTCGGTTAATAGTGCACTTGGTTAACACTAGAATTTCTTGATTAACCCTTCTTCTACTTGGTTAAAACTATTATGACTTAATTTACCTTTCATCCTCTTCATTTACCAATCACTATCTATAGCTTAGTGTAGCTTATTGATTCTTTTTCTTTTCACTCTACAAATTTATTTTTTATTTTACTAACCAAACTAACTTTCTTGTACATCATTTAAATACTTCATGAAATTATGTAAAACAATAAAACCAACACTATACTATCATAGACCAATTCATTTAGTTTCCCAATTATGTTCACATACTTAACATCACTTCCACATCTAATCTTCATACTTTTACTTTAAATTCTATTTCTAACACCACATCCTTTAAATTATTCTCACTTACTTGAAGTAGTACTATCAATTACCTTGACATAAACAAAAACATAAAAAATGATCTTACTCTTCTACATATAGTTTATATCTACACTTTGATATTGTTCCTCACTACCGTCACTTCCATCCAACAATCTCTCTCTTTTATTTATCATCACCAATTGTGACCAACAATAACATCAATGTATCACTTGTGTCCAATAAATCTCTCCCTTTGGAATTGATGGCAACACATTATAAAATATACCAACCAATAATAAACTTCATTAGCAATACATCTCTTCCTACAATCTAGAAATCTAATTGAAATACTTTAAATCACTGCATTACTCTCCCTTTGATTATGCTTCTCCTTTTTTTCATATAGTCATCGTAAGTGAATCTCATCACTATATGCTCTCTCTTGCACATTCATCTTCTCTGAATCTCTCTCCCATAGTTGCATATTTTTATTAAAGTAACTCACTCTCCCTATGATAATTTCTCCCTTTGACAAAAATGCCAAAGGTAACAAACATTAAGCTTCAATAAGAAACTTATGTTCCATGTAGTTATACCTTGTACCTTGCATGCACCAATTACTTTTGCTTCATTACATAATTTTCACCATCTTCACAACTTTAGGCTCCTTGTAAAGAGTGAATTCCTCTATAAACTCATAGATAGATATTCTGATAAAGCATAAATTGATGTAATCATACATCTTCATCTAGTGAATAGTAGTTAGGGGAAGAACCCCTTGATTACCTCTTAGATATTCAAAGGTATCCTTAGGTGTTAAGGGGGAAATATGAATCACAGATATAAAACCCAAAGTTCATCACATAACCCACTATCACAACTCAAAGAGGGAGTTAAGGAGTTTTATTCTGTCAATCCCAACTCTAATGTAGCTAGATCTAGGAAGATTAGTGCCAACCGAGTGATAAAGGAGTACTAATGCAAAAAAAGATGTAATGTTTCTATAAGGATTGGAGAAAGCATACAAAGGTCCTTAAAACCCTAATTTAGAAAGAGATATGAAAAGAAGCCAAGTATATGTGTAATGCAGAATTGAGTGATGATAAAGTGTATTGAAATGAAATATGGGAAAATATATACCTTGTGAAAAAAACCTAAAAATGGGCTTTCAAAAAACATCTGAAAGGGCCAATTCTCATGATCTAGATTGAAAACTATACTAAAAATAAAACCTAGAAATGTTTCAACAATCTATTAGGGCTGAACTAGTGCTTTGTAAGGAAACTTAGGTGTGGAAACAACTTCCTACACTAATCCCTTAAGGAAATTATTTTGGAAATTCCTATTAAATCCTTACAATTTCAGATTTCATATTATGTAAACAATAATATTGTAGTTAATCATGGATACATAAAATAGATAGAGAAAGAAAACACATAAACACAAAGATATGCTGGTGGGGAGAAACCTTTCGATAAAATAACCCTAGCCCTCTAGAACTTGCACAAAGTATTATATTCAATACATAAGGTTACAACGCACTTGCAATGAAAGTTCTTTTACAGCACAAAAGACCAATTTAGTAGCAACATACCATACCAAAAATACACTTTTGTCTCTATCCAAACCATAACCCTAAAAAAGATTATATCATGCACTTTCCCTTTTAGGGAAACTTCCAAAGAACAACTGTATTAGGGTTTTACCAAAGAACAACTGTATTAGGGAAACTTCAATTTGCAACCTATTTGTCGATTCAAGATCTACAACCTGCGATAAAAAAAAGATTTTTGTTGTTGATGGGGGGTTTACCTTGGTCAAACCCCAATTTATTAATTAACCTTAAATTTGAATAACATTAATGTAAAGTAAATATACAAATTGACCTTACAAAGATGGATCTCTTGAATCGAATGCAATGTGCTTAACTTCACCAACAAATTTGGACCAAGAAGATGAAGATGAATATATGTAGAAGATGAAAAAAAGGATCTTGAATTGATTGAAGAAGATCTTGAAGATAAACTCCTTAAAAAAAAATATACACTTGAATCCTTGATCTTCAATGGATGAATACTTGAAAGGATACTTGAAGGCTTGAACTTGAATACACAGGCACTTGAGAACTTGAACTTATGGATACTTTAAAACTTGAGAGAAAGATGTTGTGATATTTTTATGGATGAGAAATAGAGAAAATGAAAGTGTTTATATAGATATTTGAATCAACTAACTCACATAGGGTAACCAACCTAGAAGTTAATACCCGAACATCTAAAAACATGAGACCCAAAGTGGGGAGCCAAAATAGGCCTAATTGGATTATCAAGGGTGAATTGTTACCTTGATTGGCTAGGGGTGAGTTGTATCCCTGATGATTAGGTACCATTAGAACTATCTTGGGGCTCTAAAAGAGGTCTCAAAATATGAAAATTGGGTCCAAATTCCAAGGAATCTCTTTTCAATGTAAGGAGTAGATTCCATGTAGATAGATGAAATGAAGGACCTAGGGAAAATAGATCCTACTCATATCTTAACACCATGAAATAAGAGGTTTAAAGAGGGTCTATTAGGTTTCACCCCAATTTCATCTAGAAGAAAGAATATAAAAGGGAAGAAGAGATGAAAGAGATGAGGAGATTGATGATCTCACATTAAATAGGTGTTGAACCTTTATTAGGTTGGACTGCTTCCAATTTAATACGATACATTTAGTCTCCACTTTAATAAGAGGATGAAATCAATCTAAACTTTTGTAAAGTAGAGCACAAGACATGAGATAATCTTATTACGATCAAGGAAACCAAGAATCACCTAAGCTCCCAAGGGATTAAGCCCTTGATAACTCCAAGATTACAGTAAGTAGAAATCACTGACTAAAAATAAGTAGAAAGAGAAGGGGAGTGATTATCTCACCCATTAGAGTGCACACCCTACTATGAATCACTAGAAAATTTGTTGCAAAAGATGTCTTTGAAATAGTCTAATGATGTGGTAACTTGCTAGTCAACCCATCAAAAGGTTCATCCATAGAACAACATTCTTTGTATCACTATGGAATGATCCTGTAAGACTAAGTTACTCGTAAATGGGACCTTTTCAAATTATTATGTATAGCCCATAGATAAGATTTAGCATATGTGTGTGTAAAGGAGAGAGAGAGAGAGATCCAATGTCAAGGATGCTCTCTTCCCACAAAGAATCCATGATTTAGGATTATGCCTAATCTATACAGGGAAAAGATGTGCAAAAAGAAGGGATGAAGTGGAAATGCATATATTTGAGCATAATGTAGGAAGCATAACAAGTCCACAAGGATAAAGTGCCCTAATAAATACTCAAAATCTTCATTTACTACTCCATGAGAATGCTTTGAGAATTCACAAGGATAGGTCAAATGGTCTAGCAAGTGCATGTATCATGCTAGTCAACCAGATCCATGATATATAAAAAGAAGGGGAATATGTATATCCCCCCTTAAGATGGGAAAATAATTTCTTATTTTGGCATCTTAAGGAAGTGATGAAGAAGGATAAAACAATTTTAGCATCAAGAGAGTATCAACAAGAAACACCCAGTCCAAACCAAAGAGGTCACAACTACTATGAGGTCATGGAAGGGTAGAATGCAATGAGACATTGTGAAAGAAGTCAAAAAGGTAATCCTTGAAAAGGATAACACACTATTATTAGTCTCTATGGTAAGTGATCTATCAACCTTTAAAAACCACTTGCTAATAATATATGTGACATGTTAAACAAATAATGCTCAACCATAGATAATACTGTATCCTTCAAAGAATGAAAAATATGGATAAAGTTCCCTTGCAAGAAAAGTGTAGGTACAAAAAAAGAGAGGACCTATTATGCTACTCATAAAGTAAAACATGCATGATAATGATCCCCCAAGATAGAGGGTAACAATCTTACATGGCAAAAATCAACATAATAGGGACCTAATTATTATTTAAAGATATATAGATTAACATAGATCTCATCATAAGGATATATGAAAATGACCTTATTATTAAAAAAAAATTAATCTTAAAATGAAAAGCTTAAAACCATTAAGTAGAGTGATCATGAAAATGTTGATACATACAAAATGGAAGGTTCAAAAGTTTTTGACTATGCTTTTTGGACGTTTAGGTCTAGTAATCACCTTAGTATGAAGAAGCATAGGTAACACAAGTTATTGATTAGTAGAAGGTGACAGAGGAGAAGATGTGGATAAATGATCACTTTTTTGCACACATGCTAATATATGAGAGGTAATAGTGTTGAAAGAATTTTGATGCCCCTATTAGCTAAGGGCATACTAGGTTTAGTAGATTCCTCATGAGCATAAGTAGAAACAAAGTTAGTAAAGAGAGGAGAAACTTGATTTCTCATGAATGAAAGGTTGTTAATTCTATACTCTCCAATAAAGAAGTATTAAAATCTAAGGTACCCCAATCATCTTGGGATAAAGAAGGAGAATAACGACATTCTTTAGGTTAAAGTTTCCTCACTTCCTGTGCAGGATGAGAAACACAAGCATAGTCCACATTTAAAAAAAGACTAGATTCATCATCAACATGAAGAGTATTCATAAGATTGTTATAAACAAATATAACCTTGCAATGAAGAGGAAAGGAATAACATGCATATAATGAAACCATGGTCTTCCTAAGAGAATGTTATCATTAAGAGGTCTAGGCATAACATGTATAAGAGTATCCAATATCACCAAACCAACTTTCATAGGTATGGTTATAATACCCAAAGCTTTCTTACCAATTTCATCTAATCCTCAAATAGAAATACCATTTGGTTGAATGGTAGAAATATAAATGTTCATGACCTTTAAAATATCTATGCTAAAATTATTCAAACTAGAACCATTATCAATAATAGTCCATTGTATAGTCATTTTATCAATAGGGGTGATCCCACAATAATGGGTTACACTTTTTTGGAGGAAGATATTCCTCCAAAGTCATGAAAGATGGATTTTTGGCCCAAACACTTTTGATAGTAAGTAATCATATAGTTTTGATCGAAACAAATTTTTGAGGTAGTTTCAATCAAAACTAATTTTAAAAAAAGAGGCTCCTAAATAGTTTCGATATAAACTATTTAATTTCTATAGAAATTAATTAGTTTCAATCAAAACTAAGTAAGTACAAAAATTCAGCCTAAATAGTTTTGGTAGAAACTATTTAGTTTCTATCAAAACCAAATACAAATAGTTTCTATCAAAACTATAAAAAAACTTTCAATAGAAAGTAAGTTTCTATTGAAACTAGCAAACTAGATGGCTTTTACAAAGTCTCTAATATTTCAGTTGTTTTCATGGATTCTAGGCTCAATTGCTAGGTTCAGATGGAGCACTGAAGATATGTCATTTTTCATTTATAGACACTGCAACCATAAGAGGCTCATGATGATCTTTAATCTCTTTAGAAGGAAAAACCTCATGAGGAAACACAATTATATGTGAACTAAGAGTTCTATACATGAATTGCAAAAGGGCATTGATGTTATTGTGATTAGGAAGTGGAACAAAGAGATTGGATAAATATTTTTTCCAGGCTTCATGGTATGTAGGAGATGTTTGAAGAAGTTCCCAAAGAGAAACCTTGGTGAGAGCATCATGTAATTGTGACACTAAATCATAATCCAACCCAATATTTTGAGGAAGACAAGGTGGAGGAGAAAGAATGAGTTGAGAAGGTGGAAGCAATGTAGTGGATTAAGGACTATTCCTTATACGATAAGTGTGAGACACCACATCATAATCCAGAGGATCACTACATTTGAGGACAACCTTTAATAATAATAAGAGTCTTTGTAAAAGGTTGATGAACAATGACTAGATTAACTTGATGAATCTCATGATTTTTTTATAGGAGTATCACTAGAAAAGAGATCATAAGGATTGTGATATTTTGGTAATGCTTCATCTTGACTCAAAGAAAAGACATCTCTATAAGGAAAAGAAGAGCCACGTTGAAGAGAGAAGGTTTTAAGCATGGCATCTTTTCCATGAGGAAGAGAATAATCAACATTGCCTTTTAGAGGTTCATTCAAATAGGAAAATCATCCAAGGGTGGAAGAGAACACACAACTAAAGAGAAAGACATATCTCTATCAAAGATCCCACCCCAAATAGTAGCATTATTATGACTCAATAGTGGTGGATCATAATCATCTTTAACAAGACGAGCCTCAATAAAAGCACACACTAGAGTATCATCATATTCATGAAATGGAAAATCTTGAAGGTCATGGAGAACATTTGAAAATAAAGATAGAAACCCCATTGAAAGGAAATGCAATTGTTTTTGTATTTTCAAAATGCAAATATATGAAATGTAAAGCATATGTAAATGCAAGGAGATCTAAATAATAGAAATGCAAATAAATTAGATCTAGATACACCAAGTACTCTAACTTTGCAATTAAATAAAGGAGTCAATATAATCGCCAAAATCAAAAGTGTAAGTGTGATATCTTTGGTTTGCCAAAGATGTTAAGGGGGAAATGTGAATCAAGGATATAAAACCCTAAGTTCATCAAATAAGCCACTATTACAACTAAAAGAGGGAGTTAAGGAGATTGATCCACTCATTCCTAAATCTAAGGTAACTAAATCTAGGAAGATTAGTGCTAACCAAGTGATAAAGGAGGAGCAATACAAATAAATATCTAATGGTTATAGTATTGGAGTAAGGATACAAAGGTCGTTAAAACCCTAATTAAAAAGGGCTATGAAAATAAGCTAAGTAGATGTACAATGTAGAATTGGGTGATGATAAAATGTACTAAAATGAAAGAGGGAAAAAATGTACCTTGTAAAAAACACCTGAAAAATGAGCTGTCAAACAACCTTTGAAAGGGCCGATTCTTGTAATCTAGGCTAAAAAATGCACTACAGACAAAAATTAGAAATCTTTCAATGATTTTTCTAGGGCAAACTGGTGCTTCAAGAGAAAAATATGTCATTGCAGGTGCAGTTATCCCCTAATGATTATGTCCAACACTAATTCTGATTTTGTAGTTTTAAAAAAAGCCAAAAAGGGTGCTCCAATCTACAACCCGTTCATCTATTTGCTATCCACAAATTGCAATAAAAAGAGTTTTTTTTAAATTTTTGATAGGGGATTTTCCTTGGTCAAACCCTAGATTAGGAATTAAACTTGAATTGAAATATCATGAATCTAAAGTAAGTGTATGAATTCAACTTACAAAGTTAGGCCTCTTGAATCAAATGCCATGTGCTTGACTTCACCAATGGATTTGGACCAAGAAGATGAAAATGGACGAATGTAGAAGATGAAATAAAGTATCTTGAATGGATTGATGAAGATCTTGAATATAAACTCCTTCAATTTATTTTACACTTAAATCTTCAATCTTCAATGAAGGAATGTTTGAATGGATGCTTGATGGATTGAAAGTTAATGCAAGAGCACTTGTGAGTTTCAACTTGTGGATGCTTGAGCACTTGAGGTTAAGATGTAGTGATATTTTTGTGGATGAGAAATGGAGAAAATGGAAGGGTTTATATAGATCTCATAATTAACTAACTCTAGCAGGCCAACCAACCTAGAAGTTAACACCCAAACATCCTAGAACATGAGACCTAAAGAGGGGAGCCCAAATAGGGCTTCATTAGGAGTGAAATGCATCCTTGATTGACCCATTAGGGGAAAACCATGCCCTTTATTAGTTAGGGGAAAATGGTGTGCCTGATGATCAAGGGCACAAGCACTTAGGGTTGTCTCAGGCTCCAAAATAGGTCTCAAAATTCAAAAAAATGGTCCAGATTCCAAGGAAATCCCATTTTAGTGTAAGGAGTAGATTCCAAGTGGATACATGGATGAAAGGAATGACCTAGTGGAAATAGGTCCTACCTTAATATTAATACAATTAAATAGGAGCTTTAAAGAGAATTTATTATGTTGCACTCCAATTCCACCTAGGAGAAAAGATAGAAAAGGGCAGAAGAGATTAAAAAGAGGAGGAGATTGATGATCTTGTATTAAATAGGTGCTAAACTTCATTAAATTTGAGTGTTTCCAATTTAAGATGGTACATTAGGTAATGTATTTGTAAATATATTTTCTATCTTCTTCTTTTTCTAAACATACTCCAACCTTACTTATTTCTCCCGAACTCACTCTCTCAAATAGTGATACTTGATAGATATATTCTTTGTCTTTTCACGGATCACCAAATTATTTGAAATATTTATAGCACTTGTGTTATCACAATAAATTTTGATAGGATCAATAAATTCCTCTTTCCTTCCTTCCAATAATTGTTTAATCTACACAATATTAGAGAAATTGATTTTAACAACTACATATTCTACCTCAATAGTAGACGAAAATACAACTTCATATTTCTTTCTTATCCATGTCGCAAGTCTTTCTCCCAATAAGAAAGCTCTACTACTAGTAATATTCTTATCATCCACATTTCCTACCCAATCAATGTTTGTATAAACTCTCAGCTCAAAATATTCATCTTTTTAATACCATAAACTATAATCATCTCCCCCTTTTAGATATCTAAAGATTCTCTTCACAATAATCATGTGTGTATCCTTAGGATTAGATGAAAGTATTTCAGCAATACCTACAACATGATCATTATCTTGTCTACTATTAACAAAGTACTATAGATATCCAATCATAGATCTATACAATGTCTCATTTACCTTGGTAGTATCATCCCTTTTGATAGCTTACGCCTTGTTATCATTGGTGTACCTACTAGTCTTGATTCTTCTATGCCAAATGTCTTCAAGATCTCCTTGATACACTTAGATTGAGTTATATAAATACCATCCTTAAATTTTTAAATTTGTAATCCGATAAAGAATTTAATCTCTCCAAACATAGAAATATCAAATTATTTCCTCATTTCATCAAAAAATATTTTGCACTTTAGTTCATGTCCTCCAAATATAATGTCATCAACAAATATTTTAGAAGTTAGTATCTTATTATTAGAAACACTCTTCAAATATAGATTACTATTCTCACTAGTTCTAACAAAACCAATTCTCATCAAATATGAATGTAACCTTTCATACCATGCTCGAGGTGCCTGCTTCAATTCATATAAATACTTGTATCGCTTGCATACCATTCTCTTATTCTTTGGGTCTACAAAACCTTTAGGTTATTCAATGTAGACTTTTCCTTCTAGAATCCCATTTAGAAATGCAAACTTGACAACCATCTGATAAACATTAAATCTTTTGAAACTAACATATGCAAGTAGTATCCTTAAACTTTGTAGTCTAGAAATAGGGGAAAATGTTTCATCATAATTTTAATACCTTCTTCTTGTGCATAACCCTTGTTTCTTGTTACTTCTCCATTTTCATTCAACTTATTTTTGAAAATCCATTTAGTACCAATCACATTCTTATCCTTCGGTCTTGGTACCAATGTAAATGTATTGTTCCTCTCAATTTTCTCAATCTCCTCATTCATAACATTAATCTAATCTTCATTTTCTAGTGCATTCTTAACTATAATATGCTCAAATTAGAAAATCAAGCACGCATTATCTCTCAACTTACTTCTTGTCACCACTCCAACATCCTTGTCTCCAATTATCTAGAAAATTGAATGGTTCCTTCTCACATACTTTGCTAATGTAGGTTTGGTTCTATGTTCTCTAGTATTTTCTTCACTTAATATATTTATTGGTTGAAGTTTGTTGTTGTCAAGTATTTTTTGTTGTTTCTTATTGACTTCTAGCTATTTCTTGGGTAGTATACTTAGTGCTCCTTCTTGGATATACAAAAACCTCTTATAATCCTTAGGTTCTTCCATGCTTCCTTATTTATTCTTATAATCTCTTATTTTTATTTATCATCATTAGTTATGTCCAACAACAACATCAATACATAAATTATGTCCAAAATCCTTGTTAGGAGATTCCAACCTTGTTAGTAGCTATGCCAACCATGTTAGAAGTTGAAAGGAAGACAACTAAACTCACTATTCAAATTAATTTAAAACTACTTTCACCAAGCAAAATAGGATAACCTATCAAAGAAAAATGGACTAACTGAAACAACTTCTTATCTTATCAATATAGTTCCTTTGAAGTTCACAACTTATCCTCAACACCAAACTTTTATTTGATCTTCACAAATTTTCACTCAAATATCTCCTAACATAACATCAATATTATATGATTTCATATGCATAACTTCCAACCAAGAAAACATATTTCCTTTCTACCAAGTCCTAATAACCAATTTAGTCATTGTTAAGGCTTTCCTGATGTACAATGAATAATATAGGACAATCATAAGATATTATAATTAGGTTTCACATGTTATAATATAATTTTAATCAATTATAAAATTTATTCGTCCTCCATGGAATAATCTGTGTGTTAACCTCCACAAGTCTTCACAAAAAGAAAAGAATTTTTTTCTATTTTGAACATAGAATAAACATCATGTCTCTAACCAAGATCTAAGCCCATTGAACTAATATCATGTCTTTGACCAATATCTAAGCCCATTGAACAAGATTTAACCTTTCCTAAAATATACAACACAAATAATAGCATTACAATTTCCTATAAAATATGTTGCAACTATTCTTCTCAAAAACTTCCATAAATCACTTAAAACTTCATAAATATTTCAACATATATAGATGTAGCATCTATATATACCCACAAACACTCTATTAACCCCACTAAAAGCAACTCAACAACCAAAAACATTGTCGAATAAAATTGTCTCTGCTACTTTGGAAGAACTATCGAGAAAGATGATATGTTGACATCAATGAAAAAACAAGTAATGATTGCAACACATAAGAACTTAAAAATATCCACAACAATTATTGCAATATCTCATAAGTATTCATCAATCTCCCATAAGCATTCATGCCAACAAATCCTTATATCCAAACATACATGTAGCTGTCTTCTCTTCTCTGATTATCAAATTGACATCTAATCAACATCAATAAAGTGTGCATATATGAATCATACAATTTTAATATAATTGAAAACTTCTGTAAACAAGAATCTCTTCCTTTATACTATTTTTCGAT